>CM054115.1:106635171-107835171 GCA_028673005.1 Tanypteryx hageni | reverse complement strand
AAGAAGTTGTTTATTGTTTACGTTTTGGATAATAGTAATGACATAATTCACATAATTTTATTGCTGCTTTCAAGGCTTCGGTGCATCTATCCATGTAAATATTAAGTAAGACGTTAATGCGTAATTATATTAATGGTAAAACTTTACAATACAATAGATAAAATAGTAAATGTTAATGTAAACATCGCTTGCGTAATTAAGGAATGGGGAACGTTTGGTAAAGTTTGGAACTTATGCCAATTATGCTTATTAGATTATAATAACACTTTCCATGTCATGCTATCACACTTTTTATCGCCAAATTCGATTTCAAAGTCCGGGATCTCATTTTTTTCGTAGGTTTAATTTTAAATTATTCACGTGACAAATTAGACCCACAAAATCAGCCTTTGCATGGGATATATCTTCAAACATGTATCCAACGGTTTCAATTCCTGCCCAAGTTTTTAATGTTTTTGATATTCACATAATATGGTGCAGTTTCTTCCACTGAAAATCAATTTGAGTGAAATAAGTATATTTTTAAAATTATTCCATCGATTGTTTATGATTATTTGATAAAAAATAGTCGCCAAATTTGTCGATGAAGGATGCGAGACAAATTCATTTATTTGGGCAAAAGATGGGAAGACAAGAAATATTGCATACCATTAAGCACTACAATAAAAATTAACCTGGTTTCATTGCTTGGTTTTATTCTCAAATCTTACTCAATATTTTTTGTCTTGACTTAAAGACCAGAGCAACGCCGGGTAATTTCAGCTAGTATCATTTACAGGTATTATACGCTCGAAGTAGCCAAAATGTGACGCTAATGAAAGTCTTAAAGAGATTTTCATCTTTTAAATAATCGCTTCTCATTCATCTATTATAAATGCTTGCGTCTTACATTTCTATCACCACCTAGAGCTGTTCGGGGAAAACCTGCCTTAACCGGACTCCCTTAAAATTAATCACCAAATTTAACTTGGGTTTTTGTCGGGGTGACGCCGAAGCGCCTTTCCCCGGGGCGATCGCTCGGATTCGCACGCCACGCGGACGATCATCAAAACCCTGCGGAAATTCTAGAGCAGGGATCTCGAACTCGCGGCCCAAGAAGTAAGGTAGCGGACAAAACTCAAAATGTATTCTTCTAAAATATTTCAAGTATATCTAAGAAATGAAAGAAGTATATTAAATCAGCACTTTTAAAATATATAAGCAGTTCATTGCTCATTCTGATTCATACTAATTCCGCATATGTGAAATAGTAAATTGCCAGTTTGTTTCTTGCGTGTCTGAAGAACCTAATCCTCGGCGCCGAATCTAGTATTTTCGTAATGAATATAATTAGGGCCGCATCATAGGGTTGGGGCGAATTCTTCCTTGTGGAAGAGGAGAGTGAATGTCCAAAGTATATGAAACGATGTGAGGACTGGGGAAAGTATGCAACCCGCGAACTTGGTGTAGTGCCTTAATGTGTCCCGCGGGTTCGGTGGAGAACCTTCATGCGGCCCGCGCACCGATATGAGTTTGGCAATCTAGAGGACCAAGTCTTTGGCAAGATGGTAGGTCAACCGACTCATGGCTCTGTCTCGGTTTCTTAAGAAGAGCATGCGCGTCAGCTGCATTTTAAAATAAGTTTAACTGAGATTGGAACCCTGGACTTTCAATAGCCCAAAGAATGTAACGTATTTTTTTAATCGAAATGATTTCTGAATTGACCAGATAATTGGTATTTAATCCGAAAAAAATTAACGAAGAAAACTTGTTGCTATGGCTACCATGCACATTTTTATCCATCTCCTTCAACCAGGTCACTAAGTGAGCACATATAAGTCCTGTCTGTACGCATCTTTAACCTTACCTCACTTTTGTTATTCACACCGATTGCTTATTGTTAACATTATATCGACTATATAATAAGAGCCTGGGTGCTGGTGCGAATTTATTGATGTTCGTTAAGCTTAAAATGGTAACAATGCATTACGTCGCGATGTCAACCTTTATCTTAAAAGTAGTAAAAATAAGAGAGAGAAGAGATATTGGGAGAGAAGAAGGCAACTGGAGAATGAGAGGGAGAGGCGTGGTGGTGGAAGGGGGACGGGTCGGGGCGTGGCGGGGCTGGCGAATAAACCCTTTTGTCCTGCCGAGAAAACGACTGATTCCGTCGGATGAGCTGGTAATACACGAATGAACTGGTAGTACACGAATATTTCTTTTGCGTAGTTGTCATTCCGTTTATATAAAAAGCATACGTTTCGTTATCTTAGCTTCGCGTTGTTTGCGCGGGAATAGCTTATTTAAAAGTTAACGTATTTATTACTAAACAAGCGAAGACGATTGACAAAGAATCGAATGAAGCATTATGAAATACGTGGAAAATGACAGATAGCAAAATAGCCTCGGGCGCTTTTGAATCACGATGCGTTCACGTGGTAAGAGAAATTAAAATAACAATGTTTAAACCAAAGACTTCTATCTCCATAGCAAGGGCGGATCTAGGTGCATCGCTTAGCGAGGGTAATAAGAAAATAAATATATTTACTGACACCTATTTATACAAAATAATACCATATCGTTATAATAAATATACAGGATATATTATACCCTACTTAGATATTTGCAAAATATTTCTATAATGTCTATAATATAAAAGAAATTAATTGAGATAATATTTTAATGAAAATCATCTTCTTTAGGAGTAATTACCCTATTACCCCCCCCCCCCCCTTTGTATCCGCCATTGCTCCATAGTCATTCTGAATCGACTTGAAACCCTGACGGCCACTAAATGCCTCGTCGGCGTTGTTCTCATGAGCGTCATTATGTAAACATAATGTTATCTGCCAATTTATTATGAAGATATCCACCCAAATTAGAATGTGGAGAACGCCGCACGACTAAATACTTTTTGTCGGTTCAAGCACCCACAGAAGTATGGAAAGAGCGATATATGGACGACGGATATGAAAACTTAAAACGGCGGAGCGATACAAATGCTAATTTCAGCCAAGTACTCGTCCTCAGCGGCGGTAAGCAGCTACGGTCATCCATTACGACAAAAACTAGGTCATGGGAATCCATAATATGAGGTCGATGACAAATAATTTCTTAATTTTTTCAAGCGAAGCTATAGATTCATAATCTCGTGGGTCTCAAAATGCAGGATATGTATCCTAAAAATAATGTGGCTGTCAACTATTTTAACTTTTGCGATTTAATGTCGCGTCACAAAAGGAAGCCAACACTCCCTTAGGGCAAAGGGGTAAGGGGAGGTAAGAACGATGGATGACGTCCGAGGGAATGAGGAGGGGTTGCGAAGGAAGCGTTATATGAGGAGGGAGGGGGAGAAGAAAACCAGTCGCGCACTCAGTGCGCCAAGCATCTTGAATTAAAATCCTGCATGTCGCCGTGGAAATTTTATCCTCCGCGAACCCTTTCCGCTCGCGAAACATTCTCGGACGCGCTGGGCGAGGTCGTGAGTGCACAAATCCTCGCCATCGGAGTGTTCGCAAACCATCGATCGCGCGGATCATAGCTTGCATCGCGAGAAAAATACTCAAAAATGGCGTCCTTACCTTTTACGCTTCGACGGTGGGCGGACCTCGAGGATCCGTCGCGGGATGCGCCCTCCGCTCCCCCTGGGAACGCCTTCCCCCCGCGACTCCTACTCGACCGCTTCCAAAGCGAACGGCGAGGCGGTCGGCGGCTCCCTCGGACTCCGGTGGCGGTTCATCTCCACGCGGCACGCGACGTCCGGACGGAGACTTCCTTTCACTCACGCCGCGCACGCCTCTCCGGCGAATGCATTGACGGCGGCGGTTCGCTTCTCCGGGCGTCTTCGCCGGACTCTCGCCTCGGATGAGGCGACGAGAGGTTTAGGATGGATCGATCGACGGTCGAGGGAAAAGCGAAGGATCCGTGGAAGGACGCGAATCCGCGCCCGTGGAATGGGAGGGGACACGTCCGGTCGAAGCGATCCGCTGCCGTCGCTCACCACCAAGCGGCGAGCCCCTCGGAAGCGTCCCGTTACCTGTGGCGACCGATTTGCAAACAATCGAGGACCGCGTGGCAAACGCCCTCGAACGCTCGCCGGCGACCTTCGTCGCGCTTTCGTCTGAAAGGACCGACTCGGACGCGCTCCGTTGCGACGCGCCTCCGCAGGAATGCGTGTTCGATTTCACTTTGTTTCCGATCGGAAATAACGAATCCCTAACCATGTATTGACAACGTTAAATCGATCGCATGATAAACTGCGTTATCGGCTACTAATTTTCCAATTTGTCTTTTCAAAAGTCTCCTAATCGGAGCGAAGAGACGCGTTGGGAAGCGACGGGATTTTATCCGTTCGACGCTCGGGAACATCGACCGAAAATCGAACAAACGGACGCATGGAATCGCCGGAGAAAGAAACGGGCGAGTAACATCCGCGGGGTTCACTTCGCATAAAATTGACGGTAATTGTTCGAGACCAAAAGACGCCTTACGCCCAAAATCTTTCCTGATATGCACGCACGCGCCAAGATTTCTACGAGGAAGCAAAAGGTCTCGAGAAGAAACGCCGACGATTCCGCGCACGCTGCAATCCCGAGGACTCGTTTCCCGAGCGATTCTGTCACCACGAGGCACCGTGACGGAGGCCGAAGCGGCACTGGCCGAGAACGAACATCGGCTGCCTCGCGGGCCGAACGACCCTATCCGCCGACGCTCTCGAGGTTGCGGAGGGGAATGGTTGGAGGGTGCGGGTGGGGAGAGACCGGTCCGGAGGGGAAACGGAGGGCGGGAAGGGTTGCGTGAAAAATAAAAGATTTGGCTCGTCTGGGGAGTCACAGTGGGAGAGCTGCTTCAGCGCCTCGTCAACAGGTGGCGGTGCCGCCGAGGAGAGTGAGAGGAAGAGAGAGAGAGAGTGAGAAGAGAGAGCGAGAGAGTGGCGAGAGAGCGAAAAGGGGGCGCGCGAGGCAAAAGAACGATTCGGGTTTCTCTGAGCGTTGATGCGAGACGACAAGTTTCTTCCGAATTCGACGCACAACGAAAGATTTTCTTTACGACGGACGGCCTGAGATGCTCGCGAGAGGACAAGAGAAGTTAGTTCCGTGTTTTAATTTGGAAGGTTTGGCGCCGGTTCTGAAATTTACGAATTTCTTGAAATTGGTGTTTGGTCCGATTCTAAACCGATGTCGAGCTATTGGTCGGTTTTGTAAGAGCGAACAACCGTTCGATTAGTTTACGATGGAATTCTCGTAATGTTGTAAATAAAGAGGACGGAGCATTCCCTTTTGTTTTGAGTGGTCAAGAAGTCTCTAGAATTTTAGAATTTCCGGAAGCAAGAATTAATGGAGTTAATTCTAGAAGATGGCGTAGATTTTTCAAAAGAACGTAATTTACGTATGAGAAGTTGACGGAGTAGTGTAAGTGTGGAAAACGCAAATCGACCGACTTCATAAAACCAGAAACTAAAAAAGGAATCCAATGGAAGTCTAGATCCTAGTAATAGCAAAACTCATCTAAGCCTCGTAAAATATTCAAGTTATTGCATTAAAAAGCTATGCCTGCTAAATGAATATTTGTCTAAACCAGTGGTTCTGAAACAAGAGAACGCTAAAAGTTGAATATGGAGCTCGGAAGAGAAAGACTTTATCGTAAGAAATTTATGCATACAATGGTGTCGTGCGTGGATTCTTTTCCGTTTCTAAAGAGGAGCCAGACAAAAGTATACGAACCAATTCTTTAAACCAGGGACCACCAAACATTTTACTAAAACAGCCACATAAGGCTTTGTAGACTACTGTGCGGGCCACATACGACCTCTCATATGACTGATCGGACAGTGCGTAAATTTCAAATTTTTCTCGTGTCATGCCATAGGCCTATAGTCAAAGTATATTTCATCCACGTCCGACAAAAGATTGTTTAGAATTCATATATCATATCTCATGACACCTGCTGGTGGAAGTGGAAGTAAGAAAACCAACCCTAATCATAACCCAACCAAAGGAGACTGTAAGCAAAATTAGAAATTGTACGGGGAATAGTGGAAATAAGAAAACCAACTCAAACCTATATGCAGACCGCATAGATAGGTAGACCGCATAGATATGTAGACCGCACCGTAGGCGATAACCGATTTTTTTTTCAAAAATAGCACAACACGTACACGTAAGGCATTGTTATCAACTGATTGAGAAAATCAGTAACTACCCTGCGGTCAATTCTAGAATACTAAATTTGACAAGAACATGGCTGCACCTAAAAAACTCACCAGCTTATTTGATATGGTCTAGATCAGTGGTGCGCAACCTTTTGTAATCGCGAGCCACACAAACACGGATATAATTTGCGAAGTACCACGCAATTTATTAAAAACACTATCGATATATAGACAATTTAAGTACTTATGGTAGGTAGAATTTCCATCCTAAAGCCATCTTTTTCACCTTTCGATGATCATCTTTCTCCCTAATGATTCGACGGTTAGGTAAGCTTATGGGTTAATAAAATTCATAGGTAAAAATTGTTTGAAGGTTCCGCGGGCCACCTGAAATCGAGTCGCGGGCCACAGGTTGCGCACCACTGGCCTATATTATGATTTTAGCTAGCGATAATTTTAGATTCATCGGCCATTTACATACAAGAACCTATATAAAAACCTCGTAATATTAAATGACACCTGTACTTTCATGGAAAGCTTGCTCTACCTGCCACAAGATGTACACACGTTGATAAAATGATTGCAGAATGAATGTTACCACAGCGGATCCAAGTGAGGGGTGGGACGATCGTCCGCAGATTAAGTTCGTGAGGCAAGGGAAAGAAAGATTCTGACAGGGATATTGATAAAAGAAGCGTTAAATTTTCATATTTATAAATAATTAATTGCAGCAATCAAAGGACACTAAAATCAAAAAGAATAAACAGCACTTATCAGGATTATAATAATTAATAGTCTAGAGCTGATTGTTAGTGTTTATCAGGATCGCTCTCCAATATGGGAAGCATTTGGCGGGACATTCAGTGGAATAACTTGAGAACGGTTTGCACGATTTGCACTATTTTCTCGCGATATGCTGGGATCTACCTCTTAGATCATCTAGGCCAGTGGTGCCCAAACTGTGTGCCGCAGTAGATTTTCAGAGGTGCCGCGAGAAACTTTGTTTAGTAAATAAATCAACGATTGCATGTGTTGGTGGGTAATTAGGGTATTAATTTTTCTTCTAATAAATTGATTATGCAGTAGCATCAACTAATGGATGCGTCCAAAGGTTGTAATACCCGTATCTAACAAGATTAGAAAGGTGTACTCCATGACGGAGTACACAGTTTTCAAATGCGTTCTTTGAGATTTCACGATGTTCTCAATATTTTTCGCTCAAATGAGTATTTAACGAGAAGCTAGGGAGATAAGTTGTAAAATACATGTAAGTCCTTATGTAAAGTTTTTGTTATTATTTTCCGATTTTAACCAAAATTGGAATCGGTTGACCAAGTTTAGCAAAACTCCCCAATACCAAATTTCATCAAAATGCGTCCGGCTGTTCCCGAGTTGAAACTAAGGAACATTGTAGGTCTTGATGTAAAGTGTTCGTAATTGTTGTCCGATTTTAACTAAAATTGGAATTGGACGGCCAATTTTATTAAATCTCCCCAATACCAAATTTCATCAATATACGTCCAGCGGTTCCCGACTTGAAACAAAGGAACATTGTAAACTACATGTAGGTCATGTAAAGTGGTCGTAATTGTTGTCCGATTTTAACCAAAATTGGAATCGGTCGACTAATTTTAGCAAAACTCCCCAATACCAAATTTCATCCAAATACGTAGAGCGGTTCCCCAGTTTTAATATGCGGACGGAAGGACGGAAACGACCTCCCCTATATGAGTTCACTTCGTGCAAAGAATGCATAAAAATTAAATTCATATAAACTTACTAGCGTAATTGCCCGTCAAATGTGAAGGGTATGCATGAATCAAGCATTACGTTCAAACAAAATTTTAATACAAATAATAATGGAGCCAACTTTTATATGCAGTAAAAAGTAAACAAAAATAAAATTCACATAAATTAATGTTCCAGAAGGTAAAAATATTTCTAGCAAATGAAAGTTTTGGCAAAAAAATATTGGTGATTCATCGTTAAACATTACGCTACTCAACTTTTAAACTAAAAAAAACTATTTTTACTTTATGGAACATTCAATTATGTGTATTTTATATTTATTTTTTACTTTTTAGTGCATAAAAAACATGATATCATTAAAAATTAAATATTTGATTAAAACAAAAATTAAATTGATACAAATGTATTTTAATGAAATCGTTTTGCATGAACTAAAATATATAAAATAAATCTAACTGCGGCGTAATGATTAACGAATAAATCTTCATTAATATTTTTTGTCAAAACTTTTATTTCTCCAAAACTATTTTTACTGCCTGGAACATACAATTAGGTTAACTTCATTGTTTACTTTTTACCGCGTATAAAAGTTGGTTTCATCAATCTTTGTAATTTAAATTTTACCTCAACTTAATACTTAATTCACGCATATTCGTCATATTTGACGGGCGATTACGCTAACCATAAATAACTTTCGTATTTATAAATCGGAAAAAGTATACGAGACATTCAACGGCAATATCTAAAAAAAATTGTTACTGATCCGTCGCGTAATGCCGTCGTGACGCCGCTTTCGCGCCATCCAACGTGGTCATCCCCAAGAACAGACCTTCCTCGACCACACGACTTATGATTGATTCCTCTACTCTACAAAAGCGAACGAGAGCCTCTCCTCAGGCCGAAAGATTTCGCCCAACCATATCGACGACATCTCAATATTCTGCGAACTCTTTCGGAGTAATCGCCATTTCGGTTGCCGCGTCCCACGTGTTGCGACCAAATCGCCGTTCGGAAAATAACGTCGGTTGCGTGCAAAATCGACAATCAGGACAAATGCATTCTCATGAGTTCTAAAATTTTCAGTTTGCAACTGAACGGACCAAAGGGAACCTTAACTTTCTCTCGCGACACGCTCTGGTTCTGGGAAGAAAAAAACGATTAAGAATAATAGCGGATGCGTAGAATACAGAAGCGGATCCAAGGGAGGGCTTCCCGCCCCTTTGGATGACCCCATTGCCCTCCACTGGGTGAATTCTTCAAGTCATTCCGTTCAAAATTCCGTGATAGACGCAGCAAATAAGATGTGTGGCAAGGGAAAGAAAGATTCCGATAGTGATAGGGATTTTCAAAATATAGGGTCGTCGGCAGAGGCGGATTCAAGAGGAAGGATCTCCCTCCCTCCCCTTCCAGGACCCGCCCCAAGTAGAATAAGATGAAAAGGACAGTGGACTGGGAGGCAAGGCGAGCAGATTGTCGAGCCGACGTTAGAACGCACGCAGGTGTCAAGATACGAAACGAAAATAGGTATAAGAGTAAATGGCGACACGAAAGGCAGATCCTTACGGCTCGAGTTGTGCTCTACGATTAATACCATTCCGACTCGTCTTCCCGAATCTTAATTGCTTCGGTGTCTCGAGCCATAAGAAAGCACTTTCTCTCGATTTCCAGCGGTTTAAATCTTATCGAAATCGCAGTCACTCCTCGTATATTTTCGGGGCGTCCTTTCTTGATGCATAGTTTCTGTTCTAAAAACCACACTCTGACCATTTTGATCCAATTTCATGTCACTTGGATTGAATACTCTCCCGACACGACCTTGGGCACACCTCTCGCTCCTTCCAATTTGAAGGATCCTCTACCGATTTGAACAAGAGTTCCTAATTGAAATCGAAGGGATTCGAGAGATCTGATCGCGACTGATGCTGATTCACCAATTTCTCTATCCACTTACACTTCATGATGTGTCACTTGTTCACTTCTCTCCAATTTACAGAATTTTTTTTAAAGATTCCTCTATCAGTAGTACTGTGTGACATTGTCCTGTTTCTCTCTCAATTTTCAATGGACCAATTTAAGACAATCTTGAGTTCTATTAGACAAAAATATTAACCTAGCATCGGCGGACCCAGAAAATGTCTTTAGGAGCGGCGATATACCAGTTGCCTAAATGTTTTCACAGTAATTGAAAAGTTATTCACATGAATTCTTTTTCATGTGATATAAAACAATTAAATAAAATAAGATTATAATGAAATTACAAGTTACGTTTTAGTGGGTAAATTCATAAATGTGAAGCTAATATTTTTTTGGTTCTCCTTCAGTTCTAGGGGGGCGATCGTCACCCCCCCACTGAATCCACCACTGTAACCTAGTGCCCTTGAGAAGTAGTTCTTGTACAAGGATTAAAATTAATGTCATTATCTTTTAAGATAAATTTTATTCAAATTCAATTAAAGTACCATGAAATGTACTGACAAATGCAGGGGCAGATGCTGGCATAGGGTCATGCAGCCATGGCCCTACCAAAATTCACAGAAATAAAAAAGCACTATAAATAATTGTTTTTGAACAGATTGATTTCATTTTTAAGTCTTCAATAAGTTTAATTTGTCATGAAGCAGCACAATACTCTGGTCGGTAAGAGAATTTACGGGAGGAGTGGGCAGCGAGTCCAGCAGGGAATTCCCCCGCTCCAACGGGCAGCACCAGGCCACCGCCTAGCTGGCTTGGTCACAAGACGTGGAATGCATGCACACTGCATGCTTTTCTCCCCCTCACCTACCCTCTCCCACGCTTGAGAATATCGACCGTTGGGCCAAGTTCAGTTTGGCTCAGCCGGCCTTCAAGCTAGCAGCTCGGTGTAGTATTGGTGAGCATGAATATTTCCATTCTCCGCAATGAATACGATAAGTGCTTTATTAAAACAGCCATTTTCCTCATTGTCTTACGATGATAAACTCAAAATAAAATTAATGGGAAGACCCCTCCCTAATTTGAATTTAGTTAAAAAGCAACAATGTGTATTTTGGTTAATGCTTTTTCACCGGATAATGCCTCACGTGGAGATAATTTTTAGTCGGCTTCAAAAACAAATCACCAATCCAGTTAAAGCACAGCAAGTGATGTGGCATTTCGAGAATAGCATACAGACTGTCAGAAACCAATTTGATGTGATTACCAAACAGGTTGAAGTCGAGTTAGAAAATGAAGAGGAAGAAGTTCGATCAAAAAGACCGCAGATCACTGACAGCGACTTTGCCTGCAGGAAGAAAGTAGGTAAAGAAGTTTGACACCATAATCACAGAAATAAAAGATAGATTTCAATTTACTGGACACCTATGAAGCTATTTGTGGTAGAAGAATTTTTTAATTACAGCAAAAAATTTCCTGACACGTATCTCAGTGAAATAATTGAAAATTATCCTTTTTTGAAAAAAAAAAGAGAATGAAGAGTGAACTTCAAGATTTTTACGAACAAGAGGAATTGAGAGCAGTTTCTGGTGCGGTATCATTTCTGTCGCTAATTTTGGATGATGATTTATGTGAAACATTTCAAGAGACAATAAAGCTTTTACAAGTGTTGATCACGATACCAATGTCAACATCAGAAGCAGAACGGATGTTTTTCAAGGATGAAAAGAATAAAGACTTTTCTTTGGAATACTATAAAAGAAAAAAGACTAAGTGCTTTAGGCATGCTATCGTGTGAAAAAACTTTTGTAAATAACATAGATAGCTTCAACAGAAAAGTTATTGATTATTTTCTAACAAGAAAGATTGCCAAATGGACTTTGTTTAACACTCATTTTAGCTGCAAGACACTTTTTTTCATCTACTCACTACTGTACATTTTTCGGTAAGTAAAGAATTAAATACTTTTTCTGTATTATAATTTTAGGTTTTGTTAAACATGTTGGGCCTGCCAGTTGAAACAACTGCCACTGGACAAATGTAATGCTTAAAACTGGGACAAGATTCTGTTCACACATTGGAATTGTAAGTTCGACCAAATTAAGATGTTGGCCAAAAAACATAAAAATGTCTACAATATAGGTACTATAGCTTGATATATATCATAGTTCGACTTGGATACTAAAGGAGGTCTCTTTAAGATAAAAATTTCTATTGCACACTACAAATAAAATGATGTCAATGGCCATGGTTTTAATCCAAGCTCACTGGGATTTCTCATTAGAATAACGGAGTAGTCACAAATATATTATTTCCATTATATATCTCATAATTTTATAGAAAACAAAAATAAATAATGTCAATGACTACTCAATGTATATAAAATTACAAAAGATCAAACTTAAAAATGAAATGATCAAAGTGCATGTAAACAATTTAAACAAATCAAATGAATGATTTTTTAAATTTCTTTTACATCCTGAAATATTATTCTTGATTTTAATTCAAAAACATTAAAAATTACCTTACTGCTGAAATACTTTAAAGACTTCTTTTCAGCAACTTATATTGAGAAGCTTCAACAGTCTCCAGTAAATATCATGGCTTAGAGAATATTTAGATTTTTCTCGACTTCTCTTGAAAGTAGCAAACCACTAGAAATAGTAAATTATCAAGTTAGAATTATGGAGTAAGATGTAGAGCACTTATTATACACATCTTTTATATTAACTTCACTTGTATGTGAACAATGTTTGTTTCAATAATTTGTAAAAACAAATATTTTATTTTTGAATTCCATAAGGATTGACAAGAGACCAAGAGGTGAAAATTTCAACTTGCCTACATCTTGTAAGTCATTTTATCAAGATTTATTGTAATTTCACAGACTCGTTTAGTCATGAAAGCTTACACAATTGTTATATAAAATTTCAGAAATCAAGCATAGTATGTCACAATTCTCTAAGGGAATTTGTAGTACAAAATTTTTATTTAAAATCTTGGAAGTAACATCTATGAAATGAATTACAGTGAATTTTTGTATAAAAATATATTACAAGCAAAAAAACATCTTACAAACATATTTTCAAATTTATGGTAAAAATGTATTATCCAACCAAAACTGCAGTCAGTCACCATCAAATCAATAATTGCAATCATTTCATTTTGTAACAACTTTCCAGAAGCATATTTTTCTATCACTAGCTGCACATATGTAGGGAAGCCTAGAATGCCACGTTAAGCCGCCAAAAACCTAGATAAAAAATGAGAAAATAAAAAATAAAGTTCATGGGAGCATAAACCCGATACGAAAGAGAGAGGGCTGAAATTCTGGGATTGTCCAGGAGTTGAAACTGGATGATATGAGAATGAAGATTGGAAAGCATTCTTAGCACATGGAACAACAGGATTCAATTCCTAGACAAGCCCCGAACTTTTCACTTCATTTGCCTAATGTTTAAAAAAATACATGGAGAATATAAATAAGCACCAAAGAGTTCCATGTCAGGTTAAAGTTAATGTTGCATTTTTGAAATGTTCACAAATATTTCTCTTTTACTGACTTTACTTGACTACGTTCAAAGTTGTTCACAAATTACCATGGCAGATGAACTCAAAATATACAATAAACTATCTATTTGAAATAATCAGAATGTTTTCATTAATGTACTAAGTAGGGTGGACAGATTCTGTGGAAGAAAAACCTGGACATGTTTTGAGAAGGAAAAATGGAGCATGACATATTTTCACTTGTATTTTACAGGGGCCCCAGGAGGCATAATTCCGCCACTGGATACTCCATATAAAAGGAAGTGCACATATCATAAGCTCTAGGGTATCACAATGGACAGAGTGGTGGTCTACTTGGGATGAAAATTGTTTGGCAATAGTTAACCCATGTCATGCTTTCTCTAGTGAGCTCCCTTGATGGGATAGAGACCTCAGAAGTATAGAGCAACAAAGTCATGTGGAATTATGCCTGCAACCAAAGTGCTTTGGCAGAACTAGAAAGACTTCAAGGTTAACCTACGTTAAATGTAAATAGTGTAAATAATATAAGCTAAGTAAATGTAAATAAAATTAAGTTAGTTCTATGTATATGTTAAGATTTAGTATAATTTAACTGTTTTTATTTAGAACTAAAATGAAAATATATTCCAAAAATATTTCAAATATATTTCATAGTTAGTTGCCTGGCAATATTCTGAGTTTATCATACCTGTATTTCATCATGCCATTATGATAACAATTATAATCATTTGGAATAGAACCATTCAGCTTTCTAAATATTGCTGAAATACGTAAATTTATAAATTGATGCTCAAAATATTTTATAAAAGTAAAGATGCCAACTCATAAGTTCACCATAAACAAATTACAATAAATATTACTAAAGCAATGTATCAGTTGACAAAGCAATGTTATGAGAAGACTTGAGCACAATGGAAAATACAGCATAGTGGATGTGTTCACAAAAAGACAGGGTCAAAAGAGATACACTACTAAGTATGAAAAAGTATACAGTTAAACCTCGATTTAGTGCCATCACTTGTCCATTATTGACAATGGCACTAAAGCGAGGGTGGCAGTAATCGGGATATATGCTTGCTCTATACAATCATAAGATAAAAGTTCCATTCACAATGATTCATGGGCAGTATGAGGGGGTGGCACTCTATAGGGGAGGTGCTGAATTAGGATCTGAATGTATATGAACATACATGTGATATATACAAGGTGATTCATGACTTATGTCAATACTTACGAAGCTTATTCCTGTGGCCATTCCCAGTCTGAAATGTCACATGAAAATGGGTTAGAATCTCAACCATTAAGGAAATTCAAAATGATTTGAACTTAATTAAGCTGTTTATTGGAACAAGTTCTAATATTGTAAAGTTCAGTTTATAATAAATGTTTAAAATGGCCGCCTTCAGCTTGGTTACACATCCTGACTCATTCCACCACTGAATGTAACCCTATTAAGAACTTCAGGATGATTTACATGTCTTGCAGCATCTAAAATTCAATTAATTAGTTCATCTCTTGTGTCCAATTTGAATTCATACACCATGGCTTTCATGTGACCTCACACATGGAAATCTAGCAGGCTGAGGTCTGGTGACCTCGGTGGGCAACTCTGCGGACCTCCACAATCAATCCACCGATCAGGGAACTGGTGATTACACACTTTTCCACTATAATATGTAGGTGCTCCATATTGCTGTAGGTAGATATGTAATTGTTTTCTCAGAGGAACATCTTTTAAAATGTGCAACAGTTCACTTTGCAGAAACCTGCCATAAATGTCACCTGTAAGGCATTCCTCAAAGATAAATGGTTCAATAATAATCTGATTGCCAATAACACCACAGGTTAACAGAAGTGATGTTGGAAATTACTTTTCACTGTACCATGAGACTTCTTATCTGGCCATACATGAGTTTCGGATATTATTGACTCCATTATGACTAAACTGTGCCTCCTCTGAATAAAATGATGTAGCTGCATTTAAAATAGCCATAGCTCCATAACTGTTAAGAATCAGACCCATGTTCATATGACATTTCTGACTGGGAATGGCCTCAGGAATAAGCTCCTGAAGTATTGACAGAAAGTCATGAATCACCCTGTATTTTGCTAGGTTACACAAGAAAAATTATGGAAATAAAAATGTTATGCCAGGCTTCCTCCAACATATGAGAGGAGCAGAAAAATCATAAGGTTAGGGCTAATTATAATCAGGGTTGATTATTCCACAGTGACATACATCTCATGTGTGATAAAAGGAAATGCTAAAAAAGAGTAATACAAATAAAGAAGAGCTAGAGACAGTCTTCAATGCATATTCCTTTGAACATTTTATTTACTTAAAATATTTTGCCTACCTGCAGATTTGCAGTGAATTGTGGCCGAGTTGCTCGCAAATGCATCACTCTAAGAATGGCACCTGGCTGAGCCACAAATGCTATCAACAGATCAGACAAGGGACAGAAGCGTAAGCATCGACCAACTCCAGGATGAGCAATTCTCACATCTATAGGACGACTACACAAAAGAAAAGATGTACATTCATTTAATTAATGAACATCACTGTCATACAAGTTGTTAACCTTTTTCTTAAAAGCACTAGAATTTTGTAAATGACCTCGGTTGAATATTAATACCATATATTAAAATAAATATGAAATAAAACATTGTAATTTTCTACTGTTTTTGGTTGCTTTAACACAACTTAGGTTTCAACGCTTAGCGCCATCATGATGATGCTAAGCATCACAACCTAAGTTGTGTTAAAACATAACCAAAACAGTGGAAAATTAGTGTTTTATCTATATATTAAGTGTTTCATATTATGGAATTATTCAACAAAATTACGCCAACGGTTGAGATAACGCTATATTAAAATTAACTTATCATTATTAAATCTTGAAACTTTACTTCTCCACCTGCTTGGCTATACAGTATACTGTGAAACAGGTTAACAGAAGGAAACAAAAATAAGATGACTTAAGAAATATACCGTATTAGCCCAAAAGGTAAACGAGGTTTTATTCTAAATATTTTGGCAAAAAAATTAGGAATCGTATTATAATCAAGAACAATGTTTTAAACGCTGCACAGAACCCAGTGCCAATTCTATGTTCACAAAAATGCATTTAATTATACATAAACAGTACATTACATTTATTAAAACAATACATTTTCATATTCTTGAAGCATGCAATGTGCAAACAAGAGGCTTTCCACCTCGTTGGTACTGGTGGAAGGGGAGTGTTGATAAACCAACATCAGAACTTGTAATCAGTTGGATAGGGAATTTGATATGTATAGTGTCAAAAAAGGCTACACTAAGATTGTCTGCATTTTGTGTGTCTTGTTAAAATTTAAATACATTTGTTACTTTTTGATTAGTGCACCAGCGGCAGACGACAAGTACACCTGCAGTTTAAAGAGTATAACCTATATGAGAGCATGCAATTGGTACAAACTTCACTAAGTTTTAATGTGAAGTGTGAACTAGTTATTATTTTTAGCACTTTAAATAAGTTACCCCAAATATTAGGACTGAAATTTATTTATTTAATTTATATTGTTCCAAAAACAGCACAGTGGCCAATTACATTGAAACGTATAACAGTAACAAAGAATATAATAACAAAATAAATAGAAAATATAATAAATACAATAACAACAATATTAACAATAATAGTAATGATCATAACAAAACAGCAACAGAAATTAGGGAAATGAAGTATTACAAAGTAAATGACAGATCTTGTAGAGAATAAAAGGCACCTTTGTAAAAGGATTGTATCACAAAGTATAAGACAAGTTTTGATAGAAATTTTAAGTTAATGGTGAAGCACTATGCTGAAGAAACTAACAATTGTGAGGCCAGGAGGAAATATAATGTGAAGGAAGCTTATGTGCAAAGGTGGAAGCAAGCAAAACACAAACTTGAAGGTGCTATCTCAACAAGGAAATCATCATTGAATGGACCCAAACGAGGTTGATTTCATGAATTAGAACAGTGGTGCTTAACTTACAGCCTGCAGGTTGGATGTGGCCCGCAAAGTTATCATAGTAAGGCAATCCAAAAACTTTAACACAAATTCATATATTTTCATGAAAATTTTTATAATAAAACTTTTAATATTGAAATGTTAACCATAAAACCCTATTTAGAATTGATTTTCACTTATATGGCACCTCAGAATATATAGGTAACTTCTAATTTAATATGTTGATCACCCATGGCCAGTTAACTGGCCATCAGTGACTTTAGCAGGAGGCCCATGTCCAGCTAACTGGCCATGGGTGTCAGTCTCCTTCTGTGATCTCCTACGCTTGGGGCTTGCTGGTTTCGTTTTGTACTTTCAGTGGGCCTCTGGAAAAGCTCCAATATATCCTCTGGTGATCATGGTTTCTAATTCTGTGGCAAGATGGCAAAGTTTTTTACATCATATTCTTTCATGACAAAAGAAAATCATTTTACACGTTGGCCTCAGGGCAGAATGTAGAAAATTCGGTGGGCAGTCAATGTGTTAAACTCCAATCTGGCCCACTGGAGAATTGGCAACTTCCAATCCAGCCTATTTAAGGACTTGCAACCACCAATGCAGCCTTCCATGTAAGAAGGTGGGGCACCACTGAATTAGAAGAAGAAACTGTAATATTTGTGCATACTCAAAGAACAGATGGAAAACCCATGTCATAGGAAATGATTAAACTGAAAGCTAATGAATTAACACGATCACTAAACATTCCACAGCAAGAATTCAAGGATTGGTGCATACGAATGATGCATTATAATGGTTTTTGCCTGAGACGAAGAACATCTCTTTGCCAATGTTTACCTTCTGACTACACGGACAAAGTTAGTGCTCTCCAGAAGCATGTAATTGCATTGCAGAAAATTCATGATTACCTTCTGAGCCAAATGTGTAATGCACATGAGACAACTATTTATTTTGATATGCCATCCAATTACCTAGTTAACAAAAAAGGCACAGAAAACATCATTATAAAAACTTTGAGGAATAAAAAAATGTGCATTACTGTAACTATTATCCATTCCAACATTTCATGCAGGTGAGGGGTGTCTACAGTTAGACCCATAGGGTGAGGGGAAGAAAATGCCAGCCAATAAGAGGTCGTAAATTTTCCTTGCCATTCAAAATTTCTTGACAAGCGCTGTTGACATGATTGCTCACACTTTCCGATCATATTTTGGCAATGGTGGAAAGCATGAACGCACTTCATTCAGATCTATCGAAGCATAGAACTTCACTCATCCACAGTTACTGTTGAACTGAGCAAAATTGGAAACTAGGCAGCATTTTATCATAGGCAAAGCAAAATAACTCAAATGCCAACAGAATACTTCGGATCCCAGACACACAACCAGTTGAGACAGATTATGGTAGATTTCTGGCCCTATGGGCCATCAACTCCTAGCTCCTGCGGAGGACTTGGAGGCCTTCACCCTTAAATGGGTAGCTTTTAGCTTATAATTCTAATCTTTATGCAGTAGTAAAAGGATTGGATTAGAAATTTATTACATCTTATTTCTACTACTACCTATACTATACTACTACTACTATAGTATTCGATAAGGTCATTGTAATTTTATGTGATGTTAAATTATGGCATCTTGCTCTTTTTCTTATGACTTGATTTGCCAATTTCTTGTCCGTTGTCCTTCCCCTTTGTTTTCCCAGATATTTTCTAGCATCGGGACTTGATCTGTCAGTCTTTTAGTTCGCTGCTTGTTAGCTTTGATTGAATGTTTGGGTTTTTTCTTGGAATTTGATATAACATTGTAAGGCTAGTATCATATGCAGAATAAGATTCAATTTACACACAACAATCCATAGAGTCAACAATATAGCGATTCGTAAATACTGAAATCAATGAAAAAATGAGATAATCTTACATATGTTACATAGTTCGTCTAATTTTATAACTTATTACATAATTATTACATTATTACATTACATTTACAGAAAATATTACTGCATGATAACAGTTAAATATAACTGTGTTAGATAAACTTGATACGTGTGGGTAAATAAGAATGATCTAAAACATAAATAATTGCTTTGAAACTTGTACAGACAAATATGCACTCGGCAGTCCTATAAATTAGGCTGTCAAAGTGTGCCTCACACATCGCACGTATAGACACCCCTTACCGATAGAACTTACTCGAACTTAAGAGCAAGATGAGATTTAATTCCTAAAAATGGGATGCATATGTAATAACGATTTGTACGCTTGACTAGTCTTTTTTTCTGCAACTCTTTTTGCCTCATGCATAACCATTTTGATCGATACAGTAATACCTAACTTCCTCTGTTCTACTATCAATTTTTTCTCTTTCTCCTCTAGCTGTGGCCATTTAGGACCAAACTTATGAAGACTATGTTTCTCTTTTCCTGTCATCTCAGTTTTTCCTCAGTTTTCTCCATTCATGCATCATTTTTTCTGTGAGAGGTAGATCAAAATGATGTTCTGCTGCTTGGTTTCCATGCATTTTTGCATATTGAATCACCTGAAGTTTATAGCTATTAGTGCAGGTATATCTTTTCCCTCTTTTAGCCGATGTGATCCTAATACATGTAATGGTATTTGTCCTAGATATTTATAAAATTTTTATGACATCTACCATGATTCTAATGTTTCATGGCATTAATCACACTATTAAATGGGCTCATTAGGAACTAAAACATTAGACTAACATCACAATCGCACCAAAATTATAATCGCTAATGAAAATGCGTCATCAGGCTTCACATTGCATGTTTAACAATTTTTTCACCGTAAATTATTAAAAATGTATATTTTAATGTTTTTGTGACAAATGACTGGCAATTATTCCATTTTGGGGATGAGCGCATTTATAGTGTCAGTATTGAGAACAGTAACAATCTTACCTTCAGCGTATAAGTAGCAGGGTGATTTTGAGGGTAATTTTTTTGGAAAAAAATGGGTCTTATATGCCGAAAAATATGGTATATTGCAACTGATTCTGAATAAGTGTGGTTTCATGACAGTGTTCACCATAAGTATACCTGATTTTTTATATTGTGTATCATTAAATGTTAGTTTGTCATGAGATGGCCTGTGGAAATCCTCCATAGCGGTAATTTTGATTGGTTCCCTCCTATTGTACATTTTATCTTTGATTTTGCAAAGATGATGGATCATAAGGATACGTTCTAAGAAGGTCATCTGACATAGAAATTCATACAAAATTGGTTCCATTCAGAAACAAATACATCAAATTTTTATTAATTTGAGGTAGTTCAATTTCTTGTCGCTGGAGGCTGTCACTTCTGGGCAGCCATTCAGAATCCAGACAGACAAATCACACTTGCTCCATTATAGTATGATGCTGGTAGTATTAACGGATGGCACAAAGTTACCACCTTATGTTATTTTAAAAATTGGTATTGCAGCATTTTGCCTTCCTACAGTTTTTCATCTCCTCCTTCAGTTTCTCCTGTCCGCTATCAGTTGATGTGCCCGAATTCCAGAATAGCTCGAACTCCAGCATACACACGAATGACAGCATTTGCTCGTTATTTCCTGGGTTTCTACTTATATAGGCCTCAGACATTAGCCCAGAGGGGAACGCTGGAATAGCCCTAATTAACCAATCAACTTCCACGAGAGGTACGCCCTCATCCCGAGAAGACAAGAAACCAGAGGAGATTGAATCTGGCAACATCGGAGAGCATGACAGCGGAGTATCGATGGCAGACAGAGAACAGCAAAGACCACAAATGGAAGGAGAGGCTCGAGGAGAGACCTGAGAGAGAGAACAGAGATGACCACGAGTAGAAGCAGAGGTTTGAGCAGAGACCGGCATAGAGGCAACGACAGTGAGAACAGACAGAGAACAGCTGGCAAGATTCCTGCCTGCATCAAACTGCACTTTTCGTATCATTTATTATCCCTTCAAGGTGTGCAATTTCTACTGAGTTTCTCTATTGCGTATTTCTATTGTGTACTATTCTTGTTCCAATATATTTGTAAGCATTTTGCCTTTCATGTTACCATTGTGTTATTTGCGATAGTCTTAATCAGCACCAGTGTTATTTAAATGGGTCATATCATTTCTGTTATATCTTAAGTATCTTGTAAATTACGAGAGAGTAATGTGAATGAGACAGTTCATCTCAGTATTACAAAGTTTTTTCCTGAATAGACTGTATTTTATTGTGGTCATCTTAAATTTGAAGTCTTCTTCCTTTAGGGTAAATACGGTATTCTACATTATTGCCCAGAATTCAAGGTTTGTATTTTTATACTTGGAGCATAAATCGACCCTGGTTTTTCAAAGGTTTTATATCACTTTAAAGGTCAACTTATACATTGCAATATAATATGATATTTGTTTCCACACTGTAATAAGGCACTTGAAAAAATTAAAATATTCCATATGATGGCATTTTAAAATTAAAGTTTTGCTTGATTATACAAGTGTCACTTATGTACTTTTAAATGAGTAAACAAATTGTAAATAAATATAAACTACAATCAAAAACAAAGAAACAAATATATTTGTAGCAGATATCATAAATGCCTTAAAAGCTACAACTTGAGTCAGCTTGAGGGATTAATAGTCTAAATTTGGGGCAAAACTACCAGTGACATTTAATCATTCATTGTGCTATATTTTCAGAATAAGTCAGTACTTCAGACTTTTAGACATACATATTCAAGTTTTACACTGTTATACTTTTTTCTAGCAGAGAAAATACCATTTTTACTCCCATATAATCTGCCACTGCATATAAGCCGCACCCTTGTTTTTGAGACTGAATATAGAGTTGAAAAAAGTTTCCGAAAATAAGCCAGGTATCAAAAATCGCGATTAGGCATAAAACATTCTGGATAATTTCTAATATGTATCATTAATTGTACATAAATATCAGTAACTATTGGTATTATTTGTAATAATAAAATATTTCAATGAATTTTTTGTAACCGGTCAGCAAAATAGTCAATTCACAGGATACAAAGTACAATATTACCAAAAATCTCCGAATGCACATTTTACCCAAACATGTGCTGCACGTGGAAAGCGACGAAAAATCACAACTTTCGAATTGAAATAAACACCACTGAAACGTTTCTTACAATAGAATTATTGAAATATGAGACTAAACTGTCAAACTACGGAATTTTTCTCGCACTACCATAGCGATCACCTGCCAAAACTGTCGTCTGTAACTCTGTCATCAATAATAATAACATTTCTTTTCCTTTTGTTTTGGTGATTATGTTATGTTTTTATACGTCACATACTGCGTATTGAATCACCCAGCCATTTAGCGAAGTCATAGAGAATTTTAACGATTATCTCACATTTTTGGATTTTCCGATTTTGTATCCTCGCATATAAGCCGCATCCTCATTTTGGAGATGAAAATTTTGGGAAAAAAGTGCTGCTTATATACGAGTAAATATGGTATTGCCATTACCATTTCCCTCAGTTTAAAAACAATCAATGGCAACATTTCTTACATAGTGACTCAATGCATTATCTTTTTGTTCTTCGCCTTCACCAGTGCATTATGATAACATCCATACTTGTGATGGAAATGTTTTGCACCTTTCACTTTCTGGCTATTCCTTCACATTCTCCTGATCCAAATTTTCAAAATATTCAAGTTCCTTCACTGATGTAATATATCCCAAGTCCCTCATGCTGTCATCAAGAAAACCTACTAATTCCTCAGTTTCTAGAACTGGAAAAAATTTCTTCCACAAGCAACAAAACATTACTCTTTGACAGTTTTTATGTGATACATTTTCTCAAACTTCATTCAAAACTTTTCTGTTGAATATGTTTGATATATTTATGGAGCATGTAATGCATACATCCTTTATAATTGCATATACCAAATCATTAAAGAGCAGTATAAAGAAATTTTAAAATGAGAATGGCAAAAATGCAATCTTGTCCTTTTTCAGCCTTGGGTAATCAACAAAACATATATTTGCAACCAGTTGATCAAAAGTACACTTTAATTGATTTACAATCACAAAATAATACAGTAAAAGTCCTTTAAACTGGCATGCCCAGGACCAAAGCAATGCTGGATTAGATGATGTGCCGGTTGCATGCCCGCTCATAGAATATCTACTACCAGAGTAACATCTGCTCCGAGCAGCTGAGTTATAACAGTTTATAATATTTAAACTATTAATATATCTAATTTGTTATTTTATTAAACAAGAATAAATGCTGTTGGATAACAATAAAATTAAAACAATAAATAATCCTTAATAAACCATAATATTTATACTATTTATACATACAAGCAAGATTCACAACTTCTTTTAAAAAACAATGTTATGTTCAAAATAAAAACATTTCAATATTTATTTCTGCTATGTACGTACATACTTAGATAACACTAAAAGATTTTAAGTGCATTATAAAGTCCCAGACAAAATCAAATTAACAAAATCCTAAATAAACAATAATATTTATTTGTTGAGGTTATCGCTGATACCACTTGAAGTTGCAGCTGGAGTTGAAAGTAAATTCATATGATGAGCTTCAGATGCCTTTTTGAATAGATCATGAATATCACCTTGCCTGGATCTTTCAGCTCTCTTAGCCAGAAATTTATTTCTCAAAATGTGAAGCTGCATAATCTCTTGCACCGAAAAACAGTCACGTCTTTCGTTATTCTGTGCTTTAATATCATAGTGTATATGAACCAATATTATATTCTGACATTATTATATTGAGACTGACACCACTATCCAGTTTATTACAAATATCAATTTTCTGAGCTAATGTCAACAAAACTCGCTTCCTTTTCATCGCTTGCCTAGTAGAAGGGTTTTTTTTCAGGTCACAATAAAATAAATAGTTTTTCACAGTTAAGAAGCATAAACACACAAGCATAAGCAAGTAGGGACAATTGGTTTAGAGCGCCATATACGGGAGAAAAGAGAAATAAAGCAGTTTCAGCTAGAAGATGAATTACGAAATTACGATGAAAAAAATTATCAGTTTATCGATAGGGATATAGATTTTAGAGATTGGAAGTGTTGGATCATTGGAAGTGCCGATTTACAAGGTGCCGGATGAAAGGAATTCTACTGTACCTGGGTCTTGAGACATCCCATAAAACAAGCTCACATCCGTTTGCACCAGTTCCCACAAGCGCAGCTAATGCCAAGGAATTTGAAGGAGCCCAATGTGCTGATGTGAGTGGTGATGGTGGCAGAGGATATGTGAGGGTTCGGTTTGGAGCTCCACCACCTCCAGCATCCACAGACAAAATCGCAGCACCCTCAATCGCATTGTACAACCTGATACGACCACCTTTTTCTCCTACAGCAAGTTTCCCAGGCTCCTCTGGATGCCAACACACTGACATGACTGTAATAATAAAATGTTAACAACTAACAATAAAATATACTTTTAAAATTAAGACAACTTCATGAAAAAATGTTGTTTTATATATTTGGATTTGTATTACTTACATCGACTAGGTCAAAAATTCAAAACTCAGTATTCCCTCATTCCATGTTTAAATGGAAATTGATTTGAATAACTTTTCTTTAAGGCATAAATACAAGAAATAAATATGTATTAAGGAAGGTGATACAAAAGGTATCTGTTGGGTGATTTTCAGGAAATGAATATTGCAGTGATAAAATTAATTTTATATATTTTTGAGCAGCTTTAAAATATTTCAATGTACTTTAACACTTTCCGTGCAGATGACATCTTAAGATGTCATGGCGTGCCTTCGCCTCAGGGGGGTGTCATCTTAAGATGTCACCGTCTTCCTAACATTTCTTTCGCTTCCTGGGGGCACTCGCAGTCTAGCAGATGCGCTCTTTTGCTACTACGCATTCAGTTGATGCCAAGCATCACTAGTGGAAGCAGCCGTTTTTGATTTCGTATTTTTGATTTTTTTATTTATCCAATTGAACTTGAAGGTAAGTAATTCATAATTTTTTTGATGTAGTGATTTCATCTGGCTTTTTTATAATCTTTTTATGTAGTTATGTATCATTATTTTCTTTCTTAATGAGTGTTTTATTTATAATTAATTTTTTAGTATATTTTGTTTGTTATTATCATGTTTATCGTAGTTGGTTATATTTATCATCATAGTTTTTGAGTTCTTTTTACGCAATCATTCATTTCCGTCATTATAGCTTTCAAAACTTGCCTAATTTACTCAGTTCATAATTCTAAAGTATTATTGATTGTAACGTACTTTAAAAAATTTTCACTCGAGTTTTATTATTGCAAATATAAATTCTTTATTTGTGTTTTCCCAGTGTGCTCAAACAATATTTATTCTTATTCTAGGACGTTTTTAAATACTTAATTATATTTATGTAAAGGAAGTTTACCCGTGGAATAATTTGATAGACTATTTACCGTGCGAAAGGTATGTAACATTTTTGGTCATCTTGTTTAAATTATTAATTAAAACAATTTGTTTTTTGGAGCTATTTATGTATTTGGTTTATTTTTCAAAGTGTTTTTACGTTTATCGAATTTTGGTTTATCCATAATGATTGAATAATATTGTTTTTTTTACTGTTAATTTATTGTGATTATTTATAAGCAATGCCTGTACTTTTTCTAGGCAGTCTTCTCTATCTTCGTAGGGATTTTCTCAAGAGCTTTAATTGTTAAAAGCAATACCTGCTGAAATTAGGTACATATTTTAAAATGCAAATTCTATTTTATAATTTTTAATACTTTTTACTGTGATTTCACGTAATGATAGATTATTTAGTAATTTTTTAAAGACCCTAAGCTATGAAGTGAAGTGAAGATACAGAAGCTGTGCACGATGCAGATTTAGGACCGTCCACTTCTGGTAAGTTTTTCAAATTATATTTATTATTGATAATAAGTATTTAGTTATAGTTCACAATTCACAAATTTATTGTTTTTACTTTATTGTATAGGGACTCATCCTGTAAAAAGGAAGAAGATCAGCTCAGAAGTTGGTCATGCCTCCCAAATGACGGAAAGAGCTCCATCAGTTCATCGAATTAATTTCTTCTGATGACGATAAGAATGATTCAAGCAATTGGAGCAAAGGAGAATCCGATTTGGAAGAAAGTGGAGAAAGTGAGGGTAGGTATTTTGGCTCAAGGGCAGAAAGGGGTGAGGTAAATCCCTCTGATATCCATTCTTTCACCACGACACCCCTTTTGTCTTCTCCTCCCCCCCCAGTACCATTAGGGACCCATCTATGTGGGTCGCAGACCAACCTGCGAAACCCCCTATTCCTTTCACTGGGTCCTGAGGTTGAAGGTCCTTCCAGATGGGAATAATCCGAGGGACTATTTTGACCTCATTGCAAATGGGGATTTCTACGAAATGGTAGTAGGGGAAACAAACAGGTAGGCTGAGAACCTATTTATAAATAACCCTTCCCAATGAGGAAGAGTGACTGCATGGAAGTAATTATCTATCAGGGAATTTCAAATGTTTCTCGGCCTCCTGTTTCACATGGGAACAATTCCATTGAGGCATTTGAACGACTAATGGAAGAAGGGCAGGCTATTCAACCTAACCTGTTTTTCTAACCACATGAGTCGAGACAGATTCCTCAGGATTTTGCAAGGTCTTCATTTCTCTAAAAATCCTGAGGAAAACAAACCGAAGCCCGAAAATAGGCTGTATAAAATCCTGCCTTTGCTAGACATATTCCACAATAATATGTCGAACATTTTCTCCCCCACCAGAGAATTAAGTATTGATGAATTGATGGTTTTATGGAGAGGCTGCCTAATTTTCCATCAGTATATACAGGTAAAACATTATAAATATGGAATTAAACTGTATATGCTGACGGAATCCTCAGGTTTGGCAATACGAGTCATCGTATACTCAGGGGATGGTCTAAAGGGTGTTGGCCATTCAATTTATATGGATAATTACTACAATAGTGTTAAATTGGCACAAGACCTCCTAGACGATAAGGTCTATTATACTGGGACTCTAAGAGCCAACAGAAAATGTAACCCAACCGAAGTATTATCCCAAAAGATATAAAAAGGTGAGGTTATCGACCGCTAGAATGATAAGGGAATTTGCGTTCTCAAGTGGAAGGATAGGCAAGATGTTCTCATGATCAACTCAGAATTCGGAAGTCGCATGGTGGAGGTGACGAATAAGAGAGGTATCATGAGAACCAAGCCGGAAGCAGTGGTGCAATACAATAAGTTTATGGGAGGTATTGACCACTGCGACCAGCTTATGGCCTACTACCCTTGGGAGTGCAAATCTCTTAAATGGTACAAAAAACTTGGAATTCATATTCCAGTTGATGCTCATTAATAGCTATTTTTTGTACAACAGATACAGTGGCCACAAAAAAACATTGTACGATTTCCAGTTGGAGGTAATAGAGTCTCTTATACCTTATACCTCTGGCCTGGTAGGACACCCTTCAACTCCTAAAGCCATCGATTCACATTTCCCAGACTTCACATCAGCCACAGGATCAAGGAGAAAACAAGAGGTGTCATGTGTGTCATAAAAAGGGTATTAGGAAAACCATCACCACGATTTGCCCTGAATGTCCTGATGAGCCCTTGCTTTCTCCTGTATCATAAAAAGTAGAATGTGTGTAAAATGTGAAATTTGTAAATATATATTTTCTAATTTTGTATGTATTTCATAAAAACATTTAACTTTGTATTGTTGTATATATTTATTTTCTAATTTTGTATGTCTTCTGTGAAAAAATTTAACTTGGTATTTCTGTAAATATTTACTTCCAAGTTTTACTTTTAAATATATACTTGTATATTTCCCATCAAAAATGACGGGTTCAAATAATAAAAAAATGGAATTTAAAATTTCAACTTTAAATAAATTATTTTAACTATGACTATTTATTTTTATTTAGAATAAGAACGTAGATAGATAGAATAAGAGGTAGGTTGTAGGTCAGTTTTTTCTAATTTTATTTTCCAAAAGACTAAAAGCCTGCACAACGAAAAGTAGGTAGGGGAGGAGAAGGTATTTAGCCTTGGGACAACAATATGAGCTCGGGTTTTGAAAATTATATTGTCTTCAAAGCAGCTATCATTAAAATGGCAATATTGCCTCGAAATGTTTAATTTAAATGTTCGATAAGAGCAGTTTTGAAAGGTAGGTGAAAAAAGATTAATAGAATAAGAGACTATATTAATTTTTCTTTAAAATAGTTCAAATTGGATCATAGCAGGTGAGTTTTTTTTTATTTTAATTTCCAAAAGAATAAAAGCCTGCACATCGAAAAGTTCATTTTTACGTGTTGCCTTATGAGAAAAAAAATAATCCCCTGGAGTCGAACCTGACCATTTTTCCAAAAAAATTTTTAGTCGAGCACTTTTAATAAAAACATACGAATGATTTTATCATAGTTTCATTAAATACAGCTTTAAATAAATTTTTATCCTATTACTTTTCGCGTTTGCAAAAGAAATGTAAATTTCAATGTTTCAATATATTTTTTAAATTTATCGATTTTCATATACTGAAGTGCTGTTATTCATTGAGAACACAAATTTAATGTTATTTCTCGCATTAACAATTAGAAAGTAGAATAAAAAAGTTACAACCGATTTGTAGCATATCATAAGATAAAGGCCGTTTATGTTGTGCGAGGTAGCCCAACCTAAGATGTCATAAATTATTTTTTAACAAAAAGCAGAAAAACTTAATAAAATGTATTTCTTTATATCAATGATGCATAAAAATACACTTTTTCAGAAAAAATATTAAAATAATGAACGTCAGCATAGGAAGACATCGTAATTTTTCATACGCATTGAAGTGTTAATAATATTATTTATTCAATAATTCCACATACAGCTTTTGTAGCCATTTTACAGTGGAATATGTTAACCATAACAATAGACGAACACATACATCCATGCCCTAGGTGGAGAAAAACCCAACTAGGCAGGATTCGAACCCACAACCTTCGGATTGGCAGGCGAGGACGTTACCCCACCACCACCGAGACTGACATTATATAAAATGTTGTTCTTGGGTAGTGGATAATGGGCATTTTAGTCTGCAATAAGCAGAGGAAATCTTTTATCATCTCAGAAATTGCCACTACTGGTATCTAATTGTACATCAATACAATCGCCACCCTACCTGCTACATCTACAAGTTACCCTGCAATTCACCAAGTTGGTGGGTGGCAGGGGGTGCAATGCACCAAACCCTACCTAAAGATTGTCTAACGCAATTCGAAATTTCCTATTGTGATCTCGTATTGTCCTTGGAAAGAATGAGCCTAGATAACGCTCCGTCCTACAATCGATCTCACGTATTTTATCGTCTCGATCATTTCTACCTATATACGTTGGTGCCACAATTATTCCCACTACCTCCTCTTTTAGACATTCCGACCTATATTTCTCCAGAAGTTTCAACCTTGAGTCCAATCGACGGTCCTCCAGTGATACCCAGTTCAAATCGCTCAATAAAGAGGTGATGCTTTCCTTATGTTCGTACCTTTGTTTTACAAATCTGGCTGCTCTGCGCTGTACTCTTTCTAGTTGAATTATGTGTCCCTTCTCATACGGATCCCATATGCTCGCTGCGTATTCCACTTTCAGCCTTACCAGTGATAAGTAGCATGTTTCATGTACTTTCTCTGTAGTGTTCCGTATTATTCTACCTATGAATGCCAGTTTCTTGTTGGCTGCGCCTATAACTCGACGAATGTGCATGTCCCACGAAAGATCTCGACAAATGGTTACTCCTAAATATTTTACATACTCAGCTTGTCGAATGCTCATTTCATCTATTTTATATTCAAAACCTAAATCTTTGTTCTTACTTTTCCAGAACCTGACTGCGACACATTTAGTATAATTAATTTCAATTTGCCATTCTTTGCACCACGCTGAAATGGCTCTTAAGTCTTCAAGCAGTGACTGATGATCCTCCTGGTTTTTTATTTCTTTATATAGAACGGTGTCATCGGCAAAAAGCCTAATTTTACTACGTACAACCGAGCAGATATCATTTACATAGATTAAGAAGAGCAGAGGGCCCAATACACTTCCCTGAGGAACACCCGAAGCAACTTTAACGGGGGACGAGTATTTCCCATCGATGACAACTATCTGTTCCCTATTCAAGAGGAAGTCTCTCACCCAACCGACAACTTTCGGATTGATACCACATTGTCCTAACTTCGCAATTAATTTCCTATGAGATACTTCATCGAACGCCTTCCTGAAATCAATGAATATGGCATCGACCTGAGTATTTTTCTCTCTGCATCGCAACAAATCATCCACGAACAGGCCGAGTTGCGTTTCGCATGATCTACCTCTCCGGAATCCGTGTTGGCATCCGCTAAGCAATGAATGACTATCTAAATAGCGCATTACAGAGCTAAAGACTATGTGCTCAAGTATCTTGCACGATAATGAAGTTAAGGATATCGGCCTATAATTTTCGGGGTTCTCTTTGTCGCCACCCTTACGGATGGGAGTAACGTGTGCCACCTTCCAATCTTTAGGAACTACTCCTTCCCTAATGGATTTCTCGAATATAATTTTCAAATACGGCGCGATTTCAGCAGCTAATTCTACAGGGAAAGGTATTTTATTACTTTCTCACATTTTAAGTATGGTCGAACTTCTTTAACTCAAATCCCTATAAATTTAAGTAAATTCAGTTTACTGACCATAATCCCGGTTTTCCATGTTATTTTTTTCTGTAACTCCAAATAAAAATTTCAATAACTCACAGAAGGTAACATTTTGCATAGAGATGTGTTTTCTTTAAGATTAAGTCTTCAATGAATACACCTTCCTATATTTCACCTTTCCATAAGGCTTTTGAAGTATGCTATGGTGAGTAAGAAAAGACTTTGAAATGATTCGTTAAGATAGTTTATTCTGTCTCTAACAAAGCACTTAGAGTAAGCACAGCATGCAGGAAACTCTAATGGAAAATTTAGGCAACTTGCATTCAGAAAAAAATAAGATGCCATAAAACCTTTATAGTGAGAGATATAAATTTGCCAAAGGTCAATGGGTGATACTTACAGTGTGTGTGTGTATTTTTGGCTAATCAACTTCTTGGATTATTATAGCCATAGCTCCTTCCACACCGAAAACACAAGGGAGGAGGGAAACCCGGTGCCGGTATTAGCCTACTCTTTACGCAAAGCACCAAGGGAACCAACTCCTTAATGCCCCTTCCGAAGAATGGAACGCTGACTTTGCACAGTATCCTCAAACCATACAAACGGGGCTGGACGACCTTGGACAAATCCTACTTTCGCAGGATTTGTGCCCGCTGCCCTTTTGAGCAGCAGACGAATAGCATAGTGTATAGGTACTGGTATAATTAAAATGTGTTCATGTCACTTAGATTTCCATTTAGGGTTTTTTGTATGTTGTGATGCAGCCTATTATTGGTCATCTTCATAGATATGAGGAAAAATCTATTTCTATAACTAGAATATTATTTGCCTTTTCATGTGGTTCAAATTTGTTATTTTATGATTTGGATGAATCTGCATGTTAATCCTTTATGGCAGGGGTTCCCAACCTCATACTCATGAGCACTGCTGTGCTCTTTGGCAGACTGATGGTGCATAAAATCCCTTTTCCTAGCACCAGTGATCTAATTCGTTTGTTTTCTTTCTAAATGTTTCAAAGGACATAACTAATAACATGGACATGTAGTGGTGTGGGCTTGATGTTCTAAGAAATAACTTGGTGCTTGTCTCAACAAAAAGGTTGGGGAGCTCTGCTTTACGACCTGATGGGACTTTAAAGTCCCATTTCTCATAAAAACACATAAAGATTGATCAAATGCTAAGAAACTGATGGTCCTCAGATATTTGCACAGTAAGCATTTTTTGATGGCCAAAGTTGCTTTATGTGGTTAACCGCAAAAAAGGTTTTGGTGACTACATTTGCTTTATGCAGTGAAAGGGTTAACATACTTCTTAGATTTACATGAAATATTTTATAATAAATGCATCAAGTTTTGGCTGTTTAGTGTATACTAGCTTACTTCACAGGCCACGAGTTTGAGATCCCTGGTTTAGGACAACTAACTGAACACCGAGATCACCTTAAAATTTTTTGTGATTTTTCAATAACTTGCACCAAAACTATACTGAATAAATTTTGTATATTTAGCAACACAGTAGAACCATACACAGTTATCTGTATAAAACACTGTCAAAATATGTAAAAAATATATAGAGTATGAAGGTGCTCACCTTGAGCATCTTCTATGAAGTTAAGATTAAAATTAAGTAACTGCTTTATGCTTGTAAAGTTTTTGAAAATTTACATATCAAGAGATTTTTTTACAAAAATTCTTTTAAAAACAAATCCCTAAACTGTACACTTTAGGAGTTTGTTTTTATAAACATTTTTGTAAAAAAATGTCTTTAACGGTAAATTTTCTTGTAAAGTATGACAAAATGAATTTCAATGTGTTTGGAGTAAGAAATAAAAGCATATCCATAATTCAATGTTTTTAGTTACTTCATAAGAATCATGAATGCTGGCTAAAACAACTTTTGAAACATCACACATAATTCTCTTTTATAAAACAAACAACATTCTTATATAATTAATGAGGTCAGGCTCAACTTTGTGGAATTTACTCATAATGAAACGAATACTTTGTACAACCACAAAGTATTCGTTTCATTATGAGAACATTCTTATAATGCAATCAGTATGAAAGGAAATGAAAACTGCCTCAAATCATTGTAATAAATTTCATCAATACATGTAAAAAGGTTCAATTTCATCCACCAAAACTATATTTTCTGATGTTATGATTTTGTTATAACTTTGCTTTAGTGGAAACACAGGTTTTTATTTTAACAGTAATATTATCTCATTTTGACACACAACGTCTTAATTTGGCTCCAAAATGAGACTGAACATACAAAAATAGTAAAGGAGGGTCAATGATAGAGGAAGATGGAAAGGAACTACCTTCTGGGAAGCATAGGGATTTATTCTTATCATTGGGTTTGGAATAGAAAGATGGTAAGTGGGAGACAAAAAGGAAAATGTAGGAAACATGGTAAAGGAACTCTAAGTGGCGATAGGGTCACAGCAGTACACAAGCAAGAAAAAAATGGCATAGAAATGAGCCAAATAACTGCAGGTGGAAGGGGCCAGAACATCAGGAGTTTTACTGATTTACAATGAAGATGACAGGGATGGATAAGAGGGGAAACCCAAGTCTTAACGTAGTTACTTTTATGTAAGGAGTATTTGGAGTAGCAGACAGCTGAAAGGAGAAAGAAGTGGTATTGAGAAAATGGTCGTTGACCTGTTTTTCTAGTGCATGGTTTAGTATTTTTGGTTGTACAAGCACATCTAATGAGAAATCTTTATGCTCGACTTGGAGAGGGAAGGGGGTTTAATAAGACTTGTGATCTGCAAAAACGAAATGGAAGGAGAACTGGAATTCATTGGACCTGTTAATAAAACATTGTGGAATTACTGTTAAAATAAAATCCTGTGATTCCATATTATCAAATTTATTATCATTTTCATAATAATGTGATAATGGATTACCATAAGTTTGCAGCTCATTCGGTTAACTACAAGCTATATTTTCTTTGAATTTTTTAAGACAATTGTGATTTTGATCCAACTATGTATAAGTAGTGCTGGAATGGCAGAGGAATGAACTGTGAAAACTTGAATAATATACTTTAAGTCATGTAATTAAACCTAGCACAAAATCTAGGTACACTTTATGTGCCAATGTTTAATATATTCACCTTAGAATAATAATCTAAGTGTAAACAAACATGGGTAAACATTAACTCATTTTTTATCTACCAAAAATTAAAGAATTTTCTTTAAAAATTGGATTCTAAGAGAGTTTAAAATATAGTTATAAATAACAATATAACCTGGTGAGTCTAGATGAAATATTTTTGCACATCGCCCATCTTCCTTGGCATTCCAAAGTCTGCAAGTATGATCATCGCTAGCTGAAGCAATCAATTCTCCATCTGGATCGAATGCAACTGAATTTATGTAGTCCGCATGTCCAATAAGGACCTTAAATAAAAAATTAATTATTTAACGGAATTAAATTGTTCCTTTCCCCCTTCTAAGATCACGATTAACATTAAATATATAATATTGATATAGCCACAATAATGTTAACACTTATAATATTAACGTAAAATTTAAAAAATGAAATATGAGTTTTTCACATCACCCACCTGGACAACATCCGAACTGACGAGATCACTACTAAAGAGTCTCAATTTGTGATCAGAACCGGCTGAACAAAACCGTATTAACCTTGGCATAATAACTATGGAAGTGTTAGGACTCCAAGCAAGCGCTTGCACCCGAGTTTCATTATGAAACTCTCTCAATGACTGAAACTCTAGCCCATCGTCATCGCCACATTTATCTGTTTCTGATTTGTCTTCTTCGTCTTCTGGCTGATCTTCCTATTTATCAAAAACTAATTTTAAAATTACAATAAATTTTAGTTTTACAATATAAGTACCTACACACATGCTGTACCTGAAATTTCACTACTCCGACTATAACTTTGGTCGAGAGTGCCACACAAATTAAATTTTGCGACCATTCGTACGGAGAGAATTCTACACAATAAACTTGATCAGAAAAATGAACTTTTTGCAAAGGGGTTGTTGAGCCTTCCATACTTTAAATAATCTGAAGATGAATAGAATAAAACCAATAATTTATCTATCATCCATACAACCAACGTTATCACCGGTTCTTTTCCACCACTATTTGAATGCATATAATGGATTTTGTTCCTCATATGTTTATCATATGGTGAATTTTCAAGCCTGTAGAGGGCCGTCGGCAGAGTGGCGTTTTGTTTTCGTCCGTATTCTGAAGAGTACGAAGTTGTCTGAATATATTTATTTGATTGGGAAGAGGTTTATTGTTGCTAATAGATTTGTTATGGAAAACCACAATGATTCAGCGAGTAAAAAAAAAGAAATTTGTCGACTATGTTTGACCCACGATGGATTAATGCGGTCAATTTTTGACAGTGAAGTGACAGAGCAATCAGAAAATTGCCTTCCATTCAGGATTAGTTCGTGTTTATCAATAAAGGTATCAATAAAGCCTTACCATTGCTATTACCCATGCTTTCCGTGTACACGCCCAATGCTTACGAACTTTGTTCGCAATTCATTTTAAGTATTATAAAGTAAAATTTCTCTTAGCATAAATATTCGAAGATGTTATTTCTCTTCATTAGGTTTCTACCAACGATCAACTGCCGAATAAAATATGTCATCGGTGTCTTTTTAAAGTTGATATGTTCTTCGAGTTCAAAGTCATGTGCTTGAACTCTGACACAACTCTCAAAAACAGTCTTAACTACTCATCGTCGGACGATTTATCCGAAAATGTTTTGGTATGTTTTAGATCTTAGAGTAACGAAAACCTTAATTGATAACATTATATTCAAGCATTTCCTGCCCAGGGGAGATTCGTGGGTTATATTTTCCTTGTGTAACTATTTTCCAATGTTGCACGCAATTTATATACACGATTTCATTGCTTCCATTCGCATGATCGTTTTTTAATATGTTGGAGGTAATTTATAAATTTTTTCCTTATCCATCATATATCAAGCGGCTGAAGTAAGAATTGTTTGCAGTCTTGATTGTCTGGATCGAAAAGTGAATTTTTGCTGTCAATAATTATTGTATTTCAGGAACCAACTGATGGGCACGAAAACGCCCTAATAGACAGACTTAGCATTATAAGGGAATCGAACAACAGCGGAGGCAATCAGAAAGGTGCAGATGGGATTGTTGAAGTTGACGGCAGTTGTAACAGTTCCGGTGTAAACGATGGATTAACAGCCGCGGTTGAGGAGGCAGAGCATTATTTGGAATCTTCTGAAGGTATAACTATGGAAGAAGCAGCTGAGGAGCTTAAATGTGAAGTCTCCGTGACTAACTTTGAGGTAAGCTGTAGTCAATGTTTTATTTTTGTAAAAATGGATTTTTATTTATCTAAGTTGTTTTATTAGGCTGAAAGGAAGTTTAAAATAAGTTACACATAAAATACTCTGCATTCATATAATTTTTCATCTTTACTATTGTTCATTATACATTATTTACAGAATTAGAACTTTCTCGCTGCAAGGTAGGCCTATATTGCTACCATAGCAGTCATGGATCTCAAAACCTCCCAACAGCATTTCATTATATCAAGCATTATTTTACTTCAGCTCTCTCATTATTAAAATCTATAACAGTATTGCTAGCTATAAAAAAACAACTTTTTTGAAACATTTAATATTTTAGGTAAGAGTCTGAAGAGCACTTCAAATTACTTCCCAATCAGAGATTGACATATACTTTACAAAATTTTTTTAGTATCTCATCTTAATGTTACATTTGTATCAGTTTTTTATGGTAAATATGGATTTTTACATCCTATTGTTTTAACCCTTTCATTACGAATTTTATATTTCTTATTTATTTTATTCCATCCCAAATACTTCAACTTTCTGCCAATAAAAAGTATTTGCAATCTTTCCTGTCCGAAATTATACAATTTTATTAATTGAAACATAAGTGCTAGCCATGAAATACATTCGGGGCATGTAGAAATGTTTATCTGATTACCTCTGCTGTATTGTGGCTATTTATCATATATATATATATATATATATATATATATATATATATATATACAGTGCTTTTTTGTGATGGTATGAGCCAGTATGGTGTACCGGCACCTTTTTTTGCAGAGCAAATAAAACAAATTCAATTGAGATGGGGGAGGGGCACAGGAAGAGATGAGGGGTGTGAGGCATTTTAGAATTTATCAAGATATGAGTGGCGGAGCCAGCGTTTTTTTATGGAGGGGCTCACCAGAACCTCTTGTTTAAAAAAAAGCACTGCGTGTGTATATGTATGTATATATATATTTATATATATATATATATATATATATATATATATATATATATATATATATATATATATAACAGCTTACGGAAAAGGAAAGGCAAAATAGATATATGGATGTCAACAAGGTGTTGGGATGAGGAAACCCAGTAAACACTCACCAATCAGACGATTTCAGGTTGGCGAGGCCCCGGGGATGTCGAAGCGACACACGTAAAAGAACACTAAAACACAGAGATAGTTCTCTCTCTGTAGCTGATGAAGGAACAATTCCGAAAGCTTCTACGTTTGTGATGTTTCTGTGTTTTAGTGTTCTTTTACGTGTGTAGCTTCGACATCCCCGGGGCCTCGCCAACCTGAAGTCGTCTGATTGGTGAGTGTTTACTGGGTTTCCTCATCCCAACACCTTGTTGACATCCATATATATATATATATATATATATACACATATACACGCATGTGTATATATATATATATATATATATATATATATATATATATATATATATACATATATATATATACATATATATGTATATATATATACACATACATACACACACACATGCATATATATATATATATACATATACATACACACACAGTAGATCATCAATTCATCAATTACACTGGACAACAAAAAAATCCTTTTTGTCACATGTTGAAAAATTGGTGGATCTTAGAGATTTTTAAGTGCTGGATCCGGAAATGGCTTCTGATTTTGTCTATCACCTACTAGTTTCTTGTGAAATGAAATTTAATTTCGAAGTAATTGAAAAAGTGAATAGTAGTCATATTGACGAAGATATTGAATAAAGGACTCACCTAAAATCTAGATGCTGTTGATTTTGTGTATGGAGCATCTCATATTAATATCCAGCAGTAATTCGCCAGCATGGTAGGGCTCCACTTGCCTTAATATCACTTCTCCATCATGGGGATTTCCTGATGAAATCACTCTCCATGTTCATCACAAATGGCATCCAAGTTTGCTGGGAAGAAGTTGAGATGTGAGTCCAAAAAATTAATTTTTAATGACATTTTACATTCCATGACTCTATAGTCATCGAGAAGTTCATTCACAATTAATTCGTAATTGTTGGCCTCAAGTTTCCAAGAAAATTTGTGGTGAATGATTTAAATGCTCTCCAAGCTGCTCCTTTCATTTAATGTTTCATCAAATGCGCTGTCTCTCATGATTTCCCTAATTTGTGGACCCACAAATCCCTTCATTGATTTTGGCCTTGCTGATCCTCAGAAATTTCCATTTTAAGTAGAGAAACCCTCGGTTGTTTTGATCTATTGCCTTAAAAAATTTCATTAAACTAAGTTTAATATGCATTGGTGGCAAGAATGCTTTTTTGGGGTTAACCGGAGGTTGGCTGGGGACATTTTTTTGACTTGGAATCAATACTTGACGATGTGATCATTCTTTATTGAATGACTTTCTCGAACTTTGTTGTTCCATTCACAAATAAAACAACAGTATTTCATATAGCCCAGTTGTAAACCAAGGAGAAGTGCGATCACTTTCAAATCTCCACAGATGTGCCAAGAATACTTATTATGTTGGATATGATTCAGAAGAAGGTGCATGTTGTTGTGGGATTCCTTCATATGAACAGCATGTTCTATTGGAACTGAAAGGTATTTCTTTCCATTGTGAAGCAAAGCAGCTTTCAAGCTGTTTTGAAGAATCAATAAATAAGCAATCCCTAAAATTTTCAGTTTTAAGATTATTATACTTTTTCCATTGATTGATACTAATGCCAAATTTTAATGTTGTAGCACATCTATAAGTGCAATAATATTTATGTAATTGTTTAAATTTTAAAAAAATTAATGGCCACAATAACAACTTCATGGAGATTGTCAAATGTTAATGTGTTCCTTTGAACCAAGCTCTAACTGAAAAATTTTAGTTCCCTAGCTCGTCCCCTAGTACCCAAACATTTATTTATTTGTTTAAACTTGTAAGATTTTTTTCAGCCAAACAAATTATTATATCAGAATTTCTATAATCCCTATTAGGTTATTTTACGAATTCTACATTTACAAAATATTTCAGCTTTGTAGCATATTCAAAAATACATAAATGTTAAATATTTGTTTAAATTTTTGCGAATTTTTAGCGATCGCATTATCTAACTTTTTGAGATTTTTTTACTTTTCTAGTTGGTTATGCACATAGTCCTAACCACAAAAATTTCAAGTCTCCAGCTCATCTGGAAGTGCTTAAACATTAGTATCCTCCTATATACACCAAAATCCTGTTTTAATGTGGTATTCCAGTTTTACGGAATGAAAAAACTATGAGGTAGAATTTGAACTTGGCTCCCTATACATAGTTTCAAAATTGGTCCCTACACTTAATCATCAAATATTTATGCAATAATGTAGTATTGTTTTATGTAATGTAAATTTTTAAATGTCATCATAACTAAACAATCGTTATTTTCCAAGATTATTAATATTTTTGCATCCCAAACCCCTGTAAAAACAGGATTTTGTTGTATATGACATATCATAAGTAGGGTATGGATTTTTTGGGTTTAAAAAAATTTCATTCGGAGGGTAAATATCGGGTTTTATTATTTTCCTTTTCATTTGGGTTAAAATCAGGTATAAATAAGTTACAGATTTTTTGAGGTTTTAAAAAAGTTCAATCTTGGGTAATTTTTGGTTTTATTATTTTGTAATTCGGATAAAATTATTTTAAAATAAAAATCTTGTTTAAAAATTTAAAAGTTTTATCAACAATCAAAACTTTTTACTATACCTCAAGTATGGTTGAGAGTATGATATCTTGTGTTAAACGCCTTCTGGTGGAGAGGAACACCTCGCAGGCTGCACAAATATCTTGCTTCTCGTTCAACTTCTTTTGAAAACACACCAGATATTAGTGAAATAATTTTTCTTTTGTAGTGTTTTCAGCTAACAGACACTTGGACTCATTTTCCTTGTCCTATCAAAGATCTAATAGCGACTAGCTAAGGCACGTCCTTGACTAGGCGCAAGAAAACCAAGGAGATTAAGATTGTGTTACAAAGTAAGCTTATGAATAAATTGTTTACAAAGAGAATAAACAGACTGATCACGAACATCTCGGACTGCACTCAAGTGCTGAGGTGCCTACAAGTGTCAGAATAGAAATTCTGTGAGCAAATATAAAAAAATTGTGTTTAAAGAAAACTAATAGTTTCGGGTTTTTTCGGGTTTTACCCAAAATTTTAAAAAGGCAATTGGAAGGTAAAAATCTAGTAAAAATCAGGTAAAATCAAAAAAATCCATACCCTAATCATAAGTAAGAAGCATATATAAGTATAGTATAATATAGATACCGTCTAATCTGTTTATCAATCTTCTCTGTTTCCCAACCTAGTATTTTTATCACCATAATGCTGTCTTTTCTATATTGCATTTTATTTTATAAGGCAAGTTATTATGAAGCATCTGATCTGGTGACAAATCAAAAAGTATTTCGTATTTGGAGCAGCATTTCAAATTAAGCAGGTCACTATATTCATTTCAAATTTTTAATGGGTTTGATTGATATTTTCACTGTTGCTTTCAGAGGTTTCATCAATCATGATAAACAACCTGAAAATATTATTTATTTATTCTCAAACAGCTAATGGACATAAAAGATGAGAATTCTGACATGGATAGCAATGATTCTGAGCAAAATCAAGATAACCATCACATATCAGAGGAACATCCAAGACTGAATGAGCCGCCATATTCATGTCAAGAATGTTGGAAATCTTTCTCTCATGGTTCCTCACTCTTACACCATGAATGCTCCCATGCTGTTGAGCGACCATTTGTATGTGATCTATGCCCTATGGCTTTTGGGCGCTCTTCTCAGCTTATACGCCACCGTGCCTCCAAACACATGCAAAATGAGTAAGTTGTTTTGACACAAGTGTCACATAGTTTCTGCCTCTCTCCATAACAGAGGTCGGAAACCTTTTCTATATGGTGGGCTGCATTTCTAGTTGAGAATGCTTTGGCAGGCTGGATAAGAGTTTACAATAGAATTTATCTTTAAATATTGTGCTATCACATAAGAGAAAATAAAGACTGAACAATTTTTAGTGCTAAAGCAATTTTTAAAAATGTTAATGCAAAGCATAACTGTTTATCTGTAATACAAATAGGTGTGGAAGTTGTGAAAAAATGTATGCTACTGGTCGGAAGTCATTATACCGCATGTATTTCGTGTTATAGGCCTAATCTCTCTAAAACAGGGTTTCCTAAACTGGGGTATGCATACCCCCAGGGGTTCTTTGGTAGGTATGAGGGGATACTTAAAAAAATTTACATAATGGCTGATGGTATAGTGTTTTATTGTTACAATTCAGTTTTTTGTGATTAAAAGTCCCACTTATAAAATCCCTTATAATAAACATTTAGCACTCTTGAACATTCTTTCGGCTCATAGATGTTTTAAATTGTCCAAATTGGAATTGATGCTCTATTATTTCTACTTTCAGGAAATAGTAAAGTTGACAGTAATTCTCAGTAGCAGTAGAAAGATAATACTAAAGAAAATACACAGAAACCAAGCCTTTGTATGACGGTATCATTCTTAAGCACAAGGCTCAAAACAAAATATTACTTTTAACCCCTCAAATGCAGAGGATATTTATATAAATCCCACCTCAGATGCAGAAGAAGAAATTTTTGGCAATGCAGGTGCAAAAAAATATATAAACAACTTATCACCTTTTTATTGGATTTTTATGAAATTTTTTGAGGATTTACACAAAACATGATATTTTAAAATTATAACTTTTATGTTAGCTTGAAATAAGTAGAGATTCTTTATTGGAGAGGTGTTTTGCACACTGATCCGTTACCTATCCAGCACATGCTTGCGCATTCATATAATAATATCATAAAAAAAATAGAAGTTATTGGCATGCAACCTTCTTCAAAGATAAATTTAAACTATTCTAAACATTTCATTCACTGCATATACCCCTATAAACCAATTAAGGAAAAAGTTTCTCGCAGGTCAACTTTTCATGTCTCAACTGAAAATTTTAAATAAATGTTACGATTGTTATTTTTTTAAACGGCATAACTTGTATTTATTCTTGAGTTATTTTGTCATTATTTTGAACCATTACAGAAGTCACATAAAAAATTGTACCTTTTTATTCAATAGAAGCCGAAATATGACGTTGTATGTATATTTTCAAGGAAGGAATCATGTGGCTACAAAAAAAGTATTCACAAAATTTCATCTCTTTATAAAAACTAAGAAATAAAATTAAAATTGATGAATAAAATATTATTATTTAGGCCAAAACTTCCTATTTTAAATATACACCACCTTTTTGAACTTCGCGAATAATTGGTTCTGGAAAACTGACGTGAAATGCAAGTCCTATTTTCCCATAAGACGCCACATTATTATGAGAGAGTGGTTCTCAGCCAACCTAAAAAATTCACTTTTTATCATAAATAATGCAGTTTAACAGAAAATAAAATAAAACGTAACCGCAAATGAAAAACCTAGCATTATAAAGTAAAAAAATACTTTTAATTACCTTCAAAATGCATAATACCAAATGAAAATCCAGCATAACAAAGCAATTGCACTTCTTTCCTGCTTGTACAGTTTACCTCCACAAAATTTCGCATGTGATTTTCGATTTTCTTTTGTTCATTCTAAGGAAATGGTTTAATTTAAATTAAACTACTGAAATGGAATGTTGAGTACAGCATGCATGAATGTTTTCCTGGATTCTGCAACAAACATTTCTAAGCCGTTAAAAAAACACTAGCATTAAAAAGTGGTTCCATTTCTTTTACTAATTACGTTAGAAATGCATAACAGAAAATCAAAACATAGCATAATAAAATTATAACATTTCTTTTAGTAAGCGCATTCAAAATAGGCGTCAGAAAATTTTACGTTACAAGATGATAGCAATTCTTAGATTTACATTAAAAATTCGTAATAAACAATGAAAACCAAACACAACAACGGCTCCTTAAATTACTTTCAAAATACAAAGATAATAGCATTAAATCATGAAATATTTCGGTCAAAAACCAGCAACTTCATACGCGAAGAACGAATATTTTCAATATCATACTCATAAAAGTTATGAAGAACTAAACGTGCAGGATTTTCCGTTAACCAATAATTTCTAATTTGGCCACTAGATGCTAGCAACTTCGACTGTAATTGAAAATAGTGCTGATAGCAGTGATGTAGTGAGGTTTAAACTGAGCTACAAAAGAATTAAGTCAATGGTTATCATGAAAGATTTGAAGTTTTCCCGGCAAATGAATATGAGAAATTTTTCTCGGGTTACTGCCCAGGTCATGTCGTCGTTCAGGACCAACGTTTCGGCATCTGACTTCAACTCCATTTTCAGGGTTACTGATGATGCCAATGTGGGTTTTAGTCCGGGTTTATATACTGTCGTCTTGCCCGTTGCTCCAAGCTCATTGGTGTAGGTGAGTGGCCAATCCGGGAGATCACAGGATCCCAAGCTTTGCTCAGGGGAAGCCCATTTCCCTGTTGAGATTTTTTGGGTTGAGCTGGACCTCAATTGCCTCTTTAACCATCCTATCCCTGCGACCCCATGATCCAACCGAATCCATCGCCAGAAAAACCACTACACTGATAAAAAAGGCCAGTCTCCCACCAGAACAACAGAGGGCGACCCTACCTCAAGCGGCAGCACCACCAAGACTCTACAGACTGCCCAAAATTCACAAGGATGGCATACCACTGCGACCCATTGTCAGCGCCATAAATTCGCCAACCTACGGATTAGCAAGACACCTAGCCCAGGTTCTCAGCCCACTGATCGGATTAAATGAACACCACATTAGAAACTCGGCTGAAATCGTGAAGCAACTATTGAGCCTCCAGGTAGATCCGGACGATATTCTGGTGAGTTTCGATGTGGTGTCGTTATTTACGAAAGTCCCCATTAAAGATACCATGGAATTGTTAAAACAACGGTTCGAACCCAGAAATCTCGACTTGTTTCGTCACACCCTGACATCGACGTATTTTCAATATGCCGAAAAATTTTATGAACAAACGGACGGCATAGCCATGGGGTCACCCCTCTCACCAGCAGTAGCTGATTTCTACATGCAGGAATTCAAGGTTGAAGCCCTCAGTTCCGCCACATTATGCCCCAAGTGTTTTTACCACTACTTGGATGACATATTCACCATATGGCCCCATGGACACCAGACCGTACCAGACTTTTTGAACCATCTCAACAGCCGACACCCTAATATCCAGTTCACGATGGAGGAGGAGAAAAATGGGAGTCTCCCCTTTTTGGATATCCTCGTTCGACGCCATACTGATGGGAGCTTGGGACACAGCGTCTATAGGAAGCCGACCCACACAGACTGCTACCTCAGCAACGAGAGCCACCACCACCCGGCACAATGAAGAGCAGTGGTAAAATCCCTGGTGCACCGAGCCCATGCCATCTCGGACCGAGAGAGTCTACCAGGGGAGAAGAAACACCTCCGAAGGACGCTCCAACAAAACGGCTACAGCGCCAAGGAAGTTGACGGGGCCCTGAAAAGGGCCGTTCAAAAGACTGGAAATTCTGAAGGGACCCAGAAGGAAAAACCGAAAGCCACGGCGTGTCTCCCCTTACACTTCAACGCTGTCGGGAAAAATAACCAGGATTCTCTCCAAAAGAGGGATCAGGACAATACACAAACCGCCACCAAAAATCAGCAACCTCCTACAGCTGGTCAAGGACAACCTGGGATTGAAAATGCCAGGGATTTACAAAATCCCATGTGAATGCGGCCTTTCCTACATCGGGCAAACAGGGAGAATAATAGAGGCCAGGATAAAGGAGCATGTCCGGTGCATCAAGCATAACCACCCCGAAAAATCCACAGTAGCCGAGCACTGCATCACCACAGATCACAGACTACGCTTCAAAGACACCAAGCGGCTAGCAAAATCCAACGGCTACTGGGATAGGATGGTTAAAGAGGCAATTGAGGTCCAGCTCAACCCAAAAAATCTCAACAGGGAAATGGGCTTCCCCCTGAGCAAAGCTTGGGATCCCGTGATCTCCTGGATTGGCCACTCACTTCCACCAATGAGCTTGGAGCATTGGGCGAGACGACAGTATATAAACCCGGACTAAAACCCACATCGACATCATCAGTAACCCTGAAGATGGCATCGAAGTCAGACACCGAAACATTGGTCCTGAACGACGACATGGTTATCATGTTTGTTTACTTTGAAAAATGCTAATAACAAACTTTATAATATAATAATAATGTCCATTTCTAGGGTGCTAAAGTTTTAAATGAACTTAGAAACAAAAAAGTATAGGGAGTTCACGTTTGTTGGTATCGTAAACGCATGATGCAAAATGCAAGTAACAGTCAAAAAATTTTGTCGCGAAGTCCAAATTCGCAAAACGCAAACACGCAAAGTTCAAAAAGGTGGTGTACAAAGTTTTTTTAGGCCAAATAATTTCCAGCACGGCAAAAAATAAAAAAGCTAGCAATGACACAACATACTAACACAGATGGCATTGAGGGGTTAACGATGTACCTCAGAAACCTCAAGTTAAGAGCATATAGCAAATAAACTTCACATTCTTTCAATGAATGGTTTAGTGAAATAAGCCAAAATGCTAAAAATCTTGGCACGAAACATTTAACTACAGAATAGTTACACAGCAAATGAAACTAGGAAAAGAGTCCTACTGCAAATTATCACGAAAAGTGGAAGTGTGTGACAGTTAGAAACCTTTTGTCTAATTATGTAGAGCAGTGGTTCTTCTCAACCTTTTTCCCTATTCCAGTAAGAGGACAGATATTAATTGTGAAAAATAACATTAATTTAATGCATATAACTTTAGCAATTTTTAAGAGGGTACTTCATTTGATTTATAAGGCTCGTTAGCCTTTAGATGAAGAAGAAGAGGGGTACGTAACAAAAAAGTTTGGGAAACCCTGGTCTAAAAGAAGGGAAAGACCAAAATTAGCATTTTAACCATCGAAGAGAGGCAGATCTAGTTGCATAGCTTAGGGTGGGTAATAAGAAAACAAACATATTTACTTATACATATTTATGTAAGATAATGTATTATAATAAACTAGAGAAGCCTGCATTTCAAATTTGAAATGTTACCTGCATTTTTTCATATTTAAGACACTCAATTCTGAAAAGTTTATTGAATAATTTTTACAAAATGTCTCATGTCTACAATACTTCTGTAAGCACAACATTTTTAAATAATTCTTTATTTGTAAAAATGTTAAGACAATTAAAAGCCCTTACTCTTGAAAAGGCTATGTAGGCTTTTCCGTGTGTGAAAACATCATCAGTCAGATGAACTCCGACCCTATTAAAAGTTTGCCCCTGATTTTTGTTAATTGTCATGGCAAAGGATAACCTAATTGCATGTATCTGTAAATATTATGCTTACTTATATATTATCTTTATAAACAAAATATTCTACTTACTGATATTTAGATGAAACTTCAATCTAAATTTTAACACTAATATCAATGTATTAGTGTATCAATCTTTCAAATAAGAACACGTACAATTAACTGCTCGCTTTAGGTAAACATAACATAACAAGATATACAGATACAGGCATTGATGCCCCAATCTCTGATTGGCTGGCCAGTCTACCAATAAAAACGCCTGAGCTGGGTAGACAACAATTATTATTATAAATATAATATAGATATACAGTGTATATTATACATTTGTTAGATATTTGGAACAATTTATAGAATGCCAATAATATAAAAACAGGAATTGAGATAATATTTTAATAAAGATTGATCATCTTCCCATTAATCCCCTCATTGTATTGTATTTGAACATGTTTCATTCCACTCAAGGGGGTGATGCCTAAAGTGGGTGGGGCATGTATCAATTTATACTAGAAGAAGAGCATTCAGGGGGTGTTAGGAGAGTGTTTTAAGGCAAAGAGGGGATCCCGAATGCAGGAGTACCAAAGGAAATGTTTTTCAAAGCTGTGAGATCAATTCAAGTGTCGCAGTGTAATGGTTAAGAATCATGCAGCAATTTAAAATTTTGTTTGGATCATTGGACGTTCAGATATTCAAAGTTCTATTGTATTATTCACCCAAAAGGATGACGACTTTGAATTTAAGACAACCACAATAAAAACAAGGTCTATTCATGAAAAAACTTTGTAATACCAATTTATCATCAATGTAAATAATGATGTTTTTTGTGTCTTTTTCATTAACTGTGTAATTGGATGGCATGTCGATATAAATAGGTGTTTCACCTGCATTACACATTTGGCTCAGAAAGTACTTGTGAATTTTCTGCAATGCAATTACATGCTTCTGAAAAGGAATGAGTTCGTCCATGTAGTCAGAAGGTAAACATTGGCAAAGATAAGTTCTTAATCCCAGGCAAAAACCATTATGACTCATCATCCTACCCAGCCGATTACGATTTCTGACGTAGGTTTATCAACACTCACCTTTCACCATAGTACCTATGAGTTGGAAAGCCACTCGTTTGCACATTGGTAACCTCAAGAATGTGATAAATGGATTGTATTAATAAATTAAATGTAATGTATTGTGTATGTATAAATAAATGCATTTTTGTGTACATAGAATCAGCATCGGGGTGTTTGGTGCGGCGCTTAAAACTTTTTACAGTGGGTTCCATTTTATTGAATCAGTAGTTAATTGAATCAGCCTCTTTATTGAATCAAAATAGAAAAACTCAAACCATTTTGTATCCAAAGTTCTCCGAATTCTTCTTTTATTGGAATCACTCATTTCGGTTAATTGAATCACGAGTCAATGGATTATAGGGTTTTAGGGCCTTCCTTTTCCTAAGAATATGTAAATGTCCATTATCTCCTGACAAGAGAAGCAATTTCTGTGATCCGTCAAATATTTTTCTGTAGTTTCAAGGTCATTTGATGCCTAGCTTACCCTCCCTGCAGGTAGTTGGTCAAGCAGGCAGCAAGAAATGGTCTCCGACTCCCAGCTAAGTGACTCCAGGGGTCACTGTCCTTGAGAGTTCAGCATGCACATGAAAAACATCCAAGGGTGGGTAGAAGAGGCAATGCCTATGACAAACCACCCGACCTCCCACAGATAGCAAATGTAAAGCTTAGTTTTATTGCAGCCCTCAATGTCAGGACTAGGAAAACAAAACACATGCCTTGAACGGTTGAGGCATTAGCCAATGAACTCTTTCTTCCCCCACCCTCCACCACAATTTCAGAACTAGGAAAACCCCAAGGAAAACAAAACACATGCCTTGAATGGTTGAGGCATTGGCCAATAAACTCTTTCATCCCCCACCCTCCACCCCCCAAAATCTTTCTTCCTCTTCTCTCTGCTTTAGTCGTTATTCACTGAATGTTTCCGTAATCAGGTGGTGTTCAAGTGGTAGTCTGTCTTTTACCCCTCACTTCAATTTTGCATTTTTCTTTTGTAAATTATCAAAAGAAACCCATCTTGGTAAAATGTTGAAGAGAAATTCACGGAGGGATCTTAGTTTTACTGAGAAGAATAGGCTGATAAGAAATTACAATGAACTTCCTCCTTCATTGAGTCAGAGAGAGGCCTCAATGAGATTGGGGGTCTCGCAGATTTCACTTTCTAGACTTTTGAAAAATCATGAAGAAGTTAAGAACTGAATTCTTAGAAGAAAAGAAAACATGAAGGCAAGTGTCCTAGTGTTGAGCAGGCTCTGCTGAAGTGGTTTTCCCATGCTAGACTCCTAAATGCTCAAATCAATAGGAGAATATTATTGGAAAAAGCAGTGGAATTTGCAGATCGCCTTGGCAAAGAAGATTTCAAGCCAGCAGATTGGCGGTTGCCAAGATGGAAAGACAGGAACAACATTGTGCACAAAAAATTGCATGGAGAGAAGCAAGATGCAAATGAACCAGGAGCTAAGAGTGGAAAAGGTCAGTTCTCACCGACCTTTTGAAAGAGTACAAACCAGACGAAATCTATAATACAGATGAAATGGGCCTTTATTATAGAGCATTGCCAGATCCCTCCTTAGCGTTTAAAAACAGTTCTAATTCAGGAGAAAGGAAGCAGAAAGACCGTATTACAGTTCTCGTTACCTGTAATATGACTGGAAGTGATAAAAGTCCTAGTTATAGGTAAATCCAAAAACTCACGCTGTTTTCGAGGTGTATCACTACCAGTTGCATACAAAAACAATCAAAATGCTTGGATGACAACCCAGATTTTCTCTAAGTTTTTACTCCAGTGGGACAAGGAACTTGTGGCTCAAAGAAGAAAGATCGCATTGCTTTTGGACAATTGTACAGCACACCAAAGTGTGCCAATGAACAACATCCAACTGGTCTTTCTTCCAGCAAATACTACACCCATCATTCAGCCATTAGATCAAGGGATAATAAAAACACTCTCTGTCGATGAGATATGAGAAAAATTATCATTGAAATTATTGAGGAGAATAACAGCGAGAAAAGTGTTTCTGAAATTTCCAAAAAGATTAATGTGTTAGATGCCATGCACATGCTGAGGAAGGCATGGAAGCAATTATCATCTACAACTATTGTTAACTGCTTCAGAAAAGCTGGTTTTATTCTGGTTGAAGAAAACAATGAAGCAGAAAATGATGCAGAGAATGATGAAAAGACTGATGAAGAGATGAATAGATGGAATTCAATAGATGATGACATTGTTGTAGAAAATGACATTGTTTTGGAAATATTAAGTAACAACTCAAGTGTTGATGAAGATATTGAGGGAGAAGATCAAGAAGTGCAATCATTACCAGCCCCTTCCTCTCAAGAAATAAGGCATGCTTTGGCTGTTCTTCGGTGAAACCTGGAGCTGAGAGGAGGACAGCCAGAGGAGTTCAGCCACTTGTACAAGATGGAAGTTGACTCAATGTCTCACATTAATGACAAATTGATCCAAAAGAAGTTGGAAAATTACTTTAAAACACCTTAATGTGTATGTTGAATAAAGTTAATATTTACAGTTTATTAAAGTATCTTTAAATTCTATTTTAGCATTTTCTTATATGTATAACATGCCTAAAGTATTCAACCTCCATATAATTGAATCAGCCGGTTAATAGAATCAAATACTTCTTTCCCGACTTGATTCTGATAAGTGGAACCCACTGTACTTGATTTTAAGACAACCCCAAAATATTTGGAAAAAACTTCGTCTTCCTTTCAGGTCAATACAGTGTGTGACTAATACTGAGCTTTACTAATAAATATCTGTACATATAAAAACGTAATGGTGATCATCATTATTATTATGTGTAACACTATGATGCTACACCACATAACTTTCAATCACATTTTAAAATTACTTAGATTTGTCATACGTGGGGTATGAACCAAAAGAAAAGAAGATTTTGATAGAAAATACTATTGTCATGCAATTTTACCATGCTGCCATCTCTTGGCAGTCAAATGAACTGATATAACCTAAAATTTATGACTGTCAGTGATAGTTTGTGTTCTCCACCAGGTGGCACTAGTATTTTACATGCATTTTTTTATTACATCCATGCACATTCTTGATTTCCATTGCATTACATTAATGTTGTAAAAAACATTAAAGTAAAAAAGTATGAATATCTAATAGCAGCATTTGTCACAAAATATAACTTGAACAGAAAATTTTGATAGAAAATATTTATGTCGTGGGTCTTTCTATTACTGCCATCTCAGGACCGAACATGGAACTGGTATAAATGTGGGACCATCGGAGATAGTTGAAAAGTTCTGTAGTATTTTGGAATATATTTCTAAAAATAAACCCACCCATTGCATTAATTTACCACGCCGGTGGAAGTAAGCACATACTTGAGATGCTGCAAGCAACGCTGCACTAAGCAATTAGTATAAATAAATTCTTAAAAGATTTCTTTAATTCCCAAGCACCAAAATAGTCGCATCAACCTTATCAAAACTTTTTTATATCTTCCTCTCATATTTATAGGATAAATATAAAAACCATTGGTAGAATATTAAGTGTGAGAAATGGGAGCTAACTGGTATTGCATTGAAAGTAAATAAGTGATGCTCATCAAGAATGTATGTTTGTTTGAATTTATTAAAATAGACTATGGTTTTAGCAATGAATATGCTAACTAATCTTGTCTACAGCATTAGGAGAAATTTTTTAGTACTGATGATATTTTCAATGTAATCAACTTTGCATATTAATTAGTCTTATGAGCAAGATGCTTGGTATTTATTTTGATGCAAGGAATTTCTTCACTTCAGGGAAAGGCCATTTAGATGTCCAATATGCGGACGCACCTTCTCTGATGCATATTCACAATCTCGCCACACGCGCACACATTCTGGACTGCGGCCCTTTTCCTGCACACTTTGCCCTAGGGCGTTTACCCGCCATTCAACCCTTGTGGCCCATATCGCAGCCAGTCACCAGCAACAACAGCAAATTCTTCCACTGGACGTTAGCAGAGGTGGGAACCCTGTTAATGCATGTGGAGTTGTGTCATCCAATGCCTCTCCGACTGGGAAGAAAAGGAGTCGGAACTTCACTTGTGAACTTTGCTCCAAAACTTTTTCTGACTCTTATACGCTGCAGAGGCATGGAAGGACACATACTGGTGAACGTCCCTACCCGTGTTCCATTTGTGGGAAAACCTTCTCCAGGTATGACTGTTATAGCAAAATGAATAACATGTAGAGTCATTTAAAGGTAACATAGTTGTAGAAAATATTGCTGTTTTGCTAAGTTTACTTTATTCAGCTTCTTATCACAGAGAATTTTCCAGTTTATTGACAAATTTATATTGGTCTATTTTTAGGCATCCTTTACTAGCGAAGTGATACTAGCAGAACACCTTAAATTGGGATTACACTGAGGCAGCAATGTGCAACATGATGCATGTGACATTGTTGCAAGCGTCATGTTCCACGTTGTTGCATCATGCCGCATGCAACATATCTGCAGCATACCACAAAAATTCAGATGGCACACGTTGTTACAAGGTTTCCCAACTGAAGTGAGAAACAACATATGCCACATGTGTCAGTAGTGACGAAAACTACGTAAATTCCATTCCTTTACTTTCTAATCTTAATCTTTCATTCCAGTTCCAATGTTCTTACCATTCAGTTCTGTTTGTTGTTTTCTATAGTTTCGATGGAGTAGTTGAATAAAAAACTTTGGAATTTATAGAGGATTACAGACATTTTTGCTATACAGTAATACCCTGTTTAACGCTGCCCCATACAATGCTGATTCGTTATAACGCTCTGTTCTCGGAGGGTAGTTTATTCTTGTTGATTTTCATAAAAAGTTCATTTTTCTCAAAAATAGCTCGAATGATTTCAATTCAAATCTATCTATATATACAACTTGATATCATGAACAATACGAGATAAACAATATTTTTTAAAAATAGCTATATATAGTAGGGTGGGTTGAAAATTTTTTTTTAAATTTGAAATCGTCTGTACTGGGAAAAGTGGCATATATGGACCACTAGTAAACACACAAATTTTTACTGAAATTGGATAATGTTTAGACCGGCTGCCGGGCGTTTGAAATTTCTCCAAGAGTAATACATGGGAAATATAGGTAAAATTATTTTTTTATAACAGCTCTTCGCTTATTTTGCCAACTTTTTTTACAAAATAACCCAGAACTTACCACAGGGAGGTGGCTGTTTTCAAGTTCCACACCATACCCGCCCAACCACCCGCCATAATGGGCACATAATCAATATTAGCTTAAACTGTGGTGTCTTTTACCACATATTTGGCCTTGTTTTCAAAGCTGGGTAGTAGTTTTCTTGACTCTAGTGTCATTCGAATTAATCCATCATGAGATCTTTCGCCACAGACTTTGGAAGAATCCTCTGTCACTAGTTTGACCACTCTTTCTACAGCCTGAGTGTGGCAGGGAATCTCCCATAAGTCACCATCACGAACATCCTCAGATTCTATAATTGCCTCAACGTCCTCATCCGACATGTGTTTTATGATAGGAGGGTCTGTTATGTTACACTTTTCCCAGTCCAGAAGATCAATGTAGTTAAGGGCATGAAAATTTAATGGAGAAACTCTCAAGGTTCGTATTTCAGCTTTTGTTTTCCTTCTGCCTTTCAAAATTCTTTTCCATCCCAGTTATCTCACATGTTTCTGCTCATCATTTACCATAGCAAGGAGAACATTTTCCGGATGACCAAAGTAAGCATTTCTCTGAATGACAGGATCAATTACTGCTCTCATGTCTTCGCTAAGGTACCTCAAACGTGAAACAATCTGCCAGAGATGCTTAGCTCCGTCTTTACATGCTGGAGAAACCCTGATGTTAAACCAGACGGGTGCATAAACTTTAGCAATGAACTCGGTGAGAGTTCCCTAGGAAAAGGATGGGGTCTTTGTCCCAATATATAGACGCAATAGTTTCAGTAAAACTTTGTGTATTTATTAGTGGTCCATATATGCAACTTTTCCCGGTACAGTCGATTTCAACTTCTAAAAAAAGTTTTTTTCGACCCTCCCTAATATACAGGTATACCTCATTTAGCGCATGTTCTTTTAGCGCATTTTCGATTTAGCGGTTGGCATCTCAGGACTAAAATTTTAATTTTTGAAACTTTTTAAAATAATGCTCCTAAATGTTATGGTCCTCTATTATAGTCCCAGCATTTTTCTCACTTACCTTCATTTGTAGTTCACTCTCTGTTCAGAGATAGTCATTCCACTCTAATTAAAGACAAGTTGTTGTTATTTATACGTTTATTAACTTATTTCTATTTCACTCGTTCAGTTTTATTATGTTTTTTACATTGGTTTGCCGCAATTACACAGTCTTTTGCAGTGATGCTAACATCGGAAGTTTTAAAGTTCTTAACGTTACTGTTGAGATGTGCAGGGTTGGGTTTGCTTTGGATGGGGTTTTGCTTAAGATTGGGTTAGTTCACTACAACTTTAACTTTAGCTGTTGTTAGTCATTTGTTATTCTGATGTTATTTTGCTGTTGGTACCTATACTACAGTTACGTGTCTGAAGCTGCTGCGGTGCCGCTGAATCGTAATATCACCAGTATTCCGTTTTAGTTTACTTTTGCGCTGGGCAATCATCATCAAAGATCATCGTAATCATGAAGTGTTTTAGGAACATGTCAGGGTAATACATTATATTGATGTTTTACCAAGTACATACCAGAAATACTTATGATATTTTATATATCTCATTTATTTTATAATACATTTTTTCATCGCAAATGTTATTAGAAAATTGTGATTTTCCATCATAGAGAATTAGGTTTATGAAGCTGTTGTACACCAATAAGCTCATAATAAATAATTATTTAAAAGTAATTGTCACATACCGTATTAACTCGTTTAATACCCGCACCCCCATTTTTAGAGCTAAAAATCTGGGAAAAATTGTAATTCGTATAATGTCCGCACTTCCAAAATTTTGATATTTTACAGCAATATCAGTTGAATAATCTATCTGAAGCCGAGTTTGATTATATAATTATGGCAACAGGCAAATATTTAGGAAATGAATTTAAAAAATTATTTTTTATACTTTTTTAACATATGTAAACATGATGTCGCAGAAATTTTCAATTTTGAGCTGTTGCACATTCTCAAGTTATTTCATTTAAAATGAGTAATTTCCGCTAATTTTGCGAAATTATGCTAACTCAGCCACTATTCACCTACTTAGAAAAAAAGCAAATTTTACATAAATAAACTTAAATGGTTCATGCTCAAAATAAATCCCCATGTCAAATCCCTCAGAGATCGCACAATACCAAAAATAAACCGGTCACTAGACGCACTGCGACTGGTTACATAGAAGCGTTTCTCACGTTTCTGTGGATAATATGTATCACATCTTTCAGAAAAGAGAATGGCAGAGGACAGGAGTTCATGGTTGCAGCGACAAGGCTTAGCCTTTAGATGAAGAAGGAGAAGATCTTTCAGAAAGCACAAATATACAATTGCAACATATTTAGTGACACATATCCATCACAAGATTGTGTTTTTTGCTTTTATACAGAGTAATAAAAGTATGTATATTATTTTCGGATTACGTAACGTAAAAGGAACCCAAAATAATGCACTTACGGTAAAATGTGATTTGAGCATATCACGAATTTAAAGGCAATCTAACAGAATTCGTTTGTTTTTAATGAAAAATATATGCAATTCAGTTGTTTGTGTCTCTTACATCACCTTTTCTATGAGAATGAACTCTGCCTGACACTCTTCTATACACATTGAATATTTATGTGATTTAGGTTTACTACTGACAGCTGGCAAGGAATTTTTAAAAATACCTGATAAATATCGTGCTTATTATATTATTCTTCGCATTAAAAAAATACCTTGGTTATAAATCAAGGAAATGAAATGCACGGCATATTGCGCCTACCGAAGAAAACGCATACTCATCTCACGCCAGGCACGCAGTGTTAGTATGTGTTTCGCGGGCGGCCTACCCTCAAAAGATGAAGGGGCAAATGTGTTATGTTCGCACCCCCTTTTTTGATGGGAACTTGTGGGGAAAAAAGTGCAGGTATTACACAAGTAAATACGGTACTTCGTTTTTTTGACTTTATATTACCATATAAAAATTTCCTATCGTTATCTAAGTTGCAAGATAAAAATAGTAAAATTTCTGAAGAGTAAAAATCACTGGGTTAAGTGCTTTGTTAAAAACTGTTCTTTTAGCGCAAATTCTGATAGCGCACAGATGGCTCGGAACGCCTCTCATGCGCTAAGCAAGGCATGCCTGTAGTGTACAGCGGCATTATGATAAGGAATTTTATGCCTAGCTACCACATAGCTCTCCTTTCTGAATCTAGATAGCCACCCATTATTTTTTTGACACAAGATTGATTAGAGGATTGAAAGAGTGTGTAACCATTGTTGTATGTATAATAAAACTAGTTATAGCAGAAACTTTTTGTAATTTACATATCTCTGATTTGTTATAATTTTTTCTTTTCTACAAGTCTAAACTATTATTTATCATTTGTATAGGTATTTTTCTCAAATTATTTAGTACTGGATGGTAAAATTGAATACTGCCATCATTTCTAAAATCCATAAAATAACTCTAATAAGCTATAATCCATTCCTTTCATGCTAGCTCTATCATGATAATACTTTTGCTCCACAAACCTTCCCCATAGGTAGCCCCATTCCCTCCCCCTCCTTACCATAAACTGATCCTAGGCTCCTTCCATGGACCCTTTTCCCTCATTTTGGTAGCAACTGGATGATCCTTCCCTTTGACCATGCAGACAAAATGGTCATATACCTCCAGCATTCCCTATCCACAAAAGACGTCACAGACAGACAGAGGTAGCTGCCATCAATATTTTCATCCTGAATAAACAAAATTTTTTAAATGAAATGATGAGACCAAAATTTTTTAAAAGTTCTATCTACAGTAAAAAAGAGCAACAGAATTCGAGATCCCAAAGTCAGTTTATACCAAGAGGTCTCCAAAAACTCATTCGCACTCAATCCGAATAATGTTAAAACAAAATTAAGGTTAAATATTGTTTTCTAAATAATAAATAAAATAAGTTTTACTGTTCTCATTAACTGTTTTTTAACCTACAAACAATCTCGCAATTAACTACTCATATAGTGGATTTACAAGGTGGCAACTCTAACTTTAACAATAAAATATTTAAAATACCCATTATTATATGTTTCTGCATTCTTTACCTCCAAATAAAAATTATACAGCATATTTTTACTGGAGAATATTACTTTTCAAATAATGCTTGGATAATTTGAAGAAAAAATGAAAACATATGGAATCGAACCCAGGCCCACGCTGTAGGATCTAGGCATGCTATCGCCTCAGCCATTCCATTTCTTACCAACAATTCGACAATGAAACCTATTAAGTTGCATACGATGTTTTTGCATATTTTTGAGGCTGATTTCTCGAACCCAAGGGCCCATTCACAAAAACTCTTAGACATGGGTCTTCTTATTTTTTATGTAGAATCACCTGGTCGCATTTCATCAAAATCCGTGACCCGAAGGTCATAGTCACTCCTTGTAAGTTAAAAGATGACCATCTTTCTTTATCATTATAATAGCTATTTTATAAATGTGAAATGTGAATTTCCTTGAATAGTTTGTATTTGTTAATGTGAAAAAAAAACAAAAGTCATTAATAAAGAATTTAAACTGCCCATTATTATATATTATTATATATCATAGCCTCTCCTTGTTATATTCATATCAACATTTTTCTAAATAAAGCATTGGCTAAGGATTTATAAGCATAATATAAAAATTATCTCTCTGAATCTCAAACACAAACAGATCTCCAGGTGTACAGCCTTTATTGTCTCTCCTCAGATAACCTATATGTACTTGCAATGAAATATCACATTAGCAGCATGTTTGTTGATGCATATCTCAGTACATACTGTAATTTATTGAGTTCTACAATGAATAAACTTAATTTTTCTTAGCTGTTTTAGAGTGCTGTATTTTCTCTATTGTTCTTGTAAATAATGCATATAAACACATGCATGGAAATTTATTCTGAAAATTATGGTTTAGCACCTAGGTTCATCTCACGGATGGTTGGTATTATTGGCAGTCAAATATAGTAAATCACTCTTGTAACCTTCATAAGTACTTCGTATTCCTGTTTCCTTTATTTCTTCAGTGCAAAGATGAAACAGATTCATGCAATAATAATCTATGCCCATAACAAAATTGATGCACAAGGCCAAGACTTCATGGAATATCATAATAATGTAGCATTGTTAAAATTAGAAACAAAGCAAAAGTTAAAACAGTTTTACTTTTTAAGTCCAAGTATGATTAAAACTGTCGTTTTAATTTTTGCTTTGTTTCTAATTTTAACAATGCTATATTTTGCCCATAACCCTTCTTATTTTTAACTGTATTGCCCAATCTTATGTTCAAATCTATTATTTGCTTACCCTGTATTTATTCCCTGCACAGGTCATGGTCTTTAGCACGTCATGTTCTCCTCCATACTGGTGAGAGACCTCATTGCTGTCCTCTTTGTGGGAAACGCTTTGCAGATCGTTCTCACCTGCTGCGTCATGTGCGGACTCATGGGCGTGCAGCAGCTGCAGCAGAAACTGCATTACGAGCTAAATGAATTAGATGTTAACCTTAAAGGTGTAAGAAAAATTATCAGGGAAAACATTACGTCATGCAAATAAAAGCCATATTTTACAAACGTTAATCAATTTGTTGGCCTACTGTTCATTTAGTGGGGCATTATTGAATAAAAGACTAATTTTGAATTTTGATCTTCAAATGAGTATTATTATCAAGTTGAGAAATGAATAACTTGGATCCTAGTTACTTATTTATCCTGTTTTCCAAAGATGATTAGCTTAGAGCATTGTGATGCTGATCTCAAAGATCTTAATGTAAATAGTTTTTCTTAAATACTTGGAATATCTTCATTTAATTGAAAATATTTTTCTATTGCTGAAATAATATAATGTGAAATAATGTAACTACCATTGCATTACATAACCGTTTTAGCTTTAAATGATTTTCTCCAAAACATGCAGGAATGGAATATTTTCAAAACTTTGCATTTTATATGGTTAAATCTAAAAATTACATTATTTGTCCTTCAAGATTTTTTAACCATCTCCCTTTTCATGAAAGTGATACAGCAAAATCCATTTTAAATTAATATTCATCTATGGAGTATTTATTTATGATAGAAAAATTGTCCATTTGATTGGATCTGCTTGTACAACTTTTGTCATAAACACTTTATTAAAAATTGAGTACTTTTTATTTAATAGTAATAATTTTCCTTATTCAAAGAAAGAAATAAACCTGTTAAAATCTACTAATGCATCCACAAAATTACACCAAATGCCACCAACTCCGTATAAATTTATTTCATCTCATCTTGATCCCAACTTTATCTCAACTACTACTTGCATATAAGTTGCACTTATTCCCAAAATTTTCATCTCCAAATCGAGGATGTGGCTTATATGCGAGGAAACAAAATCGGAAAATCCAAAAATGTGAATAGTTAAAATTCACTTCAATAAATGGCTTAGTAATTCAATATGCAGTATGTGACGTATAAAAACATAACAGCCACCGAAACAAATAAAAAGGAAAAGAATTGTTGTTATTATTATTGATGATGAAGTTACAGACAACAGTTTTTGCAGGCAATCGCTACAGTACCACCAGGGAGCCACAAGAAAAATTCCATAGTTTGACGGATATCAAGGCATCGTTACAGTTAAGTCTCATATTCCAATAATTCAATTGTAAAAAACATTTCGGTGGCACTTCTTTCGATTCGAAAGTCGTGATTTTTCGTCGCTTTCCACATGCAGCATGTTTGGGTAAAATGCGCATTCTGAGATTTTTTGGTAATATTGTACTTTGTATCCTGCGAAATGAATATATTGCTGACCGGTTACAAAAATTCATTGAAATATTTTATTATTACAAACAATACCAATATTTACTTACCATATATACTCATGTATAACGCACACCCATACTCCCATAATCCTGACTTTTCTATATGTCCTGTGTATAACCCACACACTAGATTTTGTCAAGTATAAGAACAAAATTTAGAATTATGTTGTCATGTTAGGTATTAATTAGAGTACCATAAATAAATAATGACCCTTCCCGGGTATCTCAAGACTCAAATTATGCAAATCCTACTTTATGTAAAAACCTCCAAAAATTAATTTTTTAAATCCAAAAATTCTGAGTTCCAGAAATTTGCTTACAAGGAAAATGCTTTTGTCTTAAAGGTCAAATGTTGGCTGAAGGTTAAACGTCAATGTATTTTAAACTTATCAAACTACACGTAACATTTATTTACAGAATATTGAGTGCTAGATATTTAATGGCGGTATTTAATACGAAATCTTAAATTTCGTTGTGTATCTCGGTCGTATTCTTTGCATAGTTATTTGGTGCTGAAGATGAGGAAGATGAATTCTATGGGTTTTAAATTACTTACATTGTTAATTATTTTAATTTGTATATATACTACGTTTTTTTGTTTTTGATACATGTTTTGCGGAAAGTCTACCTGGTGATTTTGCTGGAATCATCTGATTAGCTAGTGAAATGTGGAATATTTGGAGGATGGAAATACTATTGTAAGGAAGTAATTAGGTGTTTGATACATTTAATTAATATACGTATAAGCTGGATTATCAATAATTAGTGGTTTACCCTCGATTCACCCAAAAAGTGATAATCTGGTGTGTTTATTTTAACTGCGCAAAAGTGTTACCTGTGTATAAACACCCTTATTTTTTGTCCTAAAAATTTAGTCTTCAAACTGCATGTTATACACAAGTATATATGGCAGTGGTGGCCGCTGGCATAGGGCCATGGAGCCATGGCCCTACCAAAATTCACAGAAAGAAAAAAGCACTATAAATAATTGTTTTTGAACAGCTTGATTTCATTTTTGAGTCTTGAATAAGTGTAATTTCTCATGAAGCAGCACAATACTCCAGTCGGTAAGAGAATTAACGGGAGGAGTGGACGGCGAGTCCGGCGGGGAGTTCCCCTACTCCAATGGGACCACCACCTAGCTGACTTGGTCACAAGATGTGAACACATGCATACTGCATGCTTTTTCTCCCCATCTCCTACCTTCTCCCACGCTTGAGAATATAAACCATTGGGGCCAAGTTCAGTTTGGCTCTGCTAGGCTGGCCTTCAAGCTAGCAGCTCAATATAGTATTGGTGAGCATGAATGTTTCAATTCTCCGCAATGAATACAATAAGTGCTTTATTAAAACAGCCATTTTTGTCGTTGTCTTACAATGATAAATTCAAAATAAAATGAATGGGAAGACCACTCCCTAATTTGAATTTAGTTAAAAAGCAACAGTGTGCCAACAAACAGGAAAGTGCTGTAAATTTAATGTCTTATTTGAAGAACAATTGGCTGTGCAGGTGTGATGAAAAAAATGCATTTTTTTTTTGTTTTCCTTGTGTTGTTTTCCAAGGAGATGTCAGCTGGTCGAGGAATATGATTTCGGACTTGGTACACATTTGGGAAAAAATGAGGGCTCACGAAAAATCTAAACAACATATGAACAATGTTTTGAGTTGATTGTTGCTGGGTAAAACAAATATTCAAAGTCAGTTTAACTCACAGTATCAGCTAGCAATATCTAAACAATGAACAAGTAGATAAAAATAGGTACATATTAAATTTGATTATAAATTGTATGTTTTTGTGGGGCATTAGAATTAGCATTGAGAGGGCATGATGAATCGGATGAGTCACAAAATAAGGGAATTAATCCAGTTTAGTTCTGAGTTAGATAAAGACTTTAAAGTTCACCTTAGTCAATCAGCTGTGTTTAAAGGTACATCTAAAACTAGACAGAATGAGTTGCTGGAATGCATGTTAGAAGTAAACCACGAAGAAATTCGCCAAGAAATTCAAAAAGCAGATTATGTAGCATTGATAGCTGATGAAATTACTGACGTGTAATATCACTTTCAGTTAGTCATTGTATTACGTTACATTGTAGGCAGAAAACCGGTAGAAAGGTTCTGGAATTTCATTATTCCTGACGGGCATGATGCTCATGCAATCGCAGATTATATTTTAAAGCAACTTGACCCCCTAATTGGTGACAGTCCAAATAAACTTATAGCACAAAGTTTTGATGGTGCTTCTGTTATGAGTGGACGTTTAAATGGCATTCAGAAACTGATAAAAGACAAGTATTTACTTGCTAATTTCGACCACTGTTACGCCCACCATAATCACAGAAATAAAAGATAGATTTCAATTTACTGGACACCTTGTGGCTACAAATCTATTTGAGGTCGAAGAATTTGATAATTACAGCAAAAAATTCCCTGACACGTATCTCAGTGAAATAATTGAAAAGTATCCTTTTTTGGAAAAAAGAGATTGAAGAGTGAACTTCAAGTTTTTTACGAAAGAGAGGAATTGAGAGCAGTTTCTGGTGCAGTACCATTTCTGTCACTAATTTTGGGTGATGATTTGTGTGAAATATTTCAAGAGCTTTTAAAAGTGTTGATCACAATACCAATATCAACATCAGAAGCAGAACGGATGTTTTTCAATGATGAAAAGAATAAAGACTTTTCTTAGGAATAGTATGAAAGAAGAAAGACTAAGTGCTTTAGGCATGCTATCGTGTGAAAAAACTTTTGTAAATAACATAGATAGCTTCAACAGTTATTGATTATTTTCTAACAAGAAAGATCGCCGAATAGACTTTGTTTACTGCTCATTTTAGCTGCAAGACACTTTTTTCATGTACTCACTACAGTACATTTTTCAGTAAGTAAAAAATTAAACTTTTTATTATAAATTTAGGTATGTTGAAACAACCACCGGCCGCCACTGATATACTGTATATTTGTGTAAAGTTAATGATACATATTAGTAATTACACAATGTTTTATGCCTAATAGTGATTTTTGAAGCACAGCTTTTATCTCGGAAGATTGCAGAGGACAGGGTTGTGATAATGGTGCCAATATGGCAGGAAAATACTGGTGAACAAGCAAGCAAAATAAATGAATTTGCAAAATTTGTTTCATGTGCAGCTCATACCCTTAATCTTGTAGGGATACATGCTGCTGAAGCGTCACCAACCATGATAACATTTTTGGTGTAATTGAAAGGATTTTTACATACTTTTCTGGCTCAATGTCAAGATGGGAAAAACTTCAGTCCTAAGTGTATCTTTAAAAGGACACTGTGCTACTCTATAGTCATCTAAAAAACAGGCAGTGACTCCAATTAATTGGCAAATTCAGCAAGTATACCAAATTTTGAAAGAAATTTCTCAGGATTCAAATTTGAATTCTGATACAGTGTCAGGTGTGCAAAACCTAATTTAAAAAATTGATTACAAATTTATTGGGAATAATTTTGAAACGATAAAACAAATTTATTTGTTTGCTAGGTTTTTGATGTTATATTCTTACTTGTATTGATCGTGTGAATGTTCGTTTACAAAGAAAAAGTTTGGCAGTTGATGGAGCTGCGAAGATGGTACATGGTCTAATGTCATCTATAGCCAAAATGCAAAATAAAGGGCTTGAACATATTTTTGAAAAAGCAAAAATACGGTGGAGCAGATGGAAATCGAAGCAAATTTTAACTCATGGCATCAGAGAAAGCTGAGGATGAAGGGTACTTACTAACATATGAAGAAGAATTCATAAGAGAGTGCAACACTGTCTTCTGCAGCATTTTTACTCAAATTCAATGGCAATTCAAATACATAACTTAAGTATCTTTGGATTTTGATTTTCTGAGTGACAAATAGTTATCTACCATGTCTGTGGAAGAACTAAAAAAATCTGCAATAGATCTTGCACTAAAATATGCAGATTATTTTGATGCTGTGGAAATTTGTTTAGAGATAGAAAGTTTTAAATTTCCATCAGATCCATTATTAGAAAATTTAGTGTCAGCTACTTCATTCGATTTATTACAATTAATTCACTCTTATGGTCTTCAAGATACTTATCCAAATATAGATATTTCCCTTTGTATATTCCTCACACTACCCATGGCTGTTGCATTGTGTGAGCATAGTTTTAGTATGTTGAAAATAATAAAATCATATTTAAGATCTACCATCGGCCAAGAAGATTGACAAATTTAGCATCAATTTCGATTGAACATGAAATAGCAAAATCTCTAAATTATGAAGTTTTAATTTGAGATTTCACATCACTAAAAGCAAGAAAAGTTACAATCTGTTAGAACATAAATAAGTGTGTACTAAGTGCAATATAAATTTATTATTTATTTAGGATATGTTCAGAATTATAATGTGAATTAATTTTGTTCGTTTCTCTATTTTTTATAATTGTTTCTTTTTTCTAATTGAATAAACATTTTCTTGTGATTTAGTGTTGCTTTTTTAAATTTTATACTTCCTGATATTTTTTGTTACCTTTTTTATCTGTCAATAAGAAACGCCGGCCTATGTATGGCAGCATAAAAAATTTTTGGCCAATCCTATTATAGGCGCCTTATTTAGGGCGTCAAATTACCTTGCTATGGCACTGTCTAGGACCTTTTCTTTTCAATCAGTGATATTGATCCTGAGATACTAATTCCTCATTTACTGTTTGCTGATGAATTCAAACTAATCTGTGATGTGTCAAAAATGAGTGACTGTTTATACCTTCAATTGGCTTTAGATGAAATTTAGGATTAGTGCAATAAAAATATGATGTTCGTAAACATAAATAAATGTTCAATAATAACCTTTCACAGATCCAAAGATTCAATTACATATAAATATATGCTTTGTGGCCAGAGACTCCCTTGTACCGATTTGACAGAAGATTTTGGTGTACTTGTGGAATTTATCCAGCATATCAACTCTGTGGACAACAAATCTCTTAAGGTCCTGGACTTCATCACCAGATTTTCCTGAGACTTTTTCAATACCTATATCTTAAGGTCACTTTATTGTACTCTTATCCAATCAATTCTTGAATATTCATGTGTTGTCTGGTCCCCTTACACTAAGTCGCTCTCCAAAAAATAGAATGTGTCCAGAGGCGCTTTGCAAGACTAATTCAAATCAGGCTAGGTTAAACTTATGACAACATTCTCTACTCAGACATCATGAATATGTTGCATCTTTAACCACTATCCCTCAAGCATGAATGCTTCAACTTAGTATTTTTTAATAAAATTATTAACCACAGCATTGATTGCCATGTCCTTGGATCAATCAAGTTTCATGTTCCTACCACCCCCACTAGCTCTAAACAATTGTTTAGTAGAGAATTTTATTCAACTAACTATACTTATTACGGACCAATTCCAAGAATTTCCAGACTTCATTGACATTGACAGTGATACCCCTAGTTTTTAAATGTAAGATCCTTAAGTGCAATATTGACCAAGGGGCTAGTGCAAGGCTTGAAATACCTATAGTGTAACTATACACTAATTATCAGCACAATTAAGTTCAAATGTATTGGTTTTATGTAATTTTTCTTAGTTTATTTTTGTGATTTGTTTTGTTATATATTGCAAGTCAGTCATTTATTAAGATAATTTCATTCACAAACAAAGAAATTTAATATTTACGAAATACAGGGTGATCATTTTAAATGAGAACCCATGAAAATTTTAATAACTTCGAGTAAAACAGTGCTAGAGACATGAAATTTAGAATTAACAACCTTGATTGTCTGGCATTACTTACATTGTCACAAATAATGTTGAAAATGACCATACATTACATACATAATTGAGCAGGATGAAGCATGTTCGAAGACACTGCCTGCAGTGTGATGAGTGTTATGTTGGAAATGATGTGGGATATGTTGGTTGGTTTTCAATTCATCCAGATTGCATGGATTGCTGTTGTAGGCCTTCACTTTGATTAAACTCCACAGAAAGAAGTCTAACAGCCACAAATCTGGTGAGAATGGTGGCTCTCACTAACCTGTGCTAAACGATACTGTCTGAACAGTCAACAAGTGAACACGACTCACATTTCCAGTCTCCCTAAACATTTTTACAAGCTTCCATATCATAGATTTCATTGGTGTCTTACAACATCGAAATTGCTGATAGAAATCACCCTGAGTAGTTTTAAACGACTCTGATTTGAGGTAACGTTCAACTGTAAACACTCTCACCTCTACATTGAACACCATGTTTGTTTATTGCTTGCACTGTGCGTGCACATTTGTAGTGTTGCAGGCTGTCGATATATGGCAACATCATGCAGACAATAAAGATTGTTACTTCTAAGTTTCATGTCTCTAATACTCTTTTACTCGAAGTTATTAAATTTTCTATGGATTCTCATTTAAAATGATCACCCTGTAGGTAGCTAAGTGACAAGTAAATAAGCATTATGTTTTTGTAAACTCATCGTTATTGCTCCATACAGTACATTCATCAGTGAACTCATCTTGTATATTCATCCTTTGGTTGGCATTTAATTGAGACTGATGATAAGTTTGTGAGGATGGCTGAAGTTCAGTTAAGATAGTTGACCCATTTTGTCCATTGCCTACTGGAATAATTATTGCAGAATTGGTGGGTGGTGAATTTGAAAGAGACAGGACAGGTTTGTTTGCTTGGGAACTGTAATTTGTGTAACTGGATGTCGATGAGGTTGGAGATAAATCTGTAAGGACTTGCATATTTGAAGTTATATATTCTAAATGCCTGGGTTCACCAAGAGACATCATTTTTACATCAAAAATGGCATCTTGAATTTTCTTCTTAAGTATTGCTTGATTCTTTTCTCCTTTGATGTTCCTTACTTCGGATGCAACATACTCACCAAATATAGAGAATTCATCTCATACATTTTGTTTAGCAAGGAATGCATCCCATGATTCCCAAAGAATAGACATTGCCTCTTTTTGATCACTTAGATCTGAACGACACGAACCAGGTGATGCTAATTTTGATCGTTAACGGGATGTTGGCTTTAGGAATGGTTGGTCCTTTTCATTTTTTGTAAATTTTTGTACTGGGATGCTATCTTGTACTAGCACAGTATCAGCTGATCCTATCTCTTCAGATGGTTTATCTGTGCCATCCTCCAAAATCGAAATTTTATCCTCCAATTCAACCTGAAAACATCTATGTTTTAAATATTCACAACAATGAGAAGTTTTTAAAATAGTCATTATTATTTAAGATTAATATGAAAAATATTTTTCTTTTTAGTTGTCCAAAAATGAAAATGAATGGTTAAAAGTTTTGGAACCCTTTGGAATTTTCCACACTGTTTGGGCGCCCTGGATAGTAAACACAAAGTAATTCAGCTCAAACACAGTGCAAGTGAATACTTTAACTACAAAAAACCTTTAGTATTGTCCTTACGGCTTTGGTTGATGCTCAATATAATTTCCTATATGTAAATTGTGGAGTTCAAGGAAGAATTTCTGATGGTGGTGTTTTTAACCATTGTTCATTGGCAAAATTATTAAATGAAGGGAAATTAAATATTCCACAACCTTCTGCTCTACCTACAAGAACTACTCCATCACCATATGTTATTGTAGCAGATGATGCTTTTGCCTTAAAACCGAATATAATGAAACCCTATCCAGGATCTTATGACAAAGGATCTATGTAAAGAATTTATAATTATCGCATAAGTCGTGCATGGAGGGTCATAGGGAATTCATTCTGTATACTTTCTGCTGTTTTTCGTGTATTGCAGACAACTTTGAACCTAGAACCAACAAAAGCTCAAAAAATTGTAATGGCTTGCTGTTCTCTTCATAATTATTTACGTCGGAATGCAGCAGCAAAAGCATGTTATTCACCACCAGGGACATTCGACTTTGAGGAAACAGATACAGATTCAATAGTACCAGGAACATGGCATAATAATAACACATTCCTATTACCACTACTGAGGGCTGCAAGGAAACCCTGTCAAGCTACACAATAAATCAGAGAAGAATTTTTTGTTTGCGATGCTGACACTGTACTTTGGCAAAATAATGTAGCTTAAAATAGTCAAGCTATATCATATTTTATATGTACATCAATTAATAATAAATTAAGCTGTTCTGTAATATTGTTTTCATTTATATATTACTTGCCAGGCTAGAACTTTGCACAGGCTTATTCACATTCTGTAGAAAATGTAGGAGAACGAATCCGTACCACTTGGGTACATATATTTCATCACTTCCAGTTCCCGATTTCTCCGACTTCTGCACTTTGGCTTTTTCTCGAAATTTATTTAATTAATTAATTAATTTAATTAATTAATTTAATTAATTAATTTAATTAATTAATTAATTAAATTTAAATTATTATTTTTTTTCAACCTCTGCTTCAATGCGTCCCTCTATTTCAGATGCAATCTTCAATCATGCTTCTTGCTTGACATATCTATTGAAGTACTTCGGACATTGTGGATTCCATAAACATTCATGATTTCTAAATAGCTCAATCAGTAATGTTGTTTCTTTTCTTGGCCAATCTGCCATATTTAATTAAATGAAAAGGAACTAAATTTTTTGAGCAAAAGAAGTAGCCACTACCACACGTAAACAAAGTATAGTGACAAATGACTGATGATTTAGATTCTACAGTGCATGCACGAGTTGGTGGATAAATCCAAGTTTCCCATTTGGTGTGAAAGCTTCAGATTTGTATACGACTTGTCGTATACAGTATAGGACATGAAGAAATCTTAGACTTGTCTTATACAAATCCTATACATTTTTAGATTTCTGTTTATACATGTATAAGATTTGAATATATCATACATGTATATAGTGTGAACGCACCTTTAAATGGCCAAAACTAGTGGAGGAAATGATGGATAATTGAACAGAGGAAGTTCGGTATCATTATGTACATGGCAAAAAGAGTTACAGAAGAAAAAGGACTAGTTGAGCATACATATTGTTATTACATATGCATTCCATTTATTATTTATCCCATTATATTAAAATATCATATTGCAATTAAGTTTAAGTAAGTACTATCGGTGAAGGGTATCTATACATGCGACGTGTGTGGCGCACTCCGACAGCTTTAATTAATATAACTCCTGAGTTCATGCCGGGCACATTTAGCTATACAAGTCTCAAAGCAATTATTTATGTTTTAGATCTTCCCTATTTATTTTACGAGTGAAGTTTATCTAAATCATTTTATTAAACTGTTATCATGCCATAATATTTTCTGTAAATGTTGCCAGGTACAAACATAATCATGGCTGGAAATGATACACGACGTGGCCCTTCCTAAATGCCTTGGCAAACCAAAATACTTTTTTCCTGAAAAATCTTTTTATAAACCGTGGTGCGTCTTATACCCTGGCGCATCTTACATGCCAAGAAATACAGTACTTGTTTCAACTCGGGAACCGCTGGACATATTTTGAGAAAATTTTGTATTGGGAGGTTTAACTACAATTGGTCGACTGATTCTAATTTTTGTTAAAATCGGTCTACAATAACGATCACTTCACATGAAGACCTACATGAATTTTACAATGTTCCTCTTTTTCAACTGGGAAACCGCTGGATGTATTTTCATGAAATTTGGTATTGTGGAATTTATCTCAGAGAATGCATTTGGAAACTCTGTGTACTCCGACATGGAGTAAACCTTTCCATAATTGTTTATTATTAGTATATGTCACATCAACATATCCATTATTACAAATTGTAATTATTCTTGTACTCTCATCATTCATACATTTCCATTATGTAATTATTACTAGTATATGTCACACATTATAAAAATCTATCATTTAAAAATTGTGTTACTATTCTTGTACTCTCCTCATTTACATATTTCCATTATGAATTTATTATTAGTTTATGTCATATATTATCAAAAAACAGCTTCTTGCCCAATTCCATCCATCAATATCTGGTGGAAATAATTAAATTTTTCAATAACTTATCTTCATCGGCAGTTTTCAAATTGGATAGAAAACAAAAAACTTCATTACACTCAGGTAAAAATGTAAATATCTCCTGTATGAATGAAATCCTAAATAAATCAGCGAGGATGTCTTCTTCGGAATTTCACCTTTCTTTAAAAATGATATGGGCAAAATAAGAATAGATTGAGTGATAAAAACAGTGTGCCATTGTGGGGGGTTTCTTTTAAAGCATGAGTGTGCCACATCCAAAGATGGTTTTACCAAAATCCAGAAGCCTGTAAAAATGGAATTTCTAATGCATTTATGGTTAGGTCACCTCAATTGTTGGCTTCCTTTGATTTTTGGAACAACTGGTAGGTGTGATCCTGCTTCACGCTCTAATGAATCCACTTAAAACAGGGTAGCACAAAGCGAGGTATGACTGTACTTCTATTATTATTTATTATTAGTCTGTCACATATTATCACATCTATTATTTCCAAATTGAATTATTATTTTTGTACTATCATCATTATACGAATTACTTTATAATTATTAGTAGTAATAATTAATTTTATTATCACTTCTATCGGTATGTTGATAGTATATCCTAATTATTCCTAGCATTTCTGTAATCTATTACCGTTCCTTTTGACAATTATTATAACCTTATATATTTTGGGTTCACCTGCTGAAATAAATAAATCTCTATATTTTGATCTACTTTCATTTTATTTATTATCTTGAACTGACTAGTCCTATACATGTATATATCCATGGGCTGGAATCAATAAACCTTATAATTATTACTGCACCAAGTCTTTTTCATCCAAAAGAAAATCATTAGATGTATGGTAGATACACCTAACAGATCTTCATGTCAGCCACTATTTGCTCAATTGGACGTGTTTTCTATCCCATGGGTGTATATTTATTGCCAAATAGTTTTTATTATACAGAATTTTCATCTACTTGAAAAATAGCATTATACATAGTAACTCAAGCATAAGAGGACAAAAAAACATTCACTTGGAGCAAAATAATAAACCTAATTTCTTCCCGAGGGCCTGATGCTATTGGCGCCAAATTATATAATAAACTATCTAGGACAATCAAAGATTTACATTTAAACACATTCAAAAATTAGCTGAAGAATTTCTGCTATAAGAAAGTTATTATACGGATCCTAGCTTTGAACTCCATGTATATTAATAATCTATATATTCTTGTATTAGCTTCATAAAAGTCATGTAGTACTTATGTATTATATTTGTGTTGTTACAGATATGTTAATTTATATATGTATTTCTTCTACTTGTATTCTAATTTTGACAACTCCGATACCTACGGCTATTTGCTGTATGGCCATAGGGATAATGACTAAATAAAAAAAATACCGATAATAAAAAACTCTTCTTGCATCTCTGTCATATGAAGTTTTCAAACACCAGCTGAATAAAATCATGCCCTTCCTACACCAAAGTCATCGATATTACATATAATCACAATCCTTATTGAGTTATTTTATCGCCAAGTTCTTATTTTTACCCCTAACTTGTATTACATGGAGTAAAACATATCAGCACTATGATTACATTACAATTATATTATTCATTTTAAACTTGGAATTTTTCCTTATACTAAAGTTTTATACGGATTTTAATTTATTACGATTTAGGTGTTACAATAATAATTACGATAAACTCACTTCTCACATTTGGAGTGCTACTTTTTATCCTTGCCTTTTTGTATATGAAAGAAGCATCGAACGAAACGCCTGAAATAAACCAAACAATTAACGAAGTATTATACAGGAATGAGGGGAATCCTTTCGAACGAATATAGTAGGGTATTTTGAGGTTTATATTTTAGTCCTCTGGCTTTTCATAATGCTAAATTGTTAAAGATTCACCTTAAACGCGTGGAAAAGTTTAACAAGGTGAAAATATATTTAATATCGCAATTTCTTATGCTCTAACTATAATGGTGTGGAATTTAATATCTTTACGCACCATATCACTAATAGGCGAGCTGAACACATACTTTAAACGACGCACGAAAGAAGCATTTCCAAATTTTTCATAATTCCAAATGACAATCATTTGTTCGCGAGAGCGCCAAGAGTTTGCTCGGTTCTTGTAGTCTGTATTATTTTGTTGTAACCATTGGTCTTCTGTTCCTTTTAGCAAGTTATAATGTCTCGTGTAAGTGCATATCGGTAGTCTTATTTGTTACTGTGATTCTCATTCGATAATAACAACTATTAATCATAACACATTTAATGATTACTATTCCGCACTTGAATTATTTACATTTTTCAGGACATTCGGTCGTATTTTATGAGTGGAGCCACGAAAAAGAAGACCACAAAAATTGAAGATGACGGCGGCCGTGATAGTAATAAGTCCAAAGACAGTAGTAGGAAAGGTGGAGGAAAAAAAGCAAGAATAGTGATCATTGATTCAGATTCAGAAGAAGACCCATTGCCTTCTCCAAAACGGCATAAACGATCAAACAGTTCAGGTGATCTCTCCTGCTAACTTGATAAGACCTTTACCGTATGAGCGGATTTTTTAGTGTTATTATTGTAAAATTCGAAACGTATCAGTCAAGTTGCAGACTAGCCGTATACAACATTTATCTGTGAATTCTTTAGTTCTTAGTTACCTGGATATTTGGGAGTTTTCACTACCCTAAGAATACATTATCATTCGAGGCTTATTGTAATGCTTCAAATCAAGACTTTAATTAAGCATGCAACCGTTATCAAGAAACTAGCAATGGGATAATGGGGAAGGAATATGTTGAATTGAACTATTTCTTTTGCATTCTCTTGAAAATTGTGCTCTTTTGGACATTGCTTGCACCTTAATGATGGTATTGATTGCTTATGATTGAAGCACTTTCTCAAATTTCAGGGAATCCGTCCAACCTAATGGAAGTCGGAGCATTTATTAAGATTTTTTGTTATAATTATAGTACAATGACTCCTCTTCTAAAAAATTACTATTTTATTATAATGATATACTCTCAAAAATGCTTTGTGTTTTTTGTTTTATAAAAGGTAATAAAAAAGAGCCCAAGTCTTGCTCAAGTCCTAATTTGGTCCCAGTTAATGTTGCTGATATATTTGGAAACAAACCTGTTGAAAGGAGTGAAAGGCAGCCAAACAAACATAAGGTAATGTAATTGATAGTAGCTCAATAACTTTGGCTAAGTTTAATAAAGGTGAAATACTCCTTTAGCCAAACAATTAATTAACAATTAATTGTTTGGCTAAAGGAGTATTTCACCTTTATTATAAGGTAATGTGATTGTAAGTTATTTCCTTGATTGAAATCTCTCATCTAGGGATATTAAAACATGGATAATATTATTATCATAGTAGTTACATTGATATTGTAGATATGAAAGTCAATTAAAGATTGTGATATCATTTTTCTGGGTAATCATTTTTTTATCGTGTATTTTCAGCATATTATACAGATAATTTTCTTTTCTTTCTTCAGCTGTCCACATTTAAAGATGTAAATTTGATTGAAGGAAATGTCGGAGATAAATCATCTAGTATGGTAGCTCATTCTTCGACCAGTTCTCAGCCTGAAGTAATTCATTTGGACAAATCAGGATCATTTGAGAAAGAAAGTGAGAGCAAGAGTGTTACACTACAAGAGAGGAAAGTTAAATCTCCCAAAAATAGGATCCCAGGTAAATCAAGTGATTGTACATCTGGTATAAATGAGGAAGAGGACAAGACAAGTTATGGACAACGTAAAGTTAGGACAGAAGAACAGAGCTGTGAAACAAAGCAAGGTAAAGGTGCAACGGCTGAAATAGTTGATGTGAACAAGGTTTTAAATATTAAATCTGAAGAATCCTCCCATGAGAGCTGTGACATCAAGATTAAAGAAGAGCATGGGAAAGAAAGTGTTTTTGTGATGGGAAAAGAAAAGAACCCTGAGAGAACGCATGCACACAGCCCTCAGGTAAAACTGGAGGCAGAAGTTGAAAAGAAAGAATGGGGCAGTTCAGAGAAGAAAAAGCAAAGTGCTATTTTGTACCAAAAGTATCTACAAAGAGAAGGACCAAAACATCCTGGAAGCAAAGAAATACCAGAGGTAAATCATTGCTTACACTCCTTCATGAACATACAAGTATCATAAAGATGTAGATTATACAAATTTTAAATTTAAAAATTAGATTGAAATCTTTTTTTCATTCAATATCCGGTACTCTTATTCTTTAAAATTTATAAACAATTCATAAACAGTTCATCACAACATCCCCCATTAACCCTTTTAGTGCCACGGGCCGATATATCAGTTTTTGCTTCTCGGGCGAAGAGTGCCACGGCCGATATATCAGCTCTGGCATAGACCGAAATATGCAATAACTTTTTATTGTTATTAAATAATTTAATATTTCGTTTAAATAAAAGTTATGTAATAATGAAGAATGTACTATTTTTTACAATTCCTGGAAAAATTAGCTTATTATCTTAAGAAATAATTTCACTGTGATAGTATTCCTAAGGTAATACAAAATTCACAAATTGCCCATGGTACTTCTGGCGATAGATACCCACTGAAATTTGCATCACTAATAGGGTTAATCCACAGATTTGGATATATTGGAGACCAAGACATGTTTCCTATGGGAAATTGTTATAAAGTAGCCATAATTATGTAAGATAGCTTTGAAAGGATCACTCCCTATGTTTTTTTGATGCCACATGAATTCTGCTAAACATGCATCCAACTTTTCACAATCTGGGTTGGGTTCATCGTGCTATATTGTTGATTGCCGCAGTTTGTATGGTAATGGTAGAAATATAAATAAACAATGGTAATGGTAGAAATATAAATAAACAATGGTAATGGTAGAAAAATAAATATAAATAAACGCTTATAATAAATGAATTGTTTAAATTTGTGGTGAGGTGATAACAGGATAGTACCCTTATTTATTACTCCATAGTCTGTATCCAAAGACTGAAAGGTTATGTTCAGCAAATGATATATACTTTGCAAAAATAAATAAACAAAAACTCCTTCACTGTAAACTGGAATAGAATACTCACATTCACGCTGCAGATTGCTGGTAAACACAGTCATGCATGCAGAAACATACCACTTACACAACTCCATTGAAAGGCTCTAACACAGTGTATCAGTATACTCTAACCAAAACTTAAACCAATGTCATCTTCAGTCATTACTCCTTTTGACTCAGGTCCTGCGACAGTGTTTACCTGCAATGTGGATGTATCCTCTTCCTGTTTACAGTGAAGGAGTTTTTGTATATTTACTATTGTATTGTTTCATTGTGTCTCGCATCTCCTTTTCATATTTTGCAAAAGGTTAGCTACCATTTTGCATGGGTCATTTTTTCACTGGTAGCCACTGGATGTCTTTTAAGTCTTCCAACAATTGTATTGTAAAGGATATCTATGGTACTGTGCTGCTCTAAAGGTCTGAAGGTCTAAATTAACATGAATGCAACTAGGCATGAAACTCAATATATTGTGTTACGAGAAACTTTTTAAGTATTTTTTACCCATGGCATATGTAGTATTGTTTATAACATGTAGTTTCGTAACAGTGATTTTTCATGAAAACATTTGCAGCCTTTTTTTTAGTAAATTGATATTTTATGAAAATTGATTAGAGTAAACTGTCCTCCATTGTTGTGTAATATGGTTCATTTCAACAGAATTTTTATTACAGGCAATATCCAATATGAATGAGATGTATCAGGTTCTGTGGAACCATTTAGCCCTAGAGCATGCTTCAGACAGATGGAATAGCAAAAGTCACATTTTCAGACTCGAGCACTTAAAATGTACAAATTCATTAAAATATAAAGGTTGATTTTTTCAATACCACAATACTTTGTCCATATACATCATATATGAGAAATTAAAATAGAGCAAATGGTACTATTATTTTTATGGCTGAAAGTAAATCCATTAAATGGATGGCAAGGAGTTCTATGGGAATTTCATGAAAGATTGTTTCATGTTTGGCATAATAAGAGTGCTCAAAATGGAAATATAATGCCAAGTCAAAGAATTTTCCATTGGTTACTGAAGAAACTAGCTGAAATGAACACAAAATAACAAGAATGCAAATGTTCCTTGCTCAATATCATTCATAAATGTACCGTAATCCTTTCGTGCACATATTATTTTTATAGGTTCTAGGACACAATCAATTATTCACCACTCTCTCATGCCAAGACAGCAGAATGCCTGAATTCGTATTTTTTACAAAGTTAGAATAGAATATATTAGATGGCAGAACTAAAATAAAGCGGGATACATGGTTCCCACAAACCCAGATAAGGAATATATTTTGTGGGAAGTATACTTCCTGTAGCCCATGAAAGCGTTAAATGAATTATATGATGACAAATTTTCCTATTTAATAAAAATGAGCTTTTGTTTTCTTTTTTCCAGGGCCATCCCTCATGTCTTTCTGGCTTAGTGTTTGTAATAACAGGTGTCCTAGATTCCTTGAATAGGGATGAGGCAAGTGCTCTTATACAGCGCTGTGGGGGCAAAGTTACATCCTCTGTGAGCAAAAATACTGCTTATGTGGTTGTCGGCGATGAACCAGGTCCTACCAAAATGGAAAAGGTATGATACACTTCATTGCCATACGCAGCATTCACTTGGTTCTGAGGACTTAAATTATCACTGCAGGATTTTGAGTGTTTTTTACCCTCTAATACAGTAGAACACTGTTATAATGCATCTCACTATACTGCAGATCTGGATGTCCCCAAAAAATTTTTAAAATTATGCAGAATATCGAGTAACAATCTGTACAGTCAGTCTGATGTAAGGTTTTTTTGTTATTCGGTTTGTCCAAAACTTCTGGAAAATGGCTTTTAAAAAATATTTTGTGAGTAATAGTGATAATTTTTCAAGTTGATCAAATCCTGCATGAAGAAAAGGGAAAATAATATTTTCAAAATATCAAGACCTGATCCTTGTAAAAATCGTTGTCTGCTTCACTCTTCAAAACGTTCTTCAAAAATATCCCCTTCATTTATCACCTCGACAAATGTAAGTTATTTCATTCCAACCTTTTTTCAGTCAGAAAATTTCTCGTAATTTTTCCCACATATACCATATTTACTTGTGTACCACACGCACCTTTTTTCCCAAAATGTTGGTAAGGAAAAGGGTCTGCTCTCTTAAATGAGGATTTCTGAACAGTTTGTATAAATTGCCAGTATCAATAGTAAATTCACTGCGCCACGCTTACTCTACATTTATACTCGCAGAAGATGAAGAATTCTATGGAGTATATGTGCAAAGTATTTTGACAATTGAGATACAGTTATATTTTTATAATATTAAAGCTGTACCTTTTAAATGAGTTTTAAGTTTATTACTGTTACTCAAAATAAGCAGTTCTGTCATTAAGTGTTTACTATCAATTTCTACTTATACCTTTGCCGGAATAAGTTGGCAACTGGTATATGTGTATGCTGAATTCATCATGTGTCCTTGTTTCTCCTTTAACTTGGACAGACCTTATTTCAGAGAGTAGGAATTGTTGAAGAAGCTGACTTATTCCGGCACAGATTTATTTCTTTCCCTCTGAACTGGTCCAAAAATAGGGGTGTGTGTGGCACACAAGGGTGCGTGTTACACAAGTAAATATGGTATTTAGTGTATTCACTTGATCGTGCATGCTCGGTTCACCTGCACATAGTTGCCTCCACTTGGGGCACTGCCATGCCAATTCATTATCTTGATCTTCTGCTCGGCTGCTTCCATCACCCGCTTATATCTTGGCTGTGCATTTTTATATAATTTTGCAATTAAATTTCATATAAAAATGGGCCTTAAAAACTAGTTCCGCAATTTTTACATTATTTCCCAAAATAATGCGGGTTGATGATAATATTCCAAAGGGTTGATTCAGCAGAAAATAAACGAAACTACGAGTTACCTATAATGCAGGTGTCCTTCATGTCACCCAATTCCAGCATTATAAAGAGGTACTGTATTTACTAGGGATGGGACATTCGATTCCTCTAATCCCGCGAATCTTGAAAAAGGTTCGAGATTCAAAAACTCGAATCTTCGCGCTTTTTTCGTCATTTGAATCTTTTGAATCCTAACCTAAAAAACTGTTAAACATTTTAACTTAAAACTTTGGAAAGATTAGCTTTATTGACGTCCAATTGAAGCGTTCATTAAAAAAGAAAGCAATTGTTGCAATTTCAGTGGTACCCAGATCACCAATATCACCTCGTGGTGACCCAGAGCTAGTTCAAATGCTAGTTTCCTTAAATAAAAATCTCCATTGAAGATTTCTGCTCGTTTAGATTGTCCTAAAAGTGTTCAGTTATGAACTCTTAAAATAAACAAGTTTTTGATTTTTCTTAATTTTCTGGAGAGAATTTAGTGTTCCATGTTTAGTGTTTATCTATGTTAACTCTTGAAATAATCCTCCCCCCTCTACACTTGCTTTGATTTAAAAAGGTTTTGGAAAAATGTAAAAAATTTGAACTGATACTCAAATATTTTTGTCAAATTATGTTGAGAAAATGAACCTCAAGATTCAAGAGTTTTAATTATGTACTTCATTAACAAAATTTCATTTGTATCTTCTTAATAAATATAGGTGTATTTTTAAAAACTGTATTCTTAAATTTATTTTTCATTAAACGCAGATTTTAAATTTTGCTTTAATTAAAAACTGTTAATTTTAAGTAAAAGTTTTTTCTTTTTTCTTCTTATTATTATTCTTATATGAAGGATTCGAGGGATTCAAGAACCTTTTAGGATTCGGGTTCGGATTCGAGAAAATTTTAGATTCGTCCCACCTCTAGTATTTACCCAAATCCAAGTCGAGCTTTTTTTCTAAATTTCAGCTTGCGAAAATCGGGAGTTGTCTTAAATTTGAGTACAACGTCTTATATCATCAATACATCATGGTCAATTCATTGCGCTTCAATTCACGGCACGTCAATTCGTCACACAACAAACTCATTGTGCATCAATACATCGTGTGACAAACTCATCATGCATCAATTCATCACTAGACAAATTCGTCTTGTGACAATTTCGTCGCAAGACATATCATGAGACAAATTGGAAGGTGAGAGTCCATGACTGGTGTACGGCAGGGGGATAAACTTGTTGGGTTGGGAATCACCCCTTGCCATACACCATCCAATGTGTCTCGCATAATTCGCAAAGAGAATTGCAATTCATTTGGGCATTATTGAAATATAAAGAATTTTTTTGTGGAAAAGTGTCTCCCCATGCCGTTCATCAGCTATTGTGACTTGCTTTCGAATTTGTCTCGTGACGAATATGTCAAAAGATGAATTGATGGGCAATGAGTTTGTCGTATGATATATTGATGCCCGATAAATCTTTTGTGCAATGAACTAATCACGATGAGTTGTAAGTAAGGAAGTAAAGTTAAACATTTAATCAATGTTTTTTAAACAAATGAAACCTAAGATAAAATAATTACATCTACTGAAAATTGTAATTCCAAACTTATGATCTGAAATTCAATTATTACAGTATTAATTTTTAACCCTCCAGTACATGCACCTATTTTTCTTCCTCATTCTATACCCACCCTACAAATGAAATTTCTTACTGAAATCGGTTCAGTCAATACCATCGAAATTCATAGTTTCAGAAAAATTCTAACCTTGATATTGTGGTAGCCCTGTTTAGTTGACCCAGTTGAAATATACTATTTGGGTTATTTATTTATATGAAGATTATGTATACCATAATGGGTTAAAATCCATGTGGACAGCTCTCTAAAAATACGTGTAAATTAAATATTATTTTATCTTTAATTGTGGTAGCCCTGCTCTTAAGCTCCACTTTAAAAATCTTGATTTTATTAGCGTATTAGTTGACATCCGTTGAACCAATTCTTTCCAAACCCATAGTTATTGAAAGAGTTTAATTTGTAATTGTGACACCCGTTTAGTTGATCTGGTCCATATATGCTATTATGGTTTTATATATGTGTGTACATAATAAATATTATAATTTGGTTAATATTGATGCAGACAGTTCAACACAAACACTTGTAAAAAAATTTTATTACTTTTATTATGGCAGCCCTGCTTTCTATATCTATCCTAAAAATCTGAATTTTGTTTTTTTATGTTGCACAATTCCTTCATACAAAATTTTGTTGAAATCAATTTGACCAATTCTTTCCAAATTCATAATTGCCGAAAAGATTAACTTGGCAATTGTGACACCCATACATAGTTAATCGGGTCAGAATATGTCATTTTGGTCATGAATTTATGTGAATATTCTATGTACCAAATTTAGTTGAAATCGGTTTGGCCAATTCCTTCCAAAAGCATAATTACTGAAAAGATTTATTTTGCAATTGTGGCACTCCTGCTTGGTTGATCCGGTCCAAGTATCTCATTTGCTCATGAATTTATGTGAAGATTCTATCTACCAAATTTGGTTGAAATCGGTTCGGCTAATTCCTTCCAAAAGCATAACTACCGAAAAGTTTATTTTGCAATTGTGGCACCACTGCTTTGTCAATCCGGTCCAAATATGTCATTTTGGTCATGTACCTACCTAATTTGATTGAAATCGGTTCAGCCAGATCTTCCCTGATATATACACACAGGCAGACGGACATTGCCGACATTACGATCCTTGACCCTGTAGACCGAATTTATCCATTTTAGGCTCGAAAATCTGTCACATCAAAACATTGATATTAGTGGAGAATTCATCAAAATCGGTCAATTGGTTGCTGAGATATCTTTAAAAACCCGACATTTGGACCAACAATGAGGACCCTCGGGCCCCTGTAGGTTGATTTGAATTATTTTTGGCACTGCAACTCTCAGGGTTACCTGAAGCTGCTGCCAAATTTTGAAGCTCCTACATTTATTTTCTGAAGAGTTATGACAGCCACAGACAGAGCTTCTTTTATTATTATAGATAGATGTATAATTTAAAAAATATTTTAACAATGGTTTTTGGTCAAAATAAGAAAGATTTACAATATTACCATAGTTTGTGTGTCTCTAAAAACCTTGGTGCATCTATGAACATATTAGAACTCCTTCCAGTCGATATCTGCCTCTCAGAAGCGTGCTAAACATCTATTTAGTGGTAGCAGTCAAAATGACCACTCGTGGCCCTTCTAGGTATGTATGCAGGTGGATCTGGCCCTTCTAGTGTTAAACAAATTGATAACAGACCAAAAAACACTTTTAAAAACTGCCCTTCTTTTGTAACAAAAATCTTCATTTTCAACTCTACGTTTGTTTGCCAAAAATACATAAAAAGATATTCCTTTTAGACTGATTGTTTCTGCTATTAATTCTCTAATCTGCCCAAATACAGGCCGATGTTTTTTGTCAAAATCTATAATGAAAAAATCACCTCTTGACTTAAATGCAAGTCCAATAAAAAATTTTGTTAGGGGTCTCATAGTCACCCACAGATGACAGTACATCTCTCATTGCCATCGCATTCAAATGATAGTACTATATTTTTCGTAAAGTAAATATTTGACCTATGATGTATATTAATGAATATATACTAAAGCTAGAATATTGAATTTAGCATTACCTGTTTTGTTACCATTGTTACGTGTTCTTTCGTTTCTAAATGCTATTGGATATTTTCTTTCATTTCTCAGGACTATGTATCATTAAGAATAAAATTTTAAATTAAATGCATTTTATGACATGAAGCAAGTTCTGTTCTGAGGTTGTATGGCTCTTTTTGAGAGTTTAATCTCAATGAGGAATGGACCAGGTGTTCTTTAAGGGAGATATGCAGGACTATTTCCATAGCTACTGCAATAATAACCAAATAAATGAAATAAAATAAATCAAAGAGTACCCTAAATTCCCAAGTATAATGCGCACTCATGCATAACATGCAGGTCAACCTTCGGCTGTTTTCCGCACATCTCCAAAATTTCTAGTATAACGCGCACTTGTGTATTATGCACAGGACACCCACAGAACACAGGATTGTTGAGATTAGCATTTTTTTTAAGAATGCTACCCTTTTAGCACCCTTCCCTAACTCTCCTGTGCGAAGGAGAACATTTGGGAAAAAACCCTGGATAATGATTTTTCCCATTCTTATTTCCGAAACAATGACCACTCGAGGGTCAAAGGAAACTGGTTGGGGAGTGAGGTGTGAGGAAGTGGTGAGGGTGTCATGGGATGTGTTGGGATGGTGGGGGTGGGTAGAGGTACACAAAACAAAAGAGGGACCTAGCCTCAAGGGTGGTACGGCAGGGGGCAAGAGAAAGTTAGTATAAACAGCCAGAGAATCCGAATTTAAAGAACGAATGTGGAGGGGACACATGCCTGTTGATGACTCACAGACAGAGAGACGACCCATAATCTGCAGCACCCATTCATTTGTGGTTTGCAGTCTGACTGTAACATTGTGATCAATGAGGTACGGTGCTGAAAGTACGGAGTTTCGTTCCTCTTTGACAGAAACCAGGTGAGGTATTTTCAAGGATTTGTTGTTTTCCTTAAAAACATTGACATTTTTACTGAAACTTGTTGACTTTGTCATTTATGGAGTGTTACCTATTTAATTTTTGTCTATCCTGACTAAGAAACGGCTCGGTTTCTGTGCAGTATTTCTTGATTTGGTAATGCACAGTTATTGAACCTAATGAATAAAATATTAATGTTTTTATTTTTTAAATTGTAGACCCAGCGTTGGAGTATAACCCTATTTAAAAATGCCAAAAAGAAGGAAATTTTACACGGCGCAGAAAAAGTTAGAAATTGTCAATTATGCTGAGATTCACGGTAATTGGTCGGCAGCCCGTTTCTTTGAAGTGGGTGAATCTAGCATTCGCAAGTGGCGGTCCTAAAAGAATTTGTTGAGCATTCTACCTGTGGCAAAAAGGGCACGAAGGAAACGAAAGGAGTTTTGGCCAGATCTGGAGCAAGAATTGAAGGACTGGGTCTGCGTGCAAAGGAGTAAAGGAAGAGGAGTTTCAACTGTGTCGCTTAAGTGCAAAGTAATACAAATGGGTCACGAGAAAAATATTGATAATTTTAAAGGCAGTAATTGCTGGTGTTATCGTTTTATGAAGCGAAATAGTTTAACAGTACGAGCAATTACTTCTACCAGACAGAAGTTACCAGAAGATTGGCAGGTGAAAGTGGAAGAGTTTAATTTGTTTGTTGGGCAGGAAAAGAAGGGTGTTGAACCAAGTCAGATAGGGAACATAGATGAGGTACCTATGAGTTTCGACATGCCACCAAAATTTACAGTTGATGTTAAAGCCACCCAAAACAAAAATATGCACTGCTGGAGCTGAAAAATGCTGCTTTACTGTTGTGCTAACAGTGATGGCTGATGGAGAAAAGCTTCCCCCAATGGTAATTTTCAAGCGCAAAACCATTCCTAAAGAGGAATTTCCTCAAGGTATTGTTGTGTGCATAAACCCAAAAGGCTGGATGAATTGTGATATGCTGCAAACGTGGTTAGCTGAGGTATGGGGATAAAGGAAGGGCTCATTTTTAAACCAAAATCACTGCTTGTATTGGATTCAGCTAGCATAGCAAATGATTTGAAAATATTATTGAAAAAACATTCCAAGATTGCAGTTATTTCTGCAGGTTGAACAAAAAAGCTGCAACCACTGGACATCTCCGTAAATTGATCATTCAAATCGAAAATACGGAGACACTTGGAAAAATGGATGGTAGATGGTTTTCACTACTATACGAAGTCTGTAAGGATGCAGCGAGCTTCTTATGCTGAAATTTGTAAACGGATTGTGGAAAGTTGGGCCGATGTAACCTGTGAATGTATAATTAGTGGTTTCAGGGTATCGGGAATTTATTCCCCGATGTTGATGGGGGAATGGAGGGTATTGTGATTCATCATCTGATGAAAGCGATAATTTTTCGCTTGAAAATTTACTGGACTCATTGGTGAAGAACTTTAATGATGATGATATAAATTGTGACAGTAAATTAGAAGATTTTGATGGTTATGTTAATTAATAATAGAGTGGGAATAAAAGTTTATGAAGAATTTGTGATTTTTTATTTTTATATGGGAATGTGTTTTGTTTTGGAATTCGTTATTGTATTTAAAAAGGCATTGTGTACATTTTTTTCAACTAATAACTTCGAATCTGCCTTAATTTGTCTTAGGTTGAATAATAATTAGGTAACTGAAATTCGATTTTGTATCTGTAATGATTGAAATGCATGGTAATTTATGCCAGAAAATTTGTTTTTATCAACGGAGTTGTCCTTGGAACAAAAAGAAAAGAAGTTTCGATAGATTTCAGCCATTTAGTGATTTCACGAAGTTAGTATTTGAATGCTTTAAGGCATTTTGTTTTATAAAGCGGTACTTCTTATGCATAATACGCAATAGTACGTCTTTTGCATAATGCGCACTATATAATTCCGAAAATTTTACAAAAAACCTTTTATAATGCGCACATTATACTTGGGAATTTAGGGTAACAAAAAAATGTTGCTATTCTGCTGCTGTTATATTCTTGAATGTTTCTGAACTCATTTTGTGAAATGACTAACTTAGTGTTAGTTAAGCTTTATTTTCAGCTCCTAAGAATTGTGCTCTGAATTTGTGTTAATGCATACAATGTTTACAGTATGTACTTATTCTGCCTATCTATGCTTTCCATTGACTAAAGAATATAAAAAGTAAGACTTTATCTCTCTATAAATCATAGATTCTTCTAAATGAGCATTTCTCCTTTCATAATTTGTCAGTTGGTAACAAAATTGTTTTTTCAGGTTTCAATGATTAGTATTACTCAATAAAACATTTGTAGCAAGTCAAATTGGTCTGGTGGTAACAATACAGTCAACGTACTTATATTAAAATATTTGCAATCATTTGAACTGCTGCACTTAATCGTCACTTCCATATATTTAAGAATTTAGGTTTAAGTCACCACAGACTTGTTTATTTTTTTATGAACATCCATCTTTCCTTCTCTTGGACATTTCAATGTAATTACTTGAGTATGTTCAGAAATTTTTGGTCATAATGTGAAGTGTCAATTCCCAAATGTGGTGTGACAATGTGATTGTTTTAGATGGGAAAAATTTAAGTATGTTGTATTTCAGATGGGTTTTATTTAACTTTTTTACATAAAATAATTTTATATTGTTAGGCAAAGAAGTTGGGCATTCCTGAGTTAGATGAAAATAGGTTGCTGGATCTCATTCAAAGCAGAGCAAATGAAATGGCGCCTCCTAAACCTGTGAATAACAGCAGCAAGAAAAAATCAAAGTTAGAGGTAGGGGAGGAAGAAATGGAATCAATGCCAGCTAAAATAGCAAGACATTCTGAGGAGGACAAAGAGAAGAAGCCAACAATTGCTCGTAAATTAAATTATATATCACAGAGTTGTGTTCTTCCTACTTTAACAGAGAACAAGAGATCCTTAAAAAGCTTTGACATGAAAGATTCCTCATCTAGTTCTTTCCAATCTAGTAGTACTGTTAAGAGTCATGTGGAAGTAGGTGGTGTGGAGCTTCCAAAGGAAGTTTTTACTATGTGGGTCGATAAGTACAAACCAACTTCTACCAAAAATATAATCGGACAACAAGGTGAAAAATCCAACGTGAATAAGTTAAAACGTTGGCTCTCTAATTGGGATAAATATCATGGCCCAGGAGGGATGAGGCCTCCCCGTCCAGGTAAGATGAATAACGTTATTTAATGTACTCATAACATCAAATCAATTCAGCAAAACTGTTAGGATGTCTTCATTAACTTTGAGCCACATGCATGGTTTATATCGCACCCCCGCTAGAAAAGTGACACAACTCAAAAATGGCCATTTTATAGATAACAGATGTATTAAAATGAAAAATGTGTGTACTTTACAGTAGAAAAGTTTCACAAGTGTGATAATGATATTTCCCGTCAGATAGCAGTAGTGTCACTTTTTCCCTACTTCAAAGTATTTATTGGTAAATCATTAAAAGTAAAGTAAAATTTTTTAGTTGTCACTTTTCTCGCAGGGGTGCAATATGTTAATGGATGAATTGTATTTTTTAATAAATTTGTTGCAAACAATAAACAATACATTCATTGCCATATCTGGAAGGGTAGAAAGGTTATAACACATAATATGGATGAAATTCAAGAATACCATTACTATTTATATAAGTAGATGGTATAAACTTATAACATTACCACAGTTACTAGTTGTTTGCTTCAATATTTTGTTTTGTTTGAGTGTTAAGATATGTATACAGCTCTTACCACACTTACAAAATCATAACAAATGTTCAGCAGTGACTTTGCAGAATTTTACTTTGGATCGTGTTTATGCCCAGGTATTCATTACTCCATATTTTCCAATTTGCAAACCTATTTATATACATCAGTAACCCTTAATATGTTAAAACATTTAACATGGTAGGAATTAACATACATCATATAATCAAAATGGCAACAAAAAACTTATGTTATGAAACATTATTTGAAATTCTTTAACAGCACAGTAATGCACAATTTTATAAATTGATAAAAGCAAAAAATATCCTTCGCCACTCTGGGCTATACATGGCCAAGTGAAACTAAAATGGTTAGTAATTTCAAGGCACTATGGATTTTTAGAACTAATTTTTGGTATTTCATGTTTGTGCAGAAGATGCCTAAGTACATTTTTGCTGTATAACAGGTCCTTGGGAGAAAAATGACGATGGGGGTTTCTACAAAGCTGCTTTGCTATCTGGTCCTCCAGGAATAGGTATGTTTGGCTTTCATTTGTCTTTGTATCTTTAACATATAAGTGCTTCAGTAAAAATGAAAGCATGATTCTTATAAGTTAACTAGCGAATGAAATATTTATATAAATACATCATTTATCTAATCAAAAGAAATAAACAAAAGTTGAAAAATTATGTGTTTTGTAATAAATTCCATTGCACTATTTAATTTAGCACTTACGATCTATTTTTTCTATCAGTTTTGTGAATGTTTTTTACTTTCTAAAAATGATTCAGGAAAGACAACCTCTGCACATTTGATTTGCAAGGAGTTTGGAATGGATGCTATAGAAATGAATGCATCAGATACAAGATCTAAGAAATTACTGGAAGATGAAGTATTAGAGCTGGTTACCAACCAATCCTTATCTTCATACTTTAAAAATGGTTAGCAAATATCACTTAAGTGTATCATATAATAAATAGTCTTGTGTCTAAATATAAGTTCATGTTATTGTTGCTGTAATATTTTCCAGTATTTTTCAAAATTCATTCCACTAGATTTTATTTCTTTCAAGAGTTTGGGTAGCTTAAACTGAATGGCATTATTTATGTATTTATGAATGTTAACAAAATGTTCATTTCAAAACATTGTTATGGGTACATATTTTTGGTCTCTCATCATTTGAATAATTTTTTTCTCTGGCATATTGGGTGTTTTAACAGATAAAATCCAACAGGAGAAAAATGAATTTTCACAAAAGGTCATAGCAGAAGAATTAACTGGGTGACATAAGTTAGGAGACTAAGTTAGAAATTGTGAGGAGTGTGCAGTGCTTGTCCTCTTAATAATATCTCAAATGAAATGAATCCTTGTCTTACCAACTTCCAGGTGTTCTATGCTGAAATATATTTTGTTTTTTTTCTAATCAGGTGGAATTTGTCCTGATGTATTACTCTAGCTGGTTTTTCATTTTTAGTAGAATTGCATGAAGCTAAGGAATATTTTATCCAACTTACCTGTTGAAATTGAATTAATTCACTTATTTATTATCCTATTGCTTAGATATACTTTGCACATACATTTAGAAAAGTGGCGATGTGTTTGGTTATTAATACTTCAGGTGCAAGCAGAAGCAAGGAACAGAAAGAAGGAAGAGGCTGTAGGAAAAAGGTATTGTTGATGGATGAGGTGGATGGCATGGCAGGAAATGAGGACAGAGGTGGCATAGCTGCTCTCATACAACTCATCAAGGACACTCGTATCCCAATCATTTGCATGTGCAATGACCGTGCTCATCCGAAGATCCGTTCTTTGGTTGGCCACTGTTATGATCTCCGTTTCCAGAGACCTCGAATGGAACAGATTAGGGTAAGATGGAATTTCAGACAAAAACTGTGAAGTTTACTGCAAATGACTGAAAAATGTCTTTATTATTTTCATTCTTTCAAAAGCTTAATAGACACTACTGGTCTTAATGCCCAAAAGTAGCCAAGATTAGATCTCACAATTTTTGGAATATGAGCTGCTTTTTTATGATGAATTTACACAGCTTCAACAACTTAAAAAGCCCACTTTTCAAGTAATTGTACAAATAAATACAAAGTAAACAATTCTCTATTCATGACACATTTTTTGTGAAGTAATGGAATCAAATTTGGAGAAACTTGGTGTTTAAACCTTTAAGTGCCAGATGGCTATAAGTATATGACTGCTTGCTACATGTGCAAAAGTTGAGATATGACAACAAATAATCATTCATGTAGCAATGTGTATATTGCTTTCAATAATTCATCTGGATGAAGGTAATTTGTGACAGGGATTGAATAACGATATAAAGTATAAAGTCCTGAATCCAGCTGTCCATACAGACATTTTTACAAAAATTTCCATTAAAAAGTCAGATTTCAATTTCCAGACAAATTCACGTGAATGAAAAGGAGAGAAACACTTAGTAAAATAATACCACTTTATTTTATAAATTTATAAAGTGGAATTATTTTACTAAGTGTTTCTTTCCTTTTCATTTATTATGGAGTTCCACAAAGTAAAGGCTTCCTTCATCCATCGATTTTAAATTCACTTGAATTCAGCACCGGATCTGTTTTTTGACTAACCTCTTAAGGTCTAACGGACTTAGCAACTTGGTGTGTGAGGGGAGAAAAGTGTACACATAAGGAATAAACAGTCCAAACCCAAATACTTGTATCAAATTACTCTGAAGTGATTTTGAAGTTATTGCCTATATTGAAAAGTTTGCCTTACTCTAAAGAATAAAGAAGTTTACAAAAACTTGTAAATGCTTTAGACCAGGGGTGAGCAAACTGCGGCCCATTCATATGTTCTCCAAAAGGTTGCCCACCCCTGCTTGAGAGCTCCGGAGAATAACCTTTGTATTTACTAGCAACGCTACTCAGTTTTCCTTGGAATTCAGCTGTTTGAGCATGCATAGCATAATACAGTGTATAGTGACACTTTTCATATATGTGTCTGTATATAGACATTCAATATGTCGAAAGGATCAGCAGATAGCCCCATTAGTAATATTGCAAAGAGAAAGAATTATTACAGAAGTTGGAAAAAGAAACTTCTGTTCAGAAATTTTGTGAAGAGTATGGTGTTGGTAGCTCAATCATTTATATATATATACCATATTTACCCAAAAGAAAGACAAGGTTTTCCACCAAAAAGTTTGGCAAAAGCATTAGGGGTCCTCTTAAAATTAAGTACAAAGTTTTAAATGCCGCACAAATCACCCAACGCTGATTCTATGCCCGCAGAAATGCATTCATTTATACATACATTACATTTAATTTATTAATAGAATACATATTCTTGAAGTTTCCAATATTCAAACAAGTTACTTTCCACCTTGTAGGTATTGGTGGAAGGGGAGTGTTGATAAAGCTACATCAGAACTTGTAATCGACTGGGTAGGAAACTTGATAAATACAGCGTTGAAAATGGATATACTAAGATTGACAGCATATTATGGGTGTCTTTTTACAATTTAAACATATTTATTTGTTACTTTTCGTTGGGTGTGCCAGTGGCAGATGACAAGTACACCTGCAGTTTGAAGAGTATAACCTCTATGAGAGCATGCAATTGGTACATACTCCATGAAGTTTTAACGTGAAATGATGACTAGTTATTATTTTTAGCAATTTTAAATAAGTTATCCCAAATTTTAGGACTGAAATGACACCATTTAGAGAAAAAAGGCACCTCTGTAAAAGTGAATGTATCACAAGATAATATATAAGACGATGTTTTGATAGAAATTTTAAGGTAATGGTGGTGCATTATGCTGAAGAAACTAACAATTATGAGGCCCAGAGGAAATATAATATGATGGAGGTAAATGTGCCAAGGTGCTAGCTCAACACCAAAATCATTTAATAGACCCAAAAGAGGTTGATTTCATGAATTAAAAGAAGAAACTGTAAAATTTGTGCCTACTCAAAGAATGGATGGAAAATGTCATTACACTTAAAGCTCATGAATTAGCATGATCACTATACATCCTACGGCAAGAATTCAAGGCTAGTAATGGTTAGTACATATGGATGGTGCATCATAATGGTTTTTGCCTGAGATGAAGAACTTCTCTTTACAAATGTTTACCTTCTGACTACATGGACGAACTTATTACTTTCCAGAAGCATGTAATTGCGTTGTGAAAATTTCAAGATTACCTTCTGAGCTAAATGGGTAATGCAGACGTGACCCCTATTTATTTAAACATGCATTCCAATTACACAGTTTACAAAAATGGTGCAAAAGTGTCATTATAAAGCTTTGGCAAATGGAAAAATGCACATTAGTGTAATGCTGGCATTGTTAGTGGATGGCACAAATCTACCAGCGTATGTTATGTTAACAAGATTGGAAAGATGTACTCCATGTCGGAGTACTAAGAGTTTCCAAATCTGTTCTTTGAGATTTCACAATGTTCTCAATATTTTTCGCTCATATTAGTATTTAACAAGAAGCTAGTGAGGTATGTTGTAAAATACATGTAGGTCTTCATGTAAAGTAGTCATAATTATTGTCCTATTTTAACCAAAATTGGAATCAATTGACCAATTTTACTAAAACTCCCCAATACCAAATTTCATCAAAATACATCAAGCGGTTCCCAAGTTGAAACAGGAACATTGTAAACCACATGTTAATCTTCATACTAAGTGGTCGTAATTGTTGTCCTATTTTAACAAAAATTGGAATTGGTTCACCAATTTTACTAAAACTCTTCAATACCAAATTTCATCAAAGTACATCAAGTGGTTCCCAAGTTGAAACAAAGGAACATTGTAAACTACATGTAGGTCTTCATGATAAAAGTGGTCATAATTGTTGTCCAATTTTAACGAAAATTGGAATTGATCAACCAATTTTATTAAAACTCACCAATACCAAAGTTCATCAAAATACGTCCAGTGGTTTCCGAGTTTTAAGATGCAGATGGACGGACGGAAACGACCTCCCCTATATGTGTTCACTTCATGCAAAGAATGCATAAAAATTGTTATTGCAAAGATTTTTCCTGAATAGGCCTTGACTTTATTGTGGTCGTCTTAAATTCGAAGTCATTTTCCTTTCATGTTAATGTGGCATATATATACAGGCAACTCTCGTTCAATGAATGACATGCATTTCTGAAAAGCGTTCGTAAAATGGAAAATTCGTTGAACGATCGTAATTTTTCCATTGAGTTCCCAGTTAAAACTCCAGATGCGTTCCAGACAAAAGATTTTTTATTCTTGAATTTATAAGGCAACTACAATATTGGATCAACTAGAAAACCGAAGCAACAACAATCGAACATAGAATTATGTACAGTGCCATCCATTGTATGATACAAGAAAATTCAACTTTTGAATGAAAAACAGCACCTCCCAACACCGTCAATAAAAAATTAAAACTTCCTCGTGATTTAAACATCTCCAGGAAAATAATTAACAAAAAGTTGAACAGTTATGAGAAAAGTACGAGGAAGTACGATAAATTTAGCCACGGCAATGGCTTGAAAACAAATCCTCGTGATGTAACAATTGTGTGAACCGCGAGAAAATGAATGTGACTGAACGTATTGAATCCAAGTCCCAGACTGAAGTATAGAATGGCTGTGGGAAACTTTGCGTAGTGCACTTCCTCCTAATCGGTACACAAGAGCTCCTTCAAGTCTAAGCGTATATTTGTAAATGTATTTTAAGTAACAAACCATGTTCGGTGACATCATATTAAGCCTCTCAAGAAATGCAGATGATAGTAAAAATGCGTTATAAAGTGGACACACGAAGAATCCATGGGTAAACAAGATGGTCTTTGGGACCCCAAGAGCTTTCATAAACGTCTGAGTTTCTTCAATCTGAGTTGGATACATGTTATTTAGTTTGTTAAAGTGAACAGAATTTTCTGCAAAAAGGAAAGCTATAAAATTCAATTAATTCGTTAAAGCGAACATTCATTCAATGAACGTTTGTTGAACAAGAGTTACCTGTGTGTGTGTATATATATATATACTAGAAGATTTACCCAGCTTTGCATGGGTTGCTGTTTAAATGAAATATAGAACATATTTTATAACATTTTTTATGGGAAATCTGTCGGGAATTTAAACTACCCTATGGCCTTTTCCTTGGTGCCCCCAACAATCATGCCAAGTTTCGTTATGATACCTTTGAAGGTGTGGATTTGTATAGCATAACATACATACATCCAAACATTTGAAATTATATTATACTAGAAGATTTACCTGGCTTCCCATGGGTTGCTGTTTAAACGAAATATAGAACATTTTACTACTAAAATTTATATACTTTATTTGATTCACTAAATAAGAATATAATAAACCAATTCATCATTACATCCTTGGACATTAACAATGTCTTTGTTGTCAAGGTATCTATCGTTAAAAATGCAAATTTAGTCTGAATTAATGGGAGTAAACGTGAAATGCGAGTGATTTCGAGTCAAAGGCAAAAAAAGACGATAAGAATAAGAAACTAGGGTCATTCTTCTTAAATACTGTGCAGGAACAATTGTGCCAAGTTTCGTTACAATACCTTTGAAGGTGTGGATTTGTATAGCATAACATACATCCAAACATTTGAAAATTTAGTATGTATATATATATATATATATATATATATATATATATATATATATATATATATATATATATATATATATATATATATCTGCTATAATAATAGACAAGTTAGCAAAGTGTACAGTGTATCACAAATAGGCGCGTTTCGTGCGATGGAATATTTGAAACTATACGATATAATTTAAATGAACGCACACTGTAAAACAACTAAACTACCTTAATAAGAGAAAAATATCAACTCTTGTTTGGTTACTTAAGAAATTAATTTTTAAAATCAAACCCATGTATAAAAAAGCATAAGTAAAATATGATTATAATACTTTGGTACAAAAAATAATTCGTGTCAAGTTTTTTCTGAAATGTAACACTGGATGTTGAGATTATGTAGTTTATATGAAGGATGTTGAATGAGAAGGGATGAGACATTCTGCCATTGACCATTTAAAGCTAACGGTTTGCATGTTTGGTTATAAATAACAAGTACTTATTCCACTGTGCAAAAAAATTATCTACTTGTATAATAATGTCATAACATAACCAAATGAAAGGGTTATTGGTTATGATAACGTTATATATCATTATATAAATGTTGTTACATTATTTAAAAAAATATGATAATGAAGCAGTATTTAGGTTAAATAGAGTAAAATTTTTGTAAAATATATTTTTCGTAATATTTTTTCAACGTGTTTCTTTCCTCTAAAAAATAGAAGCATGTAATTTTTTATAATTTTTCCTATAAAATTCTTTTTTTTTGGTATTTATCACCAATAGTTCATGAGATACGCAATTTTTTCAGAAAAGTCAAAAACCTTAAATACCCTAAAATGAATCCGGCACCTGGATCCTGACCACAAGCATTTAAATCTGATGGATCAAGGTTAATGGTATATTTTTCTTAAAATAAAAATTCTGTTGTCATTTAGCAGCCTGATGACAATGACCTAATAGCATCAATAATTATAAAATAATTTATTCATTGCAGTAGATAATCTTTTTTAGGTAAATAGAGGTAATACTGATGATATGACCTGATAAACTCCGGCTTCAAGTTCTGTTGTATTTAGATTTTACGTATTCTTTTGTAATTCCAATGATTGGAAAAAACATTTCTTCATTCCTTTTTTACATTCGCATAATTCAAAGACCTATGCTTTTAGAAGTTAATATTTTCTTGTAGGGAGCGATGATGTCAATTTGTTTCAAGGAAGGTTTAAAAGTAACTCCAGAAGCTCTTGGAGATCTAATAACTTCAACCAACCAAGATGTCAGACAAGTTCTTCACCAACTTAACATGTGGGTAGCAAATAAGGATCTTCAGCACAAGCGTGAGGATTCTTCCAAAAAGGGAAAGAGCAGCTTGAAAGACGTGAGACTGGTATGTATGTACACACATCTGGAGAAGTGTCCTTTACTAATAAAATGGGGAGAGCATTCAATTGTTTCCTCCAACTCACATTATCCTACAGCTTCTGGAACAGATTTTATATAAGGCAACACAGACGGCATTACACCTAGCAGCAGGAAAATGTACTATTTGAGGCTTAGATTTGATATAGGTCATATTATATTCGTTCATTAAAAAAGATATTTTGGCATGGTTTTTTGGGGGTTACTCACTCGACCCCCGATTTCTATAGAACAACCTTACCCAATTTACCCTTAAGAAGTTGTACTTGAATAGTGCATTTTCCTGCCACTAGGTGTGCTGTCTGTATTGATTTGTATCAAATTGAAGCCAAGCTTTCTTCTTAGTTATTTAAGGAAACATTGCAATTTTGTTTAAAAATTGTTATCGGCCATTTTCCTTTCATCGATATGTTCATTTTGCTTTTCAGGGCCCATGGGATGTTTTGCGCAAGGTGTTTTCAGCTGAGGAAAGACGCAATGCCACCATAAATCAACAAGCAGAATTATTTTTCTATGACTATAATATTGGCCCACTTTTTGTCTTTGAAAATTATCCAAAAGTTTCTCCAAATGCTGCAAGGTATGAAACCCAGTCAATCACAATATGTGATCAGTCTGTTTATTTAGCCAATTCCTAAAGTGGCCCTACTCTTGTGGCATGAGTCCACTTTATTAGTGTATCATAACATTGGGTTTCATTACAGCAGGTTTCTTTGGGGTTTTTGATCTCACCTTATATTACAACATGTTTATCCTTCCATACTATTGTTATTTTGTCACCACTTCTGTAAGATATCACTTCCCCTTTCATTTTTATAATATTCTTCCTGGTTAGCTCATTTCACATGCCTTTCCTGGATGTCATAACTGTCGTTGTTACCCTTTTCATTGATAATAATAACTTTGCCAAGTGCTTAACATGTTTCCCTTCCAATGCTAGGATCGTGATTTAAAATTCTGCCATGGGTTAGGTTATATTTTATTGTCTTTGTTATTTTTACGTTCATTGTAAAAGGCCAATATTGGCTGTTTATGAGCTATTTAAATAAATAAATTTTTTGGTAATCAAGGGGATCCTTTTAGCTCTCTGTATAGCTGTGGTAAGCTGATTCTGAGACTAATGGATTCTTTACAATTTTGTTGTTATCAGTTGTCTTGGGCTTGCAGGTGTATTCCATGAAGTTATACTTATTACCACTGTTACTGTTAGATAAAACACATTTGCAGGCCAAAATTGTACCAGTGGAATTTTAGCCTATTTTCCAGAATGGAAATAGGCTTATAGTTTCATCATTGTGTCTGTCTGACCTCCTCCCCCAATAAATTTTGAACCAATAGACCGATTTTCATGACACTTGGTGGAATTCTCTTGCTACTGGAGCCGCACTTCCGAGGGTAGTTTTTGTTTCGAAAATTGAAAGTCCCGGGTTGAATTTCAGGAACTTGCCTTCCCATTTGAATTATATGAGAAATCTGAAATCTATCGTGCAGAGTAATTTTCTCTTTTATTTATTTTCTATTATTCATTAAAAATATGTGACAGTCATTATGAGAGTGCTTCATATTATTAGCCCAGGGTGTCCAAATTTCTTAAGACGACCCTGAATCTAGTATGTGCATACATGCGTTATTTTTGCCACACAAATGTGCATGATCAATTTAGTTTTCCATTCGAGTGTATTTGTAATATTTTATAATGCTAAATTATGAAATTTGGGAACTCAAAGAGCAACTCATCCGCAGTGATTTTAATGCTATTGAAGCCAATATAAGTACCGTATGTCTTGGCATATAAGACGCACTTTTTTTCCAGAAAAATTACCCCAAAATCAGCCTGCATCTTATATGCCAAAGGTAAGATTATGACTGTTCTCAATACTAACACTAATGAACACACTCATCCTTAAAGAGGGGTGCCGGTGGTGTAGTGCTACTCGAAAAGACAGCGGGCACAAATCCTGTGAAAGTAGGATTTTTCCAAGGTCACCCAGTCCCCAGTTTGTGTGATTTGAGGAGACGGCATAAAGTCTGCGTTCCGTTCTTTGGAAGGTACTTGGAGCCATTGGCCCCCTTGGTGCTCTTCATTAAGAGTAGACTAATGCCAGCACCAGGTTTTCCTCCTCCCTTGTGAGTCTATTTGGTGTGGAAGGAGCTATGGCTATAATAATCCAGGAGGTTGATTAGCCAAAAATAATACATACACACACTCATCCTCAAAATTGAATAATTACCAGTAATTCATTGTAAAAACATTAAAATATACATTATTAATAATGAAAATTTTGTTAATATGCAACATGAATTCCAACTACATAACTTCATTATTGCACTTTATTACATGTTGTTCACAGTAATTACAATTTCAGTGCGCTTTTGATGTTTTAGTTCCTAATGGGCCCTTTGAATAATGTGATTAATGCCACGGAACATTATAATTGTAGTAGATGTAATAAAAAGTTCATAAATACCTAGGATGAATACCGTTGTGTGTATTGAGATCTCAATGGCTACGAAAGTGAAAAGATGTACCTATGCCATTAGTTATAAGCTTCAGGTGATTGACTGTGCGAAAACGCACGGAAATTGCGTAAGTGAAGAAACGTGAAACAACAGTTATGTAGAAGCTATTTTTTCTACTACCTTCTGTGCATTATCATAAACATCTGATACAAATTCTATTGCCAAGGACTAGTGCCATTCATCTTTCTAACTGCCTTGGTGAACCAAAATCCTTTTTTTCCTGAAAAATCTTCTAAAAAACTGGGGTGCATCTTATATGCCAAAAATATGGTAATTGTTCCACCACTTTTAATTTAAAATAATTATGTGGAAAGTAGGCATCATAAGTTCTGTTTGGGTCACCTTGCTCACTTTTAATTTTATTCTTCCTTTGAAAGAGATGATGCTTTTATCAATGGAAACCTCTGAATTTGTTGAATAGTGTCTTGTGCACTTTGCTCTCATTTTGTTGATGTTGAGTTTTATCTAGAAATCTTTACATGTGATTCTCTTCCACCATCATAATATAAATAGTTGAAGGTTCCAGAAAAAATAAAAGAAACTATCCTCTGGTTAAGACATCAGAAAGAAGTCATTATATTAATCTACATTTGTGAAAACTAGTCATCAATATCTGGAGTTGGATGCAGGCAAGTATTCATTTTTACTCCAAGAACTATTCAGGGGAGAATTATCAAGCTCTTCTTATGGCTGGGTTCCAGCTTATAAACTCCAATAGCCACAAAAACGTTGTTTTTATGGCCATTAGAGCTACATATTGTGTCTATTAAACCCTAGAAGTTTTTTGATTATCATACTGAACATGTTGACCATTCTGTGATCCTTGCCCCCTTTTTAAGGAAATAGTTTTCCACTTCTTTTAGACTTCATATTTTTTCCTCTTGTAGTAAGTATCAGTTGCTCATCCTCAAAAAATTGGAGAAATACTCAGCTATTTCTGTGCTGTTGTCAAAAGTCATATGTTCCATGAGTGCTATCTTATTAATTAGAATTGTTACATTTGGCCCAGGGTCACCATCAATAGCATAAATCAGTATTTTTGCCCACTGCTACCTAATTCAGAAGGGTTGTAGTGGTAGAGTGGACAGAGCGTTTACTTTTCACGAGTTCAAATCCAGCAGAGGTCAGATTTTTCAACCTGGGAACGTCCCATCCCCTACTTGTTAACTTTGAGAAGACCGTGCAAGTCAGCGCTCTCACCTTCGGAATGGATGTTAAGCAGTAGACCCCCTTGATGCTCTTCATAAACAATAGGCTAATTCCAGCAGCGGGTATTATTGAATCAGATTTTAGATAAATAGTTTTTTCTAATTTTAATTTCCAAAAGAATAAAAGCCTGCCCATCGAAAAGTTCATTTTTCATGTTATCTTATGAGAAATAGAAATGATCCTCAAGCATTCCTGGAAAATTTTGAACCATTATCTCACCATTTTCAAGATAGAAACGATTAATATAACACAACAAAATTATCATCAACCAACACTTGTGTATTATTATAGAGATTAAGAAAGAGCAAAATGTTTGCTTTTCTCTCTTTTTAATTGGTGTAATTATTGCAGTTTTCAATTTTTTCCATAGCGAGAGCTATCAAGAATATTTCATAAAGATATCTTTTTTGTCACTGTTACTTTAAAAATATGGATTTTAGTTAACAAGCTACAGTTATATTTAAATGTTTATCCATTATTTTTATATTTAGAAGTACAAAGCAGAGACTTAGTCTTTTGGCTGAGACAACTGAATCCTTAGCAAAAGGAGACATTATTCAGCGTATCATTCGCAGAGACAATGCTTGGAAACTTCTTCCTGCGCAGGTAAGGATAAGTATTATTTATGAATATTTTGAACTAGCCAAGTAAATTTTGCCAATAATTACTTGTTATTTTCTTTTTAAGACTTTCGAGTGTGTTTACATTATGATGACAAACATTTTTCTGTAAAAATCTTTGAAGTAACATTAATGCTACAATGAGTTTGAAAAAAATTAATTCTTTTGTGGAAGATCTATGGATAAAATACTATAGGATATAGTTAAAGAGGTGGTCAGTAATGCTCATCATTTTTCTTTCCCGTCATGAATAAAAATTAGTTTCTCAAAAGGTTTCAAGTGACAAGGTTCAGAAAATACCGTATTTGCCCGAATATAAGGCAAGGTTTTTCCTAAAATGTAAGCTGTAAAATTCCTACTTACCTTATAATTGCAACCAAAGATAGCATTTATTCCTCTTCTCCCTCCCACTAAAATTCAATCCTCTGTTTTATTCCACCCTTAGAAGATAGTACTTACTTTTATGACACATGCAACTGCCAAATATCCCATGCATTATGTCTTCATCTCATATTAAATGTTTTAAGAAATAAAACAATTTAATGCAGATCACTGGAAGCCAATAACTGGACATGTTTTATCATAATTATTCATTAATCTTATTGCATAATTATATTTACACTGGAAATTAAGTGTAACTGATCAGGTATTTTGAAATAAAAATTTAGTATCAATAAAATGAAAAATGTTTATCTTTTGTGTGACTTCTAAAATAGGGGACTTTCTTATATTTGAGGTCACTCTATAATCGGGAAAATACTCTACTTAATGAAAATTTGTAATAAAACTTGTTTAATCTTCAGTGAACAATTTGAATAAATAAAACATTTTTAGATCCTAATTTCTTTAAAAACATCCTATCACAAATTTGTAGCTAAAATGTTTATCTTGTTTTGTTCTGTCCTAGGCATGTTTTTTTTCTTCTCCAGGATTAGAGTGAAAGTAGTTAGTTCATTGTTTTTTCTCTAAAACTGGCTCCCCTGATTTGATTATTTCATTTTAGATTACTATATTAGACTAATTATCTCAGACTTTGTCAAAGTTCATTTAGTCCCAGCATGCTGTGTATAAACAAAGAAGGAATTCATAAAATCTCAAATTGTTTATGTAAGTTATTAAGCAAGATAAAAATAAACTATTTTATGCCATACTAGGAGGGCTTTGCCCCCTTGCCCGCTTTGTGGCCAAATGCACTTCGCTTGTGATTTTATGACCAAGGAAGTCAATTTCCCACAATGTAGCAGTTAGCTAAATATCGATTCAAGACAATGTTTCACCCTTCTATTCGCAACATTAAACTCTCATACAAAGTCATTTTAATTGCTGGCCTTGGACCCAGGAGGAGTGGGGAGGAGCTGGGTGGCTAGAGTTGCACACTGGCTTAAGAAAAGCATCTGATGAAAACACGATTCATTCTGTTATATATAGAGATAATGATAGTGTTGCTTATCAGAGAAACTCCATAAAATATACAGAATAAAATAGGAGAGAGTATACAACACTGCCATATGCCTGTCTGAGAATAACATTCTCTATACTGAATTTTTTCAATTCAAATTGCTGCTGCGATCTTCTTCTCTAACAGTTGTTTTATAAGAAATACAAGGTGCTTTAGAAAACCCTTTTCTAGAAGATCGTTGATAGTTGATTCAATTTGACAAAGTCAGATGCTTTTTTATAATCTACAAAGCTAAGGAAGAGCAGTATGGTATATTCCCTTGATTTTTTAATCAGCTGGCATACATGAAGAACCTGTTCCCACATGCCTTTTCCTTTCAAAAAACCGGTTTTTCCTGATGAGATTTGCCATTACAGGAAAGTTTCAAGCTTCTCATTCAAAATATCCAGTAGAACTTTTGCTGTCATGCAATACAAGTGCAATGAGTCTATAATTATCACATTTCTGACTAAAGCTTTTTTATATAACTGAATAAATGACTTTTAACCATATACCAATTCTCCGTACCTTATTTCAGGCTCTCTATCTATCAAAATATCTGCTGTCATAAATCTACCAGAGTTTAGATCCTCAAACAGATTCTGGCAGCATTTTTCTCACATCTCCATTACACCTTTTTCCATTATCAGTCACCTTTGTTGATAGTCTATGGCCCATAGATAATCAAGATTGAGGCTAGGCTTTCTCTTCTTCCATAATATGCTATATCTGGATCATATCACTCAATCATCGGGTTCAGTTTCTACTTATGTGAGGGGTGTTCAAATTTGTAGAATGTTCTTAAGTTGCAACTCCTCTGCTTTGATGGGTAAACACTTAACTATTTCTTGTAATGGCCATCACACTAATCACTGAAAAGTCATAGACACTGTCATAGAGCAGGTAAATCAAGCTATATATATTTTACTTTGTTTGCAGGCCATTTTTTCTAGTGTAATTCCTGGAGCTTTGTTAGAAGGACACCTGACAGGTCAAATTGATTTTCCAGCATTTTTAGGAAAAACTTCAACCAAAGGAAAGATGGAGAGATTGGCTCAGGAAATCACCCTCCATACCAGGATCACGTATGTATTACTGTTTAACTCATTTAATCGAGTAAGATAATTGAAAGAAATTGTATGGTCTGCAAAATAGTTCACCAGGACAAATTAAAACAGAATTTATGCCTAGCATCCTATATATAGTAAATCCAGTTAAAGTGTTCTACAGGTAGTTCCTTATAAAGAAAATGGATGTTGCATGTGTTTAATTATAGTAAAATTATCTATGATTCATTTGTGTCGCTCAATCTTGACTATGTGAAGGTTGTGTACTGCTTTGTCATAAAGTTGAGGATTTGGAGATTTTCGCTTTCACATCACGATGTCTTCTTCTAGGTATGATTTTTATTTTCTCCATAGGTAGTATAGGGGAAAGTATTGTTATCATGAAAAAATTGATTTCAAGATTTCTTTGGAAATACACGTTTTGAGATCCCCTGAACACATTTGGAATTTTCTCGATGTGTGTGTGAGTGTATGTGTTAGAAATTTTGTGGGTGTTCTAACTCAAAAACTATTAATGAGGTCAATGTGAAATTTTATATTTGATTTTTTTTTATATTTGATGAATGTAAAAAAGTATTGGAATAAACATTGTAGAAAATTTAATTTTCTACAACCTTTGTTTGAAACATTTTCCCATATAATGCATTGTTTAAGAGATATTTTAAAAACTATTTTTTAGCTGCCACCACCATACCACCTACCAGTGACTATTGTAAACAATTGATGCTTAGTTACTTCTAGGTGTGCTGTGTTGATAATGACCTTTTGGGTGTACTATGGGCATGTCATAAGCTTTAGTGGAATCTGTTAAGGTCACTCACCCTACTTGGCATCCTCCCCCCAGTTGCCATATTTATCCTGATTATGGCAGCGGTCATTTTGACCATTTTCGTTTTTTAAATTTGCATCGTATGTGCATTTGTTTTTGGAGACTTTTGTGATTCCATGACTTTTCATCAAATAATGTTCTCTAGACGAGAAATGAAATCATGTTGATGCTTCGATTGGTTTCCGAAAAATATGCAATTTTATCCTTGACCACGGAAGTGGTCATTCTGACCGGCATGTGATCAAGCAACGATAACTGTTTTTCAGATAATTCAAGGAGACCAATCTTTAATTATATATTGAGTTGCATAAAAGTTACATCTTCTATGTTAAAGTAAATAGCCTCTCCTGGTTTTTAATTCATTCTCATCATTGTCACCTAAAGATTATACAATATAATGAAGCCTTTTTGCTGTCAATGAACACATTTTTTTGTGGAAATACAATGTATGTTATTTTATATAGATGCCATGGCGAGACAATGCATCACGTCTCAACTAGATGATCACCCCCTTCTACTTCATGTCTCCTTCTCTCCCACACACAGTTTGCTCACGGCAGTTCTCCAAAAATGCATGCATGTTCTATTTCGCCATACAACGCGCTTTCAGAATGAATTGTCCTTGGACATACACGAATCCTGCAGAAGTTTTGCGTATGTTGAGTGAGATAAGTGACAACAAGTCTGACGCTGACGACCCTACTGATCTATGTGATAGTGACAAAGATTTTGACATCGATGCACATGAGTCTACAGTTATGGAAAGTTCTAGTGCAACAGAGGAATGCCTTGAAGTCAAACTATATCCGACAAGAGGTGAGTAACATCAAGCTTTTTCACGTCATTCAGTAATTATTTCGCACGTCACCTCATATCAAACACATGTGCATAATTCATAAACAGGTCACGGTTGGAGACAAGGAAGATGTCAAGGTCGAAAGCGAGGTTTGGGACGAGGGAGAGAGTTTTTAGCCATGCCTTGTCCAATCCCTGGAGCCGTTCTAGGACCGCAGTTTGCTGAAGAAGCTGTTGCCGATGGAGCTAATGAGGCAGAGGGCTCATTTCATGACACAGAGTCTAGAGGTAGGGGTGCTGCTCATCGCGGTTGTAGACAGTGCTCCATTGCACTTCCACAATCGGGGACAAAGCAACTCGGAAAGGATGGAGTCACTGAATGGATTGTCATTGACCAAGATTTAAATGCATCAGTCCAGAAAGCCAGTCACAATTTAGTGAGGGAAGCTGCCGGACCAACAGCATATGCTAAACATTATGTTGTTGGATCTGCTGCTAGCGCCTGGCATCTTTTCATCAGTGACCCTATCCTAAAGCATATTCAATGTTGTATGCAATCTAAAGTGCATGAGGAACAGGGAAATGACAGCTGGTCAGTTTCTATCGATGAGCTTGAGGCATTCATATCAATCCTCTACCCTCACAGGGCATATGGATGTAGAGTATTTGATCTTGAAATTCTTTGGTCTAGGACATGGGGACCTGCATTTTTTCTGCAACAATGGCGCGAGTCCATTTTTGTGATATAATGAAGTACCTGAGATTCGATCAAAAATCACAGAGGTGCAATAGGCTAGGAACTGATAAATTTGCTCTCATGTCCACGGTGTGGGAAAAGTTTATTGAGAGCTGTTATGTATGTTATAAACCTGGAGCGTTTTTGACTGCAGACGAACAGCTTTTTCCATCAAAATGTAGATGCAGATTTATTCAGTACATGCTGAACAAACCGGATAAATTTGGGATTAAATTTTGGATGCTAGTCGATGCTAACACTAAGTACATATGTAATGCTGCACCTTATCTAGGGAAAGATGAACTCCGTCACAGAGATGAGCCCCTAGCTGAAAGCATGGTCATGAATGGTAAGCAACCATTCCTCGATAAAGGTCGCAATATAACAACCGATAACTACTTCACCTCGTTGAAACTGGCCAAAAGGCTCAAGTCTAGAGGCACAAGCATAGTAGGAACAATAAATCATTTGCGGCGAGAATTGCCAGAATGTGTCAAATCTTCAGCTACTCCATTGCATTCAACATTTCTTCTAAAGTGCGAGAATACAACCCTGTCTATCAAGGTAGGAAAAATAAAAACATATTGATTCTTAACTCAATGCACCTCAATGTGAAAATTGATGGAGGGGAGAGGAAATTGCCAGGGACTCATGTTTTATAACAAGACCAAGAACGGTGTAGATGTTGACCAAATGGCATGAAAACTCAGTTCAAGCTTCAACTCGACATTGGACAGTCGAAGTTTTTTATAATATATTAGATTTAGCAGCAATTAATGCCTCTATTGTGTATAAAGAGGTTACCAAAAATCACATACAAAGACATTCTTTCATATGAAAGTTATGTAAGAAGTTAAGCGAAAAATATGTGGCATCGAGACGCAAGGTGCCTCTCCAAATCTCTTCAGCAGAGCTTCAACCAGAGAAGAGGCATTATGAAATGCAAAGGCAACAAAACATTTGACAAATGCACCGCTTGCCAATAGTTTGTGTGCGGTAAATGCACCGGCACAATGTCACGAGTGTGTTCAGTTTGCTCATCAGATTGATTTTTCAAACCATATGTTTCAGAAATATCTTTTACTTATATTGTATTTTCAAACAGTAATTTTTAAAACATAATATATTCACCGAATCAATAGACAAAAGTACCCTGTTTCCTATGTTTTGATGTTTCTTATGTTTTAATTATGTTTCGTATGTTTTACATGAGAAATAAATCGTTTATCGTAAGATTAATGCACTTATTTTACTTATTTATATCCTCAAAAACATGTAGAAGTATACCTACCCCTCTAAAATGTAAGGGGCGAACATTACACTACATCAAATAACAACATAACATTTCTCTCGGAAGTTATTGGGAGAGCGGTCAAAATGACTGATACTGCGGTTCTTTTAGGTAAAAAATTCCAGCATTCCTAGTGTTAAATAGAATTTATACATTCAATAGTAGTAAATTTTATGCTGAATCTGATTATGTGTATTATAATTTTCTAAAAATTCAGTAACATTATTAAAATAGAAACTAAAAATGTGGACTAAGTTTTTTATCAATCCTCAAACATACAATGTCATATCTCGGCTTCTACTTATCGAATAAGGGCAATTTTTCTCGTGCCTCTTGAAATACTGTTTATGATAATTATATAAATGATAAATATATAATATTAATCAGATGCCTTTATAAAATTTAATAATGTTGTTCTTTCTCCAAAATTTTTTCTTAGGACATGAAAAAGTCAGTTTGCGGGAAACTTTTTCCCTAATTGATTTAGAGGGATACATTGAGCAAAAGAAATGTGCAGAAATGTTGAAATTTATTTTTGGAAAAAACTCCAATCCAGTAACATTTGTAGTTCTCATGATACGGACATTTAAACAAAAGCGCAGTACAGCATTGAGAAACATCGGCATGCCGTGGGAGTCAGCAGGGGATATGGACACTGCATAATGGAGACAGTCAACTGTAAACATTGATAACTGACAACATATCCATGAAAAGGTTCAGTTAGTGGTGGGATCAGAGTAGTCAAGGTGATGGAGGGGAATTTCCCCTCCATGTATGGCGGCAATCCATGCAGGTTGTTTTCAATGCGGCACAACTATAGTAAAGCTTCGGAGCTATATCCAATATCAGAAGGCTACAATTTGAGTTTATTTCTGTTCTTTGTGAAGTCTTTAAATTTTTCTCAGTTCCTTAAAATATTTATTATCATTTAACCTATTTGAAAGTTTAAGAAATATTACAAGTATGGAGAAAGTCATGTGGTGGAAACATCAGATTTTTTGAAATATTTGCTCTAATAATAACCCTCTCCGAATAATGAACAAAATTTCTGGTATACAACATGACTGTATGTTCAATAAGCCTGGGCATATGAAGATAATATGTGCAGTTGTTATATATGCCACATACGTAGATTTTATAAAATACTTGTAGAAGTTGCTTGCATACTGCAAGCATATCATCTCACCTTGAAAAAACATTCATTTTTAGACAGATATTTCATCATTACAAATGTTTTTTTAATTCTAAATATTTCACCTCCGCAGCGATTTTCGGTTTTCCCCTATGTAAAACAATCCCCAAACTTTGCAATTTTAGAATTTTATACTTTCTCCATTATGGGGTACTGATGCTACACATTTTTGCCAAATTTTAAAGTTGTAGCACTTCTAGAAGTGAAATAACATTTATCTAATTGTTAAAATTTAAATAATTATTAACGGCCGCAATAAAATTTCATGGATACATTGAAATGTCTATTCGTTTTTATAGATTAAATTCTAAGTAACTTAAAACTTTCAGCTTTCTAACTCGCCCCGTAGTATCTAAACATAAACCTATTTGTTTAAACTTTAAGAATTTTTAACTGCCAAACAGATTTCTATAAATTCTATTTTGTTTTTTTACAAACACTACCTCTAAAAAAAATTTCAGCTCCGTAGCACATTCGGTAATACATAAACCTCAAAAATATGTTTAAACAATTGCGAATTACTAGTGGTCGAATTTTTTAACTTTTTAAAAATTTCCTTTTTTCTATGTATAATTTTCTACAAAATGATTTCAAAAACTCGAACCTACAGCATATAGTTTTCAAGATAAAAATTATTAAACTTTAATGTTCAAATGGGGTTAAAACAACCCCTAAAAATTTAAAAAAATTAAAATTTTATATTTTTATAGTTGGTTATGAGAAAAGTTCTATAATCTTGCAATATTTCAGCTTCCTAAACTTATTAGATTGGTCTACACACTGGATTGCGTTTTCCCATGCTAACTTATGGGAGATATTCCGGGGTCTCTGGAGTCGAACCCAAGACGCTGTAAGCAAATGTGACAATAATTCCTTATAAATATTGCGACCATCTAGCAACACTGAAAATTTCATCATTCTAGCTTACCGGCAAGTGCCCATAATTAATTTACAAATATGGCGCAATGCTTTTCTTATGGGAAAAAACGCAACTTTCGGAATTTCTGGAGTCGAACTTATGTCACTTAGGTAAGAAGTCTCATTTTATCTGAAAGTTTCTCCATCATATCTACAAAAGATAAAACTTTCAGCTCTCTAGCTCTTGTAGTTTGGGCTGGACATTAGTATCCTCCAGTTATATCCTCCTCTTTAAGGAACGTCTATATATAATGATAGCTATATACTATACTAGTAGTTGGTGCTTGCATTCTGCAAGCATATCATCTCAACAAAAAAATATTCATTTTTCATATTTCATGATTACAAATATTTTTTTATTCAAAAGGTTTCACCCTCACAGAGATTTTCGTTTTTCCCTTATGTAAAAATAGTAGATTAAAACAAACCCAAACTTTGAAATTTTAGGAATTTTATACATTCTCCATTATGGGGTACTAATGCTACACATTTCTGCCTAATATTCAAGTTGTAGTACTTCTAGAAGTGAAATAATATTTTTCCAATTGTTTAAATTTTAAACATTTTTAACGGCCGCCGCAATATGTTTATGGAGAGATTCAAATGTTTATTTCTTCAAATGCACTACTCTGTACATAACTTGAAATTTTCAGCTTCCTAGCTCATCCCGTAATGTCTAAACAGTTATCTATTTGTTTAAATTTTAAGAATTTTTAACTGCCAAACAAAAATATCAAAATTTCTATAATCCCTTTTTCGTTTTTTTACGAATTCTATTAATAAAAAAATTTCAACTTCATAGCACATGTGGAAATACATAAACCTTGAAAATTTGTTTAAACAATTGCGAATTTTTAGCGTCCGCATGGTTAAACTTTTTCAAGATTTTCGTTTTTTCTAGTCGGTTTTGAGCAAAATCCTATCTATGAAAAAAATTTCGAATCTCTAGCTCATCTGGAAGTGCCTAAACATTAGTATTCTCCTATATGTTATGTGTATGTTATATGAATGTTATATCCTCCTCCTCCTCTGTAAGAGTCGTCGATATATAATGATAGCTATATACTAGCACTGGTGGTGTAGTGGTTAGCGTGTCGGCTTTCTATTGCAAAGTTCGGGGGTTCAAACCCCTCGAATGGAGGTTTTATTTAAAAAAAAAAAAACTATCATCAGTGCCTGGCAGTAGGCAGCAGTACTGTCAGTATGGTATAGAGCCGAAAACAAATGATGTTGGTTGGGTCTATATCCAATACAGCTGTAGGCGTGATCAGGACGATTTGAACGGCTACAGTACTGCGATGTGGAAAGCAAGAGGGAAACTACCACATTACAATCCCTAGTAAAGATTATATGGTTGGACAATATGAGTTCTCTCGAGGTAAAACAATCCGGAGGTAAAATAGTCCCCCAATCGGATCTCCGGGCGGGGACTGCCTTGAGGAAAACATTTGTCGAAAGTAAATTACGAATAGGGACTTGGAACGTAAGAACTATGAGAAAGGCAGGAAAGCTAGAGAACTTGAAAGAAGAAATGAGAAGAAATAGAGTTGACATTATAGGGCTAAGCGAAACTAGATGGGAGGGAGAAGGACAGTTCGACTCGGAAGAATTCACGGTAGTTTATTCTGGAGGAAATAGTGGGGAAAGGGGAGTAGCTCTGGTACTTAGGAATGATATGATGAAAAGCGTGACAAAGATAATAGCAACGAACGATAGACTGATGGCAATAAAGCTAAAAGCAGTCCCAGTGGACATGCTGATAATCCAGGTATATATGCCAACGTCAGCTCATGACGATGAAGAAATAGATGAGATCTATGAGCAAATTAATGAAATTTACGAATAAGACGGAAGAGGAAAGGTAAACTGCATAATAATGGGAGATTGGAACAGCATAGTCGGAGAAGGACAGGAAGAAAATGTTGTCGGGCAATACGGACTTGGAAAGAGAAATCGAGGAGGGGAAAAACTCGTAGAATTCTGCATCAATAATGACCTTGTAGTGACTAATACATGGTTCAAAAACCATAAACGAAGGTTATACACATGGAAAAGCCCAGGAGATAGAATGAGATGCCAAATAGATTACATCCTTGTAAAACAAAGATTCAGGAACAGCATAAAGAATGCCAAGGCATTGCAAGGAGCGGACATTGATTCAGATCACAGCCTTCTAATAGTTGACGTGAGTACAAAGCTCAAACAAATAAGAAAAACGAGAAGAGAAAGACAGACCTGGGACCTAGAAAAACTGAAAGAAAGGCAGGATGTAGTCAGCATGAAGTTGGAAGATAACCTAAGGAAGTTGGAAAACAAACCGAAGACCGTTGATATAGAATGGGATGAAATTAAAACCAGTATCAAGGATACCTTGGATAAAGAGATTGGAAAACAAGAGAAGAAAATCAGAAAACCATGGATCACGAAGGAAATGCTGGAGAAAATGGATGAGAGACGAAAATGGAAAAACGTTAACAGTGAAGAAGGTAGAGCCAACTATAGGCGTATAAACAATGAGTTGAGAAGGGTAACAGATAAAGCTAGAGAAAACTGGATAAAAGGAAAATGTGATGAAATAGAACAAATGGAGAAATTAGGACGGTACGATATGATGTACGCTAGGGCACTGGAATTAGAAGATAAGAAGTCTAATGGAATTTGTGGTAAAGGAATTATGAATACGGATGGGAAGATAGTCTCAGAAACAAAGGATGTAGCACAGGTATGGGAAGAATACATTAAGGAATTATACGGCAAACAGGCAGGAGAGGGGAAAATAGAACTGGAAAATGAGAAAAACATTGAAGAAGACAACTTAGGACCAAGTATTATGGAGAGCGAAGTAGAAAAGGCGATAGTGGAACTAAAGAAGGGGAAAGCCACGGGCAGCGATGGAATACCGGCTGAGATACTTAAAGTCATAGGATCAGAAGGACTAAAAGCGATCACGAAATTAATTAATAAGATTTACGACACGGGAGAATGGCCTCAGGATTTCCTAGAAGTAACAATGATCCCTCTAAAGAAGAAGCCAAAGGCAATGCAGTGTAAAGATTACAGAACTATAAGCCTTCTGTCACACACATCGAAGATCATCACGAGGATTCTTAATAAAAGGCTGGAGAAAAAGGCAGAAGAAATAATAGGGGAAGATCAATTCGGTTTTAGAAAAGGACGAGGAACTAGAGATGCTATAGGAGTAGTTAGAATCATATCAGAAAGGGCAATAGAATACAGTCAAGATATCTGCGCATGTTTCGTAGACTGGCAGAAGGCCTTTGATAGAGTAAATTGGGTAAAGTTGATGAAGATATTAAAGGATATAGGTGTAGACTGGAAAGACAGGAGATTGATTAGGAATCTATATGAGAATCAAGTTGTAAAGGTCAGGTTTGAGAATGTGGACACCTGCGGAATAAATATCGGTAGAGGAGTAAGACAAGGCTGCTGCCTATCGCCAACCCTATTCAATATATATGGAGAAAGTCTAATGCAAGAAGCTTTAGAAGGCACAGGGGATTTCAAAATTGGAGGAAGGATTATAAGAACAGTAAAATACGCAGATGATCAAGTACTTCTAGCAAGAAAGGAAGAGGAACTACAAAAAATGATAAATAGACTAGTGATAACAGGTAGAAAATACGGTATGGAAATAAATACAGAAAAATCCAAGGTCATTCGAATATCGGGTAAAGAAGAGAATCTGAACATAACTATTGGGGGAAAGCCATTAGAACAAGTTTCAGAATATAAATACCTTGGAAGTATCATAACACGAGAGGCAAAATGTACGGATGAGATCAAAACTAGAATAGGAAAAGCAAAAGCGGCATTCAGAAGAAAGAAACACCTACTTACGGGGAATGTAAGGGAAGATATCCGCAAAAAGTTCATAAAATGCTACGTATGGAGTATAGCATTGTATGGGGCAGAAACATGGACGCTAAGGAAAAATGACATCAAATACTTGGAAAGCTTTGAAATGTGGACTTGGAGGAGAATGCTGAAGATAAAATGGACAGATAGGATGAAAAACGATGAAGTGCTACGAAGAATAGGAGAGAAGCGAATGATTATACAGACTATCAGAAAGAGGAAGGCTAGCTGGGTTGGACATTACATGAGGAGAGAGAGTATGATTAAAGATGTGTTAGAAGGAAAACTAGATGGGAAAAGGGAAAGAGGTAGGAAAAGGTATCAGCTGATAGACGATTTGAAAGGGAAAGAGAGTTATCAAGATATGAAGAGGACAGCGGAAAATAGGAGTATATGGAGAACCAGGTTTAACCATGAATAATCACGGACCTGTCTACGGACAGACTACCTATGATGATGATATACTAGCAGAAAACAGAAAAATAACTGCAGAAACTGAAAAAGTCTCAAATCTTTTTAATAGAAATACCTCTGCTACAAAAATAGCCACTGATTTATGCATGTCCTATTCTTAAATACCCATTGTGGCATGCACATACTAATATTATACTGATTGGCTCTCAGATATAGAATAATCAAATGGCACAGCCTGTTTTCCCCAATTGCCACTTCATGTAGTTTTTCAGACCTTTACTATTTGTTTTGCCACATTACAATTCCCACAAATTACCATAACCCTCATAAGAACCTGAAATTACCCACCAGTTGAGAACCACTGCTTTTGGGTTATTTATAGTAAAAGAGGTCACCAGGGTTTATATTTCACTCTGGAATAGCAGAGAGAAGAAACAACGGAGAGTATATATGGAGGGAGCACATAGGGACAATGAAGCTTTTGTCAGCTCTTTTGCCAATTCAAAAAGTTTTTCATGAGCTCATCTTACAGCTCAAATCCAATCTGGATGAATCCTGTAATCGTAAAACAAATAAGTAAATCAGTTGCACATATCAGCTAAAAAGAAGCTTTTCTTGGTGTGATTATGTTATAATTGATTAAAATAAGAATTAGAAGTGATCCTGTGGAAAATATCTATGTGGAAGTGCAGTTATTATTTACTTCATTTAATATCTGTTGGAATTACATAGATCATTTAGATTCAATTCCTTGTTTTTCTGTAGGTGGGTTATTTCCTGTTTTTTGTGAAAATGTAATCTAGTATCATATGCCTATTTTTGTTGGGTCTTCATTTTATTTGTCTGGTGAATAATTTTTATCCCTCAATAAAATGCTGTTTTACTGCTCAATGGTATCCAAGTTATGACACGATTGATGTTTATTACGAGCAGGACAAGGGCAAGCAAGGAGTCTATAAAATTAGACTATCTGTGTTACCTGAGAGATGCAATTGTGAGACCTTTGGTTGAGGAGAGCAAAAACAGTGCGGACGGCGAAGGCATCCGTAAAGCACTTGATGTAATGCATGGCTACAATCTTCTGCGAGAGGATCTTGATTCCATTCTTGAGCTGACACATTTTCCTGGAAATCCAGATCCAATGGCTGCTGTTCAGAGCAAGGTTGGTTCATTCAAATTTCAGAACAAGTAATATAAGAATTGTTGTGCTCCCTTGCAGTTTTGCCAACAAATTTCAGGATGTTTGTGAAGGCAATTTTAGTAAATGTTATTAGTTTTTTTTAATTTGATGGAAAAGGCATTTGGTTATGAGGCAGGAGAGAAATTAGCTTAGCAGCCATCCTCAAAGCATAGAGAAACAAAGAATCGATTGGAGTCAGTACATTGCTGACATCATGACTAACTTCGTATCCATTGGGAAATAACTTTTATAATTCTAGAAGAAAAAAGGGTTTAGAGGGAAAAAATAAATTTGTAAAAGTTATTCATTCCTGAAACTAACTACCATATACAGCAAAACCAAGTTAATGTTGTTATAATAATTTCTTTTTTATAGATGTAACAACCATAAATCTTGGACAAAATAATTATGCTGATCGGGAGTTTCTGTCATCTACAACTTGCATCTGGTCTACTTATTGTTCTGTTAGGGCTCTCACCACCATCTGACATGTATTCAGTTCTCTTGTACAAATAGATGTTACTCCAATTGTGACATAAGTTCTTCATAGTTCTAATAGTATTACTTATTCAATGGTTTCCATGTTAAATACATTGGTGAATATCTGTCACACATTATTTAGATTGCAGATTTTGATCATGAGTATACATGAGTAATCATAAAAAAGATAGAGCTTTCTTATGAAGTATTTGGTTTGCCTGAAAACTTTTTTATTCTGGTAGTTGTGAGCATTAACTTGACCAGCAGCATTTGTTGTTAATCAATTATTAATTAGAAATACCTTCAGCTTCTTCATTGATAATTGACTGTATTTTCACTTTGAATATTCCTGCAGGTGAAGGCAGCCTTCACACGTGCATACAATAAAGATGTTATGATGACACCCTACTCTGTCACAATGGTTGTGAAAAAGAAGAGAGCGGCTGCAGGAGATAACTTGTATGGGGAAGAAGAGGAGGAGGAAGATGCTGAAGAGGATGACACCATTGATGCTGATGCAATGATCAAGGTGGGAGTTGCAAAGAGAGAGAGGCAATCAAAAAGGGTTAGATAAGCAACAAAATGAGCTTGGTTTGCATTCTTAAATATTCAGGCAACAGTTTAAGACTGATTCTCAACATTTTTTTTTACCCAACACCCCCAAAAATATTTGTCACCAGACTACAAATCTATCTATATGGTTTAAAAAATATAAACCAGTAACATAATTCATACAAAAAAGGTCTGTTGAGTAACACAAATACATAGTTGGTATTATGAAAAGTAAAAAGTATTCTTTACAAAACATATTGAATTGCTGAGAAATTTAAAATGTTTAATACAACAAAAATATAACTGACTAACTTCTAGAAAAACAATTGGTCAAAATTAATTTATCAAAAATCTATTCATTGAACAATCAGTTTTTCAGGAATATCACCGACTAGATTTTGGAAAATCAATTTTTTGAAAATCATGTTCTTTCTAACAATCATTTTTTCAAAATACATTTTTTGAAAGAAATAAATATTTTTTCAAACAATTTTTAAATGAGAGTATTCCAAAATTGTTTTCAGAAAGCTTAAAATGTGGGTTATTTTGTGCTATGGCTTAACCCTTTATAGGCTGATTTATTTATTATTTAATGATTGTAAAAATTATTTAAAATTATTATAAGCATATACTATTCCATTTCTAAAAGAAAAAAATTAGAAAAACTTTTACTTAATTTTTAATCAATACTTTTTGTCAGTGGGACTTACAAGTCCCGACAGGCTCCTATCAATATATATAGACGTTCCATACAGAGGAGGAGGAGGATATAACATATTGGAGGATACTAATGTTTAGGCAGTTCCAGATGAGCTGAGGATTCGAAATTTGTTCTTTTATGCAAAACCGACTAGAAAAAAATGAAAATCTTGAAAAAGTGCAATAATGCGGCTGCTAAAAATGCTTAAAATGTGGGTTATTTTGTGCTATGGCTTAACCCTTTATAGGCTGATTTATTTATTATTTAATGATTGTAAAAATTATTTAAAATTATTATAAGCATATACTATTCCATTTCTAAAAGAAAAAAAATTAGAAAAACTTTTACTTAATTTTTAATCAATACTTTTTGTCAGTGGGACTTACAAGTCCCGACAGGCTCCTATCAATATATATAGACGTTCCATACAGAGGAGGAGGAGGATATAACATATTGGAGGATACTAATGTTTAGGCAGTTCCAGATGAGCTGAGGATTCGAAATTTGTTCTTTTATGCAAAACCGACTAGAAAAAAATGAAAATCTTGAAAAAGTGCAATAATGCGGCTGCTAAAAATTCGCAATTGTTTAAACAAATTTTCAAGGTTTATGTATTTTCGAATGTGCTATGGAGCTGAAAATTTTTTTAGAGGTAGGATTTGTAAAAATACGAAATAGGGATTATAGAAATTTTTATATTTTAATTTGTGTTGCAGTTAAAAATTCTTAAAGTTTAAACAAATAGGTTTATGTTTAGATACTACGGGGCGAGTTAGAAAGCTGAAAGTTTTAAGTTACTTAGAATTTAATCTATAAAAACGAATAGACATTTCAATGTATCCATGAAATTTTATTGCGGCCGTTAATAATTATTTAAATTTTAACAATTAGATAAATGTTATTTCACTTCTAGAAGTGCTACAACTTTAAAATTTGGCAGAAATGTGTAGCGATAGTACCCCATAATGGAGAAAGTATAAAATTATTAAAATTACAAAGTTTTGGGATTGTTTTAATCTATTATTTTTACATAAGGGAAAAACGAAAATCACTCCTGAGGTGAAATATTAAGAATTAAAAAAATATTTGTAATGATGAAATATGAAAAATTAATGTTTTTTATGTTGAGATGATATGCTTGCAGAATACAAGCACCAACTACTAGTATGTTATATCCTCCTCTGTAAGAAACGTCGATATATAATGATACGATATAGAGGATACTAATTTACAGCCTAAACTACAAAAGGTACAGATCTGAAATTTTCAGGGGTTGTAGACGTGTGGGAGAAACCCCAGGAAAAATTCAGACATCTTACCTAAGTGTCCTGGAATTGACTCGAAAAATTCTCAGTCGAGTTTTTTACCATAAGCTAACATAGACAAAATTTTCAAAAATTATTTTCGGGCACCTGCCAATAAGCTATTGAAACGAAATTTGGTAGAGTTATAGAGTGGCACCATAATTATAATATAATGAAGAGATCATTGACCTAGGTTGTCCTGGGTTCGGTTCCAGCCAGCCCGGCAATTTTAAAAGTCTGCATCACCTCATCCTCATATTCATCTTCGCTATTATTTTTCTCAGTCAACTCTATCAGCTCCTCCTTGTTTAGATCAGTGTTGTGGGACAGAAGTAGCTCCTCTACCTCTGCATCCTGAAGATCGTTGAATCCTTCCTCTCCAACACGATAGCACATTTCCACTATCTTTTTCACATCTTCTTGCACTGCACTGCACTGCTGTGAACATGTATACACATTTGAAGTATTTGTGCCTCTGAAGTACTTTCTACTTACGATAATCGTCTTGGATGCCCATAATATATTTCTTCAGTTGTTTTTTTATCAGTTAGTCAAACCCTACATAAACATGGCTTCCACATCAATGTGAATTATACGTAAGAATGATATCATTCAGCAAGTGAATCAAGTTCCATAGAGGATATTGATGACTCAGTGTATTTAGATGCCAATTCCACTGAAAGTGATAGTAGGTCTTCCAGCAGAGTATCCATTGTCACTGATGTTTATATTGTTACTAGCACTCCGAGGAAGGTTAGAAGAGTTATTCCTATTGAATACAAATGGTCAATTGCACCTTTTTCACCAAGGAAATGTGTGTTTAATCCTCAGAATTGTGGTGTGAGGATTTTTTGAACATAAATATATATTTAAAATATGTATTTTAAAATTTGGATTTTCCTAAAAAACTCAGCACAGAGCCGCTATGAACATTTAAATAACAGCAGTTAAAGGGTTAATCAAATAACAAGGAAAACTTTTGATATGGAAATTTCAATTTCTAGTAAAAAAACACTTCTAAATACTTTTTGAAACAAAGAAAGAAGTATTATCTTAACATCAAGGAATACAAGCAAGCTCATAATGAGAAACAAGAAATAAAAAAGTGAACAATTTCTGTAAATAATTCAAAATATTTAAAAATTAAACATTATACGATAATCAAAATGAGACATTGCTATGGTATACTTATTTCATTCTATTATAAGCACAATTCTATTCCAGGACATCTATGTTGCAGTTTAACTTGCAAAGAACTCACTATAATCTACGAATAACCATGAGAAGTTTTAAATAGAAATTTCAATAACTCAATCTAAAATTACAGCTTATTTTGTGAAAAACAGACATGTACCATATTCATGCCCAGGGCAATGGATGGCACAGCTAGGTGAAGCAAATGAGGCTTAACACCTAAATATGAGAAACACTTCTCAAAATGCTTCTCGCACACATGAAAACATGAAATTTCCCTCCTTCCTTCCTAGGAGTGCAGTGCAGGTATCTGTTAAGAAAATATATGTGCATTCTCACAAACTGCATTCACATACTTTGTAGAACTATTTTGTCAGAAAACTTTTTAAAAATATAAGCTGTTTTTATTATAGATACTTGCCAGAATCCTAAAACCGTACTCAAGCAGCAATGGAGGATTTATATAATTCGAAATGGTGGAAGTCAACTGCATGTGCTGCCGTGAGTCTCGATCACTGTGGCTGCAACTGCAGCACCTACCAGGAGCCCAAAGACCCATGCGAACTATATGTAAATCATCGGTCTCTACTCTCCCATAAGTTTCATACCTCTGGTGTGCAGTCTATGTCTTTTCTCTTTGAGCTCATGATAAAAACTAGCTAAGGGCAATAAAAATTAAAACTTCAAATATTAAAACAATGAAAAAAATGAAACACTTCTTATATTTTTAAGACGACAGAGCCCCTACTATATATTTATATACAAGGTGAATTATAGTTATAAGGTCTCCTAATTTATTTTACAATAATGACACTTGATATAGGAATGAAACTTACATCATTGGGCAGACTGATGTTTGATCTCTTGATTGAACAACAGAATCCACATCTCATCCATTGTCACAATCGTGGAGAAGAAAGATCCATTCATTGCAGCATCTTCCATAAGCAGTGCTTGGCACAGATTGGCACAATTGTATTTTTGTTCCTCAGAAAGCAGGCTGGGAACCCATCTGAATGTTACTTAGCTCATTTTGAGGTCATGATGAAAAACTGTCTGCACAGTGCCAACAGATATGTCTTAAGATGTTGCAATTTCATCCACTGCTAATCTTCTGTCCTCTGTAACCTTTGCCTCAACCTGGGAAATGGTGTCCCCAGAACAACTGGTTCGTGGTCTTGGTTGATGTGCTTCATTCTCGCATGACTCTCGTCCTTCACAAAACTTGCGCACCCAACTGCATACATTTTTCACATCCATAAGACCTACAGGTCACACTTCCGAGCCTGCATCAAGCCCTCCTGTGTGGATAGGTAAAAACTGACCACTTGAGGACATAAAACAATAGAAAGGATTTCAAACTCACAAATATCCAACAAATTTTCCTCCCAGACATTCCAGTTTTACTCATTATATCCGAGAAGCATGCTCGTAAAATCTGAGAAATTTTGTACATAATTTTAAGCATAGGAAATGTGTATTTGATTTTTGCTCGCCATAGCCAGGAACTCGTTATATCCAAGTTTCACTGTAGTAATAGTTCAAAAATTTGATGGTAGTTGAGACTAACAGCACTGGATGGTGGAGAGGAGGGCAACCTTTTAGCGGTGCACTGTATACTGAAATCATCAACAATGTGATTTCACTTGATGATGAAAGATTAAATAAAAGGCTTCTCTAGTCAAAGACAAAATGGTGAAGTTTGAGAAGGACATGTTCCCTTAAATGGAGAGGTCTTTGAACATGCATACAACAGCAATAAGGCTTATTTAAAAACACTTTTCTAATAAAGATTGTTCCCTCTTGCTGTATAACGTTGATAAGAATTTAGCTAAGTAGGGAAACTGACCACTTGATTAACAATTTTATGTAGAAACTATATTTTTATATATAGAATGTACACTGTAATAACTCCTTTAAATCCTCTTTATCATGTCTCTTCAGGTAAAAAAGGGTGGAGGAGGTGGAAGTCGTGGCAGGGCAGTTGGTGGGCGAGGCAGGGGTGGTGCAGATGGTGGTGGTGGGCGAGGGAGGGGTGGTGCAGATGGTGGTGGTGGGCGAGGGAGGGGTGGTGCAGATGGTGGCGAAGGCAGCAGTAAACGTGGAAAAGGAAGAGGGAAAGGCAGAGGAAAGTAAATGTCAAACAGAGACCTGCTTTGCTCCTAAATAATTGATGCCTCATGAAAGTTCATTATTTCTAAAGGATATCGTTACCAACAAAATAAAAATTTAAAGCATTAATGTCTTTGTGAGAGAACAGAATAGTTTTTAAAATATTTCATCAACAAATTTCATCTGTTAAATAATTGTTGAAATTTTGTACCCAAATAGTTTAATATCATATTTACTCACATATCAACTGCTTTTTTCAATACAAGGACACAGCTAATGATGGAGAATTACCAGGACAAAAAGTCAGAATGGTGATATTTTAACTGCTCAATGAGACAGTGCTGTAAGACTCATGATTTGGAGTACATATGCTAGTAAATATGACGTTTAACTGGTGAAAGTTGCTAATCTTGAATCAACTTGGATCATGTAAGTGATTTAATAATGTTTTGTAATTAGTATACTGCTATAGAATTGATATTTTTATTCCTTCTATATTAAATATGATCTTTCTCACTTGATTACCATAACTATTTTCATTTAAAAATTCTTATACAGTGAAAAGATTTTCAGCCAAAAAACGTTTTGTAAATTCATCTAGCCACAACTGGTGTGTTCATTCAGTTTATTCCAGAGTGATAGATTAATTGAAGTTTCTTTAGCTGTTCTGTTGTTAAGGCATAAAAGTCAAAAGTGATGGATTCATCTCATAGTCATTGAAAGATTAATGAAAAACAATTTATGTACAGTCAGTGTCTGGTTAATCTACTTTGTGTAGTGATACTGTATGTCCGTACATATGTACATACTGTCTGCCGTTACATACATCTTACTCAGGCAGACTATGTTATCTGGTATTTCCCCATGTACACTGTTGCTGCGAGATGTATGGTCGGTATCTTAACTTCTTGGATTTTGCTTATGCTTTTATATTTTAAATGATTTGAATGAAATTTTCAAGCATAATGAGTGGTAAAATATCTAACAATGGCAACTCCTCCAACAATTTCCAAATCACAGCTAAGATCAATTCTAAAGTCTCCTCCTGCATCTCCAGCTAAATCCCTTTCAAAATCCTCTGATAACAGTCCCATTTCCTTCTGCCAATAATTTTTTAGGGTTTTTTAAAAATAATCTTCTTATGCATTCGATTGGTCTATCTGACATGCTCACTCTCCGTAAACGAAAGCAGCTAGAGACTTCATTTTTTGCCATTCAATTTAGTATTGTCTCGTTATGCACATTTTCTTGTGGAGGTCTGTCTATTTATCACTCTGATATGCTAACTCATAAATGAAAGCTTAATTTTTTCACCAATCCATTCAGCATCAATGCACATTATGCACCTATTCTTGTGGAGATTCCAGTGACTAGCAGAATGGGAGTAGAAATTTAATTAATTTTCCTTTTTTTGATAAACATTTTGTTTTAAAATTTATATTCTTCTTAATTATATTAAATTATTTTTTATAATATTATTTCAGACTAATCACACTAGGATACAAATTTTAATATTCTGTATTTTTTATTTTTTTTTTTTATTTATTTCCATGCGGCCCCTAAACAGCCGTAATCGGCCTTTTACAAGGGGCTCATTAACATAATAACAAGGACTATCACAAACATCCATGCCCTAGGTGAAGAAAAACCCACCTAGGTGGGATTCGAACCCGCGACCTTCGGATTGGCAGGCGAGGACGTTACCCTGCCACCACCGAGACCGAGACAATTTCTTATGAAAAAACCATTAAGAATTTCTTTTGAAAAAACCGCCAATTACTGTCTGCTTCAGCAGCTCTTTCCTTATTTGTCTTCTCTCCTATAAAAATTCATCTACTATAGCAAGCAAGTGGAAAGTATAATTTCATATAAAAATTATATTTTAAATGAGTATTTATTCATATTTATGATATTTCTAGGCTTTCAGTTTATACATAATTAAATTTAATTTTTGTTACTTTATAAATGCAGTGGTACAATATTACAGCTAAATTTTTGATGAACAAATTCAGGGACTTGTTTGGGAACAGAACTCCATTTATAAAATGTGTTTATATGGTTTATTGCCATCCGCATAATGTACATGTTTTAAGAACAACCTGTATGTTAAGCAGATGCTTCCTGTACTAGTAACTCAGATACAGTAAAACCTCACTAATGTAGACTCATAGGGGGAAGTGGTAGTCTGATTTAGTGGAAAGTCTGAATTATAAAACATATTTATGTATTTTTAAGTCGTAGTTCATAAAAACAAGCAAATTTATTCACAATCCAGATATGTTAATAATCACATTTTTCATACAAAGGTTATTCACATATCATATTTGACTTCTTATCACAAACAACTGTTACATTATCTTACTGTTTCTAAGAGAAAATGTGTTACTTTATTGCACAAACAAAATTGAATATAATGAATTCAAATCAAATAGAACACACAGAAAAAGATTTTTTTAACAATAAAGTTTAATACATGTGTTAAACGTTAATGACTAGAAATTTAATAAGATGTAGATGGTGGAGGTCTGCATGGGCCAGGCCATTCTGATAAGTAATGAGTTTTGGTTGGGTCTGGGAACAAAAATATGTCCATGTTCGGGCCGCTTCAGGTCAATAATGTCAACCGCGCATCAACGGAGCACACTCACTGATGATTTATAAGTAAAAAATTTCCTACACTCTTACACTTCACTTTTTGGACGAAACATGGAAACTCATCAGTAGGGTAATGTTTACTTGTGTGTTCCCCGATAAAACATTAATTTTTAGACATTTATTTAAATAAATTTCAAATGAATACAAGAAAAACTGCTTAGTTTTTGCTGCAAATAAATTTTTTAAAGAAATTGAAGCTCATTCAATATTTGGTATAACAAAATTTTGATCAGAATACTTACAAGTAACAAGTTATTTTATATGATTTAAAAATAAAGCTTTATAAAGAAACAACATTAAATGTTTCGTATGTACAAAAAAAATTATTGTTTGTACAAAAGCACGAAAGAATACTAGAAAAAATATTTATTAATGTTTTAAAAAATAATATTTCAGCAATACTAGAGCGTAAAGTGTTTCGTATTTCATAGAACGACAAATTTTGGTAGGAAAGTTATTGGCCACAGAAAAAACTCGTTCACTAACTGTAGAAGTAGACTGAATACTTGCAGTTGCATTGAAAAGGTTCGTCAATTGACAGCTGAAAGTTAACTGGAAGCTTTGTTAGGCAGTGGCCACTAGAGATGATGATACAAGTCGATGCATGGAGAACGCCATGCATGTAGGGGAAGTTCCCACCTTAACCTTGACTATTCCTATCCCACTACTAACCCACCAATCTCGTGGTGCACCAAAAGACAAATAAATGGTCATAAAAATAGTTTCTCTTTGTTTCCCTAAAAATCCATTCCAGCAGTTCACAAATCCTGGTGTTTTAAATTATTTTTTGTTTTTTTTTTTTGTGAAATAACATAGGCCTGGAGGGGTCCTCTAAGAATACCTATTTATTCCAACAAATTCTTTTCACTCAAATTTTTTAAAACTATTTATGGCAAGCATTTTTTCTCCCTTCAAAAATTCGATTAATCAGACACAACCGATTAATGAATAGTAAGAAAATTCAAAAAATTACTGAACTGGGTATGGTAAAAACCAGTTTGGAAGTCCTAAGCGAGAAGAAAGCATGCCAAGCAAGTGTAGTCAACCCTCCCCTTGCAAAGAAATCAAAAATTCTAGATTTCAGCATATTTGAAGATGTACCTGTTCAACTTAAAGTTGAAGATGATGAAATGATGACATATATGTGACTAGATCAAACAAGAAGAACTGCTATGCTGGTGGAAAACTCATGAAAAAAAGTTTCCACTTCTGTCCCGTGTAGCAAAACACATTCTCCCTATGCCAGCCACAAGCTCAAGCAGTGAAAGAAACTTTAGCATAGCAGGGTGTGTAGTCCAGGACCATCAAACGAGCTTGAGCAGCCGTAGTGTTGGCTCTATCTTGTTCCTGAATGCAGTAATAGTGGTGAGGATGCTGGCAGTTCTATTTGGAGCAGAGTTCGGGCCTATTTTAAAAAACAGGTGATGGGCAGGGCCTGGAAATTCAAAATGTGATAATCCTTCAGGCCAGTTTATTCTGAACAGGCCAGGCTTGGGTTGAAAATTTTGGCCCATGCAGACCTCTAGTAGACGGTCCCTACCGTCCCTACCCAATTGTATTGTCTTTTTTGAAGAAATGGGAAATTCTGTTGAGTAAAGGTCCTATTGTATTGTCGTTTCATAATGTCACTCTCCATTTCTCTTAACTCAGTTATCCCACAATTCTTTTGTCAGGAATAGTTGTTTATTGGGAGAAATGTTAATATTGTCTATCTACATAAAATAGATATTAGTAAAGAAAATAATAAATATTTTATAATTACTTCACAATTGTAATAAAAAGTTTTGCTACCTTGAATGTTGAGCATAACCAGAGGAGAACATGAACCTGACTTGTATTTACAACAGCCTTTCACTGTAACATACAGTCACATAAGATTATTCTTTCGTAGTTCAACATGCACCTGACCATCACCAAAATGCTTTGAAACACTCTACCTAATTCAAATATGAAGTGTATTAGCTGATCGTCATCATAGGTTGTCTGTATGTAGACAGGTCCATGATTATTCAGGGTTAAACCTGGCTCTCCATATACTTCTATTTTCTGCTGTCCTCTTCATATCTTGATAACTCTCCTTCCCTTTCAAATCATCTATCAGCTGAAACCTTTTCCTACCTCTTTCCCTTTTTCCATCTAGTTTTCTTTATCATCATCATCATAGGTAGTCTGTCCGTAGACAGGTCCGTGATTATTCTTGGTTAAACCTGGTTCTCCATATATTCCTATTTTCCGCTCTCCTCTTCATATCTTGATACCTCTCTTTCCCTTTCAAATCCATGTTTTGCCTTCCTCTTTCTGATAGTCTGTATAATCATTCGCTTCTCTCCTACTATTCGTGGCACTTCATTGTTTTTCATCCTATCTGTCCATTTTATCTTCAGCATTCTCCTCCAAGTCCACATTTCAAAGCTTTCCAAGTATTTGATGTCATTTTTCCTTAGCGTCCATGTTTCTGCCCCATACAATGCTATACTCCATAGGTAGCATTTTATGAACTTTTTGCGGATATCTTCCCTTACATTCCCCGTAAGTAGGTGTTTCTTTCTTCTGAATGCCGCTTTTGCTTTTCCTATTCTAGTCCTTATCTCATCCGTACATTTTGCTCATCCATACATTAGCTGATATAAACGCATAATATGAAAATAAATATTTCTAAAAATAATTAATATTTTATAATTACATCGCAGTTGCAATAAAAAGTTCTTAGTTACCTTGAAAGTTGAACACAACCAGACGAAAACGCGATACTGACTTGGATTTACAACTGCCTTTCAATGTAACATGAGAATTTTTGTACACATCTGCTCATCACCAAAATGTATTAGTTTGTATTGTACACTTATAGACTGAATAAATTATACACATACGTAGCCACATGTATAACGGAACTGCATTCAAAGTACCGTAATAGTCCCTTTTTGGCCTAAATATTAGTAAGAAAAGTAAGGGAGGGGACTATATTTGCAACCAAAAAATTAGCAAATGAAAATATCACCGCCGGCAGTAAGTATAGGTAACAATTAAGGCCCTCACTTGATTTGATTGTTTTACAGAGAATTTCTTGATACATATGCCTCAGTAACTCAATTCTTTTTGTTCACTCTTTGGAATCCTTGCCTTAATGTTCATATTTTCATAATAGCAGGAATTGCAGAAGTTAAATTAAACATGGACCATTGTAGATGTTGAAAGGCATCAACAGAATGCTTCCTGAAAAGAAGCTGCTGACAGTGATTGTTGAACATTTGGAAGTTCTTAATGATAGCTTTAAAAACAACTTCAACTTAACTAGCATAGAGCACTAGTTTTGTCATCCTTTTGTTTCATCTGCAGAAATGTCAATGAAGAAGTTTTCTCCAAAGATAATAGAGGAATTTACAGAACTCAGGAACTCTCAAACTGAAGTTCAACGAGATACCTCTGGGTAAATTTTTGCTGCATATGGAGAATGAATATACAACCATTGCTGATTATGCCATTGATGTACTGTTGTGGTTTGCAACAACATATCTATGTGAATTGCGTTTTCAACATTGACTCTTACTTAAGACCTCGACTTGGGTAGGAATGCCATTCCACTTAATACATAATGAAGCCCATAGCGTTCCCCTTGTTAAAAAAGCAGATAAGAATGTTCCAGTTACTAGCATTCCCTTTGTTAAAATTTTTCCAATTTGAGCACTGCTTTTATTAATCCCTCCACATCGTCATATGTGCAGGGTGCCGACCCTTTAAACATCACATGCCATCGTCATATGTGCTCTGTACCGACCCTGTACGTTTGGCTTCATTTTTGCTTTTGCCTGATCAAATATTTCAGTATCTGTTTTTTGTTTATATATTCTAATAGAGTAAGGTTTGGTGTTTATTTTGAATTCCTTCTTTGCAAAGATATTGCCTTATTATTTTGGTACTTTTTTGCTGCTGCATGCAATTTTGAATTTTTAGCCTTCCAAATCTCTCAAACCTACAATGAGATGAACTTCATTTCGACTCAAAAGGACCATCTATAAGTGGGTTGGAAGTGTGGGCAAGATTTATGAGGATTGCACAGAAAGTATTCTCTTGCTGCTCTGAAGTTAGTCTGAGAGAAGCATTTACACTGTATGGAGGCTGCTATTCTTTGTTTTTCTCTGTGATTACTTTTATATTTAATTTCTAAGAGGTTAAAAGAGTCGAAGTTATCATGGTGTCAACCAACCTGGTGATAAAAAGGAGATAGAAATCTTACTTGAAAGTGATTCGGAAGAAAGTGTCAGTTCAGACCGTGATAGTGGGAATCATTGAAGATCAAGCTCAAATTACATATTTTTGGCATTTTTTGTCTCTCCTGTCCCTGAGTGTTTCTAGCATCTTTATTTATCTGTATTTGAAGGTTTTTCTTCTAATAAACTTATGAGGAAGATGCTCAATAAAGCAGTATACATGAAGAATTCTGTAAAACTGGAATAAAGACATGTGATATAGTGCTTCAGTGAATGGTTAAAATAGATCAAAACCGTTTCATCCAAAAGAAATACCTAAAGAAATGTGGTAGACAAAAATGACCTAGACAATGAGGTCATGAAATTAATTTGGTGTGCCGCAATGACTTATTAATCCCCATTTGCTGAGTTGCAGAAAACTGCCCTAGAGTAAACTACTACTGCCCCATATGGTGCACTTGTGCAGTGTAACCTTGGTTTTAGAGCAGAGGGTCTCAAACTAACGGTCCTCGAACTTGCAGCCCACCCCACCTGTTGCATTTATGCATCCTTTAGAGTAAGTTACTCAGTACTTTATTGCACAAACTCAAATGTATTTCTTATAACATAATTTAAGAGGTTAAATAAGTACACTAAATCAGCACTTTTAAAATATCTGCAGTTTATTGCTCATTCCCATTTATAAAAACCCTGCACAATTGGGGTTCTTCCTGCTGTAAGCATGTTTCTTGCATGTCCAAAGGACATAACCCTCGATGATGAATTTAATATTTTTATAAAGAATAGGATTCTTTAAACGCTTGATTTAATTTTGGGGTATTTAAGTACCGTATTTCTCGGCATATGCACTTTTTTCTCCAAAATCAGCCTGCGTCTTATATGCCCAAGGTAAGATTATTACTGTTCTCAATACTGACACTAACAAGCACATCTCCAAAATGGAATTATTGGCAGTCTATCGTCGCAAAAACAAAATATACATTATTAATAATTAATACTGAAAATTTTGTTAATATATACAATAATACCTTATGCAACGTGAATTCTGAGAATGCATTTTCATTATTATGCTTTACTACTTGTCCGCTCATAGTGATTACAATTTTGGCATGTTTGCGATGTTTTAGTTCCTAATTAATGCCACAGAACAGTAGAATTTGTGTAGATGCCATAAATATTTTATACGTATCTAGGATAAATAACGTTACATGTATTGAGATCACAATGGCTACAAAAGTGAATTCAATATGCAAATAACACGAAAACTGAGTAGCAGCACGTCATTTTGGTCCACCTATATAAAAAAATGATTCGTGAATGGAGAAAACGGGGAAAAACTGAAGCTGATGGGATAAGAGAAACAGTCTTCGTAAGGTTGGTCTTAAATGGCCACAACTAAAGGAGGAAGTGATGGATAGTAGAACAAAAGAAGTTTGGTATCGCTGTATCGATCAAAATCGTTATGTACGAGGCAAAAAGAGTTGCAGAAGAAAAAGGACTAGTTGAGCGTACGTATCATTATTACAGATGCATTCCATTTCTTACTTATCCCATTATATTAAAATATCATCGTGAACTCAAGTAAGTACAATCGGTAACATGTATCTGTACGTGTGATGTGTGCAGTGCACTCCGACAGCTTTAATTAATATGACTGCCAAGTTCACGCTGGGCACATTTAGTTGTACAAGTCTCGAAACAATTATTTCTTTTAGATCATCTCTATTTATTTTACGAATGAAGTTGATAAAAAAAGTTATATTTAACTGTTATCACACCGGAATATTTTCTGTAAATGTTGCCGGATATGGACTTAATCACGGCTGGAGGTGATACATGACGTGGCCTTTCATAAATGCCTTGGTGAACCTAAATACTTTTTTCCTGAAAAATCTTCTAAAAAACCGGGATGCATCTTATATACTGCAAAATATGGTATTTTTGTACATTTTCTGGAAAAATTACATGTATCATTAACTATTGTTAATAAAATATTCAAATAAAAACATTTTATAATAAAAATAATTGAATGCATGTTTTTCAGTGGAACACGTTGGAAAAAATATTATGAAAACTTCACTCACCTTAGCTTACTACTGCTCTAATTAGACAACCAAATAGGATGGCTCACAAAATAATGCTCAAATGGAAGAATAAAATAACAGGAGAGCATTACAGGGTTATGTTTATAGTTTCTCGAGTGTGAAAGCAGGTTCAAGAGCCTGGGTCTAGATAAGTGTCTGTTTACCGTTTGTCTGAGATCTTCCATTCCCAAAGCCTTTGACCTTCAGCATTCTTGCCTCAGTCTGACATAATTCTTCTGGGGTGTTCTCATCTCAAGTCCCAGATTTCATATCAAATATAACCACTAGAAGCAGTCTCGAAACCAAGAGGAACATATATGATACATTTGTCTGTGAGTGATTGCATCTTGTATGCACTTAGGGGCACATTCAGCATTTAAAAGTTAAGGTCATATCATAGGGTTGGAGTGATTTCCCCCCTTGTGGAAGGGGAGAGTGAATGTCCAATGAATACAAAGGCATTAAGACTGGGGAAGTATGAAATTCAGCCCGCAGATTAGGTACGGTGCCTTAATGCGACCTGTAGATTTGATCGAGGCTTCACACGGCCCATGCCCCAATGTGAGTTAGAGACCCCTCTTAAGCCTTGTACACACCTACAAACATTGTTGGCAAATAATGTTTGGAAACAGTTTACCTACAAGTTTCATCTGTGTTTGCCACCTGTTTGCAGACAGTCAGCAAGCAAATATTCAATGGATTTTGTTTTCCATTCTTGATAGAAAACAAAGGACAATGTTTGCAGGTTTGGACCTATCTGCCAACATTATCTTCCCTCCCCAATCAGTCTCAGAGTTCACTTCAGAAAGTAAAGATGGAGGAATCACTACTCGATACTTTGTATCCATCCGTGATATTTTACAACCAATCATTTCAAGCTAAGTTTCAAAATCTGTTGGTGTCATTCTTAAAAAATTTCTGAAGCCACTTCCATCTTCTAATTTCAAATCTACCAAAAGGTTTACACTCCGCATTCCTTCTAAAAATTTCCCTCTCCACCAACATAGGATTTTTTTCTTTTCCGCCTATCATTTAACGCTAGAAATATACATCCAGCACAAACCCCAGCAGCAACTTAACTGTATCACATTATGTCTTGAACTGGTGAATGAGTGACAAGTCTGGAAGCAAAACTTTGTTTGCGGACTGTATCTGAACAATCTGCTGACAATCTGCAAATAAAGCCAGCAAACTGTTTGCTGACATTGTTTGCCAACAATGTTCGTAGGTGTGTACATCAAAACTTACATATTCAAAAATTTCAAATAAAACAAGTAACAGCAGATAAGCTGCTTGACTACACTTGGATCAAAATGAAAATGAACTACTGGGCAATCTGCTATTTGACTCCCTTACAAACAGCAATTAAATTTTATTTTTGGAGCATACTAAAATGCAATTCAAAGAAAAAAGTTATATTGCCATCCATTGAGGTAAAATAGAATGAGCTTAAAATATGGAAAATCCAATTATCCTGAAAAACATTCTAGAGATACCAGAACAGCACTTAAAACAGAGATGCCTGATCCCCTTACCTCAAATAGCACTGCAATGAAGGAATAAGAATAATTCATTCACAGAATTAACAGTTACTGAGTACTCATTTTTTTTAATTTCTGCAGTGCTATCTCATCTCTTTCAAAAACATCTTTTAGCATTTAAATGATTACAATAGGGCATTCCTGAAAGAATAATAATCATAGAGAATGTATAAAGGCCTATCAGTAAGGGACAACAATCACTGTTCCAATCATAAGTGTGTGCATGTTAAAGCTAAGGCTCATGTAACTCGAGGATAGTTGACTCTTATTGAAACACAAACACTCTGGTGCTAAGTAAATGTTATAGAATAATTCAGTTACAACATTTAATACGATATTCCCCGAGTTTCTCACTCCCATGTTCCACAGAAATTACTATCTGCTCACCATTCTTCAATAGTTAAGGATGATTAATTTGGAGCAACTCCTGGTATTAATTGCCTACAAACATACACGCTATGAGAATTGGACAACAAATAATGTGTCTAGAGCATGGCAAACAGAGGATTCCAAGTGAGTTGATACCATTTGAAGTGATTGGTTCGAGTTCAAAGATAGGAGAGTGAGGTTGGAGATTCAATGGACCACAAAAATACGACTTCTAATTATCCGGGTTCGAAATAAACGAACTTTAAAAGAATCTAAATTTCTTACGATCCGCTACTTGGACAATAAATCGCAATATAGTCTTATCTATCCGTTCTGCTACAAAACGTATTGACCTTAAAAGTTCGTATTCACGGCGAATTCATGAACAGTGCTGAAGTGACCACTTAATTCATGATTCACTAACACCACCGCGTGTGAAAAATAGGATCGAGTGAACAAACCAATTTTCCCAGTGTATATTTCAAGTTACTCTTTTACACCACGTTTCGGAAGAAAAGACTTGCAATCGCGCGACTCATTGTCAGCCAAAAGATTACGAAAATGCATGCTAAAAAGATTGGGAAAACGCCTGTGTGAAATATTGTATAGATGATAGATAGGAACCATCACGTATCAATTCTCTCCTATTTCTTTCAAACTTTTCATGGCGTCGGTATGGTCAAAAATAATTAATTAATTCTTTATTAGCTCTAGGCAATTTAATACATTGCATTGTAATTTTATTTCCATCCATATTACACAGCTGTAATAAAATATACGTGCTCTCAAAATAACGTGGTCGTATTTGTTATGACAGGTGATGATTTTACAATTAGGGGCCATCCATATATGACGTCACGCACCGAGGGGGGTTAGGATGGGGAGTAGGGGGGGTTTTGAAAAATGTGACGTCACAAAAATAACACCAGAGAAAACAACGTAAGCAGGGCCGGCCAAAGGGGTGGGCAACGTGGGAAAAAGCCACGGGTGGCCGCATATAAGGGCAGCCACCTTTCTACGGACAAACGCCAACTAAAGTTTCTATTTAAATGTAAGGGTCGAAAGGGAATTTAAGTTCCCATGAGTTTCGGACTATCATATATTTGTTTGTAAATGCAGTCTAGCTATTGTTTCAAGTGCCACTTCTAGATTGAGCCAGGAGTTCTTTGCGTGTATTGAGTCATACTCAGGACAATCTTATTGAAAGAATAAACATGCGTTTTGTGAATCTCATCGCTCTTCTTTTCACGCAATCAAATTCTCTTATATCGTCACGGTCAATCAGTCCTTTCATTGTCTTCAGTGAGGAAAGCAGTACTGTCTTCGAACTGGGATTAGCATTTTGTATATTTTGCATAATAAGTGTAAATATTTTTAATTAAGTATTTTATCATAAAAACTATATTTTCATAAAGTCCGTTCAATATTTACAACGGTGTTACAAGCGTATTTATGCTCGCGTATTTTTTTTCAAACACGTTAATCTAATATATTATAACCGCTGTCTCTGCGTGCTTCCCTGCCCTGCCTGCCTAGGTCTGAAGCCTTCCGGCATGATCACAAAGAAACCGAGAACGGTTGGTTCGATTTCGACAAATCTTTCGCCTAAATACTCGGCGCTAACTCCTACAGGTTTTAAGTGGGAAGTTGTCCCCCGGAAAGGCATGGGTTCGATATCAGGATAGTTTTCGCTTTTGCATTTGATTAACCCACAATCGGCTGGAATGCGATGTGTAGACTTTTTGTCTTTAACATTTTAAAATAATTTACGATCGAGGCTCACTCGATATTTACACTATTTGACGTAGAAAGAAATGAAGATTCTTATTCTTACTTTCTATTCTGTTGTTTAATTTTTGTTTGCTCATATTTTAAGTTTATATTCCATTTTTTCCGCTTTTTCAACATTTCAATTGTTGATCTAGGATTTTTGCATTGTTAGACTCGGACTTGCAAGTGCATTTGCACTAAGCTTACAATGAAACAAACGCATCAAGGACAATAGGTAACCGATTGAAAATTTATGTAAGAAGTTTCGTGTAAATATAAAACAATTGAAACAACGTAGAGAAGAAAAGAAACGATTCTAATGCATTGTAATAATGAACAACTTAACATTTCAAATAGAAAGATATTTCACGCATACATTCAAAATATCGTTTCGTTTGCAAGTTTTATTGTGCAGTTTATGCAAATTACTATATTGATTATTACTATTGTGATTAATTTCTTTTGATATTGACGTGTGGCCGGTGCATTGATTACTTCATATTAAACAAACCACAGAACATACGATATACTGTACCATCAGAAATATTGAACAAAACAAAAAATATTGTGTACCGGTAGTATAAATCATGTAGGTATGTGCTTTTGGTTATGAAAATGATGTGAGTTATATAATTATTTTGAGGGGCAATAAAAGTGGTTCAACAAATAACACTCTTTGTAGCAATATTTTGTCATAGGAAATATCGCATGGGGTCACTTCACGCAAGGGTCTCTAGATGTTTGCAGGAAGTACTGCAACGGCTCCTAGTATTATTATAATAACATGAGCAGTTTTATATAAAAATTTACAAACTATGTACATCCATAAGCGAAGGAAATTGTTCCTGGAGTCCACCCTAGACCATTTTGAGGAAATTTACAAGTTTCTTTTTCATTTAAAGGGAAAGTGAATATTTCGTTCTTCATCCAGAAAACGAACGAAATGAGACATTTTTTAGCGAATTCCGGGAGCGTGATTAGGATTTTCCTCTGATGATGTAGGTGTGTGAATTTACGTGAGGTTTTCAAGAATGCACGTATACAGTCATCCCTCCGTATTCGCGCATCGGCTATTCTCGGTTTAGCTTATTCGCGATCGAGTATCTTCGCGCATCTTCTTGCAGGTATCTAACATCAAGTCAGTCCGTTCCAGATGTTTGTTTATTATAATTTTCTCCATGCGTATTGTTTTCATGAAAAAATCGATCTCGAGATTTCAACGAAAATACCCCTTTTGAGGTCCCCTGAACACATATTGGCCATTTTATCGATAATGTCCGTGTGTGTGTGTATATATGATAGGAATTTTGTGGGTACTCGAACTCAAAAACTATTAATCAGATCAACGTAAAATTTTATAATTGACAATTTTTTTAAAGGGACAGGAGTTGATGGAAGAATGGAGGACTTGAGGACGGTTTGAGAAATAGGGAGAGAAAGAGTGTTTTAAAAGAATCGCAAAAATAATAATAAAAGGCTATGTTGTTCGTTCGTTGGTCTGAGTGTAAAGCTATTAAAATGCAAATAACTCGATCAAGGATGTAGATAGAAAATTAAAATTTGACAGAAATTCAGAATTAGTTTATTTAGGATTGACATGGGAATTTAAGAAATAAATGTCCATTTGTGGCGCTATTTTGAGAGGGGGATATATTGCACTTCATCTGAATAAAACTAATAAATTTTAATATAATGATGTAAAATAAAGAGACTTCTTGTAATTCCACATAAATTTATTTAAAATGACCTAGGTTTCGTTGCATATATATATACATGGTGTCCCAGAAGTCCGGCCACATAGGACAACTTTGTTATTTAGCAGAATATCTAAAAATAATAAGAGATCAAAGTTGTTCGCAATAGGCTATTTTTCGGGGAAAATGTTGATTTTTTTTGTCTAAGGCCTTCCGTTCGATCGCTACTCTCTTGGCTCCTCAATGGTTAAGTGACTCGGCGGAAATTCCTACGCCCACATAAGGAGCTAGGAGCCGGCTATGTGAATAGGAGTTGCAACAAAAATGAATAAAAACTCCAAAAACTTATGCAGCAGTGTATATTGCACATTTACAATAAATTTTCAAATTGGTATCCATGCTGGCGTACACTCATTCTGATTCGTTTACTCAAGCTTCTCCGTACACGTAGCAATGTTTGCGGAGTAATTTGTGCGCATGCTGCACAGATGTTCTCCCGAAGTTCTTCAAGGCTTCTTATCCTGCTTAGACAAACAAAATCAACATTTCCCCCGAAAAATAGCCTACGCAAAAAACAACTTTGATCTCTTATTATTTTTAGATATTCTGCAAAATAACAAAGTTGTCCTATGTGGCCGGACTTCTGGGACAGAGTCACTTAACCATTGATGAGCCAAGAGAGTAGCGGTCGAACGGAAGGCCCTAGATGAAAAAAATCAATATTTCTCCAGAAAAATAGCTTATTGCAAACAACTTTGATCTCTTATTATTTTTAGATATTCTGCAAAATAACAAAGTTGTCCTATGAGGCTGGACTTCTGGGACACCCTGTGTGTGTGTGTGTGTATATATATATATATATCATTCATTTGTGTTCTGTCTTACGACAGGTCCTACCAATTAACTAATTAATTGGCTTTGACTAGGGAATACATACACGGTGTGGTGGTTTCCCGTTGCCTTCCACACATATATATATATATATATATATATATATATATATATATATATATATATATATATATATATATATATAAAACAGCTTACGGAAAAGTAAAGGTAAAATGGATATATGGATGTCAACAAGGTGTTGGGATGAGGAAACCCAGTGAACACTCACCAATCAGACGACTTCAGGTTGGCGAGGCCCTGGGGATGTCGAAGCGACACACGTAAAAGAACACTAAAACACAGAAATATCACAAACGTAGAAGCTTTCGGAACTACTCCTTCATCAGCTACAGAGGGAGAACTGATGGCGGTGACACTGGGTGGAGGCATGGGGGTGGAAGGGTATTGCGGAAAGATCGAGGATTGGAGGATACGGAGGGGGTTGGGGATTGGTAGGGTGTTGGGAGAAGACAGAAAGGGAGTGAAAAGCTATCGAAGGTTGAGGCCAGGGGGAGTGAAGGAATTTAGGAGATGGATATGCGAAAGCTCCCACTGACGGAGTTGGGGAGCCGAAGCATTGTCGGGGAGAGCGCGAATGACTCTCACTGTGAAGCAGTTGTTAAACTTTAAATTATGTTTGTTCACATGAACAGCCACCGGCAGCGGTCGTTTGAGAATGACGCTGTTGCGATGGCCGTTCATGCGGATGTTGAGGGGATTGCTGGTGAGGCCAACATAAAAGGCGGGACATTGGGTGCATCTCAGGAGGTAAATGATTTTGCGGGTGGTGCAGTTGGTGGTGGAAGTTATGGGGTAGGTGATGTTGGTTGTGGGACTGGAGAAGGAGTTGCAGGGGGGGTTTATTGGGCATGTTAGACATCGGGGTCTACCGCAGGGGTAAGATCCGGCAGGGTGTAAAGGCGTGGGTGCTGGGGGTTCTTTCTTCCATAGAATATTTGCCAGATTAGGGGGACGGCGGAAGGAGAGCATCGGTGGTCTGGGAAATGGAATCTGGTGAGGGGAGGATGAGAGGATAAGGTGGGCAGCTTTCAGGATGTTTTTCAGAATGTCGTGGATGCCGGGGAAATACAGGGTGGTTAGGGTGAGTTGGAGGGTGGAATCAGTGGTGGTGTGGGTATTGGGGTGGGAGTTAGGGGTGGCGGGTGCGACTGCCTGCCGGATTTGGTCTCGGATCAGATCCGGCGGGTATCCTCGCTGTAAGAAGGCATGTTCGAGGGTGGAGCAGTACATGCGAACAAACATAATTTAAAGTTTAACAACTGCTTCACAGTGAGAGTCATTCGCGCTCTCCCCGACAATGCTTCGGCTCCCCAACTCCGTTAGTGGGAGCTTTCGCATATCCATCTCCTAAATTCCTTCACTCCCCCTGGCCTCAACCTTCGATAGCTTTTCACTCCCTTTCTGTCTTCTCCCAACACCCTACCAATCCCCAACCCCCTCCATATCCTCCAATCCTCGATCTTTCTGCAATACCCTTCCACCCCCATGCCTCCACCCAGTGTCACCGCCATCAGTTCTCCCTCTGTAGCTGATGAAGGAGTAGCTCCGAAAGCTTCTACGTTTGTGATGTTTCTGTGTTTTAGTGTTCTTTTACGTGTGTCGCTTCGACATCCCCGGGGCCTCGCCAACCTGAAGTCGTCTGATTGGTGAGTGTTCACTGGGTTTCCTCATCCCAACACCTTGTTGACATCCATATATATATATATACACACACACACTAGTAATCAGTGCTTGCATACTGCAAGCATTGGTGCCCTATAACCACCACAACAAATTTCATTCCTACTACTTGATGAGAATTACCGTAAATTGATTGCCAAATATTCCGCAATGCTATTTACACAGGAAAACTCAAATGTTCGAGTGCCTGGAGTCGAACTGAGGAATCCTACAGGAGTGGTCTCATAATATTTGCTAGTGTATTCATGGCATCTACAAACCCTGACAATTTCAGATCTCTATTTCTCTTAGTTCGGGCTACATACCGGAATCACTTTTCCCTTTGCTTTTAAATGTCACAGTCTGTGTGTGATGTCATGACACTAAGCTACTTTTCAGTTCGTGGCACTAAGCTCTCGTTCAGTTTTATTAACACGTAAAATAAATTCCTGAAGAAAAGCATTGTCTCGTAGTCATGACAGAAATATTGGGCCATTATTATAAATTGTGTAAAATCCCATTTTTATGCAGTAAAAATTGAATAATTGGACTAATTCGACATGGATTTGTGTTCTACTTTCAGGAAAAATAATCTTCGTTCTTTTTCCCGTCTTTTAATTCAGGTCCGGAGTTTGTATCTTAATTAAAAGTAATTTAAAAATGCAATTATAAAAAGGCTTGTACGGATTTAAATGATTTTCTAATGGGACTTGAAAATGAACGTTTTGGGGTGTTGTAAGGGGAAATTTTGGAATTTTCGATTTTTTCTGATGGTTTTGGACCAACACCAAGGTTCCCTCCAAATTTCAGCTCTGTGGAATACCTAGAAATACCTTAGGTTTTATATCATTATAATATATATATATTCTTTGTAAGAAGCAGCTATTTATTATAGATGCTAGTAATCGGTGCTTGCATACTGCAAACATTGGGAGCACCTGGGGTTGAACCGAGGACACCTACATAAGACGGTACGGGGTAGCAAAACAGTCAACTGCCTAGGGTGCCAGAGATTAAGGGGCGCCATGAAGAGCCAATGTTTTTATTTCACGGCATTGCATATGTGTCTGTATTCTTATTTTAAGTAATGTACATTTATCTTTCATCTTTTATTGATTCATTTTGTTATATTTTTCATGCGCATATGTGTTGTATATATACCTTTATATTCAAAATGATTTCAATTCCTCTTCGATGCTGCGCACTACCCCAATCCTAAAAGTATAAAAGTTTAAACTAGCGGTCTGAGGAAGATTTGGAAAATGTGTAATTTTTGAAGATGTTGACGTACCAACTAACTTACAAGCCTCAAGGTATGATTTGCTTAATCTCTTGTTAAAAACTATTCTTCATAATGCCCATTTTTACCACTATTATGAAGTTTTTTAATGTGGAAAAACATTTTTTAGTAATTATGAAAAAAATTATTTAATTAAAAAACAATCTTTTATTAATATTATATTTAAGTAGTACTGGTGCTTATAGACTTCATTGTGTAATTACTATGACGAAGTCTATTGCAATTTAAATTGCTTAATGATGAATAAATACTAATACTAATATACTATTAAAAATCATTTAGATTGGAGTAGGGTGCCAAAAAAAAGTTTGCCTAGGGTGGCAAACTGCCTTGCACCGGCCCTGCCTATTGACCATTTCCCTTAGAAAATCTCAGTGCAAACCTCTCATCTATTCATTTAAGCGTCCTAAATTATGTTGAGAGTGATGAGTAGAAGGCTGACGAGGGTAATGGAAGAGAATGTGGCAGAAGAACAATTTGGATTTAGGAAAGGAATGGGTACGAGGGATGCCATAGGGGTGGTAGGGATGATTGGAGAGAGGTATTTTGAAAGGGAAAAGGGTATCAGTCTGTGCTTTGTGGACTTGGAGAAGGCTTTCGACTGTGTGAGGTGGGAAAGGATGATGGAGATATTGAAGGAGAAGAAAGTAGATTGGAGAGACAGAAGGTTGATAAGGAATCTATACATGAGACAGGAGGCGGCCATGAGGATAGGATAAAGCAGGACGGAGTGGTTCGAGATTGGGAGAGGAGTTAGACAGGGCTGCTGTTTGTCACCAACCCTGTTTAACATCTATACTGAAGAAATGATAAAGAGTGTTAGGAGACGAGCACAGGAGTAAGCATTGAAGGAAGAATTACATCATCAATTAGGTTTGCTGATGACATGATACTGTTTGCTGAGAGGATGGAAGACTTGAGGGAGATGCTACAGAATCTGGTGAGCATGGAGGACAGATATGGGTTGAGAATAAATGGAAAGAAAACGAAAGTAATGAGAATAGGGGGCGAGGAAAGGATGGAAGTGCAGGTGAGGGGGGAGAGGATAGAGCAGGTGGAACAGTACAGGTATCTTGGTACGTTGTTGACAGAGGACTGGAAATGTGAGAAGGAAATTAAGATAAGAATAGGTTTGGCAAAGGAAGCGTTCAATAGAAAAAGGAAGCTATTTAACAGCAAGATGGATTTGGGATTGAGGAAGAGATTGGTAAAGTGTTATGTTTGGAGTGTGATGCTATATGGGTCGGAGACATGGACATTGAAGAAGAGAGACAGGGAGAGAGTGGAGGCATTTGAAATGTGGGTGTGGAGGAGGATGCTGAAGGTTAAATGGACTGACAGGATTACAAACGTGGAAGTGCTAAGAAGAGTAGAAGAGGAAAGGAGTTTGGACACGATAGTGATTAGGAAAAAGAAATGGATAGGACATGTTTTGAGAAGAGAGGGATTAATCAAGGATGTTATCGAAGGAACGGTGGAGGGAAGAAAGAAAAGAGGAAGAAGAATTAAAATGTTGGATATAAGGGAGGGAGGAGGGTATGGGGAGATGAAGAGAAGGGCACAGGATAGAGAAAGGTGGAGGAGGAGCACCTGAACCTGCAGATATGCAGAACACTATTTATTATTATTAAATTATCCTTGTTGAGGATTTGCAAACAAATTTGTGTCTGTTTACTTCCAAGGAAGCCTCTTTCTTCACAGGTTGGGAAGTAGAGGGTAGGTTTTTTTATTATTTTCTGCGTCTCACATCTTTGGGGTATTTTTTTGAGGCTTCAAAACTGCTATTTAGAGCATGGTGAAGGAACCCAAAAACCAGCTTTGTTAAGCGTTATATTTTTAGCTGCCTGTATATATAAAATTTACATAATTTTCTCTTGGTTATAGTTAGTTGCATTCTTAACCCCTCAACGTCATCTTGCGTGCTCAGGAATAAAATTTAATATGTGGGTATCCTGTGTACTGAGTATGCCGTGGAGATTGATAATTTCTTTATTTGATGCAACACATTTTATTAATATGAAAAAAACTTTATCGATTTCAAAACAGTAACTTTGGGCCTTCATATTGTGCCTAATACTGCAATTGTTACTGTATTTCATTTTACCTTTATTATACGTTAAATTTGGTGGTTGAACTTTCGTGTGGTTATCCGAACTGTGGCTTCTAAACAAGGATATACCCGGAGGGGAGGGGGGGGTCTGGACCCCCCCTGGTGTACAGATATTTGTGGAATCTGCGATAACCACACTACAAAATTGCTATGTTGCTTCTTGCTATGCTGCCACTTGCTGCGTTGAGTTATGAGAACTAAAAACGTTATCCAAGGTTATATTGTTATATGACTTTTATTTAATCAATTGCTGGAAATCTCTATTGTAATAAACCCCTCAGCATCATCCTGCGTACTGGGCACACAGGACGAAAACTTCATATGCGGTCATACTGGGTACACCATGGAGATCGTTAGATATCTTTATTTTTTTGATGCTCAAAATTTTCTTAAATCTGAAAAACTTGGATAAATTTCAAAACAGTAACCTTGGGTTTTCCTATTGCGCTTAACTCTGCAATTTTTACTCTTTCTTTTTACCTATATTATAAGTAAAATTTTGTGCTTGAATTTTCACGTAGTGATGTGAATTGTGGGTTCTAAAAATCTCTATTCAATGCTGAGACAAATCGAACCTCGGTACAAAAGCTACTTTGTGGTGGAAGGGGATGCAGGCACTGTTTATCTGCTTTGTGATGTCTCTTACTCTTGAGATGAATATTTTTTTCTTATGCATCAATACTATACGGAAAGGAGGAGGAATGGTCTTCGGATCTGGGCTAGTGCTTGGTTCAGAATTTCTTGAGAACAATATAATGAGAGTGAGAGAGAGAGAAACACTTATCTGACATCGCACAAACTAGCCCATTCAAAGATATTTACGATGCTATCTCTTGACCGAAAGCATGATGAGAGCGCATGGGAAGTGCTTGAATCGCACACAAAATATTATCTTGCCGCTCTGAGGAAAACATTTATGCTGTATGGAGGCAGCTATTGTTCGTTATTTTCCATTGTTACTTTTGTTTAATTTCTAAGAGATTAAAAGAGTCAAACTAATCATGGCATCAACTAATAGAAAAATGCAAGCAATACCTGGTGATGAAAAGTAGACAAATCTTACTTGAATGTGATTTGGAAGAAGTGTCAGTTCAGAGAGTGATAGCGAGAATAACATTGAAGATCATGCTCAAATTACTAAGGTAAAAATTTATATTTTTTGGCATTTTTTTGTTGAGTGGGCAAATACAAAACCACATCTCTCCTGTCCCTGTGCGCTTCTAGCATCTTTGTTTGTCATTATTTGAAGTTTTTTTCCGAAAAACTTATGGGGAAGAGGTAGAGATCTACGATAAAGCAGTATACTTTAAGTAATCAGAGAATCTGGAATAAAGAAGGTCTACTGATGCAAGGATAAGATGATTTCTCTATTTGTATCACCTATGATTTTATTTCACATTCACTATTAAATAAGTACAAAGAAGTTACCTGCTTGGGGGGCAATGTATATTTCGCTTGCAAGAAATGGAGAACAAAAACGTGATGCCTTGTTCATGTGCACACATGAACTTTTTGCTTAAACACACAATATGGGTCAAGGTTTCGAATTAAACGAAATGTTCATGAGTCACCGGACCAGATCATGCTTTTGAATTTCATTGTAGACTTATTTTGAATAATCCACACTAAAAAGTATGCAAAATCCTATGCTGTTGGCCAGGGACTGCTCTTAGCTTCAAATTACATGCTATTTCGAATTATCCGGGATTGAAATAACGAGGTTTTACTGTAATTAAAAACAAATTCCTCAGCATTTGTTTGTATAGGTTGAGCAGTGAATGTTTACTTGTAGAAATTTGTATAGTGCTTTCCTTTTATTATGGAGCAGGTCCACAAATTACACCATAAACAGGAAATTCTAAGAAAATATATAGCCGAGACAAAAACATCCTCAGATGTGAGACGAAAGTTACCTCCATCTTGTCTTGAACAAGAACAATTCTCCCTCTCTACTAAAATAGTGCCTCTATAATACACATTAATAATATTCTATTGCAGCTTTGCATTAAAAGTTACTAAAATATTTCTTCTGAGATAAATTTGCAATTTAGACTTCATCATGTATAAAATATATTGTACTATGATAAACTTACTGCCCAAAGATATTTTTAAATGAATTATATTTCAAACAAACATACAAGTAAGAATTCTCCCTTCAAAACTTAAAAAAGGGCAGGTTACTTTCCAAAACTTGAATCAGTTTTCAACAAATTTTGCAAAGGCAAGAGCACACTTAAAATGTTTGTTACACATTTCCTTTTTCATGAAATTCTTGGATATTTGTTTCAGCCAAGCATTTTCATTTATTTACTGTCGAGCATTAATAATCTGGACAAATTCTGGTTTGAGAGAAGCTCCTCCAACCAGGAATCCATCTATGTCTTCTTTCTTTGCTAGCTCCTTACAGTTGCCAGCAGTTACGGATCCTCCATATAGAATTCTAGTTTTTTGTGAAACAGCTGCACTCACTTCCTTGGCCAACCAACCACGAAGCTGCGCATGGACTTCTTGTGCCTATTGAGAAAATCATTTGAATCAAAATATTGAATGTGAATGAAATTAAATGTCATAGATTACAGTATCTTGTTAAAAAAAATCAAGGAAAGACTAATTGTCATTTCTACTGACATACATTAGACCTTCAATGTAGCAATAACTATTTTTGATGATTAATAATGGGTTGAAGGTTCATCATTTACATATTTAATTAAATAACATGAGAAATGCATGCCAGAATGTAGCATTAATTAGTCACATTTCTCTCAGGAAACTCAGGAATTTGCTCTGCTCTGGGAAAAATTCTTTCAGAAGAATATTTTTAAAAACAACAATTTTACTTTTTGTGACCAGTAAAGCAGCACCACTGAGTAGGTGATTTGAACCTAGTATGTATGTATATTGTCTTCTACTGTGACAAAGCCTTAATACCAAATTTCTTCTACATTAAATGCCTAATATCTATAGAGAAGCCAAACAACCATCTTTCACACAATGACATCAATTCATTCCATAAAAATGCACTGTTACATAATAAAATCCCACGGTATCAATATAATAATGGGGGTAACATGTCTTCAGACAGTAAATTAACATTGTGAAGAAAAATCATCGTATCTTTCCTTAAACATTATGAATGAATTTTAACACAAAATTAAAGCAGTCGATATATGTAGTGCATGGCAAAAATCAGGAAAAAGGAGGACTGAAGTCAAGGTATCATTAACTTCCTTATCTACTGTGAAGCTAACAGAACTCAGGATAAATGAAGAATGAAATAAAGGTTATTGCTATTCCATATCAGTCCAAAGGTACAAAATGAAATTCAAATATCAATAACATGAACATCTTTGTATAAGAAGTATTGAAAAGATCAATCATTAAACTTTGAAACAAAATAGTTTCACCTAAAATATTTACCGACACACATGATCATTGGTGCAATTTCCATGGCATTCTTATGAAAACACCCAAAGGCACTGAGAAACAATTGCTCACCTGTTCAGGAGTGGCAGTCTTTCCTGTGCCGATGGCCCATACTGGCTCATATGCAACCACCACTTTGTCCCAGGAAACAGGGCCCAGAGCCTTGGCAATGGCACCAGTCTGTCTGAAGACAACCTCCTCCGTGCGCCCACCCTCTCTCTCTTCCAATGTCTCACCAATGCATGCAATAACACTCAGACCACTTTCAAGAGCATGCTTGACCTTCTCCGCCACAAGCTGCTCTCAGCAAGTTAAATCCATAATAAGTGAAGCAAAGAAAAATGATAACTAAGAATTACAGCACCTAAAACACATGTTTAAAACACTTTCAATTTAGATTAAATATTTATGATGTGATAAATAATCAAGACTTAAGAATGCAATTATATATGACTGTCATGAAACTTAATTAGTAATAAAAATTGTAATCAAGAATGTACTCTTTAGTAAAAGGTCCAGATACTTAGTGGGCTTCCGTGTCTTATTTCCTTCAGGTAGTCTCAGGAAACAAAAAAATTTTGGGCACTTACAATATACCAATTTTTAAAAATTGGTGCAAAATACAACTCAAACTTTTTCATTTACATCTCATTACACTTGTTCCTGGCTGGATGGAACTCCCAATTGCAACGAAAACAACAAAACCACAAATTTTTTCTCAGAAAAATATTAACATATTGATAATCTCACATATGTGAAAATAAAACTTGATAATAGTTGTACCATATGTAAATATCAAGTATTTTATGGATGGCCGAAGCCATAGAGGCAATAAACCATTACTACAGGACAATCATAATCACGTCCGAGGACTGGGAAGAGATGGGTATGAAACTTGATATAATATCATGCTGTATAGTTATTTTGAGCCTACTTTTCAGAATGGAAATAGGCTTATAGTTTTGTCATTGTGTCTGTTTGTCCCCGCCTATTAATTTTTGAACCAATAGACCAATTTTCATGACACTTGGTGGAAAACTCCTGCTACTGTGGCTGAGCTCCTGAAGATGGTTTTTGTCGCTAAGATTGAAAGGCCCAGGTCAATACCAGGAACTGTCCGCATTTGATTTACATGGAAAATCTGAAATCCATCGTGCAGGATAATTTTCTCTTGCACATTAAAATATTTTAGAAATGTAATATCGGGGTGGGATTTGTACTATTCTCTGAGGAAAGGAATGAAGATTCTAATTTTTATCATAGAATTTTGCTTATCGATTGTATTTATTTGAATTTTGCATAAATACTGGCATTTCTGCAGTTTTCTCACTTATTACAAGTGTTGCCATTGCAATGACTATTGTTGGACTCTAATTCAGTAAAGTCTAGTACATACATTATTTTTGCCACACAAATGCACATGATCAATTTAGTTTTCCATTCGAATGTATTTGTAATATTTTAAAACACTAAATTATAAAATTTGGGAATGCCAAGAGCAACTCGTCCACGGTGATTTTAAAACTGTTCAAGCTAATATAAGTTTTAAATAAATGACTATATGGAAACTAGGCAGCATAAGTTCTGTCTGGATGATCTTGTTTGAGAAATATGCCTTATGCTGTATTGTTAATGACTTCAAGCACTAGAACTGAGTGAATTTTAATCAAAATCATTAAAACCAAGTTTCTATTCTGGATAATATTATACATAAAATATGGAATTTCATTTGATTTTGTTCAATCATCCAAGCTTCTAGGGCTGCACACATGCAGACAGCATAGCAAAACCACTTTTTTGGACTCTGGGATACCTAAAACATCTATTTCCATCAAAATCTGTCAATTTTTTCTCTATATACTACCTACCTGACAAAGTAAAAGTTCATGCTAACTGCACCAATAATTTAATTTGTTTGCCGATTTTCTTTCTATACAAAACATAAGGACATTTTTAATCACTTTTAATTTTATCATTACATTTACATTAGTATCGTGGCGCTTGCTGGGTGCTCTAGAATGTAACTTGGTTCTCACCACGTTGTAAATGTTGCAGACCCGTTCTACAGCTTCATTGGTCTGCATCATATTTGATGTTTCGATAAGCATGACAAAGGCAGTTACCAAGATGAGGAATGTGGAGAACTTAGAATAACATTTAATCATCGATATACACTGGCAAAAAAATATGATGAACCATTTATCAAGTTCAATTATCAGATATATAAAGTTATTGTTAATCTGTATCTACGTCAGCAATGTTTTTATAAATATTTCAAAAGAACTATGAAGAGGCAGTGATGAGGAATATATTGTGCCTGTTTATGAATCCACATGCACAAATATCAAGCCCTTTGTGCAAAATGGCAGCCATGATTACCCTATGCATTCCTTCCACCATATTAATCAAATTTTACTTCAAAACGGTGAAGAAGAGTTGTCTGATGAATCTTTTTAAGGCCTGGATTTCTTAAACCAGCATTAAAAAATTCACAGGTAATATGCAGATGTCATACACAAGTGATCATCATATTCAGAGATACTTCATTTTCTCCACAATAAATAGAAAATAAAAACAATCGTCCCATAGAATACATCTCACAAAAGTAGGTCCTAATGTGATCGTCCTTCGAACAATAGTGTTATATGACTATAATAAGCGTTTGATGATTTCATAAACTAGTTAAATATAGTTCAAGATCCTAAATTTAAATAGTGAATTTGTTTAAGGGAGAATAAAATTAACAATTTTTACAACAATGAAGTCTATTAAATAAGTCAATAACTTACAAATCGTTAAAAGGATAATAATAATAATATATATATATACTATAACCGGAGGAAAAAATATTTGCGGTTCGAAGTAATATATAGGAACTCAGTATGTATAGAAATAATATTGATTTTGCCATTTCGTAACCTTCACCTTCAAGATGACCTTTACATAAAAAATGTCAGAACATTTATTATACATGATCTGCAATTATACCTAATAAAGAAAGAACCGATATTTTATTATGATAGTTAATTTTAGCAATGGCTCGGGAAACATTGTTGGTGATTAGAACAAACTGTCACTTGGCAAAGCAAGTCTTGACGATTAAAGGCGAGAATTGACACATATCCGGATAATACCGATTTTACCTCATCATTTTCGCCAAATACATTTCTCCTCTCTGAATGACCTATAATCACCCAATCAGCACCAACATCCAATATCATCGAGGTGCTGTTTTCACCTACAAGAAAGTATTAGATTACATAATAACAATCATACTTTAGATAATGAAATTTCTTCTGAACGTAAATTACCTGTAAAAGCTCCTTTTGCAACTTTGTAACAATTCTGTGCTGCCACACCAATACTCTTTGGTAGTCTTTCCCGGGCGAAATCTAAATATATTGCAGGTACTCCTACAACTACCTCTAAATAATATAAATAAATTTATTATTATCGATAGAATGTGCAATATCAAAAGCGTTTACAACATCATGCATACGTACCGACATTGGGATCTAATGGACCTTTGGTCAAGAATTCGATGATTCCTTTAATTTCATTCTTATTGCCGTTCATTTTCCAATTCCCCCCCACGAAAAACTTTCGGTTGGCCATTTTTTCCACGAAATTGTATTGCTATATCCAACAAAGATCCAAAATCCGGACAACTGATTCCCAGAACTTGGACTCCGAATTCACCGGCAACTTCGATAAGTTTAACTTGTCCTTCACGAAGGGCAATGATCGTAGTGCCACCTTATCCTTATGGACTTCATGGAAACAATTACTTCGCGGGAATTCAAGTTTTTGAAGCGGTGATGAAGCTCATATCACATTTTAAGGCAAATTTATCTTTTGAAATACATTCAATGAATAACTTTTTTATTAAACCTAACTAATCGATATAAAAGTTTTACTAAATGAATAATTTTTGCGTTTTTGTTTTTTCAGAATAAATATTGTTTTCATAGCTGATCTAGTATCCATACAACGATTGAATAAGCTGGTTTCGTATTTCAGCGACAAAGTCGCTAAAATTTGTGTTAACGATCGATAAATTACTTAGTTTTATTGTTGTAATGTACATCTGGTTTATTTTAAGATTCAAGTAATTAGGTAAGCTAACAATAAGTGATTTTTAAATAGCGCTCATTTTTCTGGCAGCTTAGAAACACTACTGGATCACTATCGCTGTACCTTCATTGGATAACGCTTTACAAGGGTTATTTATGTTGTTCTCTGTCTTGCATTTATGATTTAATATCCAATTGCTTTTAATTCCATCAAAAAACTCGTATTAAGTTTAGAGAGCTATAGCAAAGATGAAAATAAACTTGTTTGTTCTATAACAACACCTTTTAATCAATAGAATTATAGTGATTGAAAACGTTTCATGCTCAGAGACGATTGATCCAGAAGTATTTCCTTCAACAGTGCAAGTTATGCAGTTGCAGGAGGGCCCAATTCATCACTTTCCAAATAGAATAATACACATATTTATATAGGGACACAATATTAGGTCTTGCATGTGGACTCAGTGCAAATAAGATATATAATTGAACTGTATTAGTGATACTATGATTGAAGCTGATAAATGTAGCCAGGGAATTGAAATTAATTGAGGTTTGGTATAACTGAGCAAAACATATTTCTAAGGAAAAAAGGTGAGGTCGTTGCCAACACCAACAGTGTTTTAATGTGACAATAGTTCTTCATTAGGCTTATCATCTGAGGATAGATGCCATTAGAATCATTTCTCTGGTGTATCTCTATCATAAGAGTTACTTATCTAAAGTACAGATATTACGTGGACTACAGCCCCTAATGACTTCAGCCATCTTTAGCATGATTACTTTATTTGATAAAATGAGTCGTATGAAATTTCATTGTGAATGTTAAAAACCATAGGAAAAATCTTTTTGAATTTAGCTGAAGGCTTTCTGACCTTAAATTCATTGTTTGAAGGAAAAGAAATTTTACAATCATCAGATCTTTATTGAAAGATGTTGGATTAATTTCAGTGCAGATATTTTAAAAAAATATGATATGGTGATTCATGATTTGTAGAGTAACAAGCACAGGCATCCACTGTAAATTTTCCAGGGGGCAAGGGGATATGCAAACTCCCAGTCAGGTTTGGTGGGCTTTATAATTTAGTGGTTTGTTTCAAGCATATTGCATGGGGTTCCCACTTGTTTGCCTGACCTGAGAAAAATCGCCATGTTAATCCATTGACCTAACCAGACATAAATGGTTATTTTCCCTTGATATAGGCTTGATCCAGAGGGGGCCAACTGCCCCCTGTTGTCCCCCCGGTGGATTCCCACAGTAGCAAGTAAGTCAAGTGTACAGTGTATCACAAATAGGTTTCATGCAATGGAATACTTGAAACTAACGATATAGTTTGAATGAACACACCATAAAACAGCAAAACAACATGAACCGATTATGCCTCTTTATCTAGAAAACATTTCTTCTCTCTCCTGAGTTAGTAATTTAAAAATGTATGTATGTAATTTTAGCAGATCTTGTTTATATCGGTTGCTACGAAGATTGTTATCATGGACAACACTTAAAAAAAATCTGATGTGTCCAGCACATGATTTTCTCCATATGTAGTTGGTAATTTATGAGTTGGCGGCACTGGAATCTGTCAATATTGAACTGAAATATCTCTTAACAATTGGCTCTATAAAAAATTATTAAATACAAAAGTCATAGAGAATAAAATTATCTAAAACTTAGATTATTAAATATTTTTATATTAATGAAGAATTACAGAGATATTTGATACAAACGGAAAAATGACAAGAATCCACTTCTGGTCAACCGATTTTAGCTCAAATCTAATCAGTTCTTTACTTTTAATACAAATGCTAAATATGAAATTTTATGCTGATTGGATTATTAGTTTTTGAGTTAGAGTGCCCACAAAATTCTGGTCACAGACACACTCACAGTCATCATCGAGAATATAGTCTAAATGTGTTCCGAGGACCTTAAATCATGTATTTCTGTTGAAATCTCGAATTTGATTTTTTTCATGAAAATAATACTTTCTTTATACTTTGTATATGGAAAAAGTAAAAACTGCAAGAAATCTGCAAAGTTAAAACTGAATTAGAATATTCTTGGTTCATTTTCTTGAAAACGGCTTCTCATGTGATAAAAATGCAAGAAGCAAAATATATTCTATTTGGCTAATTATACAAATAGTATTAATTGAAGACTTTTTTGCTATGACCAATATTTTTTGAGATATGACAGAAAGTTCATTTTTCATTTATAGTAAAGTGGCACCTCTGATTGGATCACGCAAACCATTTATAACATTTTCTTATTGTCTTTGCGCAAAAAATGCTTAATATCAATTTTTCATGAAAATTCTTTCGGTAGAAGCTGATATGGAACATGCGTACAGATCAAAGCTAATATGCATGCATGCTGGAAGTGAAACATGCCTAAAAATGGCAGAAGGGGAGGAACCGAAGCATAGCACCCAACAAAATGCAATCTGTAAAATTAACTACCAATGCATATCCACCACACATGTTAAGTGCTGCTTAAATTTGTTAATGGTTTTATGGAAAGTGGGAAGATTATCGCAAAGCTGAGCACCACAATTGACCCATGCATAGCCTAACACCATTGTCATATCTGCGAATTACCCAAATCATAAGACCAAAAATGTTATACCATTCTTGTCACAAAACATCGTTAAACCAGGAAATTCTGTACTCTTAGTCTAGTCACCAATTATGTACCTTATTGTCATAGGTGTCACTATAAGGGTAAATGCTCCTGTCATTCCAGCTTTCATGATCTAAGGAGCCACATCAAAGTACACATCCAATTGGCATGGAATGGAAGTGAAATATTCTTCTTGCATAAATGTATAATTAATATAATTCAGAACAAGATATAGTTTTATTAAGAGATATGCATATCACTGACTGGGATTAAAAGTTTTTAATCAACTGCATACACAATTTTAGAATATTTTATTAAGTATTGCTGTATATTTAAATATAACTTAAGGCTATAATCTCTGGTAGTTAAAATCAATATAGGTATTGATGGTGTTTAAGCATGAACCATAAGTATAGTTGGGTTTATTAAACTTAAGGGTTCTTGAGCTATCAAGGAATTCTAGATCTTCATTCTCAAATTAGGGTATTTCTGGTTAGAAGGGATTTAAGCAAAGTAGTAAATCTTACCACCTAAACATCCTTAATGAGTCACAGGCAGAGAATTCCATAACTTTCAAATAAGTGTAATAACTAATCTTACAAGATGGAAGGAAAAGCATTTAAGTTTATATCCCTGATAATATATAGTCACTTATAAAAATCCCAAGGAAATAAGGATAAAATTATGACAAGTTATACTGCTATATAACATGAAAATAGAAATAAATGAATCAATCCTAGCACGATTTTTATTGAATGATTCAAAAGAATAAGTTTGAGAATAAGAAATTTTTGCGATTATTGAAATTTAGGCCTTTTCTAAATATTTGAACAATTTTGAACCTTGCATACACTGCATCAAATTATACCTGAATTGCTGTACAATAGCAGAAGCATTCAATTTTCTAAAACTTCAACTGAACTCAATAAAATGGAGCAAGCAACAAATAAATTAACCAATGCAGACCAAAATTCACAAAAATAAAGTATTTGTCAATGGAGAGAAACAATATTTGAAATATTTTACCTTCAAGCCTTATATAGAAGTTAGTCAATGCTACAGCAAGTTTGCAGACCACAAGTAGTTTTCTTCTCACACAGTCTAAAGTTTTAAAGTTATTTATATAGTTTAACATCTAACACCAAAACAATCTGTAAGAGTATCACAGCCATCGGTTTAACAGTCCCTAATGAACCACATTTGTTCTGAAAGATTTTCCTTTATATCTGTGACGATATTTCATTTGGTACTCTATAAACCCCTTCATTGGACTATGATCTTGGCAAGGTAGAAGGGCTTGAGTGTTCTGTAGACCTTGATCATTACACTGACTGGAGAGTCACCCATGCCAGTAAGGCCAATAGGTAGGTACCAGATTAAGAGTAGTCCATTGAATGTCTATACCTCAGAGAGGCGGCTGCAAAAGGCATTTGGTTCAGCCAAATTAAGTGATAGTGTCACATTAAAAACACTGTTGAGGAAACCATTAGGATATCACCTCAACTAATATCTCAAGCATCATGACGAAGTTTAAAAATAACAATTTGATTCAGGATGTGTACAGGACCATGCCCATTAGGGCTGGTGTCGCATTTGGAGATTATGGAAGTAAGGCCATCTCAACTATTGACCCACAAAATCCTTACAAAGCTCATGTCAATGGAATGACAAAGAAAAAGAAAACGGGAAATCAGGACAGGAATTTGGAAAGTTAGGGTGATGCTTAGAAAATGCAAATTAGAAAATAAAAAGCTAGAATTGAAAAGAGGAATAATGTTTTAGGTTTGTGGAAATTTAGGAGAAAAGAAGATAGAGATTTTTGGAGTGATGATCTCAGGGTAATATATAGTGGGGAAAATGAAAGCCAGAGGGAAGTAGCATTAGTTTTAAATAAAAAAGCAGGGCAAAGAGTCCTTAACCTCTTGCGTACTAACAATGAGTCTGACTCATAGTGGTAGTGCAATACCAAACAGCAACGCTATGAGCCACACTCGTAGCTATGTTTAAGGATAAGCTGACTATGTAGTTCAATTTGTACTACATAGATGGCAACACCATCCAGTGCAGGATGCCTTCAGCTATCTTTTCATACCTTTGTGGCAGATAATGCTATATGGCGGCAAAGCCTGCACAGTGCTATGTAAAGTAGGATGCAAGGGGTTAACTTGCAGAAGTTAAGGGACCATTTAATGTTAGTGGAGATCAAAGCAGAACCATTAAACTTTGATTATACAAATATATATGTCAATGAGTGATCACAGCAAGGAGGAATTAGATGAGTAGTATAATTAACTCATGGAAGTTATGAGAGAAGTACAGGCAAAAAGAACTTGATAGTCATAGGGGATTAGAATGCTGTAATGGGGCAAGGCAAGAACAGTAGTGAGGTTGGGGATTTTGGACTAGGAAAAAGGAATGAAAGAGCACAGAAAATGGTAGAAATTTGCAAAAAAGTTCATGTTAACTAATGTCTGATTTAGCATCACAATAGGCGAAGATATACTTGGAAAATGCCGGGAGACATACAGAGGTATCAGATTGATAATATCATGGTCAGACAAAGATATAGGAATAGTGTATTGAACTCGCAATTTTCTGTGGGCAGATGCAGACACTGATCACAATTTGGTGGTCATGAGGTCTTGTTTAAAATTGAAAATATGTATTAGTAAAAAGGAACTGAGAAATGAAATGGGAATAAAAAGAGCTCAAGGGACGAAGGGGAAAGATTATCAGGAGGCTGTTAGACAAGCCTTAGAAAATGCTGTTAGACAACAGCTGTTGAGGACAATTGTGGGATTATGAAAGCATGTATCATAGAAAGCGTAAAAAAATGATGGGGAAAAAGCATTGAAGAAAATAAGGAAGATCTAGATTACAGAGATGATTACAAAGATGGAGTAGGTGGAAGCAGGTTAATACCGAATATAGAAGGAGAATGTATCAGGAAATAAACAATGAGATTAGGAGAGAAAGAACAAAAATGAATGAGCTGTGGCAGAAAGGATAATGCAATGGCATGGAGGAATTGCAGAAACAGGAGTGAATAGACATATTATATGGAAAAATGATGGAATTGGAAAAAGAGAGAAAATTCACCACTTACCACAATTAAAGACAAAAACTGCAAATTGAGCCAGAGAACCCGAGAATGTTTCACCTATATGCAAAAGATTTGAAGTCAAAATCTATTGAGATTGAGGAAAATGTGGACTAAGACAATGTTGTCTCAAGAATATTGGAAAGTGAGATTGAAAAGGCTCTCAGAGATATGAAGTCAAAGAAAATAATAGTAGTTGATGACCTCCCTGAAGAAATGTCAAAGAAATTAGGAGAACGTGAGAAAGAGAACTTTTATAATTTGTGCCATAAAGTATATGAAGAGGGAGAGAGGCCAATTTTCATTCCCTTGAAGAAAAAGTATAAAATGAATGAATGCCAAATTGTAGGACAATCAGTTTAATTTTGCATGCAGCTAAAGTTACCTCAGAATTTGTAGTGGAAAGCAATAGCAAAAAACTATTTAGGTGTAGACCGGTTTGGATTTCCAAAAGGTGGGGGCACTAGAAATGCCATAGGGATGATGACTTTGGTAGGAAAAAAACTGAATAAAACCAGGATTTGTTCATGTGTTTTGGAGATTTTGAAAAGGTCTTTGATAAGAGTTTTATAGCCTAAGCCAGGGGTCACCAATGTGTAGCTCGTGAGCTACAAGTGGCTCGCACATCTATTGTATACGGCTCACAGAGTCATCTTAAGCAGATTTGCATGGAACAGGGTCTACCAATTGATAAAATAAAATAAAAATGTAGTTTCGATCAAAAATATTGTTCGATGTAAAGTGATAAGGCATAAGACTTGATAAAGTTGCAGCAAAAATCTATGCTACATTTTCATTTTGTTTTGATGTTGAGTACCATTTATTACATTGTATTTGTCAGTCACCAGGTTGCAATCAAATCTTGAAAGGCTGTTTGGGTGTGTATGTTCAAAACTAAAGTGACCAGATTTCAGATCAGCCAAAGTGGGACAAAATCGATTTCAGGTTCGTGAATGCGGGATAAGCTATTGCGGGTTTAAAATAATATTTGTAAAGGAATATTTGCTAGTCCATTTACAAAGAGTATAATTTTTCAGGAAATAGTTATAAATGTATGGTTTGTTCATTTTTCGCACACTACCATACTGCAAGAGAAAGAAACAACGAATGAAATAGATCAAGGCGTATGAATTACTTTGGGGAATTGAGCACTGAACTTAACATTCCAATGCACGCACTCGACATGTCCATTCTCTGGCAATGTAACAAAAAAATGTATATTCCATTGTTTAAGCATTTATCGAACAAAATAACAAATCCACGTTACATTAGCTACATTAATAGGTGCACTTATCATTGGTCATATAGAAAGTATTGAAATTAAAATTCCCATAGGATTTTGAATCTAATGCATGTACAATACAAGACATTTTCTGGGACACTTGACCATGCTAAACAGGAAGTTAAAATCCGGGATTCCTGGTCACTTTAGTCATATCATATAGTTTACTGGTAAAAATTTTGAATAATTGGGACATTTATCATCAGTATATCCAAAAGCGGAACAATTTTGTGTCCTCTAAAATTTTTTGGGAACAGTGGGGCATGTTGCTCAAAAGCAGGGCTGTCCAGCCAAAATCAGGACATCTGGTCACTTTATTCAAAACTTACTTGCCATGCATTCTAGAAGTATTTTGTTTAAAAAATGGGTAAACAGGGAGAGAGGAGGGCATCAGATATTCGTGAATAAAAAACTTTGGTAATTTATTATTGCACAATTCATCATTATAAATATCTGAATCACAGATTCTTGATTTTGCATTCTATATATTTTATTTTAAAATTCATTTTTTCTACAAAAGTTATATTGAATGACTTTCAGCAATTAAGCTGCTTCAGATGGTAAACATGTTTACAAAGCATTCATATAGGTTTCAACAAATCATAGAATGTAGTATACATACAGTAGACTCTGATTGTCCAAAATAATTGAGACCAATTTTGGTTTGGATAATAAAAAATTCAGATAATTGGAAATTTAAAAAAAATTATTGAGCTTGTTGGTTATTGGACTTTGCATTTCTCACTGAATATCATCGAAACTCAATTATCTCAATCTTGAGCTTCAAGGTAAAAGAAAAAGTGTCCCCCAAATGAGTGGATCTGTAAATGCACTTGAATCAAAATTTTTCTTATAGATAGCCCAAATGAAAATAGTAGTCTTCAGTCATTTTCCCAGCTTAGAGAAAAGGGCAAAAGGAAATACAAAATTTGGCAATAATATCTACTGTAAATGCATAGAAGATAGCAATAGAAATTTTGAATTTTGACTCGCCGATTTTCACTCAATAGTGTTGCGTCATTCCGGAAGGATTCGTTCCAACGGAACGAACCCAGCACCAGAACCAGCCGGTATGAATCCACAACCTTGAAAAATCTCGTTCCTCAGACTCGGAGGATTTCGTTCTGGACCTTCCAGACTTAATGGTTCCTTGGACTCTACCAACGACAGACTCAGATTATTTCGTTCCGAACTCAATGGTTCCTCAGACTTTACCCGGATTCGGAAATTTCGTTCCTCGGACACAATTATTTCTCTTAAACTAAAAGTCATAGGCCCAAAATTCTGAAAAGGTATTCTTATGTTGACCTAAACTCTCCATTGGTAGATGAACCGAATCCATGAGTTACTGTCTGTAGCCTTTCCTTGTCAGAGAATTTCGTTTCGGAGTTGGATGAACGAAATTGGACATGCGCAGAAGTGTATTTCTTACCGGAGTGATGTCTCTGTTCTTTTCGCAGCACAACAAAATGTTTTTTATTGTTTATTGGGATTGCAAGATTTGACTTCTGTACTTCGAAATGATTGTGAATCAAGGAATATTATGGATGCATGGGATATTAATAGACGAGAAACAACCACACTTACAATAACATAATTCATAATACTTTGTTGTTTCGGAGGAAAATATATCATCAGAGATTTTTACCATCTTTCCACAAAAATTCTTTAATTTCTTAATTTTAATAATATAATAATTTATTAAGAATTAATTTTAATTCTAAAATATTTTTAATTCTTCCACCAAAGTTTTTTACCATTTGAAACATGAGAGAGAGAAATACAGCAGGGATATCAGCGCTGAAAAGGACTGCGTTGGCCTTGCTGGAAACAGTAATTTTTCTGCTTCATACCAATAAATGGAGCGCAAAAGAAGTGGAATTTGGAAGATGTATTTGGAAAGTTTTTCAGAATGAAACTAAACACTATCTAGTTTAATTTAGTTACATAGCAATTACCAAATGCAGTGACTTAAATTACTTAGTCAATTTTTTCAAGTTTGTTAAAAATTTTTGGGGGGTTCTGACCCCAAGATCCCCCCTCACCGTACGCCCATGTCGTTTAGTATTGCCAATAACAAATTTGTTAATAATAAAATTATTATGAACAAAATGGAGTCAAAAATCATAACAACAAACAGTTTTCCAACATTCATCACAGGAAATCCTACATTTAATCAAGTTCAAACATGCGTTAATAGAACGAATCCTTCATATTGTTCTGCAGCCAGAATGATACGAAAAGGAACGAATCCACAAAAAGAATGGCAATGCCTATCACTATCACACAATTCAACTAACAGTCACTTTTCTATTAAATCCATTTATTGAAACTGACATTAGTGAAATGTCAATGCAAATAGAAAATATGTATAATAAATGAAAAACTGTTGATGAAGAAAACAAAATTATGACTCTGGATTCTGATTTGAAATTGAAGGCAAGATCATCACAAAAAGATTTTTGGGTACTGGTTGAAAATGAAAACTATCCTTAGTTGAAAGAAATTTTTCAACAAATGAATGTTTTGGGTCAACTCATTAGTGTGAGATTGGATTCTCTAAATTGAAGATATTAAAGGCTGTGTAGATTGCAGTTGACTGATGCTCATCTCAATGACTGCACGAGACATTAACTAATTAAGAAGAAAAAAATGAATATTTTCCAAGATCTGATATTCCCAGGTCAGTGTTACAGTGGATGGGGAAAGGCTGGAACAGGTGGAATTTTTTACTTTTTTAGGTAGTATTCTGACTTAGGATGGAAGAAGATCAAAAAAGATCAGAACAAGGATAGCATAAGAAAAGGAGGTATTTATGACATAGCAAGAGGTTGAAAATAAATCTGAATAGAAATATTAAAAAGAGATTGGTAAAAACTTTGATATGCAGTTCAGCATATGGGTGTGAGACATGGACAATGAGAAAATAAGATTTGAAAAGAATTTAGTTAGATGGAGAGAAAAACATATGAGGAAGTCATTAATTCAACAGAGAAAAGAAGACCTTAATTACAGTAATAAGGGTGAGACAAGGAATGGGTGGATCAAATTTTGAAAGTTAATGTTCTGCTGAAGGAATCATAAAAGGCAGAGGCGAATCCTTCATGAAAGCAAGGGAAGCATTGCTTCCAAATTAGAAATTAAAATAATAATAACAGTAATAACAATCAAAAATACTCATTCACAAGCGCAATTTTAGAAGCACACCTTCAGTAAAACCGTGCAAATGCGCGACATTTTAAAAATCCACCTTGACAGCTGACACCACACAATGGCCAAAAATAACACTACTAGCCTACTAGGAAGCAAGAATATTATTGCGTACACGTTGATGAGCCATTTGCTGTAGTACACAGTCAGAGACTAAGTGTCTACTTGAATTATTTTACAGTTTTATTAAGTCACAATTCTGACATTTCGCGTGAATCTTCATGCTTAAAGAAGTGTTTGTGTTATAGTATTAGCAAAGTATTAATGGATATTATTTCAAAAAATTTGGCCCAGATAGGAGGAATTTCACAGTTGTTCGCATAATAGAGTGGAAGCAATTTGAAAATTGCAAAAATGAGTGAACTAAGTGCCTCAAATGCTTCTGTTGTGCTTTCAAGCAGCTCTGGTGAGGTTTCATGTTTTGCAGTTTTTCGTCGAACAATTTTCAGGCACACAGGTAGGCCACCTCTCCTAAATTTAAATATAAAAATTAATTCATGCATAAGATATTTTAATGTAGATATTTATGTGTCGAATGGCTGACTGGATGTGAGAGCAAAGCAAAATTATTTTGTTGGCCCTGCTTACCTTTTTGAAGGACAAAAATGTTTGGACTAAAACGGGATTTTCTGATTTAAATAATCTTCATAAAGTAATAAGGAGACATTCGATAAGTAAAGAACATTTACAGTCAATTAATCAAGGAAAAACATTTAGAAGAACTCGAATAGAACATGTTTTAGATAAGCAGTTGGAAATTATTCATCGTCAGCATAACAAGGCAGTAAAGAAAAATCCAGAAGTGTTAGAAAGACTTACTGATATTATTTGTTTTTTTGGGAGAGCATGAACTTGGCTTTCATATTCATGACAAATCCAGCGACTCTGCAAATAAAGCTAATTACGTGGACTTGATCAAATTGGTTGCTAAATACAATGAAGCTCTGGGAAACCATTTGGACAATTCCAGTATTTCGCGGCACATTCACTGCAATAGAGAATGATTTAATTTCGTGTTGCCCAAGTCGTACTGCAAAAGATTAAACAAGATGCGTTCGACTTCCTCAAGAACAGTTATGGAAATTATTTCAACATAGCTGCTTTGCGTTCTGAACTTTCGGTTATATATCAAATAGAAGATATTGATAAAAACAGCGTTAGCAATTTATATCATTTCATTAAAGAAAACAGTTTAGAACAAAGCTTACTCTCAAGTGGCAAAATTATGTGAATTAGTATTGACAATACCTGTGACCAATCCTCAACTGAATGGAATTTTTCATCTCTCAAATGTATCAAAACATTCGTGAGGAATTCCACAAATCAAGAAAGACTAAATTATCAATTCTATCAATCGAAAAAGCCCACATCAAAGAACTATCAAAAACCCGTGTTCTTTGATGACGTCATTGCAGAATTATCAAAGAAGGAAAGAAGAATTCCTCTACATTTCAAATAAGAAGATAAGATCTGATTTTCATAATAAATTGCTTCTGTAACAAAAAATCTCAGGATTCGCCACTGATAAAAGGCAAGATGTAAGGAAAGAGGCAAACAGGTATGAAGAGGAAAGGTAAATTAGATGCATTAAAAGAAGGGGATAAGTAGATGTATTTATTTGGGTGAAATCCTTCCATCTAACACAATGGGTATGAGAAGATGAACAGAAAGGCTTTGGGTGATACAGATTGTGTTGGTGTGCCTGAAACCTACTATGAATGAACTCCGCAAACATAATTATGAAGGCTTGCCTTGTTATAGATCTCAGTTGGTGATTGTATTGTGTCAATAAACTCATCCCAAAATATGAACATCATTGTCATAAATGAGAATAGCTCAAAAATGCAAATAATGGAAAAATGATAACAAGATACATAATTAGAAGGAAATATCGCCTTATAAGGATTTTCCTAACTGTTACTCTGAGGTTTAACATTGTACTCAGCTATCAAATCATTATACTACTTATGATTTTGTTTAGGGTTTTTACATGTATTTCTCAGAAGAAAAATTTTTATACAATAATATAATTACTTAACAGAATTTATTAGCCCTTTTCCTTATAACATGTTTTACATGGATGCTTTATCTAGTTCTCGAGTAAAGCATATTAAGTTAGAGAAATTTATCAAAATTCTGGACATCCAACTCCAGCCACTACTGGGGGATTAATACATTGTATGTTAAAGGTTAAAAATATAATCATAAACGAGGAAAAAGAAACAATGTATTGATTCACAAACATGTGGATCAATACATTATTTCTTTTTCCTGGCTTATAATTATGGAATCATTCCACAAAGAAATGCTCAATACTATTAATTTTGTTAAAAATATAATCAATATTGCAAGGCAATATTTGGAGGGATTACATTATAAATTTATTTGTATAAAAATACAAAATTTTTACATTTCATACATTAGTAGTAGTACTGTGGAATTTGTAAAAGTTCTTTTGGTTATAAAAATGTTGTATTTTTATGCAAATATATTTACCCCTCTATTGGTTATGTGATAAGCATAACGCTCACCATGCAAATGAAAGCGTTATTTTTTTCTGCATGAATTCCGACCTTGGTTTGCTGTCTACCTTCTCATCTGAGTTCCATGAACATTGTATATGGTAAAGGTAGCAAAAAGTAATGTTTTAATTTTTGTGGTGAATGCTGTGTGTATTTTTGGCTAATCAATCTCTTGGATTATTATAGCCATAGCTCCTTCCACACCGAACACACAAGGGAGGAAGGAAACCCGGTACTGGCATTAGCCTACTCTTAACGAAAAGCATCAAGGGGGCCAATAGCTTAACATCCCTTCTGAAGGATGGGACACTGACTTCACATGGTCTCCTGAAACCACACAAACAGGGGGTGGGTAACATTGGAAAAAATCCTACTTTCACAGGATTCGTGCCAGCTGCCTTTTCGAGCAGCAGGTGAGTAGCAGCCAGTGTCCGAACCATTACACGGCACCCCTGTGGTGAACGCTATGCTTAACACACAACCAACAGAAGGTTAAAGGTTGAAATTGAAATGATATGGTTATAATAAATCAGTCTGACATATTAGTTATACTGAAGTAGAGATAGAGAGGAAACTTTTGTTTTGAACAGGAAAATGAAACTATCATCTTACACATGATATAATACATGAGACATTTTTGAACACCTGGGGGTATAAATTTAACTACATAAATTCTTTAATTAAACTTTAAAATCATGTTAAAATAAATATTTTTAGAAATCACAAAAAACTGGGCTAATTGGTGAGGAGTTTATCAACAAAAATTTGACACCTAACAGCACTTATGGACATTCATTCAAATAAATCTATTGGTTATTTTGTAAAAACAAACATTTTAACAGAATTTTGACGGCTTTTTTGTTCGATTAATTGTCATTAAGTCATTACTTCTAAAAATGGATATAAGCTTTTTAAAAAAAATAACTACAGTGTATGGTTTCCAATTCAAAAAGTCTACAAAGGAGAACAGGTCTTTTCTTAAGTAAATAAAATTGGATAGTTATTTTTTAAGGCCTTAACAAAAATCTATGAATGAAAAAAATACACATCCCACTGCTTGAGATGTGTCAGGTAAAGAAAAGCAAAACAAAAATATACAAGACATTTTATACATCAAAAAGATTATTTGTTACACCAGCATTGAGTCATTAGCTTAACACTTTTGAATCACATTCTTCTCTTGTCAGCATAACGTATCCTAAATACACTATGGACACCATACATGTCATTATGTAACAAATGCCTACACAGGAAGGGGAATTTCCCGTGCCACAGCAGCTAGGATTTGCTGTGTGGGCATTCGCCAATTCTTAATGTTCTTGGAGACTGAGCACCAGAATTCACCATGATGAGGTTCAGCAGCAACACATCTTCTTCTTACCTCTTCTTGGGACTCCTGGAGAGCAAAAATATGTCAATCACAGACAAATAACAAAGCAAGGAAAATCATTCTCCTGAAGAGTTTGATCATGATTTCTTGTAAACGTCAATTAAATCTAAAATCAACAGATTCACAGAAAAGATATTAATATTTTCAGCATTTACCTTTCCAAAAGCAGATTCAAAATACTGCATATTTTTTCTCTGTATGTTAACACCATAAATTTCTATTATTCATAATGAAACACAAGTAGTGTTTTATTATGAATAATATTAAACACTTTCACAAAGTCATGCCTGATAAAGTAAGTTATAACTATAAATTTCATTACTTATGTAATGCTGCTCATTAGTTAGCATTATGTAATCAATAATTATTCTATGGGGTGATCTCTCCAACTATGACATTCTTAGTCAATCTTCTCCATAAACATATGCTCATGGAGAATTTGAAGCACTATGGCAGTATTTTCCAAACTTGAGTGCATCCCCCATGTGATGTACAGTGTAACCCTATCTATTATTTCCTCATACATTCTTTTCCGAATATTAACATATTTTTAGGGCTATAAGACACACCAACCTATAACCCTGATTTTAAAAGGATTTTTCAGGAAAAAAAGTATTTTGGTTCACCAAAGCCTGTAGGAAGAGCCACGTCGTGTATCATTTCTTGCCGTGATTAATTCCGTATTTCACCTTAAGACCCTATTCAGACAGACATAAGCTGTAAAACTAAGAAAAACACCCATGTTCAGAAATGGGAGAATTAATCTGCTATAATTAATTAATTAACAATAGGTATAACAAGTGGAAGACCTGGGTTTTATTCCCGGTCATAGCAGAATTTTTTCTCATTTCAAAAATATTCTCAAATTTACAGCTTACGCCTATCTGCATAGGATCTTAAGATAATTTCATTCCATCAATTTATAGTTTTTGTTGTTTATTGTTATGCACATTAACCTTTAAACGCCTGCCGAATGGCGCACCCGTGGCCCGCTAAGTTTTGAGGTCTCTCACATATGTTGTTTTTGTCATGGAACTGAAATAGTAAGAGAAGATGAAAGACCAGACATATTTCTTTTCCTCCTCCTCTCCCAAAGCCGAAGTTCTTACAGATTGGGGAAGGGGAGGGGAAACAAACATTCGAGAGAGCCTGTCTTAAAATATAGGCCTCCACCATGAGACCCTCCTTCGCAACCCAAAGAGATACGATAAACTGAATCCCAGGACTTACAATAAGACATACCCAAAGGTTCCTTTATTATTTTCTTCTTCCTTTTGCGTATCTGCGGTCATTCATTTGCAGACCACGAAGTAGAGTGAGAGTAGACTCGTGCGTGCAAAATTTCGGTAGCTGTTCATGTTTATTTTTTAGTTATTACTTTATTTTTATATAATTATTTCGTAGTTATCATATATTTTTGTAATTATTTTTGGAAATGGGCCCTAAGCGTAAAACTCTGCACAAGGATATCGAGGAAGTCTTCGTTGATATGTATTCTGACGCATACGAAGAAGAAGGTGCGGAAAGCGGCAGCGATGGCAAGGAGCCTGAGGAAGATGTCTCGGCAAGGAGTGGTGATTCATCTAAATGGAGATCTTCACATTATGGCAGAAGACAAAAGATCGACGTGCACCCTTTTACTGTCGGTCTGAGTGGAGTGAACACTAGTACTATTATTGTATTTGCATTTTATTGTATTGATCCAAATTTGAATTCCAATACCATATTTCGACACATTTATTTCCTCTAATAGGCAGCATCATGTAATTCTGCAATATGTTAACTATAGATTACTTTTGATTTGAACATTTTATCATGAATAGTTTATTAGATACGCGATTTTTTTTAATGCAAACAAATATTTTTTAAATACCCTAAAATAAATTTGGCAGATAGACCCTACTAGCGGGCATTTAAATCCAGCGGATAAAGGTTAATATTACTTGAAAATATACATAATTTTCAGCATGATTGTTTTTGATGCACATATTCGTATTTTTAAAATTTTATAACTTATCCTGCTTTAATCATTTTCCTGCTTTGATTTCTTAACCACTTCTTAGACAGGTTTTCTTACAATATAGGCCCAAAAAAGATAATTTTTAATTTTAGTTTCAGAAAAATCAGAGACAATTAAGGAAATGCTTTCATTTCTTTTTTTTTAAGTCGTATTACTAATTTTATTGGACTCCAAAATATGTAATATTATTTTAAAAAATCAAGGATTTGACAATTTAAATTCCAAAACTAATATAACTTTAATGGGAAGTATATAAGAGAGGAATAAAATTTCGTTTAATTTATATGTACAAATACTTTATAAATAGGGTGACCATACATCCCGGTCTAGCTGGGACAGTCCCAGATTTTAGATGTTGTCCCAGCATCCCATCCGGTTAAGTATTTAGTATTAGTAGTATTGTCCTTCGCGATCTACTTGGGATATGAAATCATGAAAACAAAAATGGTATAAAATACAAAAATCACCAAAAATGATATCAAATCAACAAAAATGATATATAGTAATAAGATAATAAAAACAATGATGAAAACAAACTGTTATGGAGCATAAACAAGGAAAAATGCTAAATGTATTCACTCGAAAGCTCAACGAATAATTGCTATGAAAAGGTCTTCGAAAAACCAATCCCAAAAGGGTGCGTCCTTATCTGCAGAGGTGGAGGGAAGGGCTCTCCAGGAATTGAGGAAAGAAATAGAATCTGGAAAACCCACTGAGGGTAAATAACCTAGTGGTTAATGGATTCATTGGTTAGGTAAAGAATATCTGAAGTTGAAATTGAAGCACCTGGGTTGTAAATTTTTTGTTGATTTTTATTTAAGACTACAAACACTATAATGAAATAACTACACCTGATGCATTAAGGATGTTTAAAAAAATGTCTGAGATATGCAACATTAACTAATGAAGGGCAATTCAATTGTAATAGCTATCCCGCTTAGCACAAAGGATTAAAAACTATTAATCTCTTCTAAAAGTAATAATTCTGAGCTTAAGGAACAAAAACATGAATATTTACAAAACATTTATTAACAAAACTATGAACTCAATAGCTAAACAACAAAAACAGTCATATCAACTCCATTATGATGAATGTTTGTTGCCAGAAACCAAGCAAACATAATGTGCCTTGTTTACAACAGTTGTCATGAAGATTTTCTTAGCAGGCAATTAAAAAAACTACATATTTTCCCATTCCTAGCTTTTATATGATCTGTAAGGTATCAATTAAAATTATTTTGATAGAGGACATTATTTGCTACAAAAAAGGACATGAGAGCACATGATTAAGATGTATAGTTTCAGAGATGAAAATTTGAGAAAGTCCAGAGACTGCTATGCTCACAAATACCATAACCAAAAATAAAATTGCACCCGAGCACAAACTCAGGTATTTTGAAGAAAAAGAATGCTTCTATGGCCTTCATCTCGAAAAGATAAACAATATAGTACCAAAGCTAGGCCCCTTTGGTAAATGCTGTGTTTCACGATTTATTCCTGATGACTTACTGATTGGTTGACACTACCAAAATAGTATATAGTAGACAACGACTTTGATAAATCAAATGTCAATAAATAGAAACAAATAAGTTTTTCAGTTGCTATGTTGGCATAATGTTTTTTTAATTCTACGCATTTTTTTGAAAGTTTAAAATTATTTGAACTTTTATTTCTGATCGAACCAATTTGAGTTTTAATGCATGATTTATATACCATTTTGATAACAATAGTACCAACTGTCATTTAAAGAGATAATAAAGTACGGACAACCATCAAAATAGGCAAAATAACATTAAAACACTATTGAATCCTTTGCATCCCTTTGTAAAGACCAACAAGATTGCTTGTGCTTGTTTGAAATCCTATTACCTAGCAAATCCTATAAATTCTCAAAACAACCAAATACTAACAAATTAAATGATTAAAAACTAATATCATTTGTTACTAAAACTAAACACTTTCTTGGATATTTGAATGCTTTTTGTAATCATCAGGGACTTTTGTTCCAAATTTGAACAAAATTTATGCTACTAAGAAGAATATGGAGAAAATGAAAAGGATAAGGTTTATTCCCATCTAACCTCTGTTCCAGTCAGCAACTCAAACTTGAAGAAATAAGCCCATGCATCACCCAAGTCAGGATCAATTTTTACAGTTCTGTTAAACCACTCTCTGCACTTCTGGTTCTTCCTCTCCGTCCAAAATAACCTAAAGAGAAAAAATTATTTAATGATCACTACAAAAAAATCACAATTTAAAAATGTGCCATGTAAAGCTTTGTTTAAAACAGCACCATTTAAAATGTAATGCCAGTTCCACAAATGGTACCAGGCTACACTCAAAGGAATACCAACAAAATTGACTTTGTGCATTTTAAGGCAATTTTAATAGCTAAAGAAAAGGAATGCTGGTACCAAGATGTTGACAAAACCTCCTGCGTACACAGAAAATAATGTTTGAATGGCGCACATTTCAAAAGATTTAGACAATTTCAAAGAGGAGTGAAATTTAACTGATAGCTCAAACATGAACAGCGGCTTTTGTTACATATTTAAAATGATAATTAACAATTTTAAATAATATATGATCAACAGATAACATTTAGCTTTATTCTTCTCTCAATTGGAACAAAATCTTTGGTATAAAGAGTTTTATATCTGTTCAATTACAATGACACAGAGACACTCACAAAATCTGATGCATCCAGCACATGACTTTCTCCATTCAGAGAATTTTAAATAAAAATCTTAGATACACCACCACCACCACTTCGCGTGCTTGCGGTTTGCAAATTTGGACTTTGTGACCATTATTCGTGTTTCGCGCATATTACTTGCATTTCGCATCATGCATTTACGATGCCAACAAGCATAAACTCCCTCTACTTTTTAGTGCTTTTCGTCAATGCTGAAAAGCACTATTATCTTTGTGATGTCTGTCCGTCCATACGCATATATCAGGGAAAAATTGACTTAACGATTTCAACCAAATTTAGTACATAGAATCTTCACATAAATTAATGACCAAAATGACATATTTAGACCAGATCGACTCAGCAGTGGCGCCAAAATTGCAAAGTTAAACTTTTCAGTAATTATAAATTTAGAAGGAATTGGATGAACCGATTTCAACGAAATTTTGTATAAAGGAGGTGTGCAACATAGAAAAACAAAATAAAGATGTTTAGCATTATATCAAAACCAGAGCTGCCACAATACAAGTATTTAAAAAAATTCTTTTTTACAAGTATTTGTGTTGAGTTGTCCACATGAATTTTAACCAAATTTAATATTTATAATGTACACATACATGAAAAACCTTATTAGCATATTTAGACCGAATAAGCCAAAGAGGGGTGCCACAATTACAATTTAAATTTTTCCAGTATTTAAGGATATGGAAGGAATTGGCTGAATGGATTTCAATAAAATTTTGTATATTAGATTTGTACAACATACCACAATAAAATCAAGATGTATAAATCAGAGCTAACGAGCAGGACTATCACAATAAAAGGTAAATTAATAATTCTTTTATGGGTATTTCTAGAGAATTGACAGCATGGATTTTAACCAAATATGGTATATATAATCTTCATATAAATAAATAACCAAAACAGCATATTTCAACCATATCAACTAAACAGGGCTACCACAATATCAAGGTTAGAATTTTTTTAACTACAAACTTCAAAGGTATTGGCTGAACAGATTTCAAAGAAATTTCGTTTGTAGGCCGAGTATAGAATGACAAAATGAAATGAACATGTTTAGAACAGATCCAAAAAGCAGGGCTACCACAATATAAGGAAAAAATAATTTTCTGATTTCAAAGCAAATGCATTAATATACAATTATACTACGGCGAACTTCACGAAACGTGCTTCTGTACCATGGGAAACCCGTGTGCATCCCTACTTGTCTGTTTCTATGCTCATTTTAAACTTGAGCACCCTAGAAATGGACATTATTATTATATTATATTTATAATGCTCATTATTAACAGTTTTCAAAGTAAACAAACATGATAACCATAACTTAATTCTTTTGTAGCTCAGTTTAAAACTAACTGCCACTGGCGCTTTTTTCGATAACAGTCAAAGTTGCTGACATCTAGCAGCCAAATTAGAAATTATTAGCTAATGGAAAAGCATCCTGCACATTTAGTTTTTCATAACTTTTACGAGTATGACATTGAAAATATTCGTTCTTCGTGTATGAGGTTGCTGGTTTCTGACCAAAATATCTGATGATTTAATGCTATTATCTTTGAATTTTGAGTGTAATTTATGGAACTGTTGTTTTGTTAGGTTTTCATTGTTTATTACGAATTGTTAATGTAAATCTAAGAATTGCTATCATTTTGTAACGTAAGATTTTCTGCCCCATATTTTGAATGCAATTACTAAATGAAATGTTATAACTTTCTTACACTAGGTTTTGGTTTTCTGTTATCCATTTTCACATAATTAGTAAAAGAAATGGAACCACTTTTTAATGCCAGTGTTTTTTTTTGCGGCTTGGAAATGTTTGTTGCAGAATCCAGGAAAACATTTGTGCATGATGTACTCAACATTCCATTTCAGTAGTTCAATTTAAATTAAACCATTTCCTTAGAATGAACAAAAGAAGATCGAAAAACACATGCAAAATTTTGTGGAGGTAAACTGTACAAGTGCGGAAAGAAGTGTAATCACTTTGCTATGCTGGGTTTTCATTTGCTATTATGTATTTTGAAGGTAATTAAAAGTATTTTTTAATTTTATAATGCTAGGTTTTTCATTTGCGGATACGTTTTCTTTTATTTTCTGTTAAACAGCATTATTTATGGGAATAATTTTGAAAAGAGAAAAAAGTCTGCTATGACCGGGAATCGAACCTGGGTCTTCCACTTGCCAGGCCAATATTCTATCACTGAACTATCTTAGCAGATCATATTTCTTGTTTCTGAACATGGATGTTTTCTTGGTTGGGACGGAACTAGCAAAGCTAGTATCAAACTGCCCTAACGGATATCCTCGAAGAGATACACCGAAGAAAAATTCTCCCTCTCAAAAAGTGAGATTGCCAAGCAAGAAATTGATGGAATAAATTGATATAAAGATACTATGCAGACAGGCATAAGCTGTAATGTTGGGAATAATTTTGAAACGAGAAAAAAGCCTGCTATGACTGGGAATCAAGCCCAGGTCTTCCACTTGCCGGGTGGATATTCTACCACTGAACTATCGTAGCAGGTCAATTTTATCGTTTCTGAACGCAGATGTTTTCTTGGTTGGGACAGAACTAGCCAAGCTAGTATCAAACTGCCTCAATGGATGTCCTTGAAGAGATACACCGAAGAAAACTCCTCCCTCTCAAATAGTGAGATTACCAAGCAAGAAATTGATGGAATAAATCGATCTAAAGATCCTATACAGACAGGCATAAGCTGTAATGTTGGGAATAATTTTGAAATGAGAACCAAGTCTGCTATGACCGGGAATCAAACATTATTTATGATAAAAAGGTGAATTTTTTAGGTTGGCTGGGAACCACTCTCTTGTAATAACATGGCATCTTACAGGAAAATAGGACTTGCACTTCGGGAATTTGCATTTCGTGTCAGTTTTCCGGAACCAATTATTCGTGAAGTTCAAAAAGGTGGTGTATAATATTTCATGTTCTTTTGATTATTAGTGTTTGAGTTAGTACCCACAAAATCCTATCAAACACACACATTATCGAGAAAATAGTGAAAATGTACTAAGGGGACATTAAAATGTGTACATATTTCCACATATCTCGAATTCAACTTTTTTGCAAAAACAATACTTCCTCCTATATGCATATGGAGAAAGAAACAAAGGAATGAGGTACTTATATTCCATTACAAAGTGCCCTTTTTTCAATTTAAATATAATATTTTCAACATTTTAGGCCTCTGAGAGGACATCTCAGAATAAATTGATAGTAGAGGAGTTGACAGAAATGCAATGGATTTTATAAAGCTTCAAACACCATCTCTCAGGATGTATTGTTAAATAAACTGTGCAAATTGAGCATCAACAGTAGAGTACTATGGATTAAAGAGTTCCATACAGGTCAAACACAGAGAATTAAAGTGAGAGAAAAACTTTCTGAAGAAATTACATTAACTTTAGTCGTTCACCAAGAAAGTGTTCTTTGTCATTTACTCTTCTTTATGCATGTAAATGAGCTACCAACTGTAGTTCATTCTGAGATTATGCTCTTTGCCAATGACTATTATATATACATTTGAAAAAGATCGCAGTGAACTGCAATGAGACGTTGAAAAGTTAGACAATTAGGCAGAATCAAATAAAATGCATATCAAAATAAGGAAAAGTAAGCATATTACATTTACCAGGTACAGGTCTAGGGATTGTTATCAGTACATGATATAGGGAAATATACCTAACGTAGACTATTTAAGCACTTAATTAAATTGACAGAAGGGCTAAGCTGAAACATGTACACAGAGGAAGTAGTACCACTTTATACTATTCACAGTCACAATGACAGGCAGCATTAAATCTGTGAAAGAACAAGTATAAAAAATGATAGACCTATTCTACAACACATAATAAATGTTTGGGACCCGCATGACATAGGACTAATAAATAAAATAGAAATGGTTCAAACAAAGGTATGTACTAAGAAGATATAGAAACAGAGGATAGTGTAACTGAGATGTAGCAAAGTTGAGGTTGGGAGTCATTAAAAAATAGAAGAATAAACAGATTGAAGGAGATATAACAAACAAGGAGCAATGGCCAGCTGATCCTAGAATAAGCATAGAAGAATTAATAAAGCAAATTTTATAGGTAAAAGAGATCACAAACAAGGATTAAGTTAAGGACACAAAACGAACACAAGGAAATATGTACTCATCCATACATAGAGGGTCAAGTAAATGGAACACGCAGCCTGAGGAACACCTCCAAGTTTCCAGAAAAATTAGAAGACTTTTAGAAATAAGCTAAGGCTAAATTTTCAAATGTTAATTTCCTTGTGTACTTAAGTATATGAAGGAGCCAGAGGAAGGAGAGGATTGCTTGATAGGGTAAATTAAGATAGGGACCTCATGAGCCTCATGGCTGATATGGAAGCTGAGAAGGCCCACCTTGAATCTTGAAAGCTCTGAACATGATTCTGTATATGTAAGTGTTTTCTTCTTCTTGTCATTTTGTACATTCACCTTTGAATTGCCAACAGGCCGTAAGCCCAAATGTTACATATTGGAAAGGATAATAAAAATAAAACAATAATCATAAATGAATACTGACAACAATCCCTTAATCCTTCATGTTTACCTCATAAACTAACACTGAATGCCAAATTTTCAATCAAAACCTCACTTACTTGGAAACTGCCAGCAGGACATGTGGATCATGCTCACATCTTTTAAGGGCATCAACACTCTTTGTTTTGCGTTGAGGGCGTGGTTCCAGAAACACAGCTTCAGCCCACAAAACACCAGAAGTAGGACATTCTTGAAGAGCTATAAGAAATTTTCAATCAATAAATAGATTGCTTGTAACTACTAACAGATTTGGACATAACACAGGAGAAATAATTTCCTCTGAAAAAAGTGTCAAGTTGAAGACTGAAATAAAGTTTCAGAAAAATTGACAAAGTAATTATGTAAGTGGTTGAAGCATCAAAATGATAATGGTCATCATCATCTTTGAATAAAAGCTTAAATGGTGAAGAAATACCATTATCAGACAAGTCAAATTTGATCGAGTGTGTCCTTGCAGCAACATAAACAGCAGTAAACAAAAATCAGCTATATTCCTATATTTACATATATTATTTTAAGCATGTTTTAATGTATTACTTAGCTGAAACTGGAATCGCAATATTATGTTGATTTTTAAAAGCCATGATGATGATTTATAAAAATAACACTTTATTCATGATTTTCTATTTACTTCTCTAATAAAACTTTGATTAATTGCCTCATTTATAAGATTAAACAGAGTATTACTCATTAATATTCAATCGAATTCACTGTTACAAAGGTATTTTTCAGTGTTTTGAACAATTTTTAAGACTTGTAAGCTGGGGTGCCACAGCTGATTGTTAGAGGGTGCCATAAAAAATAAATAAATCACAAGTTTGGAAATTTTGATTGGTCATTACTTTTCCCTAATAAATTGATGATGATGTAGTGCCAAAAATGCAACAATCTATTACATATATTAAAGAGAATTCTGTCTTTCTTTCTGTGTGTTTGCACATCTGTACAGTTACAGCACATTTGTCATTTGCATTTTAAAATCACTTAGAATTGCGATATAAATATGGGACTTGCACCAAACGATGCCTAAAAGAACGGATATTCATTTTCCAGCCATTGATTTTTGAATACGTGTCGAATAATTCCACAAATTAGTTATTAACACTAAATGTTGGCTAAATTTTAGATGACAAAATTTTGTAGTCAAGGGCGATAGCATTGTTGCTGATCTAGCAAAATTACATCTATATCTAAAAGCAATGACATGAACTTTGATACTATATTTGAAATCAATTGAGAGAACTCTTCTTATATGTTTTGAATGCATTTTAATCGAAAGGGAAGTAATGATAGCTTAATTTGAATGATAGGTTTGTTTACTGCAATGCCATTTCTAAGGCGTGGAAGAAATGCAAACGAACATATGACAGCTAATATTTTAATTAGCTTTATAATTTGTTTACCTTGACAATGAAAGAACTTAGTAAGTAGTTTTTTTAATTCACATATTTTTTGTAATCACTATAAATGCACCAGCCATGCATCAAATATCTTGCTTAATTAATCATAATCATTGTCAATACAGTAATTTGCTTTAAACCCCAATAAAATTTCCAAATGAAAAGATATTTTCAATGTATGCATGAAGTATCTTCCTATTTTAAATGTAGAGTTGTCCATCATTACAATGCATTGGAGTCATTTCTGACTTAAAATTTTTATGCTACATGTTTGTTTTAAATTTACATGCAACTTTTCACATAAATTTTCAATCGGTTTTTGTCCTCGTGATTTTGTTTCATTGTAAGCTGTGTAAATGCACTTGAAATAATGCAAAAATCCGAGATCAACAATGCCAGCTACCATAGCAACCTCTTTATGAAATGTCGAAAAATCGGAAAAAATCAAATATAAACTTAAAATATGAGGGAGGGGAATGGAAGAGAGAAAAGGAGGAAGAATGGGAAGTGCCTTAAATTTAATATCTAATCCACGCATACCCATCATATCGACAGGCTTTTGTACTAGTATGAAAAAATTTGCAATCTTGTTTCAAGATGCAGTGTCACAAAATTCTTTTTACCTTTGAAAGGGTGCTAGACCTAAAAAATGTTGGGAACCATGATTCAATCAGCTTAAAAACATTAGATCATGGTTCTACTCTATATGTAACATTAACTAAACCAGAAAATAAGAGATCCTGGCTCATTGAATTCATTCTAGTAGATTCTAATTTCACGATAATCCTCTATGAAAAATCACTCTCATCAAAATTGTAATTCTCAGACCAGCCAGAACTGACTTTAAAACTTTAAGTGGAAGATTATTAATCATCTTTATTTTTTAATCTTTAAAGATGCCTCTGGATTTCTTTGAATTATCACTAAACTTAACTACAGTGACCAGATGTCCCAGTCCTAATCTTTAGGAAAAATGAACACTTTGTTTTGAAAAAAATATAAATGTTGAAAACTACCAAGCCTAGACAAGAGTAACTTGACAAGTAACTAAAAGATAAAAGTTTTAACCACAACTGAGGAAAAAAAAAATATTATTTTGGATGCTATTTTTTTAGGTTCATCAAATGGAGACTGCAATTAAAATTAGTCAAATGGAAATCACTAGGTATCTCTCAAACTTTATGGGTTTCATCACAAATTTAAGTGAATATAAGTTTTATTTTCTTAGGATAATCTGCTGGGGATTAGGAAAGTTGGGAATATAACTTTTACGTAAGCACATATCCACACAGCACCACTTTGGCTATGTTATTCGCAACATTTTCAAACCAATCTTCACATAAATTGAAAGGAATTGCTCAAGAAGCAAGATCAAGACAGAATTATTTCCAAGGCAATAATGTGCAGGCAAGTGCACAGGATACCAGCCAGAGGGATTAATCAACAGAGTTGACGCTTCACCTTTTGCCATTAGGGTATTGGCTATGTCCTTGAGGCCAGCACGTGCTTCTACTCGCACTGCTTCCAGCCAAAGCAATGGACACTTGGGACAGCGAAGTCTAGCCTTTTCAAGGACAGAGCGTGCCTTGGTCAACTGCCCTCTTTTTTCTTCCAAGCGAGACAGGAGTAACCACAGGGCCACCGAATTCTGGCACTTCTTCAACTATTATGTGAATTGAAAAATGGAACAACATTTAATAAATATTGTGAAAGCTATGTAAATAGTCAAACATTTAAATAACAAATTATTTTTATTTATACAGCAAATTTTTTTCAATATTGCACTTTAGCCCTAAAAAACCAAAATACTGCATATAAAATCAGAGTACTACACAATAGTATTAACTTGGTTAACTCATCCTTGGTAAAGAAATTTCATCCACTGCATCTGTAAGACTTGCAAGTGAGACTTTTTTATGAAATTTACTAGCAATTCTTTAGATAAAAGACAAAATTCTAGATCTGCAAGATTTTAGTCTCTCTTACGATTATAAATTACCTTTAATATATTACCAATATGAGAAACATTTATCAACTTATGGATAATTGATGAATGGCATGCTGTGTAGGAAAGAATTTCAGAAGAATAACAAAGCATCCTGTTAGGCACATTGCTATTTAAAAGAAAAAGAGTGCCAAATGTATTTGATCTGCCAGTCTATAGGCATATAAAAGGAGCTATACTGCTATGCAGATTAGTAATAAATTTGGTAATTATGGTATGTTATTAATGAAGAAGATGAAAACGACTTTGTGAAAATCATTGAATCATGGCTGCCACTTCACTGGAAGCAAAAATTCTACCTGTTGCATTAACTCTTGGAATATTCATCCATATAATTATTGCTTTTTAGTGTGCTTTTTAAAAAATGTGCTTATAGTTTCACTTTGACATCTGTCTGTCCGACTGTCTATACCAGTGGATCCCAACCTTTTTGTAGGTGCGGCACCCTTTCAAAGATAAACAGAATTTTGCGGCACCCCAGCCTTCAAACAAGGTTTTTATTTTTTTAACAAATGAATATTACAACGTTTGGATATATCCATTTTTTGGTACCACATTCAAATCATTGATTTATTTACAAAACTAATTTTATCGCAGCACCCCTAAAAATAAGCTGCAGCACCCAGATTGGGAACCACTGGTCTATACACTTGCTTAAACTGAAATTGTGATTAAAAACTGTAAACAATAGAGTTGAAACTTGCAGTGTAGATTTCTGTACCACTGGCTCTTGCTTTTCTTTAAATTTAAGTTTTGAAAGTTATACAGGGTTGGATAGAGGCCCATTAATTTTTTTCTTAGTATCTCCAAAGGTATAAAAGATGGAAAGCTGATGTTTTGAGTGTACATTTCCACATTAACCCTACACTGGTATTGCTATTTTTTAGTTACGATTCTGGTACACCAGGTTCTAGACAATGTCAATTAGGTTAATGGGAGAAATCTTCATAGCGAAATAAAACACAAAGTATTGCCGAATTTAAAACTAAAAGAAAAAACTCTAATTTTATCCATGTTTATGGATTACACTCTGCTTGTTTGGATTTGTTAACTGCCATCTTCAAGTAAACAATTAATTAATGGATAAAATAAATTAAAAAGTCTGTAAAAACAAGATCCAGAAAAGCAGGATAGCAGAATGGGAGACTCGTAAAATAAGGGGTTAGTATATTTGCCAACAAGAGATCAAAGAGATATTCCTGAATTGTGATTATATATTATTGATTTGATTTTATTAGCTTAAAGATCCTTCGGATTCTCAAATAAGAAAACAATCATACAACTGCTCACCCCCTGATGGTATGTGTCCCATGCTTGTTTTTGGTCACCCTGCTGCTCCTCAATTTGTCCCTTCATCATCCACAATTTGGCATAGTCAGGAAATACCTTTAAGGCTTCATCAAGAAGATGAAGAGCCTTTTCAAGATCATTTAGTGCCCATTCTAGTTTTGCAGATTTCATCATTACCCTATAAAAAGTGAAAAAAAAAGGTAAAATCATTTCTACATGATAAAACATTGATGTTAAACTCGATTATAAAGATGAACATACCTGGGAGTGGGTGCAGATGCTCGAGCCTTGGCCAACAGCCTTCTAGCTCGCTCGTATTCTGAATTTTCAGATTCCAGTTTGACAGCAGCTAACCAGATCTCTTCTGAATTTGGATTAGCCTGAAAGGCTAAAGATAATATTCCTCTTGCAGCTGGAACATCTCCCTGTGAAATTCACAATAGTTTATATAGTTAAATTTTGAATGTTAGCGAATAAGTACAAACATTAGAAGCATTCCTGAAACAATGAAAATACTCCAAGAACACTATATTTACTTCTTTATAAGACAAACTTTTTTTCCCAAAATTTTCATTCAAAAAATTAAGGTGCAGCTTGTACATGAATATGAAACAAAAATAATTCAAAATAGGATATTCTGAAAATAATATTTCGATTTCCACTTTTATGTTATTTTTGGTTAGAAGCTGTTGGACAGATATCGTGATTTCCTCTAGAATGCAGTATGGACAGAATCAACATCGGAATGATATTTTCAATACATAGTATCTTTTCGCAACGTTTGAAGTGACTGCCTTGCCTGATTATCACTTCTAGACTCTTGCAGAGCTTACAATGTAGTCTCGAGGTATTTGATTGGTTAGATCCAACTCAGCGCAACTTCAGCACAAACACCAGTGCTCACAAATTACTGGGTCACCAAGTATTTTTACGGTAATACGGTATAAATTACCGGGGGTTCAGCTGCTGACTGAACTTGATCTATTCTCGCCTTGAATGCTTTTCAAGTACAATGTAACATATGCCTAATGTGTCTACAATGTAAGAAGTATCTTGTATCTCATAACAGACATGCGGAATGTATGGTGATTTTTCGAAACACAATTTTTTGATCTTTTAAAATCACTAGTACTTGAATATAATGCAGGGGCTACTTTTAAAATTTAATCTTTTGGAAAAAACATCGCGTTATATTCGGGACAATGCGGTACGGTATTTTTTCTGCTTTATTTTTCTCCGCTTTCTTACTTATTAGAAGCAGGTGGGAAAAAGAGGAGTAAAATTACGGATTTCTTGAGTTGGATCCAGGCAAAGTCAGCTGAGAAGGATAATTGACTTTCTAAAAACTTTTTTCCATTTTTGATGTTGAAAAACCTGAGGTGCGGCTTATATGCGAGTAAATACGGTATTATCTCACTCTCACTTGTGATTTGTAAAAATATTGGAACCATAATAAAATTTCATTGGTAATCATAAATACTACAGCTACTTCTTTTCCCATAGTAAATTTCAGGATTTAAACATAAGTTTCCTACTACAGTAAACTCTTGATAATCCGGCACCACTCGGGACCGGAGTAGTACTGGAATAACGAGATTGCTGGATCAGCGAGAGGCAAAATTTATAGTATATTTTCAAGGAGATAACACACGTGTATTAACCAAAATGGTCGGACTTGAGGAATACATTTCATTTGCCACCCTCAAATTCTACGTAAATTATTTATAAATAACAAAAAATGACCATGAACATTTAAATCCGGTGCATATGTTAAATGTGCAAGGGAATTACATGCTGCATACAGACACATATTAACATATGTATTTAGGTGTTATATCATAGGTTTCATTCCCAGGTTCATCATTTATTAGGTACTTATCTGAATTTTTTAACCATAGCGGAATTAAATAATTATAAAATCATCTCCGGGAGGCTTCTGTAGAAATAGCAAATGCGGCGCTGAAGTTTTATGGAGAAATAATGCTATAATAACGTAAGATACGTTCCTTGTTACTCTTCCATAATACTTTTCGAATAACATTAAATTCGTTCATTCAAATATTTTGTATGCTTTTAAGTTCGCCTGTGTTTTGTCTCTCTCGATCTTCCTTCAGACAGACTTAGCTAACTCCTTGCAGTAGCTTAACTCACGGTCGTAGAATTAATGCTAATTCTACGTGGGAATAGGCATCCGCATTAACTTATTTGTTTTGTGAAGGAACAGAAGCAGTTTTGATAGTGCGTTGTCGAAAACAACCAGGCTCTGTGGTTTTCATTTGAAAGAGGTTATTGAAGACAGCTAAGCTATCATTCTTCATGAACTAGAAATAATTGACAAAGTTAATGTAAATATTGGTCAGTCCCTATTATTTAAAGTTCACGGTTCCAAAGTTTCACAAAAACCAACACATAATTCAACCTTCTCGGCAAAAGAAATCTTTTTACTTTCTCCATATACGAAGTATAGAGAAAGTATTGTTTTCATGAAAAAAATCAAACTCAAGATTTCAACGGAAATACATGTTTTAAGGTTCCCTGAACACGTTCTGACTAGTTTCGTGATGATGCCTGTGTGTCTGTCAGTCTATCTGTATGTGATAGATTTTTGTGGGCGCTCTAACTCAAAAACTATTAAACAGATCAATGCAAAATTTTATAATTAACATTTTTATGAAAGTTAGAAGATTTGATTAGTTTTTGGTAAAAATCGGTCGACCGAAAGTGGGCGTTTACTCTTGTCACTTATCCATTATTTTGATATATTTGCTTTAATATTTGATAAATGTAAAAATGTATTGGAATAAAAGTTGTAGGAAATTTCATTTTCTACAACCTTTGTTTGATACATTTTTCCATATAAAGCATTGTTTAAGAGATATCTGATATTTTTAGCTGCCGCCACCTACTGAAGACTATTGTTAACAATTGACACTTAGTTACGTCTTAGTAATGCTCCTTTTTCTTTTCTTAATTGTCAACCAAAAGTAAATATTGGCAACGATCCCAGAGCTAACAACATGTAATTTGCCATATAAATATGGAGAAAGTCATGTGTTGCCCACATCAGTTTATTTTAATTTACAATACCATTTCCATCGAAATAAATGCAGTTACCCATCTTTGTTTACAAAACCACTGCATCATCATCATTTAACAGAATTTGTTTACTTCAACTTCTAAACACATATTGCAAATAACAATTTAGCACAAACGTCATGGATATCGACATAACACAAAACACACATCACGGGAAATACAAACAAGAAATAAAATAAAATACAAAAATATATAAAATAAAAATACAAAATAAGAAATAAGAACAAAATTGGGTGGATAATACCAATCAAACATTACACTTTTCGTGGATGCTCCTTATTGTAATAAATCTAATTCCCCTCTTCGTGAGTACTGATACACTTTATATACAATTTCTCTTGCTTGTTTGTGCAAAACCTTGTGTTTACTTCCTTTGCCCTCCATTTTAGAACACCACAAGATGGTACCATTTAAATCTCAATCGTAAAACATGCAAATAAACATGAAAATCGTGCTGCAAATGTACGAACTGCACCCCAAAAGTCGCTGTAACTGACTGACGCTGATTGGCCAAGTGAAGGAGTGGGAGAAACCACGTGAGATTCCTGACCTTCTGCGCAACCAGTTGACACCCGCCTTCATTCATACTCCTACTATAGTCCTCTACGCTGTGGTTCTTAACAAATAGTTAAATGTAAATACAAATTTTAAACTATTAGTTTAATTTTTCCATTACATAAAAGAAATTTACATGGCCTGTGTACTTCAAACTTGGTTCAATGGCCTCAGTTCTCATCAAACGTGGCAGTATTTCCTCTTGCGGTGAAATGCAGAACTTCACGATGTCATTACAAAAAAGTGCCGTAATAATGAGAGTGCTGGATCAACAGGTGCTGGATTATCGAGAGTTTACTGTACCAAGGTATTTGAAACCCAACTATTACCAACAAGGGTAATAGTGTTACCTCAAGGTTTTTAGTTATTTTTTGGTCATGTTATTATATTTTTACCATATTTTTGTTTAAAAAACACAATGCTGCAATACTTATAATTAGGGCAAGTTTGTTTATGACCTAAAAATCATGCAAATATGCAAGAATTTATGACTTTTAAAATTACAAAATATGACCTACAATCTCCAACATAATGTAAAAAAATCGAGCTTTATTTATTAAAAAATCTGACTGATTAATTCCCAAATATCAAGGTGTAACCTAAAAATAAACAACAAAAATTATCTCCGATTGTCACTTAACATGGTTTTATAATGGGAAAAACTCCTTTCCACATCACAGGAAGTAATTGGGGCATATTTGAAAAATGTGAAATCATTGCTACTAAGTTCTGGGCCGTCTTCGTCGAATGTTGCCTGCTTACCACTAAGAATGTTACCAATCTTGCAGATTGTTGAATATCCTTCATTTTGATGGAGTACACTTTGTAGTTTTACAAACACATTGTCACCTACCATGCCATGGGCTACATTTAACTCACTCAACATTTTTCACAAGTTCAAGATCCCGACAGAGTTCTACACCCATTGTTTCAAGTTGAGTGATTGTTGTTGCTAGTTTGCTGAAGTTGGACTTGATATAGGCAAGGTTTCCAGACAAAGTGTTGCCTGAAAACAGCAACTTAGCAACTTTGATCGAGGAAGTTTCGTCATCGCTGAAACTACTAACAACTTTCTCAATTTCACTTTAGTTGATGCAGTAATAAACTGCTGCTTGGAGCCAGGTTCCCCAATGTGTGAGGACAGGTTCTGGAGGCAGATGTACTGAAGGGGCGATTTCCTTGAATTTCTGTACTTGTAGTGGGACTTGGATGAATATTTTTTTCACATTAGAAATTAGCTTGTCCACATCAGGATAGTTCCCACGAATTTCCTCAGCTACCCTATGCAATGCAAGTTAGGCGCACCATTTTTTGATACAGCATCTTCAGACCTTTGGCCACCTTCACCATGTATGGAGCTGCATCTGTTACTAGCAGAAGAACATTTTCTCTCTTCACCGCATCTGGCTACAGGAGCTTCATAGCGCTGTCGAAGAGCACACCAATGGTTGAGTGGTTAGCCCTCTCCAACACTTCACAAGAAAGGAGAAATGTTTCTCCAGGTCGGTCTTCTCTTAAAATTCCAACAACAACATTAGCTATGTACCTCCGTTCAACATCGGTGGTTTCATCAATGGAAATCCATATCTTGTTGTCGGCAATGCAAGATCTTATGTTATTTAAAATGTCTTGGTAACAAGCAGTCACCAAGTTTTTCCGTAGCGTTGTTTCACTGGGGATGTGCTGATTGGTGTACCTCTCTAGAAACTTCCTTAAATGCTGGTTATTGAGTTTATGCAACGGGATATCAAAAGACATCATCATCTCACACAGGTCCTTGGAAAAAACTGATGTTTTGCTTGGCATGGACGATGTTGATTTCTTCTGGAACATTAGTTGTTGCTGGCTCTCTAATGCAGAATTTTGAGCCACACTGCTCTTGTGTTTTGAGGTGCTGCAGTGTTGTTGCACATTAAACTGCTTCTCAGCGGCAACTTTTATTTTGCACACTTTACAAAATAATATCTCGCCATCTGTACTAAAATGTTGCTCTCCAAACTTCCGTACAAATTCTCTTAACTTAGTATTTTTTGAAGGCTTTGCTTTAGGCATCTTTAGCTGAGACTGATGTGGCACACAATGTGAGACTGAGGTGACACAATGAAATCTTCCAAGTCACTTAGGGAGGGAAAAACCAACTCATTATGTTACTGCAATCTCCCCCCTACCCTAATTGCATCACTCTGTCTGTCATTCCTAAAGCAGATGAGTCATCTGAGATGACCTTCACAGCAAGTCTGCTATAGTTGTGGACAAGTTAAGTTAAAGTAGAGAGCAGGTAGATGACCCTTCCTTCTTCCAATAATCCTTTTCTTCGCGCCGTCCCCTTCATGTCCGAACGATCCTCATGGTGGTTGCCTGGTGAGTCATGCTCGATGACTCACAAGTGGACTATTAATTACTAAAATTATAATATTTCTATCTTCAACAAAGTAATTAAAAACAAATATTGTAAACATTGTCCTTGCGATTTGCTGATTGATTTGACACCAAATGGCACGCAATTCCGTTAATTTTCAGTTACAGAATTGTCAATAATTTCAGCCACATAATCAGCCGATGTTTTGCTGTTACGAAACATGGAAATCCCCACCCCTTCTACATTTTCTTACGGGGTATCCTGTTATTAATATTTTAATTGGACGAAACCTGGTGTAATTCCGGTCATACTGTACACAAAAGCTGGATTCCAAAATATATCACTTATATAATAGCTTATCTATCCTCAATTCTTTGTTTGAAAATGAACCGTAACTCTAGCAGAAAGATATTTCTTGCCATGTCAAAAAATCAATAACTTCCAGTTGACATATAATTTTTACAAAATTTTGTTTGAAAGGTACAAAATGCATAAAATATGACAATATATGCCCTTAAATGGTCGAAACATGACCAAATCCTAAAAAAGGCCAAAATATGCAATTATATGCACAATAAAAACCATATAATTTTAATCAGAGTAAGTTTAAACATAGTGAAATTAACTTGATAATGATAATAAGGGCAAGGAAAAAAATATGACATGTCATGAACATCCTTGCCCTACTTATATTATACAGGGCAGCTATACCCATTCATTTGTATTTAGCATAAAAACTACTAAATCATTTTATGAATTTCATGAAATCTAGTAGAGGTTGACCTCGATTTATGTTGTTCCATTTTACAAAATTTCAAAGTTACAAAAAAAAATTCTTTCCGGTGCTTCATTATACAAACAAAATCTCCAAGTAAAAAATCCATTATTTTTTCATAACAAATCTGTAACAGAAGAAGATATAATGATAATATTATTAACTAGCATAACTGCCCATCAAAAATGACGGGATCATCATAAAAGGATTCCAAAGATACATATTTGATTTCAATATGAAAAATCAGTAAAATTTGCTATGATCTGGTTTTCCTTTCATGCACAATCAGATCAGTGTTTTTGAAAGTTATCTTGGTTTTAATTATATTTTTAAATAATTAATATCAGAGAGGCCAAATGATATCCAAATATTTGCTGATAATAAAAGGAAAATCGAAATAATCAACCCTATATAATTTGCTTGGTTATGTGTCAGGTGTAATGGTCGACTGTTTTAAAGGAAAATAAATGTTTCTTATTCTTATCGTTGATTGTCTCCTTCAGTTCACAAACGCTAGAATGAAAGATTTAAACGTTAATAACTTTTGAAGGCATGACCATTAGGAGTATAAGAAAAAAAACGTCTGATTAATTTTGATGCTCTTTCATCTCCAAGTGGTTTCGTCCAGATATCAGAATACCAATTGTGTAACTCTCCTTGTAAGACAACCCCCCTCCCCTTTTAGCACACTGTCAGAGCAGAAAAATGTTTTTATGGCCTAATTTCTCATCGACTATTTGGTGAATATTTTGAACACACATGTTCAGCATACGTATACTAGTTTGTTCATTAATTGAAATAGTAAAATAAATTTGTTTGAGGAAAAAAAACAGTAGGGTATTTTGTGTTATGTATTATTCTTGATATAATTATCATATCTTCCACAAATAACTCTGTTCTTTTCATACTCTACATGTCATCAAATGGAACAAAGAGATCTCACTAAGGAAAACATCAGGAAGAAAATATTTGTGCATTCAGTTTAAGACCTGTGAATGACTGCAATAACAACAGAAACAATTATGGTGATAGTGAGAGTGACCTAAGCACTCCTCTTTCCATGAATTCTGTGTTGAAGTCAATTCCATTTCTCAGTCAAAAGAGAAATGCATTCCCATAATATACAACTAAACCCTTACTTTTTGGCTCTATTATGAATAAATACAAAATATGTCATACAGATAATGCTAAAATATTTGAAAATGGTTAAATAGCTCATTATTTTCTTATTTGTTCTTACTAGCCTTTTATAGGCATTTACCAATATCAATTTTTCAAATAACAAAACTTAATAAAACCTACTCACAGCCATCCACTTAGATTTTGCTCCCATCAGCCACAAGACTTCTGATTTGGGACAATGGGCCACAGCTCTCTGGAGGAGGGCTTCAAGGGACTCACGACTTCCATTTGTCTTCTCAAAATATGCTGCCCTCAACCAAATTGACTTCTTGCTCGGGAACACTGACAAGGCGTGGGCATATATGGTTCGTGCACATTCAAATGCCCCTTGATTGGCACACTTTTTCAGAAATGGAAATGGACTATTAGTAAATTATCCAAAAATTAAGTACATTTTTTAATAAAAATGGATCAGCAAGAATCAATTCATAACAATTTTTCAGAATGAATAAGACAACAAATTAAAATATCACTTTAAATTATCATTATTTATCAACTATTATCATTTTTTGAGATTTTAGGAGAAAAATTCTGTACTTGACTGGGAATCGAATCCGGGTCTCCCCACTTGCCGGATAGGTGCTTTAACCAACTAAGCTATCAAGCCAGCCTGATTCTCTTGGTTTCAGCTTAATGTGAACATGCATAATATGTAATTTCAACACCTTTGTAACTATTATCATATTTTATATATTACTATAAAAATTATGCTATTTTATTAGAGCAAGCAAACTACATAACAAATAATTTTAATTAAATTTAAATAACAAGTAAACTAACCACATAAGATATTTATATCCTTTTGTCAATGCCTATGAATATTCAAGTGTTTTGATAATATGTCAATATTTAATATCTATACAAACAAATTAAAACTTTTTTAGTTCATTTCTACTTAAGATACACAATAGACAAGCAACCTTTGCAAAATACAAAGGATATAATCATCTTTCAGCATTTTATTTCAATTACTAGAAAAACATGAATCATAGAAGTACTATAGGGGCTTTTTAACTCACAGCTTCAGCATCTTCCATCCAAGTGTGTTTACAGTCCTCCTCTTCGACTCCCTGACCAATAATTGCACGAACGAGTGCTTTACAACACTGAACAGAACCAGATTTCTCAGCTTCTATTGCTTCCTTGAACCAATGTTCTCGGTTGATTTCAACTCCATTGGCACTCAAAGATGATATTGCTGAAAAAATTACAGAACTGCTAGCTCCGGATCATAAACATCAAATGCAACTTGCAGCAGTGTATTTACTCAAAAATAGTTTGGTCAGCTAAAACCCTTTATCCCAAGCAATAGAGCGTAAAATCATTTCTTTTCATACATTAAAAAATTCTAAGAATTCAGTGAAACAAAAAAACAACACCTCAATTTAATTTAAGCAATTAGAAATAACCTATTTACGCAGTTAAAAAAACCACACACCATAATTATTGCTTCAGACTTAAAACACGATTTGTTATTAGTTGAAAAAATCATACAAACTAGTAGTGCAGAACTTGTGTGTCAGATAAGCATTATGAAAACAATATTACAGTAAAACATAAGTCTTATTTTCAAAGCAACAACTATGTATACTTGTACAGTGACTTAATGATTTAGAGGGAACACTACATACAGGAAACAACTGTAAAATTTTTCCTAACTTTAGTAGAACCTAATGACATTTCATAACTACAGAGGGAAACTCCCCATATATTCTTTGACCAAAGTCCCTTATAAATACTTACTTTCCTCAGTCTTTGCTTCAGTAGGCTAAAGAATAACCCTCTAACACTATTTGGACTTGTACATGAAGAGTGACTTGACATTGCAAATGCTTACTGCAGCTTATAAGTCAAGCGTGGCTAGACATACATAATTTAAAAGGAAAAGGGAAGAGGGATTTATAAAAAATTTTCTCTATCTAGCCCATAATTGCATTTTTTTGTGCCTCAATGAACCTCTAAGGGTATACTTAATGATATAGTTGAATGGTATACTGGAAAGAACTCACAGGATTCTCTGGCCAATTCATGATAGCACTTTTCTTAGGAAATACTATCATCATGACAGTATTTTTCAGAATTAACACATTTTTCAGTATTAAAGAATATGAATTTGCGCTACCATGTATAAACACTTCAATATTTTTTAATGTTTTATAAAGCAGTGATGATGAATTTTATTTTTAACAGTGACTAGTCAAGAGCCAGTGAGAAATTTTGAGAAATCTAAAATAAATTTATATGTTAATATTTGCGAATAATGAAAAATAAAATCAAACTCATAGATTTATAGAATGAAAAAGAATGGTCAAACATTAATAGAGTGTGACAAATCATTTACTTACAATATATTACAGCAACTAAATACAACTTACAATTCTCCTTTTTTTTCTACTGGTACCCATTTCCCTGTGTTTTTATATTCCCTACCCCTTAGCACCCACAAAATTCCTATCACAAACAAACTCACACACACACCCACAGACATCATCGAGAAAATAGTAAAAACGTGTTCAGGGGACCTTAAAACATGTATTTCCGTTGAAATCTCAAATTCGATTTTTTTCATGCAATACTTTCCTCTATACTACATATGGAGAAAGTAAAAATGGATAGAAAGGATAAAAAACTAGGAATAACTAAGAAGGGTAAGAGAAAAGTGAGTGATTATACAGACTGGATTGGACATTTCTCGAGGAAAGATTTAAGACATGTTAAAAGGAAAACTGGAAGGAGAAAGAGGTTTCAACTGATAAACAAATTAAAAGAGAAAGAGAGTTGCCAAAACATAACAAAGAGTATGGAAAGCAAGAGAATGTGGAGAACCAGATTTAACCAATAATAACAATGGATTTAAGGACTGGCTAACCATGATGATGATGGTGCAATAATGTCTTAATCTCTTGAAAACTTAGATCTTCCTTCTATAAAAGAAATTGAAGAGGGCGAGAAAGTAGCCTATAGGAATGGAACATAATGCTTCTTGCTTGGAGGGACAAGAGGATATTGACAATGGCAGTAGGTTGGGGATAGATCAAGAATGAAAAAAAAATCTTTTCCTAAGCAGAGGTCTGTCTTAAATGCAAGGTAAATATGGCATTATTCTATCAGAATCAAATCCAGTAATGCATGATTTCAAAGGGTATCATTTAGGAATTAATATGTAAATATTACCCCAATACTTGGAGTTAATAGAATTTATATCTGCTAACAACTAATGAAAAATGGAGAAACTTCCTAATAACCATAAAAATTTTATTGTTATTAGGAGGTTTCTTCATTTTTCATTGGTTGTATTTAACCACAGAGCTCTGATATTACTTTTTCTAATATTTGCTATCGTTTCTTCTTTCTAAATAAATTTATTAACTTTATAGAAAAATAAACTTACCTCTTTCAATGATTTTCTCAACCATGTGGTGATTCCCATTGGCTTCCTCAAGCTTTGCAGCAGTTGTCCAGATTTGCCTGTCAGTTGGTATATTCTCACGGGCTTTATTTAGCACCTTTCGAGCATTCTCATACGTTTCAAGTCTTACATGTTAAACAATAAGAAAATAAGACAAAGAATATCAAACAAATCATCAGAAAAAGATATGCGATAGGAAATAAGATTATAGCATTATAAAATTTTGTACATACATAAAAACAAGAATTCAAAAGTATACAAAGTATACTTTTTTTAGGAAGATAACGACCATATTAACCTGAAAGGAAGATGGGGTTTTTTCCAAAAAATTGTGGCAAAGAAATTGGGGATCGTCCTACAATCAAGTAAAAAGTTTTATAATGAAAATGTAACTTTCAATTTCTTTCTTATACCCATCAAAATCTAGCGTATGTTATACACAGAGTAAATGAAAAAGTCACAATTTTTTGGCAGAAAGTATGGGTGCGTGTTATACATGAGAGCACATAAAACAAGTATACAGTATCATATAACATACTAGTAAAAGGTGAGTTGCGATTTATTCTGGTATTATCAAAATATAAAAAAACATTTTTGTAGAAAAGTGTCTCCCCCTGCCAATCACCAGTCATGGTGCATCGCGACGAATTTGTCAAGATGAATTGACGCGCGATGAGTTTGTTGTGAGACGCATTGATGCGCGACGAATATTTCGTGCGATGAATTAATTCTGATAAACTGATTGCGACGAATTTACGGGCAATGAACTGACTGCGACAAGTTGTCATAGAACTGTAGGAAATATGACTATGCATTTCAAGCATATTTTTTTAACAAATGAAACGAGGTATTAACCACTCCTTCAGCCATAAATTTATTGGTAAAGCCAATGCATTTCACCCACTATGTGGGCATCATCAGGGCGAACCTGCTTCAACAGTGACACATGGCCGACAGTCGGCCACGTGTCACTGTCGAAGCAGGTTCGCCCTGATGATGCCCACATAGTGGGTGAAATGCATTGGCTTTACCAATAAATTTATGGCTGAAGGAGTGGTTAATACCTTGAGTGAGTAGCCATAAGAACTAAGCCTCCAATCAAATGAAACATGAGATAAAATTATTGTATCTGCTGAAAATTTTCATTGCAAACCTACGATCCCAAATTCAATTAATACTAGTGTCTCAATTTTAAAAATACATTACATTTTCAAACAAAAATTTGAAACACACCATTTCAATTAATGAACGAACTAGTGTACCTATACTGAATAAATGTGTTTGAAATATACATCAAATACATTCAGTGAGAAATTAGGTCATAAAATATTTTTCTGTTTTGACAATATGCTAAAAGGTATAGATTTGGGGTTGTCTTGAATTTGGGTAAATACAGTAGTTTCCGAGGTAAAAATTATTATGTAATAATCATAAAAAATATGTATAATAATCACATTCTCCATTCCCTGCCTCATATATGATCTGTAAAGTATGGATTAAAAAATGTATTAAAGTAGAGGACAATATTTTCTACAAAAACATCTGCAACAGCATGAATCTATGACTTATAGTTTCTGAGATAAAAATGATTAAACTTTAATGTATAAATAGGGTAAAAACAACCCCTAAAAATTAACAATTTTGGAATTTTTGATTTGGTTATAACCAAAAACATATAATCTTGCCAAATTTCACGTCAGTAGCTTATCTGAAAGTGCCTAAACATTAGTATCAGCCTTTCAGGATTGAAAAACATTCACATTAGTTTCATATGTCAGTTCTTTAGGGGAGCAACTTGAAAAAGATTATGTAGAATGTTGTGCTTGTAAGTCATCAGTGGTTTTTGTAAATAATGTTTATTAGTTTCTTTAGGGGTATTCTACATTTTTTATTTCCTCACTGATTCATTCAGTATTTTGCCTTCAATGAAATCATCAGCTGTGCACAAAGAAAGGGAATTACAACAAATGTTTCAGTTTTTAATGTGTTTATTTTGTGGCATTTTTATGGACTGTAGCATAAATCGCAAGAATCTCCTATGAGTAACTAATACATCCTTCATACATATCTCTGACAAACATTATTCTGCTAAGACGGCTATAGCTGTTGTCATTATGTTGTTGCATAAAGTCAATACAGCTATATCAGTCACAATTTCATGTAGCAAATATTTATTCATTGATTCATAATACATGCACTCCCTGGGTTATGCAAGCCTCGACTTACGCAAATCTGCACTTACACAAGTGGCCCCATAAATTACTAAAAAAAATTTCATTATGTTTACGTTAGTGGTTTTCGTAAGCGAGTGGGAACTAAATATGTGCGCGGAGGAAGAACACAAGGTGTGAGTTATAATGTGGTAGCACCACTATGCTACCCAGGCACTGTTACCAAACAAACAAATTTTTAGCTAGATCTAGCAACTTTGGGTTCGAACTAGCACCTCAAAAGAGCCACAGCGACTACCTACGAATCTAGCTAATCGATTTTAAAATCTACCTAATTCTAGTGACTGGCTATAATTGCAGCGTATATCTGCATTCATATGAATACAAAAATAAATTACATTATAATATTAACATAGTAACAGTAAATGATATTATTTCATTTTCATCTGATGTTATACAACAACATGACTACAAGTAGCAGCAATAATCTTAGCAGGGTTTACAGGGAGACGATTTTGCAAGGCCTCGTTTCAATAGCGAGCGATGGAATGTGTTTGTATTTGCAAAGGAAAGGACGAGACAGAGAATTTTGAAAGTGATTATAAGAAGACAATCGTAGGTGAAAGAATGCACGTGTAAATGGAATCGTTTCATCTCATTTGTCATCTGTAAACAAGCACGAGACTCATTCCTTCCATACATCATTTACATGCACAGTTTTAGTAAGATGACAGAACGCTAATGTCTTTTGAAAGTGCCAACCAAGAAGATGAGTGCAGGGCTGTCCCTAGGTGGAAGTAGGTTAGGCACCTTAGGGCACCTCTCTGGGGGCGGCAAATGAGTTGGTCTAGTAGGCTGATTTAACATATGGCGCTTTATGGACTCAAATTGCATTTGTCCTATAACTCATTGTCGTTGAAAGCATACAACATATTCATATCTATCGGATACAGGAAAATATGCAGAGGGTCAAGTTCATATGTGAATGCAAAAATCGGTATCAGTGCAACCCTCTTGTTTCTACTTCCCCAGCAACCAATAATAAAAGGGTTTTTTTAATCCCACCACACTAAGATTTGGCTTTGACACACTTCCCAAGGGCTCTTTCACCGCATTAGCAGCTGCAGGTGTCTCAGCGGGCTGGATAAGGGGCTACATGGAAATTATGTCATATCGAATAGCCAAAAATAATCAAAATAAAACAATATTTTAGCAATGAAATGTGAATAGATAAATATATCCTGCATTAAACCAGTTTAACTTTGTCTGATTAAAGATCTTCTGTACTTAATTTTCACAGATCACTTTCTCAAAATAGCTTCACGTGCCGAATAAAATGCCTTCACAGGCCAGATCTGGCCTGCAGGCCATAATTTCCCCACCTCTGCAGTACTGTATACTATCCGTAGTAATTTTCGAATTATGCAAATTTCGAGTTACGTAACGGGTGCCAGAATGCATTCCTTATGTAACCCAGGGAGTGTCTGTATACACTTACATTATTATAAACACTTCAACATTCAAAGGAGCACTTAAGATATACTTGTACATTGCTAGAATAATTCAATACAAATCTACTGTCCGTGAATGTGTTCAGCTCCATAAGCTTGCGATAAGCATTGCAATTTTGTTTCTTATATTTTTTACTGTTGAGTGAGTGATAAATAATTTTAATTTTCCAAAGAGTTAGGGGGTCCACTCTCCAAATTTGTACACAAGCCCAATGAAGACAGTGATCATGTGCCAATGTTTTTTATCCTGAAGTGTGACATCAAGTTCAACAATAAATACATTTGACGAGGATAAAACATACAAACATACAACCTAATGAATATTTCAAAGAAAAATAATACTTTTTGAATGAGATACAGCCATTAGTACTAATTTTTTCAGTATACGATTACTTCCTTTTCAAATCTTGAGGGAGGTTGGCAGATCTTGTTACAAAGAAGACACAAGAGATGTTCCTGAACTTTTTATAGTCTACTGATTGATTGTATTGCTAAAATAAACCAAGGTGCATACGGATTATCAGATCAGGTAGAGAGTAAAGAAAGAACACAATAAACCGAACACATATTTTATCCCATACCTATCCATGCCTTCAGCCCTCATTGCAGCAAAATATGGATCCCTAAGACAATGACATGAGAGATATTAAAAAGCTAAGTATGGGAAATTAGGAGTAGCTATATGGCAAGACAAATCATCTTTTGTTTTGGTGGTTTGGTGCTAAAATGGTTTAAATATGGTATTCCTATTTATAGATCATGACATATTTTCATGTAGTTTCATGGGCTGGATGGACATTTACAATGGACTGGATCTGACCCACAAGCCACAGAATGGGCCTCACTGCACTAAACAACATAAACATGAAAGTTCACTTAGGCTCCTATCTAGAAAGATGTTCTAACTAGTCAATATAAGTCCAAAATGAAATTTGCAAGAGAAGTTTTTCTGACAATTGCCTCCCATACCAAATCTCATAAATATCAATCAGGTGGTTTATTAAGTTTAAAAATAGATGGGTATAGACAACCTTCATTGTATGGCTTCAGTTTGTGCTCTGTATTCAAAGAACACAATAAAAATTGAAAATGTGGAGTATGATGTTTTGTAATATAGTAGGTTTCATTTGTAAAGAGACAACTTCAAATTTATCATAACATAAAATCACTAAATTAAGAACACCAGTATTTATAAATAGTTGAATTAATCATACCTAGCTAATGCAAGCCAAAGGTCTACACTGGTTGGACAGCACTCAACTGCTCGACTTAACAGGATTCGAGCATCTTCAGGATCCTCCAGCTCAACAGCTGCTTTCCAAAGACGCACTGAATTTGGAATATGCTCTAATGCCTACAATCAAAGCAAAATTATATTCTAGAAAAAACTACATAACAAACAGAAATACATTAATTATTAACACTGACTAAATTAGATATATTGCTTATGGTGACAAATTCTCACACATTTTTTGTGAATGTACTCACAAATATGAAAAAAAAATCAATTTAGATCCACAGAAAGAATTTTATAAGCAAGGTACAAAGCATGGCAAGAATTAAATAGAAGTGTGTAATATTTTTACATTGCTGAATTATGTATGCACTTCATTTACAATAAAATTATTCAATCATTAAATATTATTTGACCAATCATAACAATGTAACATATTCACAACCTTTACTCATTTTACACTTCTTTTTTCTATAAAAACATGCACTAACACGGTGAAACTAATTAGGGGTGTTTTGGTGTGTTGCAATGTATAAGCATGCATGAAGGTGTGTTGCAGAGCAAAAAAGTTGAGAAGCACTGAACTAGAGTACCATAAATAAATAAATACAGATCTTCCATGGGTTATGCAAGACTTGCCTTATGCAAATCTGACTTTACGTATAAACTTCCAAAAATTAATTCCGAGTTGCGGAAATTTGCATACAAGGCAAAACGCTTCAGGCTTAAAGATAAAATACTGAATGAAGTTTAAACACGTCAATTTATTACTACATGTAACAGTTATTAACTGAATATTGAATGGCTAGAGATATTTAATGACAGTATATAATACGAAATCTTAAATTTCATTGTGTATCGCGGTCGCCTTCTTCACATAGTTATTTGGTGCTGAAGATGATGAGGAAGATGAAGCCTGTGGGTTTTAAATTACATCTTTAATTATATATAATATATTCATTAACTAAATAAATTATTTCAATTTTCATATACCGTAAATACCCGCGTATAATGCGCATCCTCGTATAACGCGCAGGGGGGGTTATCAGCCGCGTAATCTATGATTTTTCTATATACCCGCGTATAGCACGAACAATTTTTTTTAGCATTACCGTTCTAGAATAAAGTAGATGGTGTAATGCGGTCTAAAGCAATGATCAAATTATTGGTATTATGTATAGGTAACATAACGAAAGTGCGAAATGAAATTTTCGAATAACGTTCCAAAAGAATGTCAGCTAACTCAATCATTACATACTCTGTTTACTTACAAGGTGATATTAGGATATACACAATAATCCAATTATATTAATTTCATAGTATGGCATGTGACATTGCTTGAGCTAATAAATTGAAGGAATGACAATAATCCTATGTCGAAGTTTTTTACACACGTTTTAGTCACGCCTGAGGTGGACGGGTTCGCCCAACCTTCAGTTTTAACCTTATTAGAACACTCTGGAGCACATAAAAATGATAGCAAATAACCATAATTAACTACAGACTCTAAGAATCAAGAATAAACCACATATGAATGCTGAGAGAAAAGTAGGGAATGATAACTTGATTTAGTTCTACAAGAAGCATCAACTCCCAGCGTACTCAAAGGCATCAGCTGCCATTGTTTCTAATTGTAAGTAGTACCAGTACCTCACCACCAGGCCGGGCACCAGTGTAGGGTGACATCATGCGTAATATGACGATTTCGATAACAACATCGAAGAAGAATGGTCCAGTGACAAAGAATTTCTTGGCTTTTAAAATGAATAAATACTGAATTCATTCTTTTCACATCTAATTAATATATATTTATAGAATTAGTTAATAAATTTTAACTATATCTATCTTACTTTTCGTAAAAATCATGAATAAAATTATGAGGATACCCGGGCAGTAATTAATGTGCCAAAATTGTGGAAATATGGGGTAAAATGAAAATAGAAAGATTATGTACCCTCGCATAACACGCATCCTAATCTTTAACTCAAATATGTCGAAAAAAAATGTGTGCATTATATGCGGGTATTTATGGTACTATGTTTTTTGTTTTTGATACATGTTTTGCAGAAAGTCTACCTGGCGATTTCACAGGAGATTTCAGCAATCAGCTGATGAGCTAGCGAAATGTGGAATATTTTGAGAGGATGGAAATACAATTGTAAAGAAGTAATTAGGTGTTTGATACATTTAATTAATATATGTATAAGCTGGATTATCGATAATTAATGTGATTTTCCCCTTAATTCACCTAAAAAGCGAGAAACTGGTACAAGATAGGTAAGCTTTAATTTTTGATTTTAACTTCACAAAAATGTTACCCGTGTACAATGTGCACCCCTACTTTATGACCTAAACATTTGGTTTTGAAACTGTGCATTTTACACGAATGTATGTGGTAGTTATTATTGATACATAGTAATTAAATTATTACTGTTATGCCATTTCATAAAATGTTGATTAATTTTTTCAGTATTATTTTGTTCATTAAAATGCAGTAGCTTTATTAAAATGCTCAGTAATCGTGTTAGCAAAAGGTGGCAACTATAACTAGGAACCCCCCAGTCCTTTGTTTTCAGAGAGAGTACCTCGATATATCAAGTGTCGTTATTGTTCACGCATTTAAATTGCTCAATGGCACAGAAGATGTTATCATATGTAATGAAGACAGTGACAAAAAAATGTCAATGGAAGATGGAGAAGTGTCATCAAAACATGACACAATTTATTGATTCTCTAGATATTGTTATTCAACTTATATAACAATCAAGGTGCTCACCTACATACGTCATGCAAAAGGGAAATTGATCTGACAAAGTAAGCATGGTCAACCAGTTATAGTGAATTCTTTTCCTTTTTGAGTGCTGAAAAAACAATGTCAGCTTACAATCGAGTAAACAGGGTATTACTTATATCTGAAACCAGGCCTTCAGAAATATGCTCACCAACTTGCCTCAAGTGAGTTAAAGAAGGAAGGCTGTGACCATAATTCAATAATAACCTTCGCATGACAGAAGGGCAGGTATCATCATGTAAATTGATGTAAATCCAATGCTGCCTAGGTCTTCTTCATAAAAATATTCTTCTAAATGCTTTACAATAGCCCTCATTGTGACATTTTAGAAAAAAAAACAACTAACCTTCCGGTAGACTCTTCTTTTGGCCTTAGTCTCTGTTTCTAGATCAGCAGCACGTATCCACACTCGAACTGAGTTAGGCACATGCCTCACTGCTTGGGCAATCACTGCACGAGCCGTGTCACCAGACTGCAACCTAGCTGCCTCTAACCACAAGTCCTCTGATTTTGGGTTAACCTTCAAGTATAATAAATATTTTTCCAAAATGACTAAGTAATTAGTTTAAAGCTAGAGTTATAATTATTTTTTACACAAATTAACATACTTGAAAAAGATGACCTCTGCCACAGGATGTCAGAATTAAACAAGATTTTTCATATAATAACAAAAATTTGAAATTTGAGGAGAAAAAATCCTGTATTTGACTGGAAAGCGAACCCGGGACTCCCACTTGCTGGGTAGGAGCTAGGTGTAGGTGATTTTTCATTCCTGAATTGGGGTATTTACGATGAGAAAGGGCTAGGATTTTTTCTCCTTCTCAAATTTTAGTTAAACTTTATGTACTCATGCATAAGAAATAGGTAATTTCTTTGACTTTTCATCTTGTTAATATAATAACAAGTTAATATGACTTAGATGAAGATAACAAATACAATGCATTAAATAAATAATTCATCCAATATACATCACTGGATCTCCAATGGATCATTGCAAGTTAACAAAAGCTTATTTCAACTGTTAATGACAATTAATTCTTTGTACTTGGAATTTTTTATTGTAAAATGATTTACTTGATAATGTATATTTTCCATTTCTCATATATGTAGTATACAGTGAAAGGATTGTAATCACAAAAAATAGAAAGATTCTGATTGGAGTATGCATTATAGGTGTTCCCAAGTCCAAGTCAAATTTTCATAACAACATTTCATAATGAGCGATAAAATATTAATTACTTTGTGCTGCCATCTGTATTCTGCAATTCAAAATTAAAAAGTACTAAAATTTTTATTTACCAAGATTTAAAGAAAATGTTTACATACCTATCGACATATAGAGGTTAACACTTTATTATATAGTATGATATATATATATATATACACATACACTGTGACTACCAAAAGTTTAAAACCAAAGCTTTTTCTCAGTTTTTTTAAATCTTTTTCCTAAACTATTGTGTATTCCTGCTTAAAGTATTTTTATTAATACAAATTTTGCTGAAACTTACATTTAAAAAATATCATCAAAATATCTCCAATGGTTCAGGAATAGCATTCGATTTTATTAATGCCGAAATTAAGCATTTTTAATTTTTAATTAATATAAAATTAAACCTAAGCAGAGAACTATTAGATGTTCATAAACTATATTGTTTTGTTTATTTGTGAAGCAATAGGAGATATAACTGCTGATATTTCCATGTGCATACAAGTACAGGCATATCCCGGGTTACGTAAGTAATGCGTTCCGGCACTCATTGCATAACTCGAAATTTGCGTAAGTCAAAATTTACTAGGGAAAGTACAGCAGAGGTGGAGAAACTATGGTCTGCGGGCCAGATCTAGTTACTGTAGGCATTTATTTGGCACACGAAGCTGTTTCATAAATGCGATCTCTGAAAATTAAAGTTTATATAATTTGCTACATCAGTACAGTAGAAGTACTCGGTTAAAATAGAGGCATGTAAACGCAGTGGCTAATGTGAGTATAGAATATAGTTAACGGAAAATGGAGCTTACAAAGAAAATTAAGACTAATGGTGTGTGAATTGAAAGATGAATAAATGAATTCTCGATGTAAATCAATAATATATTACGAAAGGTGAAATGTTGGTTTTTACTGAGTGCAGTTTGCTTTCACAGCATCCAATAGACATTTTCTTGGTAAACAAAACATAGAATGTCAATTTTGTCAAGCTGTTAATTTCCATGCTAAAATGAAGGCAATTCAAGCCATTTATGTATTATGCAGTTCTGGGAAAGTCACTTTAATCGTTCAAGGAGAATTTCTTAAAGAGTTGTTCACTAAAATGCTAAATACTAAATGCTTATCAGCCATGATTACAAGGGCCACACTTCTGTTAATTTGTGCAAAAGTGAACACACATGTTGAGAGATCAAGCACCTGCGTAAACGATCGGAAAAAGACTGTAGGGATTGGGAGAGAAACCACACAGACATGTAACAACAATGTAATCTATTATTGTATTCATGTGAGTGCAGATACACGCCGCAATTGTAGCCAGTTGCTAGAATTAGGTAGATTGTTACATCGATTCGCTAGATTAGTAGGTAGTCGCTGTGGCCTTTTTTCATGCATAATTTGAAACCAAAGTCGCTACATATTGCTAAAAATTCGCTAGAATGATTACAATGGCTGAGTAGCAAAGTGGGGATATTGGATTACAACCCACACCTTTCGTTCTTTCTCCATGCACATACATATAGATTTAGTTCGAGCTCACTTATGAAAACCGCTAACATAGGCATAACAAACTTTTTTTCATACATAATTTATGGAGCCACTTATGTAAGTGCGGGTTTATGTACATCAAGGCTTACGTAACCCGGGATGTGCCTGTATTCCTGTTTCTTTTCACAATTTTTCAAATTTTGTATTTCAGTGTAAAATTGCTTTAAAACATATACTATTGAGCTGATCAAGTGTTTGAAATACCATGGCCACATTTAAGCAGCAGGTATGAGCTCTTTGAAATATGACAGGAATATACAGGCTTTCAGTAAGGTTTTCCATGTGTTCCATACACACCCTGTTAAGAGTGTAGCACAGAAGATTTGCCAGTGCTGAAGTGTCCAGAACAAGTTAGGAAAGTGTAAAGTGTAACACAAATAGGCATGTTTCATGCGATTGAGTATTTGAAAGTAAATGATACAATTTGAATGAACGCACACCACAATGCAGTGAAATACCTTGACCCAACTGTCTACTAACCCGGTGCATTAATAAACATGTTTACATAATTTTTATTATGACTAAATACTGAAAACAATATATCAGAAATGATGCCAGGAATATATTTAATTTTTATTTACTAATTTATTTTATAATCAGTTGTAATTAATCAAACAATCAGAAATTATTTAATCCTACCTCACTTTAGTTAAGTAGGTAGCTGTACATGTATTTAGATTTATGTTCTTTTCTTTGTTGTAGATAATCTATTTCCTTTCGCTTACAAAATGATGCATGCACATTTAATGATATTGTGTATTTTCTTAATTACAGCAGATCTTATTACTTCACTTACTGTGAACTTACTGTTAACAAAAATTACAAATCCATGCATGAATTTTTCTAAGTTCAAAGCGAATTATGACTTTCTTGAAAATGGCTATGCTTATGATAAAAAATGTCTTGGACAAAAAATATTTTATTTGGCTAATTCTACAACTTTTGTTTGAAGACAAATACAGCAATCCCTTGCATAACAACATTAATTCATTCCATGAAAAAGCATCCTTATGCAAAATGTTGTTATGCGAATATTAAAAACTCACATGAACAATGTTATATTGGATTAACTAGTACCTGGCTGAAGGTTATCGGACTGTAAATTCACAAACAAAAAACAAGATCTACGTGGTAAAGTTCAGGAAATACTAATAGTAGTAGTAGTAAGTGCAGTATACGAACAGTACAGGAATCCTTAATTTAATGCTGTTGATGCGTTCCTGAAAAATACCCCGTTACTTAGACACATGACAAATGAAAATGAATTGAAGATGAAGATAATAGCAAATGAAAACCTTACATTCCAAAATTATGGCATTTCTTTAAATTTTAAACTATAGTTTCATCATTGAAAATAGCAGCATTGGCAGTGAAGTGCAAATTTGCGAACCGCAAGCCACGAAGTTCAAAAAGGTAGTGTATTTAATATTTTTGGGTGGAATTTTGAATGCATCTTTAATAAAGTTAAAATTCATCTTTATGTGATACTGATAGAATAATTTCCCTTCATGCTACGGGACATTATAGAATGAGCACATATACCCACTCCCTGATTAACGCTCTTAATTGGTGCCAGGAAAATTGAGCGCTAACTGAAACAGCGATATTCGGAACACATACCTCTATAAGAAATTACGTTATAAGATTTAATTTGTTCCTGAGATTCTATTAATGGAAATGAAAATAGGTACTATTATATAAATAATACACCAAAATATTCTTTGTTAACCATATTACATAGCGTAGAATAGGTCGTCATTTTCATTGCAATTATATTTAGTATTGAACAGTAAAAACTTGAATATAAATGAAGAACAGAATGCATTTTACGGAACATATATGGATCTCATGCTGAATAAGTTGCGCAGGAGCATTAAGGAATAGGAATTAGAGTAGAAGAAGATACCTGCATCTAATTATATATACAGGGTGAGGCAATAGTCACTATACAGCCACAATTTTATTAAAAAAGAAAATTGGAACATAATAACATAAGCATCATGACTGAAGATACTGTTCAATTAAGAGAAAATCATATATCAAAACGATCGAAACCATACTACATTTCGATAAAGAAATATTGAATCATAAAAGAATTATCACATGTGCTTAATAAATAAAGAAACATGGAATGAGACCAAATAAAGGAAGAATTCAAATACCTTGGTATTACATTTTTAAAAACTGAACAATCGAAAAGGGAGCAATAAACAAAAACCAAATAAATGTTGGCGCTCTCCAGCTTTTAGTCGCCGTCGCTCTAATTTAACCTCGAGTGTTAAGTTTTTCCTCTTTTTCTCCTCTGACCGCCAGTTATCACTCATGGTCATTTTATTTAAAGGGAAAATATAATTTAAACAAAGTTCACTCTATATTTTGACCTACAAAAGTGTACACAGAACCATCAAGCAACTGCAAATACTGACGTCTTGTGTTGTAAATGTGCAGAGGCGCTGCACAGTGGACTTCGTAAATTACACCAGAAATTTTGAAGAGCATTAATGTGGGAAGCGCGAGCACAATTCGGAAAAAGGTATTAAATTATTTTCAGCATTAATGCAGAACAGCATTAATTGGGATAGCGTTAAGTGGGGAGTGGGTGTATATCTCCTTTCTCATTTTTTTGCTGTACATGATTTACTAGCCCTTGAAGGATACTTTTTCTTCCCCTATAGTATAATTATATAACTATAGTACATTGGGCATGGGAAGGAAAAATAGAACTCACCACATTAATATGCATGTTAAGATGTTCAATTTTAGCTGAATAATTTTAATAACCACATAAATTTCATTCAACTCACCTCACAGCCTTTCATAATTAGGTTTCGTGCCGCCTGAACCTTGCCAGTGACCTCCTCAAGTCGTGCAGAAGCAATCCATGCTGGAGGGTGGTTTGGATTTGTCTCTCGTACAGACTTAAGCAATAAGCGAGCTTTCTTGATATCACTATGAAAGTAAAATTGAATCCCATAAACACGTAAATTAAAACACGAATTCATTTTCACTATGAGTTATTTTGCTTATTATATTTTTGCTTTTTATTGGAGCACATTTTTGTTACAATGCAATAACCTTTGGAAATAACTTACTTGATATCACCTCCATAAGTAGGAATCATCGATTGAAGGTCAGTGAGATATCCCTTTGGATCAACAACTGTTTGGCCCTCCACAGAATCTGAAACTTGGCTCAATTTTACATTCATAAGAGTGTTACGAGCCTGGCCAATCTTACATAGATCCAAGTCACCAGTAGGAGTCAACATTCCTGTTGGATAATGGAAAGGAAAAAGGCAGAGTGAAACTGATCCAAATACATAAAATAAAAAAAGATAATTCTTCTTTTTAAAAATCCTTAATCTCAACTTTGAACTCTACTATGTGATATCATTAGCAATAAAAGATATACAAGGTAATTTTATTGATCATCGAATAAAAAAAGACATTATAAATAATTTAAAATGTTCGAGTAGAAGCCTTGCTAAAAATATGCATATTTTACATTGAGATAACTCTAGGACAGTGGTTCTCAACCATTACCGATTATACCATCTGTTACTACCCCCATTTTCAAATGTCCAAATTAAAAAACCTAACTTAAAAGCATCAGTAAATCATAGAGCATAGCTGTTCCTTTTTAAGTTCCAGCCATCCTTATAAATTGTAGAGGAATTAAGAAGAGAAGGAATGATGCTCACTATCAATTTTTTTATTTTAATAACATTAAACTCTGTCAACAAAAGGCTTTATCAGAAATGCAAAGCAAAAAGAAGCTGCCCAATTTAACAGACTTCGAATTTAATGGACTCATGGCCGACGGCCATCCGGTTGCTGAGAATACACTCCCTATCGTCGCTTTGTCCGCGATTTCAAACCACTCACCATCCATTGATGCCGAGGGCAGTCCGTTTGCAAAGAGCATTATTGCCTGATGTTTGGTTCCTGTCTGAATTTTTTCTTTACTGAAAAGTATAGCCATAAAATTTTCGTGACTTTTGAAATTCCCGCCTGGACCGCCAATGAAGCTTCTAGGGGAAAGTATGTTTGGCGAGGGTGTCGAGTGCCGAGCAATAAAATTAAAAGGAAGCAGAGTGAGGCAGTGGAAGTACGAATTCATTTGTTATGCTGCACTTAGTGATACATTGGTTCGATTCTCTGTACCACAGGATTTCCTGCAGGAGTTCGTACTTGCTGCGGCAATGTTTTTCGTGTTGGTGCATTATTAACTTAACCCTAGAACTACCAAGTGATTTTCACTACCATGGATTACTCAGAGGCCCACCATCTAAAATAAAATAAAAAGCCATAGTAATATATTTAACCTATTGTTATATATTTAAAAATGACAGGAATAAAACTATACAATTTTAGTAATTTATTTGAAATTATATGTACATTATACACTATAAAGACAAAAATTTTTATATTAAAAGAATTTGTTTACATTTATCATCATCTTTTCAAGATCAGATTAATATTGCAGTAAGATTGTTTTTACCAAAATAATAACAGATTGATTAGAAAAACGATTTAATCTGATTCATCTGACACAAAACTTTAAACAAATAGTACGCTTCACACTTTGTTTTCCACGCATATGGTGCCTATAAGTTAGGCCACCCGCATGTCAAGGCATGCAGCCAATTACGAAATAATTTGCAGAAAATTGAAATATGCAAACATTGATAAATTTTGGGTAATTATTTTACATAAGTTTCTACACAATTTAATACAATATCCAGACTTATCCTTTGTTTTTAAAAGAGAAACAAAAAAAATAAGTTGTGGGCCTTGGAGCCCCCCTCTCCCCCCCCTGGTAGTATTAGGGTTAAGAGACAGAAACATTGTGGAGTGGTATGTCGAATGAAACAAAAGGTGTGCTAATTTAAATTGCAAGGGGTGAAAGCATAATCACTAATTCAATCCAGTAATTGCTCCAAGAAAGGAGGAACTAAAAAAAATTTTTCGGGCAATTTTGGATTGTCATATTTATGTTCCAAATCTTCAGACTGCCAACTGTTCCAATCTATTAGTTTTTGCACTTTTAGGTTGATAAAAAATGTGATGTTTATAGGGTATCTACATAAATAGAAAAAACCACATCAGTTGGAAGTAAAGCAGCGAGAGTGGGAGACCATGGATGACATACAGACGGAAATTTCAAAGTCGTAATTATAACATTTTCTTCGAATTCAAATTAACATTTTTACTGCATTAGATAAACATATTATTCTTGTCTAACAGTGTCCCTGATGTACTGCATTTGACATTATAAGATGTGGCCATTTAGGTCAATTTTGCTTCGTCATATGATGAACTTTCAGATTTAACGGACTTTCGGCAATAACGGACACCCTATCCCCCAATTAGTTCGTTAAATCGAGGATACACTGTAATTAGGATAAAAATGTTTTGACTACAATGCACTAAAGTTTAAGTTACCTGAAACTTTCAGAATAAAAATCAACAATACCTACAGCCAGATTATTAAAAAATATATTTAATATAAAAACAAGGTTTTATCAAAAATAAAATGTAAAAATAAGGCACGAATAATTACAAAGACAAAGTTAGTATAGCTACTATGGATATAAGTTAAAATCACAAAATTTTATTCAGTTCAATGGGAAGGTTGAAACTGTTTTTAGCAACTAAAAAACTGATTCTCAGTACAGTAACAGACAGAACATATCTCAGCCCTCCATCAACTTCCAGTCTATGGCTTTAATGGTGACAAGCACTGAAAAACCAGCTTTGTATCTAGTTAAAAAAGAATCAAAAATTTTATTGCTATCGATGACAAAACTGGTTACTCTAGGCAAATTTTTATCCAAAACATTCAATGTCTGAATTATACTGCAAATTGTTTCACGAACAACTAAAAATGGTCTTTTTCATCACCAAAATGGTAATACAGTTGAAAGTCTCCATTTGCAGAAGCATTCTGAAAACATACTTATATCACCAGCAATTACTCTGCATGAATATCACTGTAATTTTATAAGAAAGCCTGCCACTTCACCTTGAGCTGTATGTTTGTCAACTTACCTTGAAGTGATACATTGAGAGTTGATCTCACTGAAAAAATCAGCAAGATACACGAATTTTAAGATAAAATGGTAGCCTTGCAGATTTTTTAGAACCTATTTTCCCTTTGCTGAATGCTGTCCCTCAAAAAACACTGCAATCTCATACTGCAGATCCAAAACACAATTCAAGATTTTACCATGGGTCAACCAGTCTACTTCAGTGTGATAATGCAGAATCTAAAAGTCTGCTCCAAATTCTTCACATACAACATTGAAGATTATGAAATTCATAGGGCTCTTACAAATGAGATTTACTTCACAATGCTGTGTAATGCCTTCAGAAGGCTGACTGAGAAGTTTCAGCAATAATAGCAATTGCATCTTTGTTATTAAAACATGCTAGCTGTGTATGAGAGAGAATAACTAGTGACATGCAACCCATGAGTGATAGTGGATCTACCCAATTTCTTAGATTGATTGAGTATAGCACTCTATTTGTGAAAGGATGCTGAGCTCTGTCTCAGAACATAGTAGTGTGTTATAATGAGAGACTGTGTCACAGGAAAAGTGTTCCCTAATTAGTTATTCTTATTAGAGCTAAAACTTATTAAATGAATAATTAATGTGAATCAGTTATAGATAAAAATCAAGTCTAATCCACTGTCAATATATGAGGTGCGATTCAAAAGTTCCCGGACTGGGTCAATAACAAAGTGTAGGCTTACCATAGTCATTGATCACTGTTCTCTTGGGAGTTTACACACCCAGTCCAGTGTTTCTGCCACTGTTGGAAGCATTTCAGGATGTCGTTTTTACTTTCTCCACATACGAAGTATAGAGAATTGTTTTCATAAAAAAAATTTAATTTGAGATTTCAACAGAAATACATGTTTTAAGGTCTCCTGAACACGTTTTTACTATTTTCTCAATGATGTCTGTGGGTGTGTGTGTCTGTGACTGAAATTTTGTGGGTACTCTAACTCAAAAACTATTAATCAAGTCAACGCGAAATTTTATATTTGACATTTTTGTTCAAGGGAAAAGAACTGATTAGTTTCTGGTAAAAATCGGTCACTGGAAGTGGGTGTTTACTAATGTCATTTATCAGTTTTTACTTTCTCCATATACAGTATAGGAAAAAAGTATTGTTTTCATGAAAAAAAAATCGATTTTGAGATTTCAACGGAAATACACGTTTTGAGGTCCCCTGAACACATTTTGACCATTTTTTCAATGATGTCTGCGTGTTTGACAATTTTTTTGTGGGTGCTCTAACTCAAAAACTATTAATCAGGACAAGGTGAAATTTTATATTTAACATTTTTATAAGTCACAAGAACTGATTAGTTTTTGGTAAAGATCGGTCAACCAGATGTGGGTGTTTACTCTTGTCACATCCGTTTTTTTTTAATATTTGCTTTAATATTTGATTAATATAAAAAATAAAGGAATAAATGTTGTAGGAAATTTAATTTTCTACAATCTTTGTTTGAAACATTTTCCCATATAATGCATTGTTTAAGAGATTTTAAAAACTAATTTTTTTGTTGCCACCACCTACCGGCGACTATTGTTAGCAATTGATGCTTAGTTATGTCTTAGTAATGCTCCTTTTTATTTTCTTAACAAACGTAATTGCCCATCAAATATGACAGGATTATGATCAAGTATTCCAAATATATTTGATTTTGATGTGAAAAATCAATAAGATATGCTAAATGAAGAGCGCCCTTGTCAACAATGAAGTAATAATAATAAATAAATAATAATATTCCCTTCCTCCCTCTCATCATCCCTCTCTCCCTCCCTTCCTCTCTTTTTCCTTCCCTCTGCCTCTCATTTTTCCCACCTGTCCAAATCCATAGCTCTCCCTCTTTTTCTCTGTCTCGCTGTTTATCTTCTTCCTCCCATTCTTTTCTAATTCTATACCTCCTTTACTCTTTATGTACCATCTATTCTTTATCCATTCCCTCCGATCTCCCTCCCCACATCCCCTCTCTCTTACCCTATATATCTATATAGCCATTTACATAAGCAAAAGAATCCAAACTAAATCTATCCCATTAGGATTACGAAATTTTGCGAAAAATCCTATGATAATTTAAGGCAATCTATGCACTCGTATATATTACATGTATGCAGGTTCTGACAACAATTGATTCTCGAAATTTAACAATGATGTGGCCAGCAAGGCAACATCCCGTTTAAAAGCCGATATTTTCCCAAAATATGCCATTTAAATGTTTAATATGAGAGATTTCGAAAGGTAGGCGGAAAAAGATGAATATAATAAGAAACTTCATTAATTTTCCTAAAACAGTTTAATAATTTCCTTCATTTTCTCTACTGTAGTTTTTTACAATATAAAGTTATTCCTCCAAAGAAACATTAACTGCATCCCTGACGATTATTTTTACAACACAAGGTCAAAAAAGTCATATTTTGTGCTTTTCGTCAATGCTGAAAAGCACTATTATCTTCATGATGTCCGTCCGTCCGTACGCATATATCAGGGAAGAATTGGCTGAACCGATTTCAACCAAATTTGGTACATAGAATCTTCACATAAATTAATGACGAAAATGACATATTTGGACCGGATTAACTAAGCAGGGATGCCACAATTGCAAAATAAAACTTTTCAGTAATTATGAATTTAGAAGGGATTGGCTGAACCGATTTCAATGAAATTTTGTATAAAGGAGGCATACAACATTACAAAACAAAATCAAGATGTTTAGCATAGCTATAGAAATCAGGGCTGCCACAATACAAGTAATAAAAAAGTTTAATTTTTACAAGTATTTTGTTGAACTGTCCACATCAATTTAACCAAGTTTAATATTGATTATGTACACATATATACAAAACCATAATAGCATAATAGTATATTTGAACCGGATCAGCCAAACAGGCGTGCCAAAATTACAAATTAAACTCTTTCAGTAATTATGGATTTGGAAAGAATTGGCAGAACGGATTTCAATTAAATTTTATATATTAGATTTGTACTACATATCACAATTAAATCAATATGATTAAAGCAGAGCTAAAGAGAGGGGCTACAACAGTAAAAAGTTAAATAATATTTATTTTACACATATTTCTAGAGAACTGACCACAGGGATTTAAATCAAATATAGTATATTTAATCTTCATATAAATAAATAACAAAAATAGGAAATTCATGTATTCATATCAAACTCATGTATGCACACATTTTCTGTTCCTAATTATTGTATTACTCTATACTCTCTGTGATGGGATGATGGAAGGGTGATCAATTGTTAATGTCTTTCACAAAAATAACAATATTCGTTCTTTTATTTGGTCACCCTCTGCCATACGCCATTCACCGTATCTTGCAGTTTTTTTATACAAAAGGCTGAACAATTGTTAAAGACTTTTGCAATAAGAAATTATATGCTATCATAAATGGTCACCCCCTGCCATACGCCGCCATACTCGATGAAATGCTGTGCGTTGAAATGTCTGCAATGCCGTAGAACCATGGGTGAAAGATCTTTAGGTGAAACCTAATATGGGTGAACTGGATTGTGGGCAAAAAACCTATGGGTGAGAGGTCTTTGGATGAAACTTTTCGTGGGTGAAACATCTGGACACCACTAAATATTTCCGAGAGGCTTTCCTAATTACTGGAGGGATAGGACCACAAAGAGGGGAGGAGTTTTCTTGTGTATGTAAGAAAATATCTTCAAAGTTTAAAAGGGGTTGGTATAATCAAAAGAATTTGTTTGGGATAGGATAAGTTTGGCCTAGTCAATGTCTGCTCACAACGTAGATTACTGATGAAAGTTAAATTGACTACCTTCCAAATATTTTAAGTTGTGATATAATTAATGACAAATTGGCTATTTTATCGATAACAAACAATATTTTGCAATATTGTTTTTCTTTTTCCCCATGCACTGAAATATAATATGCATAATTTAAAAAATCTCACTCATTAATATTTATGTGATATTGCATATTGTCGAGAATACTAATCCAATGTAGTATAAAAGCTACCTAAATATTCCAGCTATTTCCTTTATATTAAGGCTGTATTCTAAATGTATAACATTTAAAAAAGAATAATATTTATGAAAATATCAATAACAATAAACATAATAAACATAAATAATAAAAAAATGATATTGTTATTTGAGATTGTATTCATTTGTATTGATTCAGTTCATTCATGATTGTGTCAATTGGAGGTTCTGTCCATTCAAGGTTTAGTCCCTTCGAGGTTCAGTCCCTTCAAGGTTCTGTCCAATCGAGGTTGTGAGTTTCAAGGTTCTGTACCCAAACCCTGTGTACAACCCTAATTGTTTAAATTTAGTTTTGGAAAAATCACAGGGAGATAATTTTGGAAACACTCTCACTTCCTTTTTAAAGTCATATTAATAAATATATTGAAAACCAAAATATGTAATATTATTGAAAAAAAGATGATTATCCCTTAAGTTTGATATGCAATGCTGACCAAACTCCAGTTTTCTTTGATGTCTACAAACGTCACAGTCAACAAAAAAGGTGAAAAACACATTCTAATAAAGACAACCGGAAATGAAAAGTCAAGGATTACCGTTATGTTGGGTGTATTAGCAGATGGGAAGAAACTGCCACCATATGTCATTTTAAAGTGGAAAACTATACTGAAAGAAAAACTGCCGAGTGAGATGAAAGTTCACGAAAAGGGATTGATGAACGGAAGTCTTGTCATCGACTGCTTAAGAACTGTCTGGGTAAGACAACTGGGATTTAAACGATGTCAATCAATGTTGATTTTGGATGACTTCAGAGGACATCTGACAGAGTCAATGAAAAAAGAGGTGAATCACTGATTTAGTGATTATTCCTGGGGATATGATGTCACAATTGCAAGTACTGGACGTTGTGATCAATAAGCCTTTTAAAGATCACTTGAAAAGGCAATACAGTGATTGGTTGCATTCTACAAATCACTCATTCACTGAATAAAGAAGCAAGTGTCACAATATTATGTGAATGGGTACTGCAGGCTTTGAGTCAAATATCCTGTGATAGTATCATCCATGGGTTTAAGAAGTGCTGCATTTCTAACAATCTAGATGACACTGAAGATGATGTTCTGTGAGAAACTGTGCCAGATAATAAAAGTGACTCCAGTGATGAAGATGAAACTGACGTTGAAGATGCTGCTGATGACTTTGAATAAAATTCATTCATGTATGGGTATGTGATATAAAATGATATGTTCATGCATATGTAACAGCTTACTATCAAAATTTTCAATAATAAGATTTTTACATATTTTGATTTTTTTTTAGATCCTATCCCTCGAACTCGGATTATTCAAGTTTTTGTCAAATAATTTTTTTCTAGTTTTCTTGGTGGGAAAATGTGAGGTCGCTCTATATTTGGGGTCCCTAATATTTGGACATATACATATATGTATAATATCTATGCACAAACACATTATAAAACTATCGAATTGTCCTGCGGGATCCATTTGGGGTACGAAAATCGATATGAAATCACATAAAAAAATGGTATAAAATATGAAATCACAAAAAGCAAATATAAAATCAACAAAAATAATATATAATAGTAAAATAAAAACAATGATGAGCAAAACTGTTATGGAGTGCAAATGGAAGGAAAAATGCTAAATGAATTCACTCAAAAGCTCAAAGAATAACTGCTGTGAAAAGGTCTTTGAAAAACCTGGACTGTAAAGATAAAAATTTGGCTTCCACAGTGAAAATGATCATGCAAGTTTACTATCCCAGGATTTAAAAAAAAACTGCTCTGAGAAGTCGATATTGTGCCTACTTATGACCCCTGATGGTCAGAACATAAATTTCTAGGAATGAACGAAAAAATTCAGTTGAGTTTTACAAGGGAAGGAAAACATAGTAGCCCAAGTGTACCCAGGCTTGTCAGAATTTGTCCATCACCTTGTTTCAAGTATACTCAGGGTAATCAGGGAAGCGATTGAATCTAAGAACAACTGATTTTGAAGAGATCTCACGCAGTTGTTATGCATTTCCCTAGGAGGGTCTCAGTTGGTGTTTTTATTTACTCCCTCCTCTTTTTTTTCCCACCTCTTCTCTCTCTTTCCCTCCCCTCCACCACATCACTCTTTATCTCTTTCCTCCCATCCTTTTTTAAATTCTATTCCTCCCTATCTCCCTCCCTAAATCCCCTTCCTCTTTCTCTGTATCTATTCAAGTCAGCCTTGATAGATAGTGGTTTGAGTATTTGCCGACAGATACTAAGGTCAAAGGTTTGAATCCTGCCTACGACATGGATGTTTGAATTTGTCATGCCAGGGTCATATGTAAGAATGGTCATGATTGTCTAAATATCATCCTAAATAAAGGCAGATTATTATTATTATATCTATATAGTTGTCTTGATAAGCAAAAGAATCAATACTAAATGCCAGTCCCATTAGGATTTTATGATTTTGCAAAAATTCCAGCAATGAGTGTTGCCATGAGGAACGATTTTTCCTTAAAAAAATGTGAAATTTTGGAATTGAAAATGAATTACTGGAGCGATTTGGTCTGCACTCGAAAATCGATGTAAGGAAAATAAATTTCCATTCTTTTGTCTAAGTCCAGAGTTTGTACAATGATTAAAATTGGAAATGAAAAAAGGCTCTTAAGCTATGTTTCAGCTCTTCATATGTTATTCAAATGGAGAGAAGAAATGCTCTTGCAATCGAACTCATGACTTCAACATAGATGGCGATCAGCTAAAAATTTAAAAGAGCATTTCCAAGTAATTCCTTTAAATTTGGTCAAAAAAATGAAAGTTTTCTGTTTTAAGCAGTTTTCTCAGTCCCACATTTAACTTCATACATCCTTATGGAAACATAATTACAAAACTCGTCTTTCTTTATCTAAATAATCTATATTCTTTCAATTATATATGTAAGAAAGTTCATTCATTTGTACTTGTAATTTATTCTAGTTTATACACAATTGTCAAAGTAAAGTCATTAAATGTATTAGACATCTGTTCCAATAATCCCAAGAATTAAGAAATGACAAAATAACCAGTTAACAAGATGAAATTTTTTCAGACTAACCCATCAGGATTTTCATAAGATGTCATACCAATACTCTTCAACTTATAACAGAGAAATTTTCTATGCTATTGTGATTATATTATAGAGAAATGTAAAATGAGACAAAAATTTATGATCATTTTTGTATCCGTTATGCCTTGCAACCAATACCTGGTGTAGTGAGGCCCGAGGGGGTGACTGTTCCCCCTGAACTTCCTGGAGATGGAATAGTAGCATCAATTGATGATGTTGTTTCACCACCTAAATTACGCGCCAATACGGAATCTGGAAGAGGTGTAAATCTACCAAAAAATTAAATAAAAAGAATTAATGCCCATATATTCTTCGCTGTACAACTAATATTTCTACATTACCTTTTATATAATATTAACCTTTTCATCTTGCAGGGTGCTACAAAATTACTCTAACAGAAAGCTACTGAACACCTTTTAAACAGTAAGTGATTTACAAGCCTGATTTATCATTGCAGTTCATTAAAAACTACTAATATAAATTGGTAAACAGTCCATTGTACAATTTTTATTACTAAGTAGAAAATATAAGGAAACATAACGACAAATTTTCATAACTTTTCAATTCAAAATATTTCCATGGCTGGTACTTAAAAGATTACTCTTACAATACAAAAAAATTAGAAAAATAATATAAATTGAAATTATAGTATAAGTGCATTGTGTCCTAAAATGTAAATTACTTTTCTACATACACAGTTTTTTCCATAACCTCGGTATCATACCACAGATAACCAAAATATTCATGGACCTACCCATCAAACAAGCTAGAATTATGGAATGGCTAGGCCAAGAGCTACTCTATTTACTCAAAATAAAGGTTATTTTTCCAATTTTTAGGGGCTTTACAAAAAGTAAAAAAGAACGCTTTATGGTCAGGTCGTGTCCGCCCACACGTTTTATCTTCAAAACTACTGGGTGGATATTCATGAAATTTGGTATGTAGGACATAAGGGCAAAGAAATTAAGGAAATGACATAAATGATTCATGTAGCCTAATCAGGAGTGCCACGTTACTGATGAAAAAAATGAACCTTTCTTTATATCTCGTAAAATATCACTTATAACAAAAAAATCTTTAAACTAAATTTGTAGAACTAATCAGGTAGCATATTTGTCCAGTACATTTTTATCAAAGGAGTATCTGATTTCAAGAAAATCAATTGAGAAAGTCGTAATTCACTTTGAACTAGAAAAATTTTCCCGTGTTTTTTAATTGTCATGGCAACTGAAGTAAACAATATCTGCTGTAAATACCTAACTAGTTTAATTTTTTTTTCATTTGCATGCAACATTTAGTAAATGAAGGGAAATGGATTATCTACAACAAAGCCTATTTTCTTTATGTATACACAGCATTTATAAGTGAAAAGAAAGGGATAACTTATGATGGAGGAATCAATGTGAACATAAAGATTATGTTACTACTATTCGAGTGAGGTAAGTTTTCAATAATTGACGATTGTTTTATTAAGTACAACCGATTAGGAAATAAATCTCTGAATAAATTATTTGATATTTCTTTGGCATACCAGTTCTGAGATATTATACAAAGTCATTAACATAGATCTTTTTTGACATGATTGCATGAATCATAAAGAACGCCTCTGCCTTGCATGTATGCATGCATGATGTGTGCATCTTTCCTCTCTTGTTGAGTTTAAAAAATTAAGGTCACTTTAAATTCTCATACGAAGTAAAATTACTCCTTGGGTCAATTTTTTTATCACGGTCAAGCAAGTAGTAAGGATATATGGCAAACCCTAAATCTCTGTGGGTTCAAACATCGTAGTTTCACTTATTTGCATTTTGCTACTGCCACAGCACTCCCTCCTCAAGGTTGCTGCAATCACATTCCTTCTGTTCCACAAACAAACCTGATTTTTTCTGAATTTATTGTTTATTATTAATCATAAAAGTTAATTCGTGCTGCCAAAAAAGTTGCATAATTAGTGGCATGGGATCAATATGACCCCACTGCATTTTTCTTATTTTAGCAAGTAAAAATTAATTTTTGGGTTAATAGTTGTAAAATATCTTTACATCATTATTTGAAGTTTGTATCTGCAAACCATTTTTATAAAATAACATACTTAAAATAAACATAATATATAATCCAATTTATTCAGTTATTTTGGTTTGCATCACGATCTGAGCATTTTTTGGCTACCCACTCATTTGATACCATACAGCAAACAAGTGCTAAGAAGCCACTCCTAAATTCCCTTTCCCATCTGTACCTGTTACATGCTCATAGAACGATTGCAGAGCATAGCTGCACAGTAGCATGATGCTTATTATAATACCGCCACACAATATACCAGAGGTGGGCAAACTTTTTATGTGGCAGGCTGCATTAACAGATGACTATGCTTCGGCAGGCCACGTTAGGGTTCACATCAGAAGTTGTGATAATGTGAGGGATCATGTTAATGAAAATAAATAATGTTATCTCCAAAACATCACTGGAAAAGATTTTCCAGCCATAATTTTAAGCTACAAATATGAAATTATCTGTACTTTATATTACATCTTGCTTTCGTAATGGCATCACAGGCCACATGTGGCCAGTAGATTGTAGTTTTCCCACCTCTGCAGTATACAGTTATTTCTTGAGTAATATAACATAAGTAGTATAATGCAGGGCCCCTCAACCCGGTGCCCGCAGGTGCCATGGCGCCCTTCATAAAATTCCTTGGCACCCACTACTAGGGCTATGGCAAGTCATTTGCTGGGTAGGTGCAATAAGATAGTACAAAATAAGTACAAATTCAATTTTCTCATTAAAAATTTCAAGATTCTCCTTCTTTATTATTAATAAATTTTGTATTCAAATCAAAATATTTTTGTTTGAAAATAAAAAAAGAATTAACCCATTTCTTCTTCTTTTTTCTTTTTAGCTTTATTTTTCCGTGTACCCCCAATTGGCACCCGCAATCCATCTCTGAATTCGCAAATGTGTCCTCAAGGCTGAAAAGGTTGCAGGCCCCTGATATAATGTATGGTAATAAGTTCTAAAGTTAGGTGAAATTTGCCTAGCATACTGAATGCGACTTTGATAAGATCGAGATTTTATGAAAATCAGCAAGAATAAACTACCTTTGGTTCTTGAGGAATATATTTAATTTTAATATTACATATATTACGGATGACATTTTTGCATATACTATCTTTACTCGTGCAATTGCCTCCATTGAGTTATTGCCCCACCTGAACTGTGAGGAGAAAATATTATTTTTTTCTGATATGGCAACTTTATTACTATAATGGGAAAACCACATATTTGTCTGTCTGAAAAATGAATGTTTTTTCAAGGTGAGATGAAATGCTTGCAGTATGCAAGCACCAACTACTAGTATGAAATACTATCAGATTTCCTTGAAAGGTTCAATTCCTAAAACCATAAAAGACAACAGACAGAAAGAAAGAAAATTTCCTCATTGTACCTTAACAACATTAAAATATCAAATACAACAAATTCCAAAAATAAAAAAATACTGAAACTTCATCAACAAGGTTAATAATGCAGGTATTGCAAGATTGGTCTTATCTTATTTTTAGAACCCTAATAAAACTCCCAAAGTCAACTTTCACTGCAAAACTGAACTCATAATTGTGGGAAAATTTTTATACTATATATACCTGAATATAAGATGAGGTTTTGTTTCAATTTTTATGGCTGAAAAATCGCTAGTCGTCTTATAATAGTGCAGTGTGTAAAAGTGTGACTGACAGAGGAGCCGAAGGCAAAGATAAGGCACGTTTACACTATGCCTCGGAACAGAACACAGGACTTGCCTAAGGCCAAGTTCTGGAGGGCTGAGATCAGTAAACACTCTCCAATGTTTACACTTCCTCTCTTGATTTCGAGACTTCTCTCCCAGTTACTGTTCAATAATAAAGCAAGAAACTTCTTTTGGCGTTCGTTTCTAATGCTGGGGGCAAGTCCAAGAGCAAGTTCTGCTGCTTTTCACGTCATATTTTGTTTATTCAGTTTTCAAAATCCAGGGCTGAGTTCATGGTCCACTGTCAAGATGGTTGGACTAGGGATGGGAAACAGGGATTTTCTTAACTGCGCATGCATCCTCTGCTTTGTTCTTGAATTCACCGCAATTTGCGCCAGAGCAGCTATCATTTGGAGGAATCCCATATTATCTGATGTTTCTTTTGCTGCAACTACGAGAAAATTTTCAGGATGGAGTGGTCGAAAGATGCAGTGTGCAATGTAATCAACGAATGGAAGAAAAAGCCAGCCTTGAGGGATGCGAGAAGCCAACACTTTAAAAATAAGAATTTAAAGGACTGTTTAGATGAAATTGCTATGGCATTTGGTGTTTTTTCTGAGAATATAAAACTTTTTTTTATTCCACACATTTCTGATCCCCCTTATCCGGCAAGCTTGGGATGTACGGATTGCTGGTTTTTGGGATTTTCCCGATTTAGGGTCCCCATTGGATATTTTTCAACAGCTTTTTTATTACGCTTTAAGATTGTAGTAAATTATTTTTTAATTTGGAAATTTTATATATTTAAGTTATGAAAATCCGATTTCAAATAATTGCATACATCGAGGCTTTAAAAGAAAATGAAATGAATTATCATGAATTAGTCGTCAAGATGGCGAAAAGCGTCACAATGCTAGAGGTACTTTTATTCACTTTTGTTTTAATTTTTTTCTTATGACCATTTCTGCCAGATTTTGATATTTTTTTTGTATAGATAATGTGCGTGTTATTTATCGAAAAATATGGTATTATCTTAAACATCAGAGGAACATTACCAGATTTATAGCGATGTCATCAAGGAGACTTTTATTATTGCGCTAGTGTATTTGCCCGTAAAAAATGACCACCACACACCCATCAACTAAATTTCTAGATTGTAATATTTTGCTAATACCTGTATTTAGCATTTATAGGAATACATTATTCGAATAACTGATACATTTTTCAATCATAACCTGCTCCCACACGCACTATTTACAGTAAATAATCAACACGCCACAGTAATTTTTTACAGTACAAAGAAAAGACGAACTCCCAGACCAGGCTGCCACTAGCACCATCTTTTGGTAACAGAACAAAGCTTTGCTTTTGCAACCATGGCAACCTTCTGGTTTTTGGGCCCTTCCTTTTTCGGGATTCCGGATAAGGGGTCCCATACTGTATTTACAACATCATATCTACGCTTCTATTGAACAAAATGGGAAAATTTTATCTGTGGCTTCAGTAATGATTATAAATGAAGGCTGTGTAAATGAAAATTTTATAAGATTCATGCAGTGTCTTTAATAAAATAAGAAATGTAACATTTAATTTCAAATTCTGTCGACATGCAAAAGTTGACCTGCGAGAAACTTTTCCCTATAAGGTTTAGAGGAGTAAATCCAGTGAATGAAATGTTTAGAAAAGTTGAAATAATTTTGTGAAAAAGATTGAATATCAATAACTTGAATAGTTTTCACAATACCGAGAACTATATGAAAGCATGGGCACACACTTGACAGATAAGTGATCGGTGTGCTACGTCTTTTCTCCAACGATTTGTGCATGACGTAAGATGTTAAAATATATATTTAACAAATGTCATGTTTTTTGTAAATCCTCAAAACATTTCATAAAAATCACTATGAAGGAAGCAGTAGAAACGATCGCCAAAAGAGGTTTCTTCCATCATGATCGAACAGAAAGTCTCAGAATCAAGAGAGGAAGTGTAAACATTAGACTTCATCTAAGGAGAGTGTTTACTGATCTCAGCGCCCCAGAACTTGGGCTTAGGCATGTCCTGTGTCCTGTTCCACGGCATAGCATAAACGTGCCTATAGGCACCTAGCGTATTGTTTTTACGATCACAACTTATGTATAGACGCTTATTGAGTGAATTATCTTCTTTGTATCATCAAAGTTGCAACTCATTATAGTGTGTTGACTGAAGACAAAGTGAACCATCTATGATACTGTAGTAAATTCCATGTGAATTAAAGTCTTCATGATTGTAAACTATCCAGTTTTACATAAAAATATGGGTGACCATGTTGAGTAGAGAGGTTCTACACCTTCACAAATATCGAAATCATTGTGTAATAGTTATGATGCAAACTTTAAACTTTTATTGGCAAAATATGCTGATGAAACTAACAATTGTGCACCAGCAAAAGGTTTGGTGTCACCAAGGTGGTGGTGGAAAAAAATGCAGGAAATGCTAGTGTGCAAGTTCAAATTGGAAAGTATTTCGTGGGCCTAAGGAAGGATGTCATAAAAATTTAGAGGACGAGTTAATAACATTTGTGCAAGAAAAGCACAACAGTGGACTGCCAGTCTCATGGGAGATTATACAAATGAAGGCACTAGAATTGGCGTCAATGTTAACAATTTCATGGCAGCAATTTAAGGCAAGTGTGGTGGATCACCCAGTTTATGCGGCAGAATGGCTTATCTCTACGGTGAAGAACATCGTTCGCTAAGAAAATCATTGAATACCAGCGTTACATTATTTGTTTACGGCGTGAACATAACTATCTCGTGGGCCAAATGGGGAATGCAGATGAAACAGCTGTGTTTTTTGATATACCAACTAACACTACAGTTGATAACAAAGGTGCAAAGACAGTGATAGTTAAAACCACTGGAAATGAAAAATTAAGGGTAACAGTAATGCTATTGGTATTAGCTAATGAGACAAAATTGCAACCCTTCATAATAATCAAGAAAAAGAATCTACCAAAAGAAAAACTACCCCCTGGGATCACTTACAGATGCAATGAAAAAGGCTGGATGACTAGTGATTTGATCATTCAGTGCCTGAGTGAAGTTTGGGATAATCAGCCTGGTGCTCTTTTAAAGATGAGATCAATGCTAGTTCTTGATGGTTTTCAAGGACATCTTACAGATGATGTGAAATCCAAAATATCATAACTCAACACTGATCTGGTGGTCATACCAAGAGGATTGACCTTCCAACTACAAGTGATCGATGTGGTCATCAATAAACCCTTTAAAGATCACCTGCGGCGCCTTTATGGGGAATGGTTGCTGTCAGGGAATTGCCCTCTGACTCCAGTAGGTAAAATGAAAAAACCAACAGAGGCTCTACTGGGAAAATGGATTAAGACTGCATGGGACAGTATCTCACCAGCATCAATAATCCATGGATTTAAGAAGTGTTATGTTTCTAACAGTTTAGATGGATCAGAAGATGACATTCTGAGGGCGGAAGAAGATGATGCAGCTATTGGAGATTCCTCCAGTAGTGAAAGTGAAAATAACAATTAAAATGTGCTAATGAGAAATAATTTGCATGAGAAATTCTAATGTTCCAAAATATTCAATTGAAAATTACAATCAAAATTGATTATTTCAAATGGTTCAATGTTTATTACTCAATGGTATAATAAACCTCTGCCACTGTGTGCATAATAAATTTTCCCCTTTCATTAGGAGTTAAAAATGGGGGGTCATCTTATAATCAGAGTCGTCTTATATTTGGGTATATATGGTATATGCTGGTAACTAAAGTTGCTTTTGGGCTTTAATGGGTTATATCATAAATAGTACTTCATGGTATGCAAGTCATTACTTTAGGAGGTGGCATTGTGGCACTAATTTCATAAAGTGAGTTTTTCTCACCCATTAAAGTCATATTCCTAATTCTCTTCTTAAAACTTCTAAAGACACACAAGCAAAAAATTAGAGGATTTCCTAATCCTCAACTCCCAGTGAAATTCCTTGGTTTTCTTTACTACTAATGACCCTGGGATAGGAATGCCTTCACCAACATTCCTTTTGGGTTTGAATAACTCTCAAATACCTTGATCTAACTCATTTAGCTTAGGTTACAATCACTCACTCTCTTGCACAATTCTGAAAATAATTGATTCAGTAACTCAATTTAAGATAAACTGGATTATATTTATATATTTTCATTAGCTCTTAGGAACCACATCCACAGCCTTTTAAAAATACTTTTTTAAACAGCAACAAAGACAACCTGCAATCTAAGCATTGAGAGGCAGACATACAAGTCATCCCTCTACTAAGACTGGCAATTAAAATTTATACTTACTTTTCTGCTCGAGGATTTCTAATTTTTCGGTTTCTTGCATCCCCCACTTCTGGAACATTCCTCCATTCATCTTCGGATACAGACACAAGCCCTCTCTTCAAGTCACTGAACTGCTGCTGAATTTTGGGCCGTTCTTGTCGATAGCGCTCCAATTCCTCTAGAGAATTCTTTTAAATTAGCTATTGTTTTATAATTAATACAGGAAGCATAAAACCCAAAAAATATGCCATAACACTCTGGAGTGTAGCTAGATTGACATACAAGACAATGAAAAACATTAAGAAGAACAACCTAACATAAATACAAGCAACTTCCAGCTAACCATTTGCAGTCTGCATTTTGCATTAACCTCAGCAAAAGACAAACACTTATCTACCTTCAGTTTATCAATCTGTCAGGTCTGCGCAGATAAATAAACTGAATCTAATTGCCTTCATTTTAAAATTTAACCATGGAGCAAATTGAATGTTCAGAAATTAAGACTATCCTTTGCACTTCATAAAATTCAGAATGCTTGAGAAAAGTAAGGGTGATATATTACATATACTTTAAGATTGTTGTTCTTCAAAACTTTCAGTGAATTATGGAGCTGGTGAGAAAACAATAATCTAATAAACACAGTGGTGGATTTTGAAATTTCATTTCCCTAGATCAAATTATTTTTCTGCCCCTTTTTTGGTGCTTTTTTCCTTAAGGAATTGCTCATGTACCTATATTATGTGTCTGTTCATCCATCCATCTGTGGATCATACACTGTTTTCCAGGCTATTTTAACAACAGATTATACTATTCCAACAATAGTCCATCCTATATTGACAATGACCCATTTCATTTTGACAATGGTTTATGCTATTTTGACAATGATCCATTCTATTTTGACTGCGGTTCATTTAATTTTGAAAATGCATCATTTAATGTTGACAATTACCCATATTATTTAGACAATATTGTGTGATGTTCCTTTTATTGTGGATTTCATCACAAAGTTATATTTCAGTTTATTTGATCTTTTGCAAAAATAATGTAAACTGAAAATTGTTAATGATTTTTTACATTATATGTATATTACATAACTCAGTAAGAATACTAGAATGTAGAATTTAAATATAAAAATGACCATAAATACATGCCAGAAATACATTTTGCCAGAACTACATGAACATACATACATATCTTTTATTTAAATAATCAAAATGACATGTATTTAATCATTTATAACTTCTTTTTTGATAGGTACATCTAGGAATGTAAGTTGCCATATGTCTGTAAAAAGCAGCAAAATCATTTTTTGACATTAATCAGCTCCATTACTGATTAATTCCAACAACTCTACTTCCTTTTATGATTTTCCACAAGTTACTGATTTTTTCCATTTAGCAAACATGTTTTCAATATGATTCTAAAACAGTTGATCGATCATCAAATTTAGAATTAAAAATCATAACAATCAATTGACACAGTACATTTTTAATATCAAGTATATAGGCATCTAGTTAATATAATAATGCTTTGTAGGGCAATGTTAGGGCTACATATTGTTTACTACTAAAGAAATAAAATATATAAAAAAATGTTTTGCAGTATACACACTTTTATGTGCACTCAAAAGTAGAAAATAAATTTTTCTGCACTCAACTTGAATTAAATTTGGTGTGCAGAATTAAAGTGGATAAAAATTGCCACTCACTTTAATTCTGCACACCAAATTTAATTCAAGTTGATGGCAGAAAAATTTATTTTCTACTTTTGAGTGCACATAAAAGTGTGTAAACTGAAAAACATTTTTTAATATTTTATTTTTTCCTTTTTAGTCGTCTTACATTTAAAAGTTGAGTTTTTGGGTTATGAAAAATTGCAAAGATTATAAATTGAATTTTCAAAGTTTATTTCAATATAGGAAAATTCTTAAAATATTTGAAGTTCCACTATAATTCATTAAGACAGCATTAATTTCCCTTAAAAGCATTAAAAGATCTTTAATTTCCATTAAGAGCATTAAAGGTCCCTTTAAAAGCAATAATGTTGTTGCCATGGTTTTTATACATTTCCATTGTTGAAGAGAGGAAAAATTCACACTTTTTTCTGATTAAAAGCTGACAATTACACTAATTCGGCATGTATTTGACTTCTCCCTTAAAAAATTAAGAACTTCGTTCTTTCAGTTAAAAATTGTTCTTTTTCCGAATTCATATCCCAATTTTAAGCAATTTAAAAATGCATTTTTAGAAAGCCTTGCACTGAATCCCATGCTTTTCTTATGAGCTATTGAAATGGAACATTGGGGTTAAAAAGATCCCTTAGATATTAATTTTTTGTGATTTTCTATTTTTCTTGTTGGTTGTCATCTGATATAAGAATATACCTGAAATTTCTGCCCTGTAGCATTTATAGGGGCAGAGATATAAAGCAAGAAAGATTTGAAAGAAACATATACATATATATAAATATATAACAAGGTTAAATAAAAGTATGTAAAAAAGCTTCTTTTTCTCTCTCCCTTTCTCCTATCCCTCCCTCATTACTCTTTTTTCTTTCCAACTTTCTCATTACCCTTACTTATCACCTGGAGTTGAATCTGGATCTTTATTCAGAGTTTTTCGGTCATTGCCTTGTAATATTTGAATCAAGCATCCCTACCAAATTTCAATTATCCATATAGTTGGGAAATTTGTCAAAACACGTTAAAAGATCGTGACAGTCGAGTGTTAAACACGTTAAAAAGATCGAGATCAAGCTATAGATTTCACTCAATACGAATCAAAGCAGCATTCCGATGGATGGGTGCATGGACAGACCAACAAAAATAGGATATTATATATATATATATATATATATATATATATATATATATATATATATATATATACCTAATAATAATATAATAGATAATGCAGTAATAGAGAAATTCTTCATTATTTGCCTCTACGTATCTGTCTACAAATTCAAATATTTCACAGAGTTACTGAACCACTATTGATAACAGCATAATATTCAAGTTGTCAAAATGAAATGAACCATTGTCAAAATTTAATGTGTCATTGTCAAAATAGCATGAACCATTGTCAAAATGAAATGGATCATTGTCAAAATAAGATGAAGCATTGTCAAAATAGCCCGGGAAACAGTGTAATAGTTTATGAAAAGTCTGCAAAATATTAATTTTTTATTCCCACCCTGAAATGCCATTTTTATTGCTCTAGGCCATTGCCTACTTTGGCCATATTTAAAATCCACTACTGTCTAAACCACTAAGAACCAAATGGATGAAGCTACAATGGAATGGCTCAACCAAAATAAATCAAAGAAACATGCTATATCACCAATAATTTGCGCAAAACAAGTGAAAATCTTCAAAATGCTAGAAATAGAAAGAGTACATAAATACATAGCCAGGCTGCCTAATATATTAATATTTTGTATTTGTATTCATTAATTTTCTTTGTCACCATTTGATCAAATTTTAACAAAATGTGATTCTTATGCTGCTGCTAACAACTAATTATTTGACACAATTATCTATTATATTAAAAACACTGTGTCCATGTGCATGAAGCCTTAAATGGGAGAATAAGAAAAAAGTTTATAACTAAAAAGCTAACAATTTTTTTTCTATCTAACCTTCAGGTATTACTTGTCAATGCGACCTTTAACTTTTAAAGTGTTCACCATCTACATTGAACTCATGGGTTTGATTCCAAGAGCACATCTTTTCTACATTGGAATAACATGGGAAGGGATGAAATGTTACAAGCAAGTCTTTCTAAAGTTGAACAATAAAATTAGTTAAAATTGAGATATGAACTCGGGACTTGGACGTAAATGAAGCCAAAATAATAAAAATGCTTTTTATATCAAAGAGAATATGAATCCATGTCTAATTTTAGTTCGGTGGCCAAATTAACACCCGTGATTCCGATTTTTTTCCATAAGAAATCTTAGTTACTATAACAACACACATTGTTGCAAGCTGAAGGCTTTAGTAATACGTGAAAATTGAGCCCATGGACGATATTATATAATTTTTTGTTTACATTTCGATTTTGATTTCAAACGATGTTGATAAGTTTTATTTGAATAAAACAGTAAAAATATTCTATAAATTGGAATTATACTGTGAATGCCTTCCAGAAATAAATAAAAACAAAGTGAGATCTATATTGTATTACTATAATGTACCTTTCCAGAACTTTTATTGTAGCAACAACTATAAACAAACTATTATTGTTGTTCTTAGCAACAGGTATACATGAAGTACATTTTGTTTAGTTCGAGCACATATGCACTGGAAGCATTTGCATTAATGCAAATGATTATTTATCTTCATTACTGTTCGTAAGAACACCTATATCACGTATTTTCTTTGTATCTTCCTTACTGTTTCATTTTCGCAATACCCATTCGTTGGTAATTCAACTCTTCTGCCATTTACTGATGGAACTGAAAGCTCATCAAAATGGCAAATAAATTGTATTTCTTTAGAATAAATGCCAACTAATAAGTATTGAGGGATGATTTTTCGTATTTGCATTTTAAAATTTATTAGAATAGAGATAGTTTTAATAGAAGAGCACTAACTGGAAATTTAAAAATTCCGCAGCCCCTCCACTTATTTCAAAAATAAGACAAGTTCCTCTTTAACTTATTTAATGTTAAGTAATTAATACATCCTTTAAAACCTATGTATATTTATTGCTTTAAAATTTTGTTCAAAAGATTTGACATACATACCTTTCAACCTTTTTTCTCTGTATTCTTTCCTCTTCTCATCCATTCTCTTGTCTATCGCCTCATATATTGCATCTGCTTCCTCATCATCTTTGTCATATGGATCTTTGCTGAACAGGGAGCCTCCATAACCTGAAAACTACATTTAGATCTTAGACATGAATAAGAAGTGATTATCTTCTAAATTTAATGTTTTGTGTGAAGGAGTCAAGTATAACTGATCTAATCGAATTTACCATGATTTCAAGTTAATCCACTGAATGATAACATTTTATGTATTATCGACACAACGAAAAGTTTTAAAAAGTTTTAATGTTTTTGTATAATTCATGAATTTGGATTTATTTCTTTATCATACCACTCTTAGCATTTTTTTATACAATTTTCACATAAACAATTTAAAATTTAAAGTTATAAGAAGTACCTATTAATAAGAATTATACATGAAGGAAGCCTGTTTGTCTTTGTCAATCATGCCCTCCTAGAGCTGGAAAGAAATAGTCAGGTTCATAGCTACAACACTAGAGGTAATCCCGACTTGAGGACCTCCTCACATAACCTCAACATGTTTAGTCATAGTCCTGCAAATGCAGAATCAAAATTTTATGAAAAACTGCCAAGGAACATAAAAATATTAGCAGTCGCATACTATTTTTTAAAAATTAAAAGGATATCTTATTGAAAATTATTTTTTCTATAGAAGAATGTGTAAACAACTTTTTTTGTTTTATCTGCGTTATTTCCTCTTGTATTGTGTTTTCTGTGTTTATTTCATTGTATGTCCGTACATCTTCTGAAATAATTTTGACTGACTTGTCCTATACTTGTATTTATACATGTCCTGAACCAATATAAATTTATTTATTAGATAAAACAACATTACATAAAAAAGTATTTTGTAGTTGCAACGGTATTCAAGCATGCAATCATATGTTCATTCTTGTACTTGATATATAAAATGAAGGTTTCGTCATTGATTACATCAACTTCTTAAATTTGTAATAAATACCTCGTCATAATTTGAGTCGTTCAGATCTTCATCGTCGTCGTCTTCTTCTTCTTTTGAATTTTTTTTCCTTTTATTAGGAGGGGCGTGTCTATCGTCACTGAAATATAAGATATATTTTTTGCCATCTATTGTTGTTTATTCCAAATATTCACAATAGTAATTACTCACATTTTCCATATGATTAAACAACTTAATATAACATAGATTTCAAACACTTACGATACATCATTCGCATCACGAGCAGGCCCGATGTCAGAGCGAGTGGTAAATCCTGTAGCACTACAAATAAACAATTGTATTAACATTGGAAAAACTTCTTGGCAATCTTAATTCACAATTATTGCTTACACATTTGTTCTTACCCACGACCAACTCCAGCAACATAACCAAGAGGAGCAGGGACTCCTATAAAATGTTTTTTATTACGGTTAACCAGCGCAGCCGGAGGGACAGCCATGGTATTCAGTTAATGTTTACCCGATTTCGTACACTACGCGAAAACAATACAAAAGATCGAAAGAGTCGAGGGGTCGAAAATAATAAGAATGCCCACGATACGACCTATCGATAACAAATTTTGGCTCTATCTTTGATTCTCCTGAACGTCACCACGTCACTCATAAGAATCAGTACCAAAGACTACTCCTCCTAACGATCAGTACCCGTGTACGGTAAAACATATTCTCCTAGATAATAATATTAATGACCATAATGACTGTATCATATGAGGAAATTTCAATTTTTAACGATAAACCCGATGCCATTTAGGTAATATTAGAGGATTGTTTCCTAAGTGTCCCACACAGTTGCCACCAGTGATAGTGACGCCGAAAGCGACGAGAGGTGAGGCAATTCATCTCCTTCACTATTTACAAAGGTTTTGAGGGATTCTGAATTAATTTAGGACAGATTTTTTAATGTTTTATAAAGCAATATGAAAGACATCTAATTAATGATTACATGATTATGCCATTTATCATTTTTATGCGTTCTTTACAGCAACGCGGTAGTAGCGGAACGCCTTATGGGCACGTCTCGTCCGACCGTGTGTCGTAACTTTCATCTCCTAAACCGCTGGACGCAGTAGCGTACCAACGCCTTAGCATCGGGGCAATTGCCAAGGGCGCCGTGGTCAGAAGGGCGCCGTGGTCAGAAGAGCGCCGTGGTCAGAAGGGAGCCGAACAGAGTACGCGAAAAAAAAATATTTTCTTAATTTACTTTCGAAGGAATGAGCTCAAAATTGAAACAACGGGGACGATGGTCTTATATCTGTTTCCTACCTAATATCTTCATTATTTAAGGTTAATTTCATAAATTTCTAATGAGATTTTAACCATACACAGAGAAATATTTATTTTCCAAATTAATTGTTTCAGCTTTTTAAAGTTTTATTACTTTATATCAAGGGCCTGAACTGCGACCCGCGAGAGGATTTTATCGGCATATCTTGGCTATTTAGGGTGGTAGGTCTAAGGTTTCCAAATTTTGTGACCATGTTATACTTTCATTAAGATGAAAATAATATTAGGTGCAAGCAGAGGGCGAATTAGTAGTTCATGAGAAGAGGAATGACACTCAACGTAAATGATACAATGATTTTTCACCTTACATAGTTGCGTCGCTTCTTTGAATGCTGCCTCCGTTTATGCTTCAATCATTGTTAAAGTTACAATGTCTTTAAGCTTACTTTGTCCTTCCTATGGCGAAGCTCGGTAACCTACGACTCTTTCAGGAATGAAGTTCGACTCATGATACCCAGTTTGTTCGCATTTATCCTAGAGGTCTGGAACCGGCGGTACCGGTCCACATGCACCTATTAGACTGAAAAACTGCGACATTATATTTATTGTAAAAGAGTATTTTCATCCTGAGAGTTGGATATATACAAAGTGCACGATCAACAGATTTTTGAGTTCAAAAAAGTATGTCATGTTTTTATTTAATATTATTTTTCTATCCTTGCATAGTTAAATAATTTACAATAATACATTTGTTACTAATATATCACTGTACAGTTTTACAGCTTTCGGTTAAATTATACTTCCTAGGTAAATCCTAGAAATTGTGATTTATGAGATAAACAAAATGTCGCTTGTCTGTATTTTGGGATATTTAAAAAAAAAATTATGGGATATAGCAGAAAATGTATATTTTTTAAAGAAAATAACTTTTTTAAATATCAATTTATTGAAATGAGAAAAGCTTTAAATGTCATATTTCGCAGATTTTTTGTAAAAACATATTAACGAAATTTTCTCTTCTTAAACCACATCGTGACGTATACGTGGAGTGATTGAAAAGTTCGTACAGTAGCGCAATAATTACTAAGGAGGAATACTTACAGGATATTCGAATTTTCCCTCTTCAAAGTAGACCCCTTGAGACTGCACACACCGATTCCAGCGGTTTCTCTACTTTTTGAAACATTCTTGGAAATTTTCTTTCTTCAGTGCGTGTAGGATTTTTTTCCGAATTTTCCTGAATGACTTTGATAGTATCAAATTGTTTTCCTTTTAGCTGAAATTTTAGTTTTGGGAAGAGGTAGAAGTCGCAAGGGGCTAAATCCGACAGATAGGGGGGTTACAGGAGTATAGGAATTTGAAATTTCGCCAGAAATTCTGTTACAAAGAGCGCACAGTGGGCCGGTGCTTTTGCGTGATGAAGTACTCTTGTTAGGCCGTTTCATCCTCACCCTCTTCCGAAATCTTCCAAAACACCTTTGTGGGATTCTTTATTAATTATCTGACTTCTTGGAGTGTATTCACGATGAATGGAGTTTTGTTCAGTATAAAACAGTCTTTCTGTCCTCCGAAAACCACCAATCTAACTTCACGCAGTAATCAGCAGCAGAAACACTGTACGAACTTTTCAATCACAGCTTTTATTTACTTTGAAATGCAGACGATACATTTTCTATTATATCGGTTATTTGCCATTTAGAGTCAGCGTATCTCTTGCTGTAATTTACTATCTGGTACTGTGACCCAAAATGTCTAACTACAGCAGGATGGCTTTGTACCCATCAATCCGGATAACAAAGTCTCTAAAGACAAACTTTTCGAAAACATCATATAAGCTATCAGCAATCCTATCTATCTTAGAATATAAATTAATTTTTGTCATGCGATAAAATTTATATATATTTTTGATTTTGTCTTTATTTTGGGATTTTTTAAAATTTGTTAAATTAAAAATCCAAAATACAGACAAGCGCCAACAAAATTATAAAATAAATAAACTAAAACTAAACCCTTATAAATTTTAGATATGCCACCAAAGAAAATAGCGGACATGAGTACCGTATAGATCGACTGAAAAAAGAGGAGAGTGCAAAAAAACATTCAGCTAATTTACAAAACTGGCTTAAAATAAGTAACTTTAAATCTGAAGCTCAGAACAAGGATGAACAAAGTTCGTATGAGAATGACGCAAGTGATAGTGTTGGGAAGAAAAATCCAAAAATGTTGATGTTATTCTGAATGAGTTCGAAAATCGGAAGAAAGAAGACGAACAGTTAGCAAAAGAAAATGATGGTTGCAATGATACTAATAAGGAACAAGAATCTGTGAATTTTAATGATCCAACCACGTGGAATCTTAATTCCAAAAAAATAGATCTCTTTTAGTTCTACACGGTCCGGAGCATGTTAGTGTTGAATTCATATCCCGTCACTGGTGGCCGGTGTTTCAAAAATTCATGGAAGTTTAAGAATATAGGCTTAAAAAACAAGAGAGGAAATGGTTATTTTATTGTAGAAACAAAGACGCAATATATTGTTTTCCTTGCCTTTTATTTATATCTGACACAAATAATGTTTCTTTTTGTAACCCAGAAGGATTTAAGGACTGGAAACATCTAAATCCATCCGTTGTAATTCATGAGAATTCATTACAACACATAAACAATTTTACGAAATGGAAAGTTTTAGAAAAAGGTCTTCGAAAAGGGGGACTGATTGATGACCTTGCACAAGCAGCACTGAATAATGAAATATCGAAATGGCGTCATATTTTGAAAATAATATTAAAATGTATATTGTTCTGCGCTGAAAATAACCTTGCATTTCGTGGACACGGTAGTAATTTCGAAGAAAAGATTGTGGTATATTTTTAAATTTGATAAAATTTGTTAGCCAATTTGATTTTGAGATGAAAAATCTTCTTGAATCTCATATTAAACACCATAATAATTATTTATCGCCAAAAATTCAAAATGAAATTATTGATATTTTGGCATCAAAAACACGGTGTAAAATAATAGAAGAAATTCAAATGGCTAAGTATTATAGTATAATATTAGACAGCACTCCAGATGTATCACACAAAGATCAATTAACAGAAATTATTCGTTATGTAAAATTCTCTGAAGGGAAATATACATTTGAGGAGAGGTTCATCGATTTCATAAATACAACAGAAAAACGGGACAAGGCATTGCATCCTATATTAAGGAAAAACTTATTCAAGATGGTCTATTAATTGAAAATATTCGTGGTCAAGGCTACGATAATGGCGCTAATATGTCAGGAAAGTACCAAGGTGTTCAAGCCATAATCCAAAACGAGAATCCCCGTGCTCGGTATATTGCATGTTGTGCACACTCTAAATTTGGTAGGCGTACATGCGGCTAGCGTTAATGCAGATATTGTAACATTTTTTGGAACTATACAGTCGTTATAAAATTTCATTTCTTCGTCCACTAACAGATGGGAAAAACTATCATCAGTAATTAAAATTTGTTTGAAAAGACACAGCGACACCAGATGGTGTTCAAAAGTAGAAGAGCTGTTAGTGCCGTATATGAGCAACTCAAACAAATTATTGTAATCTTGGGAGAGATGAAAGATGATCATTTACTTGGTGACACATTATCTCTTGCCGTCAAGTTAATAGCTACAAGTTTGTTGCCTTTTTAAACCTGTGGTACTTGAGACTAGTAAGGTTAAATAAAGTCAATTTATCATTGCAAAAAAAGATCAGGATGTTTATAGATCGTCCATATTAATTAAAGGACTTATAGAGGCTTTGAAAGATCTTAGAAATAACGAGATCCACGATATTTTTATTAAAATCGAGGCCGTTTGTAAAAACATGAAAATAGACCCAATTGAAAAAAGAAAGCCAAAACGGAAGAAAATGTCAGGTGAGCTTGCTGAAGACGAATCAGTGAACTTCGATACAGTAAAAAATACTTGTTTCTCTGTAATTGATTCTGTTATAACGCTGTTAAATGTAAGATTTGAATCTCTTAAAAACATTGCAGAGAACTTTAATTTTTTGACTGGCGAAGCATTTCATTCAATGACAAGCGCGGATTTAGAATCGAGGGCCATTTTATTGACAGAAAAATACACAGAAATAAATCAGGACCAATTTAAAATTGAAATGCCTTAAACACCAAATTAATGAACTACTATAGTACAAAAACCCCAATAATATATATCATCTAGATATTTTAAATGAATTGGCTAAATGGGAATTGCGAGAAACCTATCCGAACATTGAACTAGCTCTTAGAATATTTCTTACTATGCCAGCAACTGTGGCCACGGCTGAAAGGAGTTTTAGTAAGTTAAAACTTGTTAAGAATTATTTCGACATCGGGACAAGAACGCACATCTCTGTGTCTCCTTTCCATTGAGCATGAACTGGTTAGTCGCATAGATTTCGATGAAATCATAACTAGTTTTGCTAACGATAAAACAAGAAAAATCAAGCTTTAATGTACTCGAATAAATTTATGTTCCTAGAATTATTTTATGTTATAGAATTATTTTTTGCTCCTAGAATTACTTGGTTTCGATCTATGAATCTGTAACTTTATGTACCAAGTGTTTCTTAGTTCTCTCACAGCTACAAATAATCTGTTGAACAAAGCTAAAACCGATTTGATGTATATAAATGTACAAACTAATTATATATTTTATAATAACATAATAATATAATTATAAAACTATTATTTATTACGATTTTACCAATTACCAAAATTGTCACAATTAAAAGGCGCGGAGCCATGGACTTGCCAAGGGCGCAAAAAACCTAGGTACGCCTCTGGCTGGATGGATTTTAATTAAATTAAGTAAGAGTGGTCGTTATTACAATTAATCGCCCAATTGTGATTTTGAACTGAATCCATCAATTAGAACTTCCACTTAACATAATCACCTAATATAAAACGCTTAATATCTTTGTCTGCGCGACGGGGATGCATCGCCGGGGACCGGGGATGTCTGCTGGCGGCGTTGGTTGGTCCATGTCAAGCTCTTAAAATGCGAACAACTCGATCAAATATGCAGATATAATCTTGAAATTTGGCAGAGATAGTCTACTCGGATATGAAAATACTGTGACTTAGACAAATTTGCGAAAAACTTCCAGGTTTCGACTCCAAGGGATGATTTGCATTCTCCATAAGAAACCAGGTAAAAATCGACCTTTCGACGTGCAGGCTTGTATTCTTTTTGACATTAAAATTAGAAAACATTAACTCGCACGCTTTAGATCTAAACTATTTTAACGAAAAGATTACAAGGTTTCTTATTGTCTACATCTTTTTTCGTCTACATCTCGAAATTCCTCATGTTAAACGTTTAATTCGCATATTTTGGGGAAATCTTGCCATTTTAACGGGATGATGCCATGCCTATCAATTACATTGTTAAACCTCGAAGTCCTATTGTTATTTCAATCCTTATGGATTTAAGCGTGCTTTGAAGTCTTTTAATACGAGAAGGAGAGAAAGACAAAAGGAGGGGGAAAATCTTCATAAACAGCATTCGTTACGTTATTTACGAGAAGGTTTACCTAAAAACCTGCAATACTATTTAAAAACGATTAAAATCGTTATGATGAGCTAAATTCAATATTATCGAAATAGAAACGGTATGAAAATCGGAGGTATTTGCTAGACGTTTTAATAAACAAACCGAGCATGTAAAATATTTATAGCGTGAAGGATTGTGCAACAGGTTACGGGATTTAGTTAGAAGAATGGAGTACTTGAGGACGGTTTGGAAATAGGGAGAGAAAGAGAGGTTTAAAAGAATCACAAAAATAATAATAAAAGGCAAAGTTTTCAGTCTGTTGGTCTGAGTGACAAGCTATTAAAACGCGAATAACTCGATCAATGATATAGACAGAAAATTGAAATTTTGCAGAAATTTATATAATGAGCTAATCAGAATTTTTTATTTAAGGTTACATGGTAATTAAAGAAGTAGTTTGTGGCGCTATTTTAGGGGGGATATATTGCACTTCCTCCGAATTAAACTAATTAACTTTTAGAAGATAGGGAGGAGAATGGGTAGGAGGAAGATGGAGGATGGGAAGAAAACAGGAGGGTGAAGAATAAGAGGGAGAGAGAGATGGAGAATGAGAAGAAGAAAGAGGGAAAATACGAGGGAGAGAGAGAATAGGAGGGGGAATAGGAAGCAATTACGCTAGTCGCTTAATAAACTTATACTCGTATGTCGTTAAGTGGCATCCGCCAAGTAACAATGAAATACCTTACTTTCCTCTCCCTAGCTCTTATATGATCTGTAAGGTATAAATTTAAAAAATTATCCGGATAGAGAACAACATTTACCACAAAAAAGTCCACGAGACCACATAATTGCGAGTTATAGTTTCAGAGATAGAAATCCGAGAAAATTCCGAGCAAAACATCGCATATTTTGTTTACATCTATCTCTAAGACGGTTCTCTCGGCAAACGACTATTAAAATCCATGTTTTACTACGTCACGCCCTTATATGATCTATATTGATTAAAAATTTATTCAGAGAGAAGACAATATTTACCACAAGAAAGTACGCGAGACCACATAATTCGGCGATAAAAATTCGAGAATCACCCAATCTTTCGAAACCGTTTCATACGTTTATCCCATAAAGAACGCCTTTGAAATCTCTGTGTATTTCATTTATGGAGTATTCTATTCCATCTTGTTATTGAAATATAGTGTATCATATTTTTCGGCATATAATACGCACTTTTCCCCGAAAAATGACCCCCAAAATCAGGCTGCGTCTTATACGCCGAAGGTTAGATTATTACTGCATCTTTGGTGAGAGAATTTTTGTTTTTATTGGTTTGTTCCTTTTTGATTTTTCATCGGTTTCCGTAATGCATCTCTTGGTTGGTTTGTCCTTATTTTAAAAAACCACGGTTCTTCTTGTGTAATTCTTACGGCATCTATGGTAAGATAATTTAATTTTTGGTTTTTGTTGGTCTTGAAATGATTTGTTATCTTTTGTTTTTCCATCGGTTTCCTTAACGTAGCTGTTGGTTGGTTTGTCTAAGCAATGGATATGATACAATAATACCGAGAGTTATAAGAGATACCAATGCATCTCATATAGGTTATCCTATTTCATTGTCATCATCCACTTACGCACGATGCACCCTGTTCTTACAGACGAGGATCCTGCAAATACTTTTCTACTGTACCCTTCATATCTCATGGTGCATAACAAGGGAAAGTTGTGCCTGCCGGTTTAGCATGATTGGTAGAATGCTTGCCTGCTAAGCCAAGGATTCCCGTCTAGGGCATGGACAGGGTTGGACTGGTAATCGGGCGATTGGACGATCGCCAGAAGGGCCGGCTGGGTCTGTATAAAATTTAAATACTATAATATTGTTATTGTATTATTATAATAATTTATTTAATTGTAATAGCCCTATTATAAACAAATTTTATTATTTTTATTAAAATAGTTAAGAGATACTATTCAACGTATTTTCATCCGCATTTTTATTGATGAGATAATGAATTCTTACAGTGATTAAAATATAATTTTCAAAGATCAGGCCGGTGGCACAGTCGCCCGGGTCGATTTAGTATCGAAAATTTGCTCCTGGGTATGGATGTTAGGATTGTCTAAGGATTTTTCTGAATAGAATATTCAATGTTGCGAAATGAACTTAGCCAACGATGCACCTAAAAAAGTAATAAAAATTACTGCTATGCAATAAAAATTACTGCTACTACTAAAATGAAAATTTGTTAATTTTGAAGGTGGTATTTATATTAGGGTTACCATATATCAAAAAGGCAAAAACAGGACATTTACAAAATCGGCGTCCCATTTTAACTTTATCGGAACAACGGGACACTTAATTAAAAAACATGACGATCCCGTTTAAAACGGGACGTATGGTCACCGTAATTTATATATTAAAATTGAGTACGGACAATTCCGAGCGGCGAGATCTGCAACAACGGCGCCGTGAGTGACGAGAAATAGAACTACGAGGAGTTTGTTATGGAAACAGCTGACGGAAGCAGTAGGCAGTAGTGTGCGGAATGAATTAAAAAAAACTAGTGCGAGAATTAAACGAGGGAAAAACGCGTTACTTTTCTCAAAGAACATTGCATAATTCAAAAGAAACGCAGATGTTCTAATGGCCATGAAATGCAAACATGTTTTGGTGGAGTTAAAAGAACGAGCTGGCGCTAGGGTTGCCACCTGTTCGGTTTTCACCCGAACTGTTCGGTAATCAGACAAACTGTTCGGTGTGCGGTACCGACGGTATACCGAACAGTTAGGTAATTTGGAAATTCTTTAGGTGTTTGGTATCCATCGTACGTACTACACCCATAGATTGCTTGTGTGTAAGGAGGATAAATTAATTCATTAGTAAAAGGAATTGAGAAAAATCATCTACGCTAGCATAAAGGAAATGCTACAGCATCAGAGATTCAAGAGGTAACTTAATTTTTTTTTGCACAGTTGTGTTTACCAGCCTTATTTTCCCTCTTTTGTGACGAAGAATAAATCGGCAATTCTACTTTCCTCGCTTAAATTACATATTTATTTTTCTTATAAAAACAATGATTTTCATTTAATTACTTACTTGACAAATAAATATTCATTTATTATATGTAAAGCGATAGTTAATCACTTTAGGTCAGGGGTGCCCAAGCTATGGCGCATTCGCTTCTCAAATGTGGCGCATGGCGCTTAAAACAATTCCTAAGATAATTTTGTTTTTCCACAGTTGTAATATCCGAGATTTAAAATAATTACCTCAAAACTTGATTGCATTTGCGTAAATACCCATTACTCGGTCACGAGGCTCGGGAGGAAAATCTAAGCACTCAACGCATAACCAGCTGAAATGTATCAAAAACGACAGAAAACTTAATGCTCTCGTTATAGAAACGCCGATCTTTTAGTATGAGTTGCTTTATATTGAGAATTAATGAAAACTGAATTCAGGACGTTTTTCTCCTTGTGCCGTCACTTCGACTGGGTTACGAGACATTAATACTGGATCGCGACACAAAAAGTTTGAAAAACACTGCTGTATATCGTATATAACTTCACAGACGTATTATTCGCATAATTTGCCATTATAACTTTTCGATTCATTATAACTATGTTGTTGGTCACTCCGACTATCGATATATCGTATGTAACTTCACGGACATCATATATGATATGAATGGGAATGAATAGCGGGGTCGTGGGGAAAATATTAAATCGTCATGAACAGGTAATGAAATTTTCTGATATACCCATTTGAATTAACGTCGAATTCATGTAATCTGTTTGTTTAGTATTATCTTTTTGTGAGCGAATATCAATGCGGGATTAACTTATTTTTCCATTCCGTAGCGTGCGCATTTAGCCACTTGCGAAAATTTGATGTATCTGATGTGTATTTTAGTATTAATGTTGCCGTATGAACATCTTTTACTTTCGCAGTTTTGATTCTCAAGTTAGTATTTTTTTGATGCGGTGCTTTTAACTGAAGACTCAATTGCACCAAGTTGTTTAGCTCGATACGATTGTGTGATGCTTGTTAAGATTTTCTGTGTTAATCTCCATATGTACCTTTTTTGTATCAACTTATTTTGACTTGTCCTATACAACAATAGCTGTCTCTTGAGCCAATAAAATTCAATTATACTGTTAATGGCGTCATAACCTTAGGTTGCAATTGTGTTGTGTCGACTTGAGAAAGTTGAGAATGGAATTTTGTTATCGAATAGATCTGGAAGCATGAAGTAGATGATGTTTTTCGATCGGATTGATAAAGTATGATCAAATTGCTCTCATTGTTTTCGACTATTTAAAATGATAAAAAGTGCTACTTTTATTGGTTGGAATTCGTTAAAAGCGCTCACAGCTCTATTACATAAACTAGAAATGTTTCGTCATTCGAATTGTTTAATTAATTTAGTACTCATTTAACGTTATTTACTTTTTAGCTGTTAGGTTCGTGTTAATAAATTATGCAGAATTTAACAGCTCATTCAGCAACAACATTTCTCGTATTTAGAGTTGAGCACTTTAACCTGGCATTAATAATGGGTCTAATATTTTACGAAGGCCACCTAAAGTATGCTGGATACAAATTTCTAGAACTATTTACTGCTTTTGGACAGAAAACAATTGTTCATCTTAGCAACTCAGATATATACATGTAATGTATTTGATTCTCTTGTTTCAGAAGTGTTGCTCAATGAGATTCTTACAAGAACATTCAGAACCACACAGCTGACATCATGGACCTACTAGGACCTCTTCTCTTTTGGGATACCAAGAAAGAATATTGGTAAGAGTAATTGATTTTTGTTACAAAATAGAACAAATGAGCTTCCCAGTATGCACTGCATTTATCAGATTGATTATTGTATGCGATATTTTCATTTAAATCTTACATCTTGGCGAGTGACATTCCAGTGTCTCCAATCGATCAATTTATTCATGCAAAAGTAGTTTTTTGGTATTTAAAGCATTTGAGTAAATTTTTCCAAGATAGATTTTTGCACATACAGGCAGAAGTTGCAGATGTTTTGGAGTAGGAGTTTCACGTAACAAAAGTAACAGAAAATGTTATAATTTTAATCATGCGATACAATAAATAGCATATAAATTTCTGCCATATGATTGGAAACTAACCCAAGTATTTATATATATAGCCAGTGATATTTCCAATGTAAAAATGCAATAAATATATTAATTATTTATGAGCAAAGATTTGTTTGCCAGCAATCAATTGCAGTATAATTTTTTGATGTGCAGTTTAAAGTAAGATATTAGTTTTGTATGATATCAATTTAAATTATTACCACAAAATTAGTGTTTACACTTTGTTTTGCATCATAAATGTTATAAACAGTCATTTGAAACATATCATTTATTGACTGTTTTCAATAATGCATACAAATCAACTAAAACAATCAACACAGTGCACTTAGCTGTTTCATTGACTTATCTTATTAAGGTTACATAAAGAGCAAGGGCATTTACAGATATAGCTCACATCAATATATTTTACTGTAAATAATATGACACTTAGGTTATTAATACAAAGTATACAATAATAAGAATAATAATATTTTTTGTCATTATTTTCACAACTCATCTTTAGATTCTTTATCAACAGATGCTGGCTGTTTTGTGTGCTTCAGAGATTGGTAAAATGCATGATACAGAATAGGAATATTTGCACTTTTACATAGATACCAGATCTTTGTATTTTGCAATGGAAATAGGAATTTCTTCTGAGTATGCAGGTGCCAAAAGAGGCCTTTTATTTGGATGACCTTTAATGGATCTCATTAGATTAAGACCTCGATAATCTTTGTCAAAGGCATATCCGAAACTAACATATTATGGTGTTTGTTGGCTCACACTGAATTCCTTTATCATAGTCCAAACAATTTTCTCTCCTTTAAAGTCAATCTACCAGTTCTGCTTGGTTATCAACTGCTTGAAGTCGAAGAAATCACTCTGAGCCATTTCTTTTACAATGTAGGGCTGTCCAGTTACTTTAGCAGATTTGACAAGCATGTACCATTGTTGAGGTGTGAAAATTTCTATTCCTTTTTTTCTTCTTTCAATTAGAGAGTGAATGCAGTCACCCTCATTCTGGGTGTGGCCCTTTTCCAAAGATTTATGAGTTATGTCAATCTGGTAATGTTGAGATGCATACACATGGTGGGCAAATACAAATCTGTTCCTATTCTGTCCACCACAGTTATCAGAGTACAGAATTATTTTTTTAGCACCTTTTACCTTTTGTTTTCCTATATAGTCAAACAAACAACTTGCAACCTCATTCGCATCACATTTTGCAATTACTTCATACCACTTATAGCAATAACCATCTCTACTGGCCATGTCATATACAGTAAAATTGTATGTACTTAACTTTCTTTTCAAACTCAAAATGTTGTTTTCTAAACCATCCACAATAAAGTCTGTACATCTTTGAGTAACTTAAATCCCCCTCCAAATAATTCCTTTTGGACTGCTTGCGCAAATAATGAGACAACTTTGGGAATTGAATCAACATAGATACACACCGTTGCTTTAATATCATGGCTAAGAGCATGGGGTCTATTTTTGTGAGTCCTTCTCTTGTCAGGAGAAATGCAATTTCCTTCTCCAAGTTTACTAAATGCAGTTTTGATAACCATGACTGTAATGGCTCGAGTTTGTAGAAACGTGGTTTTACACACCTTTATTTCCACATCATTTACTCTGAAAGTTTATATAAGGCTGCATCCTCATCTTGACTTATTGTTCTGACCTACTGTTGCCTGTTTCTTGTCTGTTTTCTTTACATGTCTTGTAATAAAATCCCACTGACGAGTCTTACTACCAATTCTCCAAAAACCCTTAAAAATTTCTTGTCTATTTTCATCATTTATTTTATTCTTGCACTTATATCTAAAGTTAATTCCATAACCAGGACCCATTCTCCTTTCTGCTACTGTTTTCCCACCCTGTTAATATACTCTAAACCCAAATTTCTCTTTGTTTTCCTTTGGACATCTCCCCAGGTACTTTCATCCCTTGTTCTTTTCCTAACTTTGTTTCTCTTAGATGATTTCCATTTCTTTGACCATCCTCTTCCATTAGTCCCTCCAGTGGGTGTAACGCATGTGGAATTAATAAGCTGAAAACCCAATGGCCCTGGATTGAACAATAACTGCTCTTTATTTTCATTGTTGTAAGGATTTTCATCTGTACCAATATAACTTGGAGTTTTCTTAGAATTCCTTTGCTCACTTTGTGAATTCTTATCCCTTTTCCTCTTGGCTGCTGTCTTTTCATTAAGAAGCCTATCTTCAGATGTATCTGAGTCACCTGTGAAAACATATATTCATATTAAATTATAGTTCTAGTCAGAAATATCAAGCATGAAAAGCAATACAGCCTACTTATAACAAAGTACTCCTAGGCTTCCAAAAACAATTTTACAACATTCCTTCGTCAGAAGACAACTTTTGTTTGAAATAATTTTCGCTCTGGCTCATAATTTGAAAGACAAAATTGAGAAACTAAAGAACAGATGGTACAGATGTAAATTTGTAAGCTAACTAAAAATGTCTAAAATGTTTCGAAATGCATACACACACAAACAGCCACGGCTTCCTGAAAAAGGATTTATTTGTTGCATTTTGTGTAGTGTAGCCTATCATCTAAATGTACTTTTTTCCCTCCAGTTTTTTTGATATAGGACAAAAGAATTTCATAGAGATAACTAACAAGGGCAGCAGCTTGCACAGTACCTCTGTAGGTGGTGATCATGTGGATCTGAACAGCTACAGATGGGTAATCACTCTGTGAAACTGCGATGAGGAAAGCAAGGGGAAACTACCTCATTATATTTCCCATGATAGGCTGAAAAGCTGAAAATACCTCTATGGATCTTTCTGGGGTAAAATATTCCGGAGGTAAAATAGTCCCCCAATCGGATCTCCGGGTGGGGACTACCCTAGGGGATGCACAGAGGAAATGTAAGATTAATAAGAAAGCAAGTAGTGAGAAATTAAAAATAGGCACATGGAATGTTAAAACTATGAATTCAGGGGGTAAACTAGAGAACTTAAAAAGGGAAATGAGAAGGAATAATGTAAGTATAGTAGGTCTTAGTGAAGTTTGGTGGGAAGGAGAAGGCGAGATAAATTCAGACGAATTTAAGATTATTTACTCGGGAGGGGAGAAAAAGGAAAGGGGAGTGGGGATTATAATGAGAAAAGAGATAGCTGAAAGAATTAGTAAGGTAGTGACAGTTAATGACAGATTAATAGCCGTAAAACTCCAGATGGAGCCAGTGGATATGCTTATAATTCAAGTGTATATGCCAACAACTAATGCTGGCGATGACGAAGTGGATGAAATCTATGAACAGATTATGGAGATATTGGAGGATGAGGGAAAAGGAAGGATCACCACCATAGTAATGGGAGATTGGAACAGTGTAGTCAGAGAGGGACAGGAAGATAACATAGTGGGAAAATATGGACTAGGGAAGAGAAATGAAAGAGGGGATAAACTTGTGGAATTCTGCCATAGAAATAGATTAATTGTAATTAATACATGGTTTAAGCATCACCAGCGAAGACTTTACACATGGAGAAGCCCAGGAGACCAGAGACGATACCAGATAGATTACATACTAGTCAATGAAAGATTTAGAAATAGCATTAAAAATGTGAAAACACTACCAGGGGCAGATATCGATTCTGACCACAACCTTTTGGTGGCAAATATACAATGTAGACTGAAGAGCGTTAGGAGAAACATAAGAGTTAACAAGAAATGGAACTTAGAGGAACTCCTTAAAAACAAGGAGGCTATCATGACTGAGCTGGAGGAAAGGTTGGGGGAGAGAGCTGAAGAAAATAGGAAGAATGTAGATGAGGAGTGGAGATACATCCATAGCAACATTAAAGATGTAATGGAAAAGAAGGTAGGAAAGATAACGGGTGAAAGAAACAAAAAACCCTGGATCACAGCAGCCATGCTTCAAAAAATGGAAGAGCGGAGAAAGTGGAAGAACATAAACACTGAAGAAGGCCAAAGAAAGTACAAGGAGTTAAATAATGCTTTAAGAAGGGAAACAGATAAAGCAAGAGAACAGTGGATAAATGAAAAATGCGAGGAGATTGTCGAATGTGAAAGAATTTGTAGAACAGACCTCATGTATAGCAAAGGAAGGGAACTATTCAAGAAAAAAGCAAGAAAGATAGGACGTAAAGGAATCATGAACAAAAGTGGTAAAATAGTATCGGAGCCAGACAATGTAAAGAATGTCTGGAAAGAATACATTGAGGTTCTGTATGACAAAGAAGGAAAGCCAAGAAATATTGAATTAAATGAAGAAGAGGATGTGGAAGAAGATCAGCTAGGACCAAGTATTCTCGAGTCTGAAGTTAAAAGAGCAATTGATGACATGAAAAGAAGGAAGGCTGTTGGGAGTGATGATATACCCGTGGACGTTCTCAAGGTTTTGGGGTCTAAAGCAGTTAAGCAACTCACAAAATTTTTTAACCAAGTATATGATACTGGCATATGGCCTGAAGATTTTTTAGATGTTGTGATGGTACCACTGGAGAAAAAGAACAATGCAAAATGTTGTAAGGATTACAGAACTATTAGTTTAATTTCTCATACAGCTAAAGTTCTAACCAGAATAATAACCAAAAGAATCGAATGTAAAATAGAAAAGGAGCTGCAAGATAATCAGTTTGGTTTTAGAAGAGGAAGGGGGACTAGAGATGCTATAGGATGTATGAGGATGATGATAGAAAGAGCGCTAGAAGTCAATAAAGATATGTATTTTTGTTTTGTAGATTGGGAGAAAGCTTTTGACCGAGTGAAATGGGATAAAATGCTGGGTATTTTAAACAAAATAGGAATAGATTGGAAAGATAAAAGACTGCTTAAAAACCTTTACTTTGATCAAAAGATTAGAGTTAGGGTTGAAGGAGAAGAAACAGAAAGTACTTCAATAGGGAGGGGAGTGAGGCAGGGTTGCCCTATTTCACCAGCGATATTTAATATTTATGCAGAAACAATAACAGAAGAAGCGTTGATGGAAGAGAAAGGATTTAAGATGGGAGGTGAAAGTATTACCACCATTAAATACGCAGATGATCAGGGCTTAATAGCAGAAGGCGAGAAAGAGCTTCAGAGGATGACAGACAGACTAGTGGAGGTTGGCCAACAATATGGAATGAAGATCAATGCTGAAAAAACGAAAGTCATGGTGGTTTCAAAGAAACATAAAGAATTAAATATAATGGTAAATGGCCAAAAATTGGAACAAGTAAGTAGTTTCAAGTATCTCGGCAGTATTTTAGCACAGGATGGAAGTAGTACACAGGACATCAGAAGTAGGATTGCAATGGCAAAAGCAGCATTTAACGAGAAGAAGGAGCTTCTCACAAGCAAGAAAATAAATCTAGAAACAAGGAAGAAATTAGCAAAATGCTACATATGGAGCATAGCTCTTTATGGTGCAGAGACGTGGACGTTAAGGAGAAAGGAGGAAAAATATTTAGAAAGTTTTGAGATGTGGGTATGGAGAAGAATGATGAAAGTGAAATGGACCGAGAGGAAGAGAAACGAAGAAGTATTAGAAATGGTGGGAGAAGAAAGGACGCTAATAAAAACAATCAGGAAAAGAAAAGCAAATTGGATAGGGCACATATTGAGAAGACAGTGTTTACAAAGGACGATCTTAGAAGGAAAAATTAGTGGAAGAAGAGGAAGAGGGAGAAAAAGAATAGGAATATTAGATAATATAAAGCAGGGATATAATACTTATAGAGATATAAAAGAGGCTTCTAGGGAGAGAGAGAAATGGAGGCAGCGATTCAGTTAAAACCTGTCTTCGGACAGAAGCATGATGATGATGAACTCTAGCAGGTGAAAAAAAATTTTCTGCTAAGTGTTGGTCCACTCCACCAATCGTATGGTTATAGTATACCACAACCTTCAGCTTCATTTGTGTCTTCCCCCTTTTTTCTACACACGTCATTTCATTATTGTGGATGGAAGACAACAACGTCATCTCTCTTTTGTCTTTCCAGCGAAGCAGCATAATTTTTCCCCTTTGTTACGCAGCAACTTGGCCTTTCTTCAATTTTTTTGTTTGGTTCACGGTCGGCAAACCTTTTCATGTATTGCGCATAGTCCCATAAGTGTCCGACGACCGAGAAACCAACAAATGGGCCAATTCAGGGGAGGTGTAAAAATTATCCATTGTAAGGCAGTAGCCTTGATCCAACAAGGGTTTCGTCAAAGACATGACCACCTGCAATGTCATCGGAAGATTTTTGAAATCTTTATCAAGAACAGTCCCTTAGCCTGTATAAATCACCAATTTTTAAAATTAAGAGTTGATTAATTGAATTCCGCATCCTAAGTTTGCAATGAAAAATTTCAGTAGATAGAATTATTTTATCACGTTTCGTTTGTTTAAAAAATGTTACTGCATTTGCACTATTTTAAAAATAATGCAGTGTTTGTTCAATAATTTTGAAACGATGATCTCATTAACTAACTCTTCCATCAAGATTAACAATATATTGCAAGGATTCAGAGAGAAGCATAAAATTAAAATGATATTCTTATAAAAAATATCGACTAATATAAAATATGCCTTAAGATTACACGAACGGTTGTATATATAGTTGTTTGGCACTCAAATGGTTAAATGTGAATTGAGGAAAGGTATTCTAAAGTAGAGGGAGAGAGCATAAGTTGAGAATTTGGATGAGACTTGTTCAGAGTAGCAATTAAAATGGTATTGTGAAGTTCTTTGCCCATATATATATATATATATATATATATATATATATATATATATATATATATATATATATATATACTGTATATACTCGTATATAATGCGTACGCATACTTTTTGCGAAAAAATCAAGAATTTTTCATATATGTATATAATGCACACCCTAGATTTTGAGGAGTACCTATAAGAACAGTAATTTAGAATGATAGTCATGTTAGGTATTAACTAGAGTACCATAAATAAATAAATACAGACCCATCCCAGGTAACACAAGACTCAACTTAGATGAACCCGACTTTACGTAAAACCCTTGAAAATTAATTTTTAAAATCCAAAAATTTCGAGTTGCAGAAATCTGCTTACAAGGCAAAGCGCCTCAGGTTTTAAGGTCAAATGTTGAATGAAGTTTAAACACGTCAATTTATTTTAAATTTATCAAACTACTTGCAACACTTATTTATGGAAAATTGAATGACTATAGCTATTTAATGACAGTATTTAATACAAAATCTTAAATTTCATTGTGTATCACGGTCGCCTTCTTCACATAGTTATTTGGTGCTGAAGATAATGAGGAATATGAATTCTATGGGTTTTAAATCATGTACATTGTTAATTACACATAATACATTTATTCATTAACTAAAAAAATTATTTAACTTGCATTTTTTGTTTTTAATACGTTCTGCAGGAAGTCTATCTGACAATTTTGCAGGCGACTACAGCAATCAACTGATTAGCTTGTGGAATGTTTGGAGGATTGAAATACAATTGTAAGGAAGTAATTAGGTGTTTGATACATTTAATTAATATATGTATAAGCTGGATGATTGATAATGAACGTGGTTTCCCCCCCACCCAAAAAGTGAGAATCTGGTGTGAGGTAGTAACACTTCAATTGTTGATTTTAACTGCACAAAAATTACCCATGTATATCATGCACCCTGCATATTTGACAAAAATTTGGTCTTCAAAATTAGCAAGGCATTTAGGAAGGGCCACGTCGTGTATCAATTCCAGCCATGATTAAGTCCATATCCGGCAACATTTACAGAAAATATTATGGTGTGATAAGTTAAATACAATGTTTTAGATGAACTTAATTCATAAAATAAATAGAGATCATCTAAAACAAATAATTGCTTCAAGACTTGTATAGGTAAATGTGCCTTGCATGAACTCTGCAGTTGTATTAATTAATGCTGTCAGTGTGTGCCGTACACTTCGTATGTATAGATACACTTCACTGATAGTATTTATTTAAACTTAAGTTCAAGATGATATTTTAATTTAATGGGATAAATAATAAATGGAATGCCAATGTAAGAACAATACTATGCTCAACTAGTCCTTTTTTTCCTGCATCTCTTTTTCTCTCGTATATAACGATTTTGTTCAATACAGCAATACCAATCTTCCTATCTTCTACTATCCATTATTTCCTCCTCTAGTTTTGGCCATTAAGACCAATCTTACGAAGACTTTCCTTTATCCCATCAGCTTCAGTTTTTCCTCGTTTTCTCCATTCTCAGATCATTTTTTTCTGTGGGAGGTGGACCAAAATGATTTTTACATATTGAATCACATGAAGCTTATACCTAATAGCATAGGCATGTCATTTCACTTTTGTAGCGATTGCGATCTCAATACATGCAACTTTAGTTTTCCTAGATAGGTATGTATAAAATATTTATGACATCTACACGAATTCCACTGTTCTGTAGCATTAATTGTGCTATTCAATGGGTTCATTAGGAATTAAAACATTGCTGAAATTGTAATCACTGTGGGCGTACATGTATTAAAGCATAGTAATGAAAATGCATCCTCATAATTCACGTTGCATAAGGTATATATTAACAAAATTTTCACTATTAATTATTATTAATGTATATTTTATTATTTTTGCAACGAATGACTGCCAACTATTCCATTTTGGGGATGAGTTTGCTAATGTCAGTATTGAGAACAGTATTAATCTTACCTTTGGCGTATAAGATGCAGCCTGATTTTGGGGGTCATTTTTCTGGAAAAAAGTGACTCTTATATGCTGAGAAATATGATATATATTAGGGGGAAGCTCATTCATTTCTAATTTGGTGTTTTTAATAACTCATGAGTAGTTATTGTTACCTGTTTCAGAGATATTTTAAACTCTCGTCTCTTGTCATGTTATTAATGCTTCCTGTTGGTTAAGCGATTTGTGATTGGGATGAATTGACCCTTTCATGGTCATTGAATGTTATGGTCCACTAAATTATTTGAATCACATAGGGTGATTATAATTCCCGAGTCTTGTATTCTGCCACTTAGTAAGAACTTTTAGGGACTTGGAAAAATTCTGTTAAGCATTATTTGACTTTTCTATTTATACTGAATAATAATTTTGTTGAACACATTGATATTTTTATTTTTTCTCAGCTTTTCTGGGGATTCTTTAAATTTATCATAAATTACTTCCAAATATTTAATGAATTACTATTGAATTCATATCTTTTTCATTTTGCCAAGTACAATTTGTAAATCATCCAAATAGCAATTTTAAAAAGTATTTGGTAATTTCTAAACCTTTTTATATTTAAATCGAGTCATAATCATTGATAGAGATCTAAAATAATTTGATTTGTTTTGCTGAATTTACCCAAAATTAATAATGTGGCCATAAAAGGGTTTGATCATTGGAGTGGCAATGTACTGTATGAATGGTTAGCCTATAATGCTAGCAGTTTTGTCAAGAAATTTAATTACTACTTCATCAGTAAATTAAATTCAAATTGTTAAATCTTGTGTATTTACCTGGATATGAGAATTGGAATTTACTTAAAGAACAAGTACTAGTGAAATATTTCTTTAATAACATCTCAGTTTTTAATATTTTAGCATTAAGTTGGAATTTCACAAACAAGTAAATATTTGTGATGCTATATAACCCCTTTTTAGTCTTGATTGCTCAGGTAATTGATGTAAAAGTTTTGAATCTAACCAAGGAATTACTCTGCATGATGATATTTCAGCTTAATACTTGCCATTATAAAAAGTTAGCAGTAGTAACTCTTGTCATCTCCTATCAAGTTTATGCAAATTTTAAGACAATTTATAAAATGCTAAGAGGAAAAAATTATATTATTCAGGTAAATACAATGAATGCCATGGATTATTGAATTAATGTTGTTCAAAAAGTTGTTGGCTAAATAAGCTTTAATTTTTATGCACCTGTTTGGAAAAGTTCCTTTTATATCTTGCACCTTTATTGCAATTGTTGAGAAAATTTAAGTTTCATGGAGAATTTAATTTTGAATATTATATCATGGCATTTTTCTTCCATTAATGCAGTACATTGCTCCTATTTATTTTCAATTTACTATTGTAATAATCACTTGACCAACAGGAGGCATTTATTTTGAGGGGGATCACTGTTATTTTAGTGAGTGTTTCTGAAATGTGTAAGTGAATCAATTATGTGCTGAAGACAGTTGAAGCAGCCAAGTGAAAAGAAGTGTTGCCATTAGCTGGTGTAGAACTGCAGCCATAAATGGAATAATTAGAGGGAATCAAGCAAGAATTCTGATTGAGAAGGGGAGGAGTGAGTGAAGTGGAGGATGCTTTTAGTAGCATTGTAGGTAAAAAAAATCACTCTAAGTCCAACATACCTAAAAGAGTGGCCTGGAAAACTTCTGGATTTGCTATTATGAAAGTGAAAAACATTCTTTATATATACTCTTTTTATTGCATTGCTGTGAAATTTTACATTGTGATAATACAAAATTGTACTTCCAATAAAAAATTACAATAAATGGAAGCTTTGTAATTACATAAACAACATTATTTCCATGTGTTGTTTCTGCTTTCTTCAAAAAAAGGATGAGGGAAAAAAATCCCTCACCCCTTCATCCCCTCCAAACGTGGGTGTGAGAGCAAAGAAATCTCTATGCAAGTCTAGATTAAATAAGATGGGATGAATGAGAGGAGTTAGACCCAGGTGATGAAAAATCTGGACTTCATAAAAGAAAAACAATTGCAGTAAATGAAATGGGAAGAACTGACATTTGGGTTATAAAGACATGAAAATTATGATTGCTTTGAAAAACTTAACACTTACAAAAAGAACTGGAAAATGTCCAGCAAATTGTGTGGATGAAACACTAAAAATAACAGTTGAAAAACTTAGAATAGTTTTTGGTAAATTTACTGGTTGATGGAAATGTAAAGAATAACTTCCACTACTTTTTAAAGAACAGCTTTATGAAATTGGCTTACTCATACTACATGAATTTGAGAATCAAAATCTTATCTTGTTGAAATTTTATTCATCATATGAATTGAGAATCTGATTATAAAGTACAAAAATACTTATAAATTATATTTCCAGACTGAAATAAGGAAGAAAAAAATCAGTTGCATTTTTCTTTCCTTGCTGTAAATTTTGGAATTATTAAATGTGACAAACTATCAATAATAATCAACAGCAATCATAAATTATGAAAGGTCATTTAACCCAGATGAAACAGTTTTTAATGAATACTCATTCCCATTCCACTCATTACCATTGTCTGCTTTTGAGAACAAACCAGAATTTGCAATGCCCGAGTATAAAACCCTTCCCTATCTCATATGCTCCAGCCAAAACTCCTCTTTACTCTCACACCCAGATGCCTATATTCCAGGAACAGTTCTGCAGAACAAGGCACAGCTTCACTCTTCCCAACACCATGCAATCTGCTTGCTCTGCTCAGCATCCAGTGCAAATGCCTTCAAGAGGAAAAATTCAAAATGTTAGCAAATTCAATTAGAAAATAATGCAAGAAGTATTTGATTTAATTTTCCCAAGATTCACTAGATTCACCACAACTTTTGGCAAGTGCTGGTGTTCTGAATAAAATGAGAGGAAAATATTAATAATTTTATCTTTGCACTGAAGAATATCTGCTTTATTTTGTTTTATAAATTGTCCTAAATGAATGCTAGAAGAGTGTTTACAAATAAATAAATTCAACTATTGGCAAATATAAATGGAAGTGAATCCATATAAATAATTTCAAGTCATCCTGCATCTCTAGTTGTCATTTTATCAATTATTCATCAGTCCTATTAATTCAACTTCACAAAAATATAAATTTATTTATCGCTTAATTCCACATTGAATAAGAGTGATAACTTGAAATTTTTTGAAGAGTATGAAAAAGCCATAAAATTTTGAAAAGAAATGCATATTTCTGACTAATTCTTCCATGTAACATCTAAACATCACAAGAATAATATATTTTATAGTTTTAGCCATTGAATAAAGCAAAAACGGAGAAATTCGGTCCATATTTATGTATTTTAATTAGGGATGGAATGGTTCCACTTTTTCCCAGTTCCGGTTACATTAATCTGATTCCGGTTATATTAATCTGGTTCCGGTTATATTTATCTGATTTCTCGGTTTCGGTTCTGTCAGGTTAGAAGTGCTTTTTGATACACCATGGGAAATCCTAGCTTTATAATAGCTACATATAATGCAGAGCTGACGTTTTTATCACTTTCATCCGTTTTCACGGATATTTATTTATAAGGTAAAACTTGGTTCTTATCTGAGCTGTTCACAAAAAGTACACGAGCTACTAAGAAATTCTGAGATAATTAATATTTATATATGAATAATATGAATTGTGTTAACAATATACGGTTCGGTGAAATTGCTTCGTGAGTACCTACGAATATAATTTGAAAGTGTACAAACTCGCTACTTATTGTGCGAAACTAAGCTGTAGAACTACGCCGGCAATCGAAGGAATATTTATAATTTTTCCTTAACTCTCTTAGTATTTGTATGAATGCATATATACACTGCACATACATCCAGTCACTAGAATCAGCAATATTGCTAAATTGATTCATTAGATTTACAATTAGTCACCATGACCTTTTTAAGGAATTATATACAGTAAAACTCCTTATTTACACTTTTCTAGGGACCTGGGAAAAAAGTGTCAATTGCAGGAAAAGGAAAAATAGCTGAACTGATTTTACTTTCAAACTCATTTGCTCATTTGTTAGACTAAGACTAACAATAAAATCAGTGTTAAAAGAGCTAACCAGCACACTTTTTAATAATAGTAATATTAAAATATATGCCGAATTAAAATGCTAGTATTGTATGCTTGGGTTTCCATTACATTTGTCTGGAAAATTGTACAGAAATTGTACATATACATAGGTATATTCACTTCAGGAACATCGTACTTGATCGAAGCTTGAATAGTTCATTTTTTCCACCTCTTGAGCTACGACTTTTAAAATTCTTCTTAACCTGGGATTTGGAAGAACCTTTTTTCTCAACATCCCTTTTGTCACCCATTTTTAAAATAACCGATCGGTAAAAACTTGCTAAGGTAGGTACAAAGAATACGCTGACTGAACTCGATCTATTTTCGCCTTAGATGCTTTTCAAGTACATTGTAATATGTATGACTGATGTGTTTACGATGTAACAAGTATCTTGTATCACTTAACAGACGTGCGGAATGCACAGTGATTTTTCGAAACACAATTTTACAATCTTTTAAAATTACTATTACTGGAATATAATGCGGGGACTACTTTTAAAATTTCATTTTTTGGAAAAAAAACATTGCGTTATATTCAGGGCAATATGGTAATTTACATTACAGCAAATTAAAAATTAGTTTAAATTTAATTACAAACTGGGGGAGCCAAGGGGCAGAATTTGAGTGGAAAGGGTTAAAACATGATAGTGCAAAACTTTAACATCTTTTCAATAACATTCATACTTGGATCAAATAGTAAATAGCGTAAATAGTATTTTCGTATCTAGGTATGCTGTTTATGCTTTGCTAATGTGATTTACGTATGTTTTAAAGTTTTCACGAAAGAGTTAATACATATTTCCGTCTCGAATTACAATGTCCCTTTGTAGCAACTGTTTATGCGAGTGCTGTTTTGAAAAGAAAGCTCATTTTTGCCTCTAGGAATGCTGTTCCTACTCTGCCGCCATTTTAAAATCTTCGCCCGAAATAATTTGAATTTTTTTGCAAAGCTAAGCTTAAAGACGTTAAAAACTCTTTGGGAAAAGCATGCTAAATTCTTTTAAAAAATCGTAAATTCTAACGTAAAATAGCGCGAATAGCAGGAAAACTTAAAATGAAAGTGTAAATACAGGGTTTTACTTACATTGGAATCATAGGAAAATTGACAGGACCCAAATAAAATGTTGTAAATAGTGGGAAAACGTACATTCCGATAACGTAAACATGGGGTTTTACTGTAGTTCGAAAACAAAGTCGTCACAAATTCGATAAATTGCAGCAGTGAAGGGGGCTCCAATGTGACTCATGAATCACATCACGTTGTTTCCTGGCATGCACTTAGAAATGAGACTATGTAGTTGATACTAGTCCATAGTATTGTCTGGTGTCGTAAAATTTCATATCGTATTTCACTAATATGTCTAGACGAATACTTTTACTGAGTTATTCTATCTCTCAAATAAATAAAAATATGAATAAAAAATACAATTCTTTGATTGATAGGTATAGACAGAAGTACAATAATCTAGGACGAAGAAATGAACGCATAGCATTCATAAGTGAAAAGAAATGGGTAATTTACAACGAAGAAATCAACGTGAACAAAAATTACATTACTACTATTCTAGTGAGGCAAGTTTTAAATAATTGTTGATTGTTTTATTAATTAAAATTGATTAGAAAATTAGTCTGTGAATCAAAAATTCAACATTTCCTTGGCATCACTACTGGCATTTCAGTTGGTAGACATACTAACAAGGGGACCTTACCACATGTTAGTCGCTGATTTGGTTGAAACCTGGCAATGATGGAGACGACGATGCCGATATGTTGAAGGATAAGGATGATGAGCTGTATGAACTGGAAGAAAAGATAAGCAGATCCGATTATGGTTTTATTCCACTGGAGCATAAGAAGAGAGTAATTTCGTTAGCACTTTCACATCTGAAGTGGAGTTTGGAAACTTTGCAGAAGAAAGGGTGTTCGTTTTTAACGAATAAGCAGATGCTCAAGCTGTGAGGGCAGGACATCATATCAGGTGGATTCAAACAAGACAGATATGCTGCAATTAATATGGGGTCAATGGACAGATTCGTTGAAGCTAGAGCCGACTTTCAACAAGTCACAACGAGAACATTGAAGCAGTGGGCCATGGCTGCGGCATATCAATTCCACTCAACAAATTTTCGCTTCACTGCAAGTGACTCGTAAGTACTTACATAGTAAATAAGGAATGTAGATTAAATTATATAATAATTTACCGAAACTTTATTTATAATATAATATAATTAAAAATTTTTCATGTTAATAGGTGGGTTGAAAAATTCAAGAGAAATAATCGGATCCAGCAGCGAAAAATAACTCTGTACATCAGTGAAAAGGATGCGGTGACAATGGAAGAGACATTGGAAGCAGCTGAAAATTTTCTTAGACAAGTCAAGGCAGTCATCCCGAAATTCGATCCCAATTACATTATTAATACCGGCCAGACAGGATGTCAATATCAGTCTACAATCGACAAGTCTCACTCGTCAAGGAGTCAAGTGCATTCGTTCAAAAAAGTTTAAACAAAATTTCTCATTCATATACTGCCCAATATGCCTTAACTATGTCTGGGAAATTGCTTCCATGGGTTTTTTGTGCCTTTAAGAATCAGGAGATAAATTCGGTCCCATGGTCCAAAAGAAAGTTGATCATTTGACGAGTTAGGAAATGTAATTGCATCATGTTTGAAATCTGGCAAGCTAACATCCAAGCTTTATAAATTCTTCTTACAGAATACTCTTCTTCCATACGTCGAAAATAGTCAGTTTCTTCTTCTTGTTGATTCTTGGGGAGGTCAGACTAACCCCGCAATGTACGATGAAGTCTTTGTTGGGGATAATGATGAATCAACGTGCACAGTTAAAATTATTCCTCCAAAATGCACTCAACTCTGTCAACCTTGTGATGTTTACTTTTACAGGCAGATTAAAAATTTCATTAAGCGGATGCAGAATTGTTCATTTCTAATTGAACAGAAATGCGAAATATCATCACGTGAGGATGCAATTAAAATACAATTGTTGATTCATCACCAATTAAGGGCGCCAGTATATTGTGATATGATCAGGTACGGGTGGTTTGCTTCGAAGCTGACAAGCGATAGGAGGGTTTTTAAGAATGTGAATGATGTGTGTTTTTCAGCAAACTTAAAAATAACTGCGCCTGTCAATCAACTTGCTTAATAACGTGTGCATGGTATATGCTAGATCTTTGCTTTTTATGTTTCTATGATAACTACCATCCGAAACATTGTACATCTTCAAATAATATCAATAAATAAATGTGTGAATCATAATTTGCAATGAAGCATTAGTTTCTTGTAAAAACAAAGTGTTGAATATGTGTAATAAACAGACCATGAGCAGTTATTATCATTTAATTTTTGATGGTGATGCAAATAATTTTTTTAACTTCGTAAGAATTTTTTTTTCACTTTGCATAATTAGTGAAAATGCAATTATAAATCAAATAAACTTCCAGCAAATTGTAAAACCCAAAAAAATCAAAGACATATGAAAGAATTCAAATATAAAAAATAAAAAAAAAATACCAATGCTGGGATCAAACTGCCATCCCATACTTTCGTAACCAAAGATTTAGTCACCTAGGCCACTGCCTTCCATTGACCTTCAGTGTCATAGTAAGGTATATATTGGAATGCTAGATCGCTCGCCAAATTTGATCGGGAATATCTTGCGAATGCTTCAGAGGTGCAACGTCTTGCTTTGGCATTTTTCATCTCCAAGGAGGTACTACATGCTCACCAAGTTTCAACCAAATCAGCGACTAACATGTCGTAAGGTCCCCTTGTAGGCCATTTATCTTTTGTGACATGATTGTATAAATTGTAAAGAACGCCTCTGCCTCACATATATATATGCACGCATGTGTGCATTTTTCCACTGTTCTTTATTAAAATAAGGATCGAAACTGAAGAACTGGATTATAAACAGTTGGTTATGGTTATTTCAGTTCTTGAGAGAACTGGCGGAACCGAAGAACTGATCATCTCATCCCTAATATTTAATTTCGATTTTATTCCAATTAAAGTTAAATAGAATCAAGTTCATTAAATCTGAAAGAACATTAATGTTTAACTTGAGAACCGACTGTACCATTATTTAACATAAATAAGAGGCATTATGATTGCAAAATGTGAGAGAATGATGAGTGATTGATTAAATAAATGCGATTAATAATTAAATTAATTATTGGAAATCATTACTGGTTTTATGGCTAGAATCATTCACTTTATCCCAGGTGTAAAACGCCAAACGATCCAGCAATTCCTTTTAACATGCATTGCAGACAATTCGCAATCAAACTGTCTTATGCCATGACAATAAATAAATCGCAAGAAAAAACCTTAGCCAAAATTGGAATTTTTACGCCTGAACCTTGGTTTACACATGGAAACGTGGGGTATTCAAGAATTCGAACACTAAATTGTATATAAAGAAATATTGCAAATTAAATAATATTAACAATTGAAATAGGCCCCTAGTACTCAATAAATAGTATAAGCTGACCAGATTCCAACAAGTTAAACCAGGAAAAAGTAATGGGGCAGACCAATCACATTAATGTTGCAATAGATATTTTTGTTATAAAATTTTTAAACCATTAAAATGTATTGTATTGACTTTAAATCATTGTTTCTTTTCTCAGATCAATATATGTTATTTGAAATCAAAAACAGACTGCAATAAAGAAATAAACTACTATTGAACATGAGAGCCCTGCTGTAACTTATAAAAATTCAATTTAAACATTGCTTTCCAAGAATGAATTATATGCATCACAAATATCAATTAATACTTGAAATTTTTGTAATTTTGGTATAATTGAATATAAACACCTCCAAATTCAAAGAAATAGTTCATGCCGGATTGATGTGAATATGCATTTCAAAAGTATTCAATGCCAAAAAATAATAAAAATAGAATAAAATATGAATTTAAAAAATTATTTTAACAAAAATAAAATAAAGGGGTTAAAAAATAAACCACAAAGATTCTTAAATATACATAGATTTTAAATAATAATCATAATTTTAAAATTGATCTATTTCATGGTTAAGGCTATGACATGATAGGTAAGGCGAAGAAGAAAACCGCCATTAAAAGTATAGATTTTTCACTAGTAACTGAGTGCACATAACATTATAAATTTTCTTTTAAAAAATTTAAGATACAGAAAAATACTTTTCTGATAAATGTTATTGGGACAATATGATGAAATATTCTCATTAAAATGGGGCATCTGGTCACCCTATAAATAGTCATCAGAAGAGTGATCATGCAAAATAATCCATCTTCATCTAATACTTGAAAAATACCCAAAATTACTTTAATCTTTCATCTTAACTTGTTCCTAACATCCCCCATTCTATGTTATTATAATCGAATAATGTACCAAAATTCAACCCACAAGTTTCTTGTCTTTATGTTATTATTCAAACTCCTCCGTAATCCTAATGCATTTACGGCTTCATTTATCACCCTCTTGGTCCTACTAATTTTCCATAATTTACTGCACTTCTTAACTCATATCCCTTGTCTTACATATTATACCACACAATGTTTTCAATAATACAATTTTAATGCTTATTGAGACTCATTTAAATCAACCTGTAAAATGTCTCTTGGGTGCTGCTGTCATGTTGATTCTAGATACAGCCTAATTAAGTAATTTCCAAACATTACTTGCACTTAAATGTGTGCAAGATTTTTCATTTGACTACAGATATTACCACACAATCTTTAAGAGTGCCTAAATGACAATGCTACAGAGACTAACGAATAATGTCAATTTTACAAGCAAACATATAAGCTCTCATTAAGCCCCCTAAGTTTTCTCCCAACTGCAGCATCAGCCATTGATTAGCTGTAACATTAATCTGATATTAAATATTTAAATTAAAATACTGAGAAGAAATGGAAGCCCACTGAAGTGATAACACGGTACTTGTCTACTCTTAAAAGATAAGAATCATATATGGCTGTATATCATAGAGATTCAACTTTCTAGCAGTCACAACCAGAATGGCATTTGATGAAATAAATCAGGTTCAATTTTTGCAAATTAAAATGAACTAGCAGACAAATCCATTTTTACTATGATAAAATGGTACATAGCCTAATACCAAAGGAATTACATTGATTAAAATCAAATTGCTACAATTCACCATCTCAGAAACTTTGAGAAATTACCACAAACTTAAGCAATTTCAACGAAGACTAACTTTCCCAAGCTAAATATTTGAAGATATTATTCCACTGAAAAACCACAAAATGAATTTGGATGTTATTTCCACAGTTCTCCTGAAATATCGACATATTTGATGCTCAAGTGGTAACCACAAACATCGGGAAATTTTTTTAATCTTTGGAATGCCCACACTGCAGTCTTGCTGCATATTTCAAAATATTTAACTCTAAAGCTGTTAAGTTAATGTTTGTACTGGACAATTTTAAAAATATTTCAGTTAACTTTGATAAATATTCCATGTAATATTGACATTACAAGATTGTGTCCATTGTTACTATAAAATTTACTTCCATTTACTGAGGATATTGAGACAATTTAGGTTGCCTCTTAAGTCACCAAGCCAAAAAAATTCCCCAGACAACCAGTATTTTGCATATACATTTATAAATGGCCAATAATAATAATATATTTATTATTCCGTTGAGGTCAGAAATAATGACATGGAAGTCGTCAGTCAAAATGCTAATTACATTTTCCAGATAAAGAATTTTCACTTCCCATACAGATATTTTCACAGAAATTCTAACAAAAATATCAAAATTATGTACACAAGTAACACAAATTTCATTACAAAATTCTGCTGTAGCAGATAGTCTGCCATAAATTAATCCACACTGTAATAGCATTTAGCCAGTAATAGATTTTTCACCTAGTTTTTGAAGGTGTATGGAGAGGAAAGCGATTTGATGGCAGTGGGTAGATGATTAAAAATTAGGGATGCAGAGCGGTTGGAGTCTTTTTGGCATGAGTAGGAGTAGTCATGAATATGAACATTATCCCGTAAGTGGGTACCATAGCTGCAATATTCAGTATTTGTGGGAAATTGGTTGTGGCTTTTTTTTTTTGCAAAAGTAGCACATCGAGAGAAGGGTAGGTATATTGAGTGAGCGGAAAAGAGGCCTACCAGGAATGCGGTAAGAAACTTTAAGTATTGCCTTGATGGCTCGTTTTTGTGTGGAGAAAGCTTTTTTAAACACACCAGAATTACTCCAAAATATTATTGCATATGCTACGTGTGAATTTACTTTAGCATAATAAATTGATTTTAGAATGGAGATAGATGCTATGGGTGCTAGTTTCATAATCAAGAAAATTCCAATTGCAGCTTTCTTTACTATGGATTTAATGTGGTTTGACCAATCAAGTCTGTCGCTGATATTTATGCCAAGAAATTTCATAACCTCTGATCTGTGTATGCTGGAGTTATTCGGTTTAAGCAGAGGACTGCAGGATGAAGGAGAATTCTTTGGATGAAATTTTAAATATAAGGTTTTATTACAGTTTATCTTTAGATTATTGGAGCCACACCATTCAACCATTTCTTTTACTGATACTATGGCATAGTTAATAAGTTCAGTAGGATTGTCTGCAATTACTAAACAAAAAGTGTCATTGGCATACAGAATTGGAAAACTTCTGGAGAATTTGTTTGAAGGATCATTAATAAATACAATGAAAATTAGAGGCCAAAAATTGATCCCTGGGAAACCCCACATACTATTTTTTTATGGGTTTAGAGTGTACAGTTGTTGTTCCTAAAGTTGTCTTTTGGGAATAACTTACAATTTGATGTTGGTTTGACAAGTTTAGTGCATTGCCTGTGATGTTAATGTTATTTAATTTGTGATGAAGTATGCCATGGTTAATGCTATCAAAAAGCTTTCCTAAGGTGATAAAATATTCTCATAGCAAGCTATTTCTTGTTGAAGGCAAGAGAATATGGTTAATGAGGGCAGCAATAGAAGTTGAAATTCCTTGCTTGAAAATATGTTGATTCTCAGTTAAAAGGTCATAGGATTTAAGATAGGCGATTATAGAAAATCTTTTCAATTATTTTTGAGAAGGCTGAAATGATGGAAATAGGTCGATAGTTTTTAGAATTGGAAAGCTTTTTTAGGAACTGGAATCACTTGCGCATATTAAAGAACAGATAGAAATTGAACAGTAAGGAAAGAGTTTATTATGTCAGATAAGCAAGGTGCAATAAGAGTGGAGCAAGTTTTGATAACAGGCATTGGAATATTATCAGAACCAGAAGAATAGGAGTTATCAAATGATTTAATAAGGATATGAAATCAGTAGAGAATAAAAAGATAGGACGAGAAGAGGGACACTGGCTGTTGGTTTTAAAAGTATAGGTAGGAGCATTAGGAATAATGTTTGGCAAGCTACAAAATTGGATATTAAAACTCTCAGCTATTTCTTAAGGATCAGAAATGTCACTGTCGCCAAAATTTATAAGTGCTGGACTTAAATTACATTAATATATAAATGGCCAGACATTGCATCATTGTTAATAATTACCAATTTTTTACAACAGGTTAAATTATAACAATTCTGCTTTCTTGATAGTCGATCCAGTTCAATCATGTGTAAATCTATCACTTGCTGATCCCAAAAATTTCCTACTTTCATTATTCACAGTTGGCAAAACTGACACAAGAGCATTACACTAATATTTTTGCACGAAATTTGAGGAAAGCTTTGGAAGAAGCACAGATATTACACAAGCAAATGCGGTATTTTAATTTAATACATATTGTATATGTCCACAGTAATAAAACTTTCAATTAATTGCACCAAATAAAATCTCGGCTCATCATAATTGATAAAGCACAATTTGGGATAAATATGCAAACAAAGTCACATTCCAGAAATTAATGCATGGGTGAGTGAAATCAGTTGATCATAGGTATTCATTAAAATGCTGCAATAATGATCCAATTGAAACTTCTGAGATGACAGCAAATGATAGCATCACTTTAAACATTCAATTTGATAAATGTCACACATATAAAGGGAATCAAACTACTTGGTAGCACACATCAATAACACTCACCATTGATATTTGTTGGTGACGCAAAAAAGAATATGACCGATCAGTCCAAGAATGCAAGCTGAGAGTCACAGGATAAGTACACTTTCGATGAATGCCTCTGAAACAACAAGAAAATCAAAGAAAATCTTGCACCACATAATTTCATATTTATGTTCGTGATTCATCTATTACATTAACCCTTAGTTAGTCGCGTGAAAAAAAGTTCCGTAATTAGTCGCGTGCGGTCAATATGACCCCAAAATGATTTCTAAAGATAAGCAATAATATATTAAATTATTTATATTTTACTGGAAATAAAATCAATCTTACATTATAATACAATTATTTATTAATAGTTTTTACAATAAACATTTATTAAAATAAATTAAAATATTTTTTTGTATTTTCTAATCACTTTCCCTCTCCCCACATTCAATGCACTTCATTATCATATGGTCTTTGCAAGTAAAAGCTCCACAATTTCCACATCTAGTGGACACTTTACTGTCTATATTTCTTGGGCAATGTTCGCATCTTCCTCTTGATAGTCCCGATCCCGATGGACCTTCCTCCGCAAGTCCCTGTTGAGTGCATATGCACTTTCGGAGATGCCTAGATATAAACTGACTCAGACCTCAAAATCTGTAGATCCTATATTAATTCCTTCGATAATGATTTCAAGAAATTTCGCCTTGTCATTTTCTTTTGAACGTTTTGTTTATAAACAATAAAGGCATTTATGGCAGAAACGTTCAGGAAATGAAAAAACACAGGTAACGGCCATATTTTCGTACTTCTGCCAACATTATAAGCAGCGCAGAGCTGATCGCATGTATCTACGCCACCTTTTGTTGCATTGTCGCATGAAGGTCGCGTTGAGGGCTTTATTAGGGATAGGACTATTTTTGCGGAGATCACTCACACTTGTGGGTTAGACATCGGTCGCGGCATGGTCGCTTTCCGGCCCCCACCTACAGCATGAAGTAGTTTATGGCTGCCCCCAACTAGCAGAAAGATTCAAGCTCACTTCTGCTGTCACCGAGGATTGACCTAGATGGGGCTTTGGACAAAAGTTGCCTCCTCGAGCGACCCAAGGGGTTCGTACCGAGGTCCAACCGCGTCCTCCCCTATAAGTGTGAACGTACTTGGGACTTCTCCATAGAAACCCCATTGAAAATAGGATTTTCATATTTTGGTCTAAAACGTCCCAATCGTGACCATCATGCGATCGGTAGGAGATCCCAAAAACTTTGAAGATTGCCGATCTCATTCGTGTTCGTGCTTATTCCGAAAAATAAGGGAGAAACTCGTGCTAAAAAGGGTGAGCGGTAATAAACGGCAAACAGCTTTCTTTTAGAGAGACCACATGCGTTTGTTTGTGACTTTTATTGCGGGTAGAAAACTATGGGAAGAAAACGGTTGCATGTGTGCGGCCGAAGTAAGAAAACACCGGGAGAATTCCGAAAAGGGGGAAAAGGGTACATTGGAGGGGGGAGAGGGGGGGGGAGATGGGAGGAAGCGGGGTAACCAACCTATAGTGAAAATTAGTGAAGTAGAAATGTATCATAAGAGAACTAGTGTTAAAACAATGAAATACTGCTTATCAGGAAAATTATTTGTATTTCTGATGTGATAAAAATAATCTGTATTGCCTTTAACCCTTCTAGACCAATAGAGAAAAAAGCAACAGGTAGAGAGATGTCAAAATAAAAGCAACTTTTTTAACCTCATATATACATAACAAATGGATACACACCAAAATAGCACATTAAAATAGTTTAATTTTCTCAACATTTACAATATTAATACTATATATATAAATATATCAAAAATAACAAATTAATAAAAAAACAAAAATGCAAATTTCTCTTCTAGAATGTCAGTTTTGAAGGTAGAACATGTTTGAGTTAGATTGTTAATACATTTCTTTAGATATTGACGAAAAAACATTGCTAGGGGTCATATTGACCCCACGCGACTAATTAAGGGTTAAGTAATGTACCCAATTCTCCCATGATAAATCATTCTAAAAATATTCGAAACAAATTATATAGTAAATTATTCTTAAATTTCAAGTTAAAATATTTGCAAAGAAATGGTGAAATTATTTGCCATGAATTGATTATCTAAGCTTAATATTTTTTTCAAACACCGCCTGAATATTTATATACTACATAAATTAATATAAAATAGAAAGCGACAAAATACATCATTACCGTTAACGAATTCGACCATTGAAAATTATGCTATTTAACAAAATGCTCTATGATTAGAAAAATTTTCGTGTTTTAAGATTCTAGGATTTTTCAGAATTAAAATTCATTGAAGACTCATGCCACCTTTCAATTTTAATAAATTATTTTTGTTGTACATTTTAAAAATATCGTTTCTGAATTTCTTAGGTACCTAAACCACAATTTGCGGTTCAAAAGCACTGAATATTTATTGGCTACAAACCTCGGCATTAACATAACTACATTCGACTCTACCTATCTTCGAGTTCGAATGGAATCATAGGATAAGTACGGTGGATCAATGTGCCATTTGTCCAAAATAGGCAATCATACAAATTTGACCATACTTCAGAAATATAATCGAAACCCACCATTACATCATACTTATGGATCCAATCGACAAACATTTCATTCTGAACTTTCTCAAGCTCACCCTAAATACACGTGGTCTATCGAGACAGATTTAAGCAATAACAACTACATCATTCTAAAAATAGCCTCCTTACTAATGCAAACCTAAGTTTATGACACCATTAACATGTGTCGAATTCAATATTTTTCAGAAATTAGGTCAAATAATCACAGAAAATTTCATTGAAGTTGCAATTTTTATCCCTTTAAATGGTCGAAAACAGGCATAACTTGATCAATCCGATCTAATTCGTACATTTGTTTAATGCTTTCAGATCCATTCGAGAACAAAATTCCATTTTTAACTTTCTCAGGTCCACCCGAAATTCCCATGATTTATCGCAACAGATTTCATCGATTCTAAATGGCCTTGTTCCCTAGTTAACGCTCAAGTTATCACGCCATTAACATTAGTGTTGAGTTCAACATATTTGTGCAATTAAGTCTTCCGATTTCCATCAAGTTAAGAGTTCTACATCGAGAAAATAATAATAACTTGAGAGATAAAATTGTACGCAAGTCAAAGATGTTCTTTCGGCAGATTTAATGCAATGATATATATCCGACGTCGAGCTAAAAAATAATTACGTTTTCGCTAACGAGGCCTACGGCGATTAAAGCTAGTCAATCCAGAATTAACGCTAAGAATGATATAAAGCTAAACAACCCGATTATATGAATTCGAAGTAAAAGCCAAACAATAAGAAACGACTGTATTACCTATTAAGGATCACATGTCCCCCGCATCACCTCGGAGGAGTATAATACGAGGTCACAGCCTAAGTCACACTGTTTAAATACCGAACGTAACTCACAGCTCGGAGATGCGCACTTTCGACGCTCTTTTGTTATAGAATGTCTGTGAAGTTATATACGACATACCATATCATTCGATATATCGATAGTCGGAGTGACCAACAACAGAGTTGTAAGCTGTCGAGAAGTTATCGAAAATTATGCTAAAAAATGCTATAAGATGCGTATAACTATTTGCGTAACTTGAAATATGTACGGCGTATTTTATTATAATAAAAATGTTGAATGACATATAGCGGTATAGATACATTTGACGTTGATGCCTATTCCTCATCAATCAAAATCGAAAAAAGGAACTGAATACGAGAAAAACTAAGTGTAGGAGATCAGTTATAACATGTGATACACAGCAGATATTTCTAATATATGTGTCACCAAGAGTGGCGCTCGAGGATAGCAAAGTAGACAATTGCCTATGGGCGCCGTGGTAGAAGAGAACCGAAATCCATGTGTAAAATTAGGTAAAATAAACAAATTTCATTTCCTAATCATATGACGCCTCAATGGTGGAAAAAATCAAGAAAATAAATAGCGGTTGAGAAATGGATGGAGATTAATATAAGCAGCTAGAGCCAGCTATCCAAAAATGTTTAGAAGGGGAGAGTAAAAAAATGAAACAAATTCTGAATGCTACAGAAGACATGGTGAGTACTTGAGAGGATTACCTTAAGCTCTTTCAAAACCAAGGTGGTTGTAGCCCGTGATACATAACCGGCACGCAACAGTAATATTATATTGACGAAAGAAACGTTGAGGTAAAGAAAAGTTTGACTCTGGCAGCTAAAATTTTGATTAGCTCAGTTCACACAGTTATCTTAATAGCCATATAAATTGGGGTTACTAACAATCCTTGTAAAAATAAATTAATTATAGCAGCTTTGTAAATGATCTTTTATAATGTTTACTCTATATACATGTATATTTTGTTGGACATATGTAATCACCAAAGGAAGTATTTTATTTACTGAGATTATTATAAAAAATTAGCAATAGGATAGGGGTGCCAAAGAAAAGTTTGTCTAGTGCGCTGAAATGTCTAACACTGCCCGTGTCACCATAACTCTCCAGGGGCAAATTATTTTTATTTTAACATATACGAAGAGCTAGCGCAAACTATCAAATTACGCAATTAATTTTAGTTATTTTTTGCAAAAAATGGAAGAAGTTAGGAAGCCAGCCATAATTGCTGTGAACCATACATTTCTACGGTCTCGTGCAAAATCGAATTCAGTCATCGTAGTTAATATTCGTAAATGAAAAAACTATGAAAGATAAGAGATCAATGGTAACGACAGTGATTATTGATTATTTTATAAGTTTTGAGGTACTTTTTTCAATAGGTATGCTATGGTAAGTTTCAGGCCCTTAAAAAGTATATCAAAACTTATAAAATAGTCAATCGCATGCCTTGCTGCCTCCAAAGCTGTAGACACCAGATTTCAACTTGCCCCATCCTATGGTCTCCACTCGTCTCACAGAAATAAAAGCACCAACTCTACCTCACCATCATCCAACCTGGGATGTTGTATGCCTCTCCCGCCTTGAGTGGGTGCCTCACCACATGTGGTTTCAACAAACTAGAGATTGCGGAATGCCGGTGTCTGTGCTCCATCCTCAACCTGGGATGGAACATTCCAAATGTAGCTCTCTGCTACCTCACCGAGGTACCTGTGGTGGTTTAAATTGTGCGTGCGACATCTGCACTTCCCTACATTGTCTACAGCACAGAAGGGGACTGGGCTGAAGAGCAACTTCAGCTAACTGTAGCTCAGTAGAAAATAGTCTATATTCACTTTCAATTATCTTCATCTCTTACCTTTCGTAGTTTTTTCATTTACGAACATTAACTATGATGATCGGCCTTGATTTTTTGCTGGCCTGATGTTGACACCATAATAATGGATATTCTAAATCGCATCGATTTTACAATTACATATCAGAATACACTCATAGAAATCTATGCTTAATCACAGCTATTAAGGCTATATGTATATCTTCTTTCATTCCTTCAATTACAATAACTAAATATAAATAACTTAATCGATTTTGGTGATAACGCGTCAGATATATCAAAACAACAAAAGTTTGACAACTGGAATGCAATAGTGACAATCCTATTATATAATAAGCCATGCTTGTCCCGCATGCTGGACTGTGGTGCCACTCTTAAAAAGGTATTATAAAAGAGTGGGAGAATCGAGAACTATTTACGACTGATTGTAATGCTATTTTTAACAAACTTTCTGAGTAGGTAGAAAGTTGAAATTTGGTAGGAATGTTTGATTCTTATCGTAAAAGCCATTTATGAAAAAATCCCCAAGAAAGACCTGGGTTCAGGTACAATAGATAATTTCTATTTCCCATACTTTTGCAAATTTAAATTAGAAATAATTGACCTATGATCTTTGGACCTGGACCATATTAAAGGAAATAAATAACGTTCCTTATTCTTGTCATCACATTTTGCCTAAGATACAAAATCGTCCAGGTTCTAAGTTTAAATCATATTTATTGGAAAAATTTAAGCTTTTTAACAATATAACAATAATATTTCTTTCCCTTTTTATTTGATTTGGTGATTATGTTATGTTATTATATGTCACATACTGCACATTGAATCATCCAGCCAGCAATTTTGTTTCCTCACATATAAGCCACATCCTTGTTTTGGAGATGAACATTTTGGGGAAAAGTGTAACTTATATGTGAGTAAATATGGTATACCTGTTAATCAACTTCTGATAGCTAATGATTTACTCTAGTTCTCTTGGAATCTTTCTCTAGAGGCAGTAACTCGGATGCTACAAACTTAACATTATACAGTAAAATACTGATGTAACAAGTGTCTAAAGAGATGTGAACCATTTCATTGTACAGAAAACTCATTGGAATAATTATTACTCAAAATTACACCAAAAGATATAGTTTATTTAAATCAAACTTCATAATATTATCAAACAATATTTTTAATTTTTGCAATATTGGAGGTAAATATAAACATCTAACTAATAGCAGAATGAATAAAAATTCAAAGAAGTATTTAAAAAGTGGAGATTTGATGAGTACTGCCACAGTAGGAAGCCTGCTAGTTTTTAAATATTTTAATTGGAGTGAATGTTTTATTATAATGGCAGTTATTGTAACAAGATTTCACTGTGTTAGAAAGATGTTTCCCATTTCTGCATATTCCAACTGTCTTCTGAGCTCCATACCATTCTTCAGTCTTTCAAAAGGCCTCTTATTTAGAGAGGCTAAAAGTACTCATTTTATCAAAAAATGTTAAAATTCTTAGTGTTTTAACTTTCAACACAAATGTGTAGCAAACCCGTTGCAGGCTCAAATAAATTCGTAATAATCTAAATACAATAGGGAATAAAAAATGCAGTCTGTGAACAAAGAGTATGTCTAATAGCTAAGGAGTTACTTGTTTCAATTTCAACATCTGGATTAAGACAAACACTGGAAAAAACCCCAAGAGTATTTGGCATAAATTGCAGGCAGCACTGACTTCTTGTTAGTAATGCACTTCATATAAATCTTCATTCAACTATGGAGGAGTTTCACTATGTTGAAATCAACTGACCTGAAATGACAAAACAACATCAGTCAGCTTAAAACACTTGACTCATTCTTTCAGTGTGAAATTGGTGCAAAATTGTTTTATGCCAAGGTCTCATTTAGGCAAAATATATTTCAATCCATTTAAAAAGTTCATTTCCAAATTTTGGTTTGAACTAAATGTGAAAATATAATTCAAAGTAAATATATATACCCAGGGTCAGATTTAAGTTGTGTGCGCCCATAGGCACTGTTTTCCGGTGCGCCTTTTTCTCTTTAAAAATATAATAATAATATAAAAATAATACATGATACTGAAAACAGTTGTGAAAAACTTTTCCATTGTAGTCAAATTCTGGTGTCCCTTAGATATTTTGTGCCTTTTATGATTAGATGCATTTCATAATTTGATATATCTCATAATTTGGTGCTTTCACACTAAGTGTTAGGCGCCTTTCCTAATTTGGTGCCCTAGGCAGTTCCCTATGTTGTCTATGCGTAAATCAGGCACTGCATATACCATATTTTTCGGTATATAAGCTGCAGCGGGGTATAAGATGCACCCTGGTTTTTTAGAAGAGTTTTTAGGAAAAAAAGTATTTTGGTTCACCAAGGCATTTAAGAAGGGCCATGTCATGCATCATTTGCAGCTGTGATTAAGCCTGTATCTGGCTACATTTACAGAAAATATTATGGCATGATAACAGTTAAGTATAACATTTTAGATAAACTTAATTCGTAAAATGAATAGGGATGATCTAAAACATAAAGAATTACTTTAAGAATTGTATAGCTAAATGTGCCCTGCGTGAACCCAGCAGTCATATTAATTAAGCTGTTGGAGTGTGCTGCATACGTCGCAGGTATAGACACCCTTTACCAATAGTACTTTCTTAAACTTAAGTGCAAGATGAGATTTTAATTCCTAATAAATGGAATGCATATGTAATAACGATATGTACGCTCAACTAGTCCATTTTCTTATGCACTTTTTGTCTCGTATATAGTGATTATGATCGATACAGCAATACCTAACTTCTTCTGTTCTACTATCCATTTTTTCACATCCTCCTATAGTTTCGGCCATTTAGGACCAGCCTTATGAAGGTTATGTTTCTCTTTCCCTATTGCTTTCGGTCTTTCCTCCTATTTTCTCCAATCACAGATCATTTTTTCCGTGGGAGTTGGACTGAAATGATGCCCTGCTGCTCAATTTCCATGCATTTATGCATATTCAATCACCTGAAGCTTATAACTAATAGCATAGGCATATCTTTTCACTTTTGTTGACATTGAGATCTCAATAAACATAACAGTATTTATCCTAGGTATTTTCAAAATTTTTATCACATCTAAAACTACTGTCTAATTATAATTTTCCATGGCATTAAATGCACTATTAGGAACAAAAATATATGACTAACGTCAAAAACACACCAAAATTGTAATTACTAAGAATGGACATGTAATAAAGCACAATAATGAAAATGCTCCTTTGGAATTCACGTTGCATGTTGTATTACTGTATTTATTAACAAATTTTTCTCTATTAATTATTAATAATGTATATTTTAACGTTTTTGCAATGAATGACTGCCAATTATTCCATTTTGGGGATGAGTATGTTCGTTAGTGTCAGTATTGACAACAGTAATAATCTTACCTTCAGTGGATAAGACCCAGGCTGATTTTGGGAATATTTTTTTTGGAAAGAAAAGTATGTATTATATGCCAAAAAATACAGTATGTGGTAGTCAAAAAGTACCTGAACTCTCTGTCAGAGTGCACTACATGCACTTGACAACAGACCATGTCCACATTATTATCAAGCATTAGCCTTTAGCTATACAGAGAGACAAAATCTGTTCTTATTGTATTACTAGTTTCTTTGTTATAAGCTGTGGAGTATTGTCAGTGTTTATGCAATTTTGAAGTCAGACTGATTTGCTTAGCTCATGTATATGCTGATAATTAATAACATTAAGCGCATCCCTCCCCAAAATATTCTCCCTCTGCCATAATGCACTTCTACCAGTGTTCGTAGAGCTGCTGGAAGCAATCTTGAAATGCTTATTTTAGATTGGTTCACAGCAACTCGTGTGTTGGTGTGATTACTTCTCCCTCACCATCAAAACTAAATTTGAAATTGCACAAAAATCGGCAATATTCCACAGATTGAAACAAAGAAACTAGTCATACCATAAGACTAGATTTTGTGTCTCTGTATAGCTAAATGTTAGCACTTGATAATAGTGTGCACATGATCTGTCATCAAGGGTTTGTAGAGCACTCACATGGACAGTCCAGAAACTTTTTGACTTTACCATGCACAATGGACAGTGCCTTCATACTTTTTGAAAAATTTTGTAATAAGCTGATAGCCAGATGACCAATGTACACATATTCTGTTTGTAAAAATTATTAAGCCAATTATTTTCCAATAAAATATATTGTATAATAATTTCCATGAACTGCATAATTTTTGCATTAAAACAGAATTTGAATGTGGTGGCCAGTGTTGCCAACTCAGACTTGTAAATCTAGATCTACCCTCAATAGGAACTAGAAAGGAGCTAAATTCAAAGCAAATGGCACCAAATATAGTGCTAGATAGAGAAAGTATTCTGCTTAAATATTTTTCCTTAATACATATAACAAACGTATATAAGGACATGTTTCACACTTTTATATTAGTGTTAAATGAACATAAAGCTAGCTGAAATTAGTGCAGCACATTTTTCATTTGCATTTTAAAATTATTTAGAATCCTCGTAGGAATTCATGATTTAAAACAAAGTATGCCAAACAGAATGAAACTAGGTATATTTTCCTGCTGTCGATTTTCGAACACATATAGAGTCAATCCACAAATCAGTTTTTAAAATGAAACTTGTACTTATTTCTTATATTTCAATAAAGATCAAGCTATAATACACAAAACATTGACTAACAAAGTCAAATATATTTTACCTCTTGTATCTCTAGCAGTGAATGCAAATTTATAATACTAGTAAATAGAGTAAAATTATATAAAACATTATTTTAACTTAAAAATTAATGCATGAGAAATCTGCAAAAATCATCTTCATCACCGAGTAACTGCATATTGTTTGCTCTTGTACAATTCTTGAATTCCCTGGTTTTGCCAACAATCATGTACATCAGTTGAGCCGATTTTACATAAAACATTCTTAGGCAGTTCATAGTAATGACGACATTTTTCATGAAGTCACAATCTATATTTAATGGCCAAAATGGAATTTCAAGTATTGAGTTTCAGTCTGTTAAGTAACTTTGATTTCACAATGTTCATGTGACTGAACAAGCATTCTACACCAGCATTGGAATGAGATAATGAAAGCACTGTTAATGCTAATTGAGAAATATCTTCCAAGGGGTTTTCACTTGAGATACCTCTGTAATTTGTGATTTTTCTGCCCAAAGCCATGATGTTTCAAAGGTTTCAGTCTGTTTAATGTGATGCAATTTCTTCCATCTGTAATCAATATGTGCCAATTTTGCTGCATTGTTGAAAAACATTTTTGCTAGATCCAGGATATCTTGCTTTACTGGATTTAGGTATTCACATATATTTAAGATAAGATTGACTGTAAGACAGAAACATTTTCTGGCTAACATTGATCAAGTTGTTTTATAAGTTCCACTATAGACTTAATACACCTAACACAAATGCTTTGGTTTTCTTCATCTTAAAGTTTACACTCAGATATTTCCTTTTGAAATTCATGGCCCAAGTAAGTCTTAGGGTCTGGATGATATTCAACTACAGTATTGTCAGTAATTTTTCTTCCTGTAATAATGATCTTTAAACACACAGAATCAATCTAATGCATCAAGTTATTCAGCAACTTAATAGGAACAAGCAATTCAACTTCAAATTTCTTATTCAACATTTAAACTTCTCCTATAATAGGTTTAAAAAAAAAGAAATTATAAATTTTTCTTATCACAAAACATTGAATACAAGGGTTCAGCAGTGTAACAGCATTTGTTTGTTCTAACAATAATGACTTTTAAGTTAAATCTATTGTTGCAAAATTCTCACAATTGCAACTTCAATTAATATTCATTGTCTGACTTAATTGAACTAATGTATTTTTAGGCTGGTTTCCAATGGAAACATAGCCTTATGAAATGGTTCTGTCTGTGTGTTTGTACTGTTCTAACGGGAAACGAATGTATATTCTAATTCTTATCACCAAATTTTGATAAATGATCATATTTTCTTGAATTTCTATTAAAACATAGCATTTTGTGTTTTAAATCGCATTTTATTGGATTGTTGCCATGGAGGTGATTATTACCGAAATCGGCTTGAGCATAGACGAGTGAACAAATGAGTTATTTTCTTTTCCACTCAACTACCCTTCATCAATGGATATTGATCCATACATATTAGTGTTTAAAGAGTAATATTTATTAAATTCGTTTATTTAAAAAAATACATGCAAAATATAATGTCAGAAAGAGATTTTGACATTGCTTTTAGTATTTTAAACCTGATAATACTCTATTAATGTGTTTTCCAATTATTCTCTTTCAATGATAAACTAAGAACTACAAGTGGCATTTATGGTATGAGAATTCCTTGGAATGACTAACACATAATGAAACATTTCCTGTCAATATAAGTAATCAATTCGGGACGTCAAATTTGGGAAACCTGCCTGCATGAATCCTGGTTTGGACTTCTAGTTTGGTGTATAAGATGCATCCCTAAAAATAAAGCTGTTTTCCAATTTAAAAAGTGTTTTACCCATAAAAAAGGACAAGATTCATCAGTGGTTAAAAAGCAACATAAAGTTAATTATTAATTGAAAAGCATCTATTAGTTTAATAATTTTAAAAATATGCCGTATTTACTTGCATTCAAGCCACACTTTTTTTTCCAATTTTTCATATTTAGAACTAGGTTTGTTTGTTTGAGTGCCCAGTTAATTCGCCTCTCTTACAGCACAAATGGGAATCTCAGAGGTAGTGCAATGAATAACCAGGGAGGGAGGAGGGAAACCCGGTGCCGGCATTTGCCTCCTCTTACGAAGAACACCAGGGGGGCCAATGGCTTAACGTCCCTTCCGAAGGACGGAACAGCTGAATTTGCGCGGTCTCCTCAAACCACACGAACAGGGGGCCGGGCGACCATGGAAAAATCCTACTTGCGCAGGATTCGTACCCGATGACTTTTTCAAGCATCGGGCGAGTAGCAGCCAGCGTCCTAACCACTACACCACCGGCACCCCCATTCAGAACTAGGATGCAGTTTATATGCAAGGAATAATTGAAAAATTCCAAAAATGTGAGACAATTGTTAAATTCACTCAATGGCTGGGTGACTTAATGCACAGGGTGTGATGCATAAAAACTTTACATAATCATCACAACAAATAAAAAAGTTACAAAATAACTGCAAAAGCAGATTTCAAAAGCGCTTTTTAGTGCTTTTCATCATTGCTGAAAAGCACTATTATCTTCGTGATGTCCGTCCGTACGCATATATCAGGGAAGCATTGGCAGAACCGATTTCAACCAAATTTGGTACGTACAATATTCACATAAAATAATGACCAGGGTGACATATTTGAACCGGAACGACTTCACAGAGGTGCCACAATTGCAAAGTTTAACTTTTAGGTAATTGTGAATTTGGAAGGAATTGACCAAACCGATTTCAGGGAAATTTTGTATGAAGGAGGTGTGCAACATAGAAAGACAAAAATCAATATGTTTTGTGTAGATATAGAAATCAGGGCTGCCACAATCAAAGTAATAAAAAAATTTCTTTTACATGTATTTGTGTTGAATTCTCAGAATCAATTTTAATGAAATTTAGTATTTATAATGTCACATATATACTAAACTATAATAGCATATTTGGACCAGATCAGCCAAACAGTGGTGCCACAATTACAAATTAAACTATTTCAATAATAATGGATTTGGAGGGAATTGGCTGGACGGATCTCAACTAAATTTTGCATATAAGATTCGTACAATATATCATAATGAAATGATGATGTTTAAAGCGGAGCTAAAGAGCAGGGCTACCACAGTAAAAAGTTAAATGATATTTCTTTTACACATATTTATAGAGAACTGACCATAAAGATTTTAACCAAATGTGGCTTGTATAATCTTCATATAAATAAAGAACCAAAATATTATATTTCAACCGTTTCAACTAAACAGGGCTACCACAATATAAAGGTTAGAATTTTTCGGCAACTATGAATTTGGAAGGTATTGCTGAACAGATTTAAAAGAAATTTCGTTTGTAGGGAGAATATAAAATGGGAAAACGAAATGAATATGTTTAGAATGGATCTAAAATGCAGTGCTACCACAATATAAGGAAAAATAATTTTCTGATTTCAAAGCAAATACATTAGGATAAGACTATACTAGGGTAAATTTGACGAAAAGCACTTCTGTACCACGGGAAACCCGTGTACTCCCCTACTTGTTTCAGAATGCTCACTCTGACTTTTGGAATCCTCGACCTTCTCTACCTCCTTTTCATTTAAAATATATCTCACAGCAGTTAAGTGGATGTAATATGTTATTTATCTCTTTTAAAAAGTAAATTGAACATAATTATGCTTCACTTTTATTGTTGTAGCAATGTGACCGGGCCGTAGTCTCTGGAAATTGAGCTTCATCTCCAGACTCCTTTATGGGATTTATGTTGGTTATGTGCTTATTTTTAACAATCTTTCAATCAACCACAAGGAGCATTTTGGTTAAAAATATTAATTACATAAAATTTTCTGAATCAAAATGCTTTTTAGGAAAAATACCCAGACTCAAAATCCCCCAGACTTGACTTCAGACTTGAAAAGCATCTGAGGTGGCAACTAGAGACCAGACTCGCCACTGGGAAAATCTTGGTAGGCTGGTGCTGACATTAGCTGATCTGGGCTATTTATTATCATTTTATTATTTTTATTTATATTAATGAGGCCGTAGGAGTGCGCTGCACATGACGCACGGATAGACACACCTTACCCTTTGTACTTACTTAAACTTAAGTGTAAGATAAGATTTTAATTCCTAATAAATGGAATGAACAAGTAATAATGGTACATATGCTCAACTAGTCCTTTTTCTTCTGTAACTCTATTTGCCTCATACCTAACCATTTTGATCCATACAGTAGTACCTAATTTTTCACTTTTTCCTCTAGTTGTGGCCATTAAGGACAAAGCTTACAAAGATTGCATCTCTTTTCCTGTCACCTCCAGTTTTTCCTCCAGTTTTCTCCACATACAGATAATTTTTTCTGTGAGACATGGACAGAAATGACATTCTGCTGCTTGGTTTCCATGTGCTTTTGCATATTGAATCACCTGAAGCTTATAGCATATCTTTTTACTCTTGTAGCCATTGTGATCTCAATACACATAACAGTATTCATCCTAAATATTTATAAAAGTTTTATGACATCTATTGAAATTATAATGTTCCATGGCATGGTATTCAACAAGCTCATTAGGAATTTAACATCACAACAAACATCACAAATGCATTGAAATTGTAATTACTGTGAGCGGATAGTAATAAAGTGCAATAATGAAAATGCGTCGTTGGAATTCAAGTTGCGTAAAATTTTACTGTAAATATTTCAAAAATTTACACTATTAATTATTAATAATGAATATTTGAATGATTTTGCGACAAATGAATGCCAATTACTCCATTTTGGGGATCAGTGGGCTCGTGTCATTACTAAATACAGTAATAATCTTACATATAGTCTGTAAGATGCAGGCTGATTTTAGAAGTAATTTTTCTGGAAAAAAGTGCATCTTATAACCTGAAAAATACAGTAACTCAAAATGTAAAAACTCACCTTGCAATGCTAGAAATCATATCAAAATTGGCAGTACATATGTATTTTGGTTCATCCAGCATGTCTTCACCAAATATATCCATCAGATGAACACTTAACAAGTAAGATACCTTGATGAAAAAGAGATAGATTTACAATTATATTTTCACATTTTTATTTTACAATGTTTCCAAAAATGTTTTATGTGAAAATAAAATTAATAACTCTAAAAAAGACTCATGAAAGAAATGAGAAAAGGATTATCTGATTGCTTCATTCCTATTAGAAAATGTATCAAAATAAGAAGTTTAATCATGCTATACATTATTCTCACCTGTGACATGAGGAGGGAGGTGTGAAGTTTCTCACACTCATTGATACAATAAAATATGGCCATCATTCTATCAAAACTAAATGGTTTTGGACCCTTTATTAATGTTTTTTGAAGGGAAAGACTGTCCTTTCTCTTCTTTTGCTTAGCCCTCTTTCTTGAAAAAACAATTTGGTCTGACTTTGATGAGTTATGTGAGGCCAAATAAGCAGAAATGAGCAACATTTTTGAATGAAATGGAAGGTCTATGTTTGACGTAGGCATCCTCGGTGTTTTGTCGTTGATTGTCCTTGCTGGATGATGATCAAATTGGGATCTGTAAAAGAAGTTTTCACATTATCACACAAAGGAAAAACCCCTATCTATGCATCTTCCCCCTTCATAAGCATAGCAATTTTGAATTCATTCATTATTTTGTTCAATTTACCTAGATAAGATTGGCATTTTCCATAAGAATTCTTAATTACGTGGGAACTATAAATTTAAGAATAGGTTATCCAGAGTGTCATAAATCATTAGCTCAAGAGTAGGGTTGCCAGACATCCCAGTTTTTACACTTCTGTCCCGGTGACTCAAACAGAGTTTTCGGAATGCTTAATTGTCCTGATTTGGCGCACACTGTTAAATTATGTCAAAATTTTAACTTTTTTGATCATTGTCACAGGTCGATCATGTATATGGGTTGTTTTTGTCACAGGTGGTGCTATTTTTTTAATGGTAACAACCCATAAACTGAAGTTTTTAATCTATACACAATATGCAGGGGCTACAGATACAGAGAGTTCAAGGAGTTTGGTCGAACCAGGGCATGGGCAAGACACAATATTAACCACTCAGAATGTTTAGATTTTTAAATCCAAGAAAAAATATGGAAAATTATTTCCTGCTTTATGCACTTTATGATTTTTTTAATTTTTACAGTCTCAGTTGATCAAAGAAATCTGGCAACCTTACTATACATGTTTGTAAATGTAATCTATATAATAATTTTTATAAATTTTTTGTCACTTAATGCTTCAAAATATACAGCATAAAACCTAAGGTAATTATAGAAGTGCTAGAAAGCTGAAATATGGAGAAAGGTAGGTCATGGGGTACAACCTCGGAGAAAAATCCGAAACTCCAGAAAAACTTATATTTAAGGTGTTTTTGATCCCAATGTCCAATTTTAAACAGCCATAAGATAACATGTAAAAATCTATTTTCTACTTACAGGCTTTTACTCTTTTGCACATTAAAATTGGAAAGAATTGACCTACAATCCTCAGATCTGAACCGTTTAAAAAAAAAAACATCTTATTCTTATCATCACATTTCATCTAAGATTCAAAATCCCTCAAGTTATATGTTTAAATCATACTTATTGGAAAAATTTAAACTTTTTAACAATATGATGCCTTGCCAACCATGTCATTGTTAAATCTCAAGATTGTACTTTTGTCTCAACTCTTATACTATATGCATAGGAAAACGTGCTTGTTTTAATATGAGAGAGAGGGAGCGAGAGGAGAGAGGGAGAGAGAGGAGAGAGGGAGATAGAGGAAGAGAGACAGAGAAGGAGGGAGAGATAGATAATGTTCTTTATTAAGGTGAGATTGAGACTAGGAAGTCTATTTCTCCAGAGGAGAGTGGAGAAGAGGAAGGGAGAGGTAATGAGGAAGAGAGAGAAAGTGAAGAGAGAGACAAAGTGAGAGAGGGAGGGAGACAGAGGAGGGAGACAGGGAAGGAGGGAGAGATAGATAATGTTCTTTATTAGGGCGAGCTTGAGATTAGGAAGTCCATTTCTCCAGAAAAGGAGAGAGGAGGAGAGGGAGGAAGGAAGAGTGAAAAGGAGGAAGAATGGGAAGTGCCTTAAATTTAATACTTAATCCAAGCATACCCATCATATCTGACGGGCAACTACGCTAGTATGGAAATAAAAACTTTTCCATACGAATTTATTTTTTATGATTGCTATTGTTTTCCACTAGAAAATATTCATTTTTAGCATGTTTTTTTAAATGCACTTAAAGTTTCAATTTGGCATCTGTATGTCTATGTATTTAAATTGAAATTGTCTAAACCATAAACAATAGAGTTGAAACTTGGAGGGTAGATTTCTGTACTGCTGCCATTTATTTTTCATTAGATTTCAGTTATGAAAAATATAAAGTTCTGATTGGGGCTCATTTAAAATTTTGTTTTATGAATATCTCCAAAGATGTAAAAGTTGTAAATGTGAAATTTTGAGCATACATTTCTACATTAATGCCACATTCTTGAAAAGTTTGAGAAAAATCCAAGAAAGTCATAATTTATTTTGAAATTAGGAAATTTCTTATTACATGGTTTTATTAATTGTTGTCAACAAAAACAATCTTTGTAACAACTGAAGTAAATAAGCTCTATCACACATATGTAAATATGGTTAATTTCCTTTTGTGTGCACACACAACATAATAAATGAAAGGAAATGGATTATCTATTATGAAGAAATTAATGTATGAGTAAATATGTCAGTTTCACTTCTGTGCACACAACGCTCTTTTCGAATGAAAAGGAATGGATAATTTACAACAAAGGAATGAACTTGAAAGTTGTAAATGTAAAGATTAAATTACAATAACTCAAGTGAGGTATGTTTTAAATAATTTTACTTATATCTCCAAAGTTATAAAAGATGGAAAGCTGAAATTTGAGTGTACATTTTGACATTTATGCTACTTATTATTTTGTTTGACTTTGAAAACTTTACGGAGGCGGATAGGGAAACGTTCAAAATTTTAATGCAAACTTGACTGCATTCTAAACTTAACCTTTAAACACCGAAGTTAAATATCCCTTAGTAGTAGTAGTAGTATCTAGTATTTCTTGAACTATTAGTGATAAAACATTCAAATAAAAGGGATTAATTAATAAATCGTTTGGGGAATAACGGAATTATATCTTTTATAGTAAAAGAAAACAAAAGAATGCAAATCTGGCATAATTCTATAATATAACAATGATAAATTCAATAAAAAACTGAGTGATAATTTTTATAGTTCATTTTTCATACAATACAACACGAATTTCATTCTCCATTACACTTATAAACCCTGCTTTGTGTAGAATTCTTCAAAACTGCCGTATTTTCCCTTCTCTGAGCATACTTGGGATCGAAGGCAATTTCCCTTTACGGGCCAATGTTTATTTTCTTTTGTCTCTAATCGACCAAATGGGGCTCTGCTTACACCTTGTTTTTCCTTTTGAGAAATTTTCAAGGGAATAGCTGTTGCCTCTTCTTCAATAAGTTCCCTCAAAAAAGCAAAGCGAAACTGCTGATGCATCATTTGCCTTCTCTCTGACCTCAGTAAAATGTAGCTATTGAGCACTGAACAGGACCCGTTTTGCATGCCCGTATGGGCATGCCAGGCGTTTAAAGGTTAAATGTCACTTTGAAAGTATCGATTATCCAAAAAAGTATATTTTTATGTAAAATGTTTATACAGAATGATGATGTGCAATACAATGCTAACTTAGCTATTAAGCCTCTCTCATTTAAATGCTAACCTCACCTTCATGTGGAACCTCCATTATAAAACAAATGAGGCTCTAATGACCAAATATGTGGCAGTATAACCACATGGAAAATAAAAATGCGCTAATTTATCCATGTTCATAGATAACACTCGACTTGTTTGTTATACTTTTAATGTATGACAAAAAGTAAAAATTTTGCATTTTTTACTTTGTGTCAATTGATTTTTGAAGAAATTCTCTTAAGCACTGAGCAAAATGCTAATAAGCTCTACACAGCTTTGTCGGGGCTACAGTCTCAATGCGCATTTTCTCAAGGATCCCTGAAGATCTCTCTGTGGACCTCTAAAGGTCCATGGATCCCACTTTAGGAACCACTGATCCATGCGGAAGACATCTGTAACATGTTTAAGTATATGAAATACTTGAGGCCAATCACTTTTTATGAATAGGTCCTGTAAGGGTGGGCACATTTTTAATTATTTGCATATAACCAAGTGTTACGCAAAGTAACATCTTTTACAAGATCATTTATAAAAAAATAAAGTCACCCTTCTGTGGGCCGCTCCCTTGCATGTGGAGGAAGTCTTTAAAGGAAGACAAGCCTTGAAAGTTTTTTTATACATATTTCGTAAATTAGGCAAAAAATATTTTTTTAAACATTTAAAAATTAACAAGAAAATTCTTTCCGCAAAGGGTTTTAAAGCTTTATTGATCATAATCAAGTAATGAGAGAAGTCTATAGTGACAAAATATATCTTAGCCACTGGAAGAGGCATATATGAGATTATCTCATAGGTATTGTTGATGCATACTTAATCAATAAAAATCTGCTTTGATTATAAACAGGGCATTTTCATAAAACTGTTCATTATGGTCTTTTGCAGCACGTAATTTTGAAATTGGTTTTTCTGCTAATCAAGCTGCATCTTGCAAACTTGGAGAGATAGGATTTCTAGCACCACAGCTACCATTAAAAGCAAAATTCGCAACAAATAGGTAACCACAAAAAACATAACTATAGATGGGAAAACCACCAATGATGAATGTCCACTGGAGTAAGAACAAAGGTGTTGGAAGAGTACTTGATTTGAAGAAGATAATGGGAAATTCCATACAGAAAACACAAACAAAAATTACACTTCAGTCAACTTTAGTGATAACATAATAAAATGGCTCAAACAGCGCAGTTTTTACTCTGAGATAAGTGCAAGATTTGATCTTCATGAATTGAAATCTCCAAATGTGGTGTATAGAGGTGCGATCAGTCTGAGTCCAAAACTTGATTGATCTCCTGACCTGGGCAAAATATTCCGGTAATCTTATTTGACTTAAATACGAAAGCATCATTTACAAGACTGAGTCAGTTGCTTTTGACATTCCACGTTTAGTGGGATGTTTTCATTTTTTCTTGTGTCCTGCAATGGTTACTTTACCTAAGTCTGAAATTCAACTTTCGAGTGTTAATTTAAGTCGTAGGTCAAGGTACGACTGTATTTACTTTTCTTTAAACCTTAAAAGTTTAGCATGACCATATGGTCCTACTAGGTTGAATTTATTTCAATTAATAATGCAGCTGACCTTAATAGTCTAAATTTAAATTTCTCACAATCAATCAAAACTATATTATTGATTCTTTGAATATCTGCTGATAAACAGTGGGATGCAGCAGACTGTGAAAACAGAATGTAGCAAAAGGTAAGATATGATCTTTGTTCAACATTTTTGCTAAAAAAGAATTTATTACATAGCAATTTTGTGCAAAAATGAATGATCATTCACAAAAAAATTTTATTCAGTTATTTTATAACATTGCTGGCATAATTATCAATTGTTGGTTGTGTTACTATATATGCTCAAATTAGGCTCTTGAAGAACTAAATCTCATTCTAAGCCAAATAGAGTTTCAGTAAGGCAAATAACTTTTATCATAAAATGATAGAATTAATTGATCATAAGATCACTATGCAGACAGGCATAAGTTGGAATGTTGGGAATAATTTGCAAATGAGAAAAATTCTGCCATGACCGGGAATTGAATCTGGGCCTTCCACTTGCAGGGCAGGTATTCTACACTGAACTATTGTAGCAGATTAATTTAATTATTTCAGAACACGGATGTTTTTCTAAAATGGAAAAATAGTCGGCTGCGATAGTTAGGTGGTAGAATACCCACCCGGTAAGTGGAAAACCTGAGTTCTATTCCCAGTCATGAAAGAATATTTCTCGATTTCAAATCAATCCCAGACTGTTAACATATTTTCAGAAATATGTTAGTACAAGAGATTTTGGAACAAGTTGAAAATATGGGAAATCATTAAACATCTCTTGGCAAGAATTCAAGGCTGGTTGGTGGGTATGGATGATGCATCATAATGGTTTTTGCCTGCAATAGTTACAAAGATCACATTCAAAATGTCAGTTGTCTAATTTTATAAGGAGAAATGGCTATTATTACTGTTAAACATGAAAATTTCGCAAAAGTTTTTGCGGGTATCACTAGTATTTCTTAATTTTCATACCTCTTTGAAAGTCAGGATCTTCCTGCACAATCTTTTCTTTGAGATACTTTGCTGCTTTTAGGATCTCTATTAATGCAGGTATTTGCTGCTCTTCATCTTCTGCTACCTCTGGTTCTTTACCAGTATTAACATAAGAGGACATTAATTTTTCTAGCTCCTCATTTTTTAATTCCTCTTGGTAGGACTGTTTTAGCTCTTCAACCTCTTTCTCTTTCATATCACTAAATCCCTCACCTCTAATAGCATTTACAAGGGTAACAATTTTTTCAATCTCCCTCTGAATACTGGGTAATCTTTTAAAGCCATTTACAATTTCAGGGCTTAGATTCTCATAGCAAGCATTCATGGTTGAGATGCCTCTTCAATAATATCAATAGCTGTTAAAATTGTCAATTCAACCCAACAATGGCATGCTAAACTTCTAGTAGATAGTAGGACTAAAATGGTGTAATGACCCATTGGCTGTAAAATTCCTGAGCAGAGTGATGTACCACATTATAGCCAATCTTCCTCTCCCTCACTCTCTCACTTAATTTTTTAGCGGCAAGGGAATGCATGTAATGTTTTAGAAGTAGTCCTCAGTACTATGGCATTGTGAGTGAATACAGAAAATAAATGTTTGAAATTGCTATAAAAATCTTGACAAATATGTACAGTATAGTATGTAATTGTAAAACTAATCTAATAATAAAAGTTAATGTTGATTTATTGGCTTGGGCTTTTTTGGATGCATCTGCTACCCAAGAGACATATTGAAAAACTGCACTAATGCGAATTGCATGCCCAGCACGGCGATCTTGGTCCCACACAGCTCAACCACATTAGTGCATTTCCACACTTGGCGATCCTGTACACAGTGGGGGTTACCTGTATTTGCCTTGTTCAGAGGGGACCAGGAAATTAAAATCAGAAGAAGGGGAGACAAGAGAACTTCCCAGTACCATATTAAAAGGATTTTGGTTCTCTCTAAGTTTTGGTTCCAATTATAAAGTGAAAAAATTTCATTCCATGAAAACCATTGCATGACATAATTTATCATTGCTTTTTCCTTTAAAGTGCCTCTCATTTGAATATTTTTCATTGACAGTTTAGGAGATATGACAATTTTTATGAATGTATATAAAGCAATTTAAATCCATTAATCTAGCATCGGAATTGGCATTTAAATCAGACAAAGTTCCAGTTGTTATCTACATAAGGGCCGAGCATGTATTTCCCCACCAATGAACTTCCAGTCGGATTGATTTGCTTATTTTTTATCCATTAGGTCTCATAACAAATTCATTAAGAAATTAAGTATAAAATATGAGGAAAAAAATTCAGGCTTTTAAGGGCTAAACAACTCATTTCTTTTCCTAGTACTTTAAAACAGTGGTTTACAACTAGCATTTTATGACACAAAGGTGTGTCGCCAAGAGGCAGGTGTGTCACCAAATATTTTAATAATGGCTTGTAAAAAATTAAGTAAATTTTGTTAAGCAGAGTTTTTCTCTTTCTCTTGCTTCATTTTAAATAACAATAATAGTAATTTTTAGGCTTAAACTTTTCATTATTACACACGGTTCCCTTTTTAGACTGGTTTCCAAAGGAAACATAGCCTTATGAAATGGTTCTGTCTGTGTGTTTGTACTGTTCTAGCGGGAAAAGAATGTATATTCTAATTCTTATCACCAAATTTTGATAATTGATCATATTTTCTTGAATTTCTACTAAAACATAGCATTTTGTGTTTTAAATCGCATTTTATTGGATTGTTGCCATGGAGACGATTATTACCAAACTCAGCTTGAACATAGACAAGTGAACAAATGGCTTATTTTCTTTTCCACTCGACTACTCTTCAGCAATGGACAGTTGATCCACACACATTAGCATTTAAAAAGTAACATTTATTAAATTCGTTTATTTAAAAAAATGCATGCAAAATATAATGTCAGAAAGAGATTTTGTCATTGCTTTTAGTATTTTAAACCTGATATTGCTCTATTAATTTGTTTTCCAGTTTTTCTCTATCATTGATAAACTATGAATTACAAATGGTATTATAATTTCATGGAATGACTAACACATACTGAAACATTTCCTGTCAATATAAGTAATCAATTTGAGACATCAACTTTGGGAAAACAGCCTGCATTAGTCTTGGTTTGGACTTCTTGTCTAGTTTGGTGGATTGTAGTATCCAGTTTGTCGCACATGTGACCATTTACCATCATGTGTGTTGCATTGAAAAAAAGGTTAATAACTTTTGGTTAAAAAGATAGGGATGGCAATGAGAAAATGAAGACAAGGGCCTTGGATTCAACAGATTGGGTTGTGTGAGTCTAAAAGAGGTCAGAGGACACATAGTACATATCGACATATCTTCTACAAGAGGTGAGTATGATGATTTCACAGAACATAACATATTAACTGAAAGAAAAAATAATGGGCTATAACAGTTAACTCACTCCTGTTCATTGTTGCTGAGGTGACCCAACTTTAAAGCATACTTAAGGTGAGGAACAATCCATCTCCATAAGTTGGTTACATCATGAATTTTTATTTCTCCCGTTTCGATAGGGTAGCAATAATGAGTAAAGAGTTTATCAGCCTGTAAGACAATATGGCAGTTTTAGCTAGTTATTGTATGAATAAAGAAAATCATAAAAATAATATAAGTGCAAATAAAGATGAAATACTTACTAAATGCCGAATGTTCACTAAGTTTCTTGATACTCTGTAAAATGTACTAAGGAACATATTTAGGTAATTTCTGTAGAAATCCTTCGGATACTTGCTTGAGTGCAAAAGACACAGTATATCAATTATTTCATCTGCAAAAACAAATATACCCATTACTTTGGAGTCATTAATTTAACATAAATAGCAAACTCAAACAAAAATATTTTGCTAATAATATGAATTGCATCTTTCAAAATTATATGAATTGCATAATCACATTATTCTTATTCTTTCCTTACTAAGAATGATTAGTTATATCATAGCTTTATTAAAAGATTTCCATATGGACTTAACCATAAAAACATAACAACAGCTCAAAAGACCTAGCACAATGATATATTCAGATAATTGGCTTCTTAAGCTTTATTCACTGCCCTCAAGACTGATCAAAAAACATCTGAAATTACAAGAAGATACCGAGGAAAACAGCTAACACATAATGTGGGAGACCGGAACAAACATTTTGTGTTAACCGAATTACATAATAAAAGTTTTGATTTTCTCTTTTATAATATGGAATTAAGCATATAAGCTAATCCATGATACATGTCAATGATGAGTCAATTTGCTCAATGATCAATGACTATAATTTATTTCGGTCAATTGATTTATTTGCTACATAATTCTTAATGATAATATTAGTCTCTAATATTTAGGTTAAAATAATAAATTTCTTTAAAAATCAACTACATAATTTGTTAAAATAATGTCTCTACTTTTAGTAACAAAATCCTTAATTTTCTACATTAAAAATAATTTTGTTCTACAAACTGCTCTAACTAGTTTATCATTATATACATTTTTTCTACATATGGTTGAACCTCCAAAAGATGGCAACATTTTTAAGCACCATATGGGTATTTGCAGCATTTGGTGTAGACACATCACTTCGATATTACAATCATCAGCTTAATCATTTTCAATATAAATCAATTTCAATGTATCAGTCTAATGTCACTGTATGTTAAAATATGACGATTGACTGCAATGTAATCAGTTGCTGTGATATTCTTTGACAAATTCAAAATGGCTGACACAGATTCGAAGATATTCTCCAAACCACATTCAGTAGATCAATCCTCAGGTATTACTAATGTCAATGAAGTTTCACTTTTATCAGCAGAAACATTACATGTCTGTGACTATTTCAACTGCCATTATCAGAAGGAATTAATATAGATTTTTATTTTTGAGACAGAAAATAATTTTCGAGTTAAGTATATCGCATTAACACTTTGTCGTTGGGAAACGTAGTACTACGTGTTTCATCGCCCGACCATATTAATACGTATTTTGCCTATGCGTAAGGAAATGCATCACTACGTGTTTCACAGCTGCCCTGTTGTATTGTGTATTTGGGTATCCTTGTAGTTATTGTAGGGTACTACCACCTAACAAATCAGTGTAACTACAGGGTGTCCCAAAAAGATGTATACACATTTTAATGCTGAAAAAATAATCCTTTAAAAATTCAAAAAAGAACAATATTTGGTGTGGGCAAAGCAATAAGGTTTTATTAAAAGTTTAATTATCGCAGAAGTTCAAATTGACCCCCATTAGCTTCAATCCATTGTTGGCAATGGGTAGCTACCGACTGACAAACGTCCACCAAGATATCTGCTGTGATGGCTGCACATAACTGTTCAATTTTTTGCTCGAGTTCCTGAAGCATTGCTGGTTTCATTGAGTACACTCTATCTTTCAGGTAACCCCACAAGTAAAAGTTGAGTGGAGTTAAATCAGGTGAACGTGATGGGTACTCAACACTTCCTCTCCGACCTAACCACCGGTCTGAGAATTTGTTATCAAAAAAGAACCTAACATCACGATGGTAATGTGGAGGTGCCCCATCTTGTTGAAAAAAATTCCTCTCCTTCATAAAGCTGTTGAATTATGGGCATAATGGATACTTTAAGCAGGTTAAGGTACTGAGTACCAGTCCCCTTGAAAAAGTATGGCCCTACAATACCCCTGGACGACACACCACACCTAACTGTAAGACCTGGTAAATTCACTGCCTTGTCTAAATGAATTTGTGGATTTTCTGATGACCAGTATACACAGTTATGCCGGTTAACTGTACCATTGAGTTTAAATGTTGCTTCATCAGATCAAACAAACTTGTGAACAAAATTTGCATCCTCAGTCACTTTCATTTTAAACCATTCACAGAACTCAGATCTGCAGTCAGGATTGTCTTCAGACAATTGCTGTAAGTCTTGGAACATAACACTTCCACTTAGCAGTTATGAGAATCTGGTGTACACTCATTTTACTGATTTCAGCCTCATTAGCACATCGTCTTACAGACTTTTTTGGTGATCATTCAAACTGCTCTAACACCATAGCAGAATTTTCTGCATTCGTTGAAGTTTGACATCTCCCAGATCATGCTCTGCACACATTTTGCATGGTACCGTCTCGAATTTATCACAAATTCTTGAAATTGTGGTTCGTGTTGGTGGCTCAGTCTTGAAATCATGTCTCCACTGTCTTTGAACCTCACACACATTCTCAAATTTCCAGTACCACTTCAAAATTGCTTTTCTTTGCCTGAAAGTCAAATGATGCTCTGTCATTTTTATTGTTGTGAATTATGGGTATTGAATTATTGCTTTTCATTATGACTGAAGTCATCATTTAATTACATGTCATGCAACAATGAGTTGCTATAATTTTCATCCAAACAATAATCTGTGAATAGATACAAGACAAGGTGTATAAATCTTTTTGGGACACCCTGTATTATAGCTGGACTGTGAGATATGATAAAGGAAATGCTTCAAGCATTAGTTTGTCACATGTAGTCTCTCATTTGTATCTTTTTGAGCGTTATCATACTGTGACCAATTACTATGATAGAGACTTACAAAATGTTTTTGTGTAATTATGACTGCATTAGGATTGCATTTTCAATAAAAGTATGTAACAAAAATAAAATATACAAATTGTACTTTTATACTCCCGAATTGTACTTTTGTACTAACCGTAACTGTAAATAAATTTAAATTTGATGAAACTGTGTTATAATATAGGTCGTAATCAGTACCCATTCCAAATTTGACTTGAAAATATTGAGTACTTGGGAAATTACAATAGTTTAAGTATAATTATACATTACAATGCATGTAATAAACAAATGCTCGCCACAGAGAATAGGCTGCATGAAAATATGCCCAACTGTCAAGTGTTAAGCTAATAATTATACACTGAAAAATAAAGGTGCCAGAATGGACCGAGCATTCATTTTGTGTTAACCAAAAATTCATGTTAATCGGTTTCCACTATATATTTTTAACAAAAGTTTTTGATTTAATCAATTAGTTTAATTCTCCTATTTGTTTTCAAGCTATTTTACATGGTAATAGATTTCAATTTTCATAATGCACTTAATTCATAATTTACTACAGACAGTACAGCAAAAGCTCTTCCATGTGACACCAAAGGGATCTGTGTTACACAGCTTAGGAAAAAGACAGTTTAGTAAACATTCAACAAAATTATACCAATCAATGTTGGTTATTAAGTCAGATGAAAACAAAGAGCTTTAAGACCAATTAACCACTTACCTAATGGGTTTTTAAATACAATATAGAGCCAAAAAAGAGTAATATTTTTATATTTTAGTTTAGGAAAAATCACAGGGAGACAATTAAGGAAATACTTTCATTACTCTTTTTAAAGTCACAGTACTAATTTTAATGAACTCCAAAGTATGTAATATTATTCCAAAAATCAAGGATTTAACAATTTCATATACTAATATAACTTTAGTGGTAAGTATACAAGAAAGCATTAAAATTTCATCTAATTTATATATACAAACAAATTATAAAACTATAGGATTGTCCTTCGCAATCTATTTGGGCTATAAAAATCGAAACAAATCACAAAAACAAAAATGGTATAAAATAGAAAAATCATTAAAAACGATTTAAAATCAACAAAAACGATATGCAATAACAGAATAATGAAAACAACAATGATAACAAACTGTTATGGAGTGCAAACAGAAGGAAAAATCCTAAATGTATTCACTCAAAAGCTTAATGAATAACTGGTGTGAAAAGGTCTTCAAAAAACCAATCCCAAAAGGGTGTGTCCTTATCTCTGGTAGCGAAGGGAAGGGCTTTCCAGAAATTGAGGAAAGAAAAAGCATCTGGAAAACCCACTGAGGATGAATTACCTATCAGTTAACAGATCCATTGGTAGGGTAAAGGCTATTTGAAGCTGAAATTGAAGCATCTGGGTTGTAGAGAGAAAAACTTGGCTTGCAGGATAAAAGTTCACTATCCCAGGATTTTGAAACATCCACTCTGAGAAATCGATATTGTGCCTACTTTGATCCCTGATGGCCGGAACATAAACTTCTAGGAAGGAACAAAAAACTGGTTGAGATTCGCAAGGGAAGGAAAAAATACAGTAGCCCGATTATACTCGGACTTGTCATAATTTGACCATCAACTCCTTCCGAGTATACTAGGGATAATTAGGGAAGTGGTTGAATGGTAGTGACAGTTAGTTTAAGGTTGGGAAACTAGAAAAAAGAAGGTAGGAAAACCTTTAGGTAGAATAATAGGAGTAATGGCAATATTTTGTTAGGGACTGTGCAAGAAATTAAAGTGTGGCTATGGAATATTTTCCAAAGTTAAAAGTAAAGTTAGAAAATTAAATTGAGAAAATGGGTGTTAAGCAGAAGGAATATTTTGCTTATGGGAACAAACAACATTAAATGAGAGGGTTAAGGCCATGTTTATAGTCTATTTTGGGACCTATGTACCGCTGTGAAGAAACCACTAAAATACTTAACTTATAGGTAGCAGGATTGCTGTAAGAGAATTGGTGAAGAGAATTATACACTATATAAATGGTTTGACTGAGATTACAGTAAGGCTCATGTTTTATTGACCCAAATTACTGGAACAAAGACAGTGAGTTGGCCAGGGAGGTTTTGAATTTAAACAGGAATTGTTTGTACAAATTGAAAAAACCTTTTAACTGATGTTGTTAATAGATTTTTGGTATAGGAAAAATAGAAAATATCAGAAATCAGACAAAGACTAAGGCTCAAGAGTATTTCAGAGTAACTGTTGAAGGGTATTTAATAGAAGGTAAGAGTTTTAAATGCCAACAGATTCAATCAGCCTGTAGAGAAGTACAGTCATGTAGCAATGTATGTTCAATGGAAAATTTTCTGGTTATGTATTCATTATACAGGAAGAACTAAAAGAACAAAGAAGAAGATATTTTCATCTTCATCTATGATTGTGTTTGGCAAACTCCGGAAAACAACTGCAAGGTAATGTGCATAACTTTTACAGATTTACCAGTTGGCTTCGATTTTATAATAGGAAATGTGATAATTTGTTCTTCTGGTAGCTTTTGTTAGGTTTCACCTTTCATTCTGTTATGATGGATGGGCATCATATTACTATGTGGTAACTGAGATTAAAATCAATCTCATTAGACTTTTGAGTAAAGCAGTTGATAGATAAGAACCTTGGTAAGAATAGGGTAAATCTTGTAAAATAATAATTATTGATATATAAATAAGAGATACCTTTATTGTATTGAGGCAAAAATATTTGAATTGGATCACACAAGCCCATTTTGATGTTGAATTTCTCCCAAACAACTTCACTTAACAAAATTGTGCATATATTAAGCTCAGTAAGTTCTGGAAGTCTAAGCAAAGCAGGCAAAATATTATCATCTATTTCACGAATCCTTTCACTTTTTTCTAGAACCTGAAACAGAAGTTAGACAAATATATATAAAATATTAAATATAATATTCCATAAAAATCTGTTTCCTTTCAGTATTAAAATTAACAATATAAATGCTAGAATACCCTTAAGTTAAATGTTTTTTCACCACAATTGGCATAATATAAAAATATTCAATACATACAGTATTACTGGACATTAATGCCATAAAAGACATTTTCCAATTATTGTTCCTCCAAAATTTCTTTTAATATTTTTTACAAATTTATTTTTTCCTCACAGGAACCTCTACTATAGTAATTCTAGAATACAGCAAAGAAAACAAAATTTGCTTTTAGGCACGTTTCGCTTCCAGCATAGTACCTATTAGCTTTGGTCTGTCCGTCAGTCTCTCCATTCTATTTTCGAGCACTGTATTAACATAGCCCATATTTTTTGCCGTCTGAAAATAATTTGTTTCTTATGCATATCTAAATAACAGTAATTTATAATTTGCATCACACACAATATCATTACAGAGCTGAAGCAGCTGTTTTCTCCCCGAGGTTCCCAGTGTTCTTATTTGTGATCTGAGTCAATGTCAGCCTCAGGGTGTGTGTATGCACTCTTTACGGAGTTTCTGAATCTCTCTTTAATTAAGATATAATCCAGTTGAAATCGTTCCCTGATCAATCTCAACATCAATGTTTACATTCTTCTTTTATGATTTTTAAACCATGTATTGGTGATTGTTATATTATTTTTCATACAGAAATTCACTAAAATTTCCTTTCATTTTTTTTGCCTAGACTAAATTTTCCGTCTTGCCAGCTCCTTTCCCTCCAACCACTGCATTCCAGTCATCCATTACAATTACATAAGAACTTTTTCTTCTATCTCCATTATTTCTTTAATATTACTATACATTTCCTCAACCTCCTCTTCTTTATGATTGCTTGTTAGCATATACAGTGGAATCCTGATTTAAGGTTTTTCCATTTAAGGTTTTCCCGCATTTAAGCTTGTTTTTTGTGGCTCCAACCAAAGCTCCATATAAATACAGTCAACTTTGGTTATAACAGATCGCCAGGGGAGGGCGGCAAAAATCTGTTGCAACCGAAGTCTGTAATATCCGGGGTTCGGTGAAATTACCTTATTTTCTGGCATATAAGACGCACTTTTTTCAGAAAAATGACTCCAAAACTCAGCTTGTATCATATACGCCTATCCAAAACTCAGCTTGTATCATATACGCCTAAGTTAAGATTATTACTGTTCTCAATACTAACACTAACGAACACATCCACAAAATGGAATAATTGGCAGTCATACGTCACAAAAATATTAAAATATTCATTATTTATAATTAATAGTTAAAATTTTGTTAATTATATGCTACAATACCTTATGCAACGTGAATTCCAAGAACGCATTTTCATTATTACGCTTTAATACATGTCCACTAATAGTTTTACAATTTCGGCGCATTTGCGATGTTTTAATTCCTGAGCCCGTTGAATAGCGCGATTAATGCCACGGAACAGCAGAATTCATGTAAATGTCACTAAAATATTTTATACATATTTGGGATAAATAATGTTACGTATATTGAGATTGCAAAGGCTAGAAGAATGAAAAGATATGCCTACACTATTACCTATAAGCTTCAGGTGCGTCAGAAAGTCATTTCGGTCCACCTCCCACAGAAAAAATAATCTGTGAATGAAGAAAATGATGAAAAACTGAAGCATACGAGAAAAGAGAAACATATGCTTCATAAGCTTGGTCTTAAATGGCCAAAACTAGAGAAGGAAATAATGGATAACAGAAGAGAGGAAGTTTGGTATTGCTGTATCGATCAAAATCATTATGTACGAGACAAAATGAGTTGCAGAAGAAAAGTAGTTGAGCATATGTATCATTATTACATATGCATTCCATTTATCATTTATTCCATTAAATTAAAATCTCATCTTGCACTTAAGTTTAAGTATGTACTATCAGTAAAGAGTAACTATACGTGCGATGTGTGCGGCGCACTGCGACAGTTTAATTGTCTCTTCTCCAGGGGAACACACCTCAAGCTCATTCTGGAAAAGCGGCTGGTCCATTCCGCTAACTTCCTCTCTCTATTTCGCATGATATTTTCCGTATTTACTCCCGCATCACACGTTGCATGGGCGGGAGTCATGGGGGCCGATGCAGAGGTAGGAGTCGTGGGGGCCGATGCGGAGGTAGGAGTCGTGGGGGCCGATGCGGAGGTAGGAGTCGTGGGGGCCGATGCGGAGGCGGTAGGCGCTCGGGAAGTGGGGGCCTATGCTTCCAAGGTGTTCTGGAGACCATTCATCGTCTTGGCAAAGCCCGAGAACTTCTCGATGGATGCCGCCATGGTTGTTATGGCCCGCATCATCGTATTCATTTCGGCCCTCCACAGGCGCTGGAGTAACAGGGTGCGAGACAGCATGAAAGCGGGAGAGGAGGTCGATGTGCCAGGCCGGAGAAGAGGGATGCGGGAAAATTCCACGATTTCTGTGTCAAAAACGTTATAGTCGAGGAAAATTAATGTTAGGGTATGCCGCAGAAATTCGTTATAGCCGAAGATCTGTTATACGGAAGACCGGTATAACCAAGGTAGTTACAGTGATATAGCATAGTAAAATGGTTGGGGAATGAAAAAAACTCCATTATATCCAAAGATCCATTATATCCGAAGATCCGTTATAACCGAGGCCAGTATAACCAAAGTTGACTGTAATGTATTATATTACCCAATTTAGTGTTTCTTGATTTTGTGAACTGCCCTCATTTAAGGGACAAAATTCTTCCCTAGACGGGCATCACCTCGATTTAAGGTGCATTTACATTATTAATATATGTCGTGCCATAAAATAATTAAATACATTTTTTATCAAATAACTTTTCCTGTAAAACGTAAGGTTTACAATAAACTTAAAGAAAAGGAAATTAGCTGTTTACATAATTTTACGATTTTTGATGTTCTTTAGTTCGTTCAAAATAAATATCAATTAAAAATTTTACAACTCAGGAACCTCAGGAGATATTTTAATGAAATTTGGTATTGGGAAATTTTACTAAAATTGGTCAACTGATTCCAATTTTGGTTAAAATTGGACTACAATAATGACCACTTTACATGAAGACCTACATGTATTTTACAATGTGCCTCTTTTTCAACTCTGAAACCGCTGGACATATTTTGATGAAATTTGGTATTGGGGAATTTTACTAAAATATGTCGATCTCAAAGAATGCATTTGGAAACTGTGTACTCTGACATGGAGTACACCCAACTTGACAGGAAGCTTACCTTTCAATTAATCTGTACTCTTAATATTTGTTTCAATTAATAATAAATTGAGATTAATAAACTGCCGTTCAATCTTTCAATTTTAGACTAACCCCATTTAAGGTATTACTCGATTTAAGGTACAAAAAACTTGTCCCCCAGGTAAGCGTTAAATGGGGATTCCACTGCATACCTGTATAATCACCATATCTTTTGGCGCTGTCTCAAATCTTATCATCCCAAGTCTTTCATTAACATATTCTCCTTTACTAACAGTATTCCTTACACACCTTCCCAAAGCCACTTCTGTGCCATTCATTCCCTTTTCTCCTCCAGAGTAGCATATTTACTCATGTACCGCGTACACCTTTTTTCCCAAAATGTCGGTAAGAAAAAGGGAGTGTCTTACATGAGGATTTCTGAACAGGTTATATGCATATATATTGGGAGTATCGATAATAAATTCAATGCAACATCCTTGCATCTACATTTATACTCACAGGAAGTTGTACCTTTTAAATGAGTTTTAATTTTATTATTGTTACTCAAAAACAGCAGTTCTGTCATTAAAGTTTTACTATCAATTTCTATCTATATTTTTGCCAGAATAAGTTGGCATCTGGTATCTGTGTTTGCCAAATTCATCGTGAGCCCTTGATGCTCCTTTAATAAAAGAGGGGCAACTACTGAGGAGGAAACTTCTGCTAGCATTGGCATAAAGAGATCACCCAATAAATTCTGTCACTCAGGTAAGAGGGAGAAAATGCTTAACTTTGGTGGACTGTGTTTAGGGAGGGAGAATCGGTGAAAAGGCCGACTTTTTTTAAATCTCAAAATGTCAACTTATTCCAAAACGAATTTATTTTTTCCCCTCTTAACTGGCCCAAAAATATGGGTGTGCGTGGTACATGAGTAAATACGGCAATGCATTTTCACATCTCCACTAATCATCTCTCCAATCCCTAGCTATCTTACTTTGCACAGTCCTACTATGTCCAATTCCTTCCTTTCCATTTTCCTTTTCAGGTTTTCCAACTTTCTAGCCCTCTTGAGTGTTAAAACATTCCATGTTCCAATTCTAATTTTTCTTTTAGTTTCCCTTTTCCTCAGTGTCTCCTCTGGGATAGTCCCCACCTGTAGATCCAAATGAAGGACTATTTTACCTCCGGAATCTTTTATCCCGTGACAGTCCATTGAGTATTTAATTTGGTATTATTTCTTCTTCCATTGCCATTGATTCCTCAACAAGGGATAAGTAGGATTAATAAAGGAACCTTGGCACTAAGTACCTTGCATTTAGCCTTACTGAACTCAAAAAACTTGAAGTTATCAGAAATGAGAAGAACTTGTGCAATTTTTTTATAGACTGATAATTCGTTCATTTATTTATCAAGTATGCTTAATAAATGAATTTTCAGTCTATAAAAAATAACACAAGTGCTTCTTATTTCTGATGACTTCAGTTTTTCGAGTTCAGTAAGGCTAAATGCAAGGCATGTAGTGGCAACTCCATGGAGCGAGTGGAGGGCAGGTTTGATGCACATAGTGCATAGGGGAAGAGTACAGTGTTTTCCAAACTTTTTCTGGTGGCAACACTCTAAGCCATATACCAAAATTAATGTGATATTCCTCATTTTCCTTTTTTTCCATTTTATACCATGGTATATACGTATGTTAAGAAATGTGAAAAATGTGTTCAATTCATGCATGAGGAGACACACAGCCAGAGTTGCCACTGTCCGTAAAAAAGAGCAAAAATTGGACATTCCGTAAGGTTCGTAAAAATATTTAGATGTCCATAAAAATGCTAGGAAATTTCCAGAGGTTTAAAGCATTGGTAGTCAACCTTTTAGTTGGAGTACTCCTTAAAATATATTTGACGAAATTCATGTCCTCTGGTATATTTTAAAGTTAACAAACTCAGTTATTATTGGGTTGAGTATACAAATATATATGTACTTTCTAATTACAGTAAAACCTCGTTATTTTGATCCTGGATAATTCGAAATAGCATGTAATTCAAAGCTAAGAGCAGTCCCTGGCCAACATCATAGGATTTTGCATATATTTTAGTACGCATTATTCGAAATATGTCTACAATGAAATTCGAAGTCATGATCTGGTCCGGTAACTCGCGAACATTTTGTTTAATTCAAAACCTTTATCCATATTGTGTGTTTAAGTGGAAAGATCATGCGCGCACATGACAAACGCATCGCGTTTTTTTCTCCATTTCTCGCAAATGAAATATGCATTGCCTCCCAAACAGGTAACTTCTTTTTACTTATTTAATGGTCAATGTGAAATAAAATCGTAGATGATACAAATAGAGGAATCATCTTATCCTTGCATCACTAGACCTTCTTTATTCCAGATTCTTGGATTACTTCACGTATACTGCTTTTTCGTACTCTTGCCTGTAAGTTTTTCGGAAAAAACTTCAAATAAGGATAAATAAAGATGCTAGAAGCGCGCAGGGACAGGAGAGATGTGGTTTCGTATTTGCCCACTCAACAAAAAATGCGAAAAAATATAGGTTTTTACATTAGTAATTTGAGCACGATCTTCAATGTTATTCTCACTATCACTCTCTGAACTGCCACTTCCTTCCGAATCACTTTCAAGTAAGATTTCCATCTACTTTTCATCACCAGATATTGAACATTGAAAGAAGTAGAGTCGAGCTCTACTTTTGTTCAATTCCATGGAAGCAATGGGAATAAATCACCACATTGAAAGATGACTGATTCGTGCAAACAGAGGACTTCAGCATCATTGAAAGCATTTTCGTTTTGAGATATCACAGATGCTCTGTTTTTAAACTGTGAATGACGAGTGAACTTAAGAAAGTGAGTTGTGTTGGATTGTTCCTCAAATTGTACAGAAGAATCATGGTTTTTAAGAGGAGAGAGGACCCATACACCATTGTTTTTGGACTTGCTAAATAATTACGAGTGCTTGCGGAATAGCAAAAACAGTGATTACAAAATAAAGACTGCCAGAAAAAATGCTATTCAAAATTTAATTTGACTTAAATTTACCGGAAGTGACAGAACAAGATGTGAAGGCCAAGATGAAAAGTATTTGGATGCGCTATGCATTTGAACTAGCAAAAGTAAAGAAGTTGGAGAAAAGTGGAGATGATATTTATGTACCAAAGTTGTCTAGGTACAAACAAGCAGTATCTCGTTTTTAATTAATGGCAAGAACAAGTTCTTCTAATTGCTTCGGAGACATTCTGAGATGATTTTTTATCATCTCGCAATCTTCTGCGGCCCATTCCCTCAACAAGATTCCAATGTTCCTAAAATATCTCGTCTCATGATCCATCTTCTCATCCAAAAACGTTGAGTTTTTCTTTTTTCAATTTTTGATAGTATTTTATAGCACAAATGTATTAAATGATCACAAATAATGCAAAAACCCATTGTCCATAAAATACGTCATGCTTGTGTTTGCCTTTTTAGTTTTTCCCTTCCCTTAAACTCGGCGTGCTACACTAAGCTTGACCCCTACCCCTCCCTCCTGCCTGCATGATGCAATTCTTGGATTTAAATCCCCTCGCCAGCAGCCCAGCAGTCCCAATGGGAGAATGTGTTGAGTATGTATTGCAGAGAAGAATTCGTAAGTACATAATTGTAAAATCCTCACCTGTCATAACAAATACGACCATGTTATTTGAGAGCATGTTTTTTTATTACAGCTGTGTAATATTGATGGAAATAAAACTACAATGCAATGTATGAAATTGCCTAGAGCTAATAAAGAATTAATTATTTTTAACTATAATGATGGCATGGAAAGTTTGAGCGAAATTGGGTAGAATTAATACGTGATGGTTCCTATCTATTGTCGTAGTGACATAGGGAGTGTCGAGTAATCGTAAGATGTTTTAGTACGAGAAGGAATATATTGCCAAGCGTTACATAGGATACAAAAGGAGATCAATAATACCCAAACGTTACATAGAGTACAACAGGTGATCAGTAATACCCAACATGCTTACTCGGCTAAATCCTGCAAGGGGGAGGTGGCGCCTTGGCGACCCTGGTCTCGTAGGAGCTGCTAACCAGTCAGTTCCGACGCAAACGTAGCCCGCGAAGGCGGACGGGCCGGTCGAGGTTTGACAGAAACGTAGCTGGACCAATGAACGAGGGACCGCGGAGGGGCTGGCGATCCTAGTCCCGTAGGAAGGGCTAGCCGGTCAAGGTTGACGCTAACACAGCCGATCCTACTGACAGAGGAGTCGCGAGGAAACACCGCCCAGACTCAGGGATGACCCGCGCTTATATACTAACATGAGATACAAAGGTCAAGCGCTAGTCATCCCCTGAAGTGGGTGATTGAGCGAGCGGGGAATCACTCAAAGGGCGCATTGCCCTGAGATAGCGTGCCTTAAGGGCCTGATTCACCCATAGAGTAAATAATGAGTGTGGCGCTGCGGCTGACTATACGATGTCTTTCGGCATCCTTACAACACTATTATCTATACAATATTTCACACAAGCACTTTCCCAATCTTTTTAGCAAGCATTTTCGCAATCTTTTGGCTGAGTACGCGTTGTTGAAAGTCTTTTCTTCCAGAATGTGGTGTAAAAGAGTAACTTGAAATACACATTGGAAAAATTGGGATGTTCACTCGATCCTAATTTTCACATGCGGTGGGGTTCATGACTCATGAATTAAGTGGTCACTTCAGCTCTGTTCATGAATTCACCGTATGCACTTGTAAGGTCAATAAGTTTTGTAGCAGAACAGATAGATAAGACTATATTGCGATTTTACTAGTAGCGGATTGTAAGAAATTTAAATTTTTTTAAAGTTCGTTTATTTCGAACCCAGATAATTCAAAGTCGTATTTTTGTGGTCCCTTGAAATTTGAAATAACGAGGTTATACTGTAGATGATTTACATATATTTTATGCATGAGATAATTATTAGATTTTGCTTTGCTATTTTTTACATTAGATACCCCTAATATCGTATCTCTTTGAAAGATCTCACGTATATGCATATCTTAGGTTGAATACCGCTGATTTAAAAAAATATGTTTATCTTATATATTCTTATATATTTAGGTTATATTTTCAAAAGTAAAGCAACCTTTCTTTTTCAATGGGCACAAATTAAAAATATGAAACAAAATGCTCGGAATGAAAAATCAGGTAGGTAGTATTTGTGTTCCAAGAATTTTTGCTGAACACATTCAAAATTTCCTGTTTTCATAAGTCAGATAAATGCGCTCAACTAATGTAAATATCATTTCTGTTGTGATGTATGAATGAGAGCATGGAATATTGTTCACGTATATCTTTTTGAGACATCTTAATATTACGCAAAAAAATATCCATAAAAAAGTTGGGTTGTCCATAATTTTTTTCCATATTGTCTGTAAAAATCATTTTCATTGGTTGGCATCCCTGCATGCACCACACCTCATTGCACATAGCAACACAATAATGTGTCACAACACACAGCTAGGAAATCTCTGCCCTAGTATATGTTAAATACCTTTCGCTAGCTACACTTACAATAAAGAATTTTTCATCTTTTCTGGATTCTTTGAATTTAGCTCTGAGGCGAATGGTAAAATCCATAATGTTGTCACATGGATCAGGAGGATTTATATCGATGACCTCCTCATTCATCGTGCCACTATCCCATCCAGGAAAGTCACCTAAAACAATACAAAAAACATGTAATTGCACAAAAACACAACAAAATGAAACATTAAACACAAGTTTATCAATTATTATACTGTCTACATTTAATTCCTTTAACCCCTCAAGCATGGAGGACATTTAATGAAATCCCATTTCTGAGGTCGGAGGAGTTTTTTTTTAAATTGCAATTTTGGTTCCTGAAAATTGAAAAATTTACTACTTTTTTGTTTTAGTTGGATGTCTGAAATTTTTTTTAGGAATTTAGTAGAACATGACATTTATAAACAATACGTTTTACACTTTCTTACATCAAGCACACTCTTTGCAGGAGAGAAGAGAAATCACTCCGATTGCCAGTCAGTCAAGCGTGCACCTGTGCTTTCATATATGTATCTTTCAGTATTGTGAAAACTATTAATGTTATTGATATGCAATCTTTTTCAAGGAAAAATGTCCAATTTTTATAAACATTTCATTCACTGGATGCACCTCTCTAAACCAAATAGAGAAAAAGTTTCTCGCAGGTCAACTTTTTCATATCTTGACTAAAAATTTGAAATAAATTTTCCGTTTCGTATTGTTAAAAGACTTTTCATATAGTTTATAAAGTTCTGAGTTATACAGTAGTCATTTTTCATCATTACAAAAGTTACATGTGAAAATTGTCCTATTTCGTTAAGTAGAAGCTGAGATATGATGTTGCATGCATGGGAATGTACGCATAATAAAAAAATTAGAAAAGTTTTTTAAAACTTTTAAGGCATTTGCTTTACGCAATTTACCATGAAATTTATTCAAGAAAATATCATAACTTCGATGAATCATCTATACTGATTTTTTTACTAGCATTTATTTTGCTTGCAATCATTGCGATCACACTCAGGGTACACCTCACTTTGCCTCCTCACTCATCACTTCCAACTGCTTCCCTTTGTTCTTTGAAACTTGCCATGATCTCCCAAACAAAGATTTCTACACAATCTTCCTCTTGCTGATTGTAAATGTATGTTAGTACATCGACTTCTGTATGATCTTCAATACAATTATCACTATAGCTGTCTGAGGTAATACAGGTTTCCCTCTCTTTATGCGGGGTTGCGTTCTAGGAAAGTGTCGCATAAAGCGAATCCGCATAAACAGAACCCATATTTACGTGTAAAAGATAGGGATACGTTCCACATGCAATCCTAACTCCTCTCCAAGATGCTCTTCTTTTGCTCCATAACGACTTCTTATGTGTTAAATACAAACTTAAAACAATTAAAACTGTAAATTATGCTCGCCAATAAAAGGAAGCAGACGAGCACAATTGGTGGCCGTTGTGGGTGACATAATAGAAGAAGAAGAATACATTTATTAGAACATGGGACAACTAGTCCCCTACGTTCTGGTGAGATGCATACATCAGGAAAACATAAACAGTCAAAATAATTACAAAATACTACATGTACATTAAAAAGAACATAGCCTTTAGACATCACTGCTGGATAATATAAACAAACTGTGTGTAAAATATTACACATCTGGAACCAAGACAAAAAGAAAAGTACATAGCCTTCTGACTTCAGAGTTGCTTATAATACACGTATCCATATACACCTTACATGTATGTACATTATATTATCAGGATTCAACAAAAAAATAACTTAGCCTTCAAACTTTGTAGTTGCTAATAATGGTGAATTGCAACTCAGTGGATGATACAACGAACTAAAAATATGAATGTCCATTAAATTATCTAGATTCGACAAAAAACCTAACCATCTGACTTTTCAGTTGCTTATAGTGCCGTATAGTTGATGAAATGCATACCTATGGATGATATGATGAAACTAAGAAAAATACGTATATATTAAGTTATCTGGGTGCAACAAAAAACTGCCTTATAGCTTTACAGTTGTAATGACACACTATAGCTGGTGAAATGTACACTTATGGATGATATGACACACAAAAAATACATTAGATTATCAGGATTTTTTACTGCAATTAAGCATACAAAAAATCGAAAAATTTGGACCAAAACGAATAAATGGTCTGTGAACGGCGGATAATAGAAGGCATGGAGTTCCATAGTTTAACCGCGGAAACTGAAAAGGAGTTCTGAAGGGATAACGTCCTATGGGTTGGGATGTAAAGGAATTCAGGAGGTGTTCGGGAGGGTCTTTGCCTTATATCAGATGAGAGGGTAAGAAATTGGAAAAGGTAATCAGGTTGCTTAGTCTTGAGAATTTTAAAGATAAGACAACCTAGGTAGTATTTTCTTCGATAACGAACTCTGAGGAAGTTAGCACGCCTTAGTGCTGGAGAAATATGGTCATATTTTGGTATATCGTATATGAAGCGAACACACGCATTTAGAGTTCTTTGTAATTTCAAATTAAGGTCCTCCCGAATGCCCTCATAGACCACACAGCAATAATCCAAGTGAGGTAATATGAGAGAAGACACTAATTTGTGGCGAACAGAGGTAGGAATACCGTTTCGATTGTGCTTTAGTTGGTGGAGAGTTTTGAACACTTTGTTGGAGACATTGACCACTTGTTCACTCCAGGTGAGGGTTTATTAATAGTTACACCCAAGTCGGTTACCGTTGTGCAGTAGTCAATCTCAGAGCCAAGTACCTTAATTTTTGGAATATTCCCTGGAATATTGTTTATGAATCTGGGAGTACCGACTATTATCGCTTTAGTCTTGGACTGGTTCATAATTAATTTATTGTTAACTACCCAAGAGCATATTCTTTCGATATCCTAGTTTATTTGGCAGACAGCAGAAGCTAACTCAGGTAGTTTACAAGGAAGATAAATTTGCAGATCGTCTGCATAGAGATGATAGCTGCAATGCTTCAGACATAAAGGGAGTTCTCTAATAAATAATGTAAAAAGCAATGGTGATAGCACAGAGCCTTGCGGCAGTCCTGATCTAATAGCTTTCCACGAAGAGGCTTTCCCATTCCCGCTGCACACCACCTGTTGGCGGTCGGAAAGGTAAGCTCGGAACCAATTGAGTGCACTAGCTGAAAAATTGAGATTTTTCATTTTATGTAGGAGTAGATCATGGTCTACTATGTCAAATATAAGTGTATATTGTAAGTATTAAATTTGGTTAAAATTGATGACATTTCAATAGAAATATGTGTAAAAAGATTTTTTTATTCCTTGTATTGTGGCAGCCCTGCTTTATATAACTATACTAAACATCTTGACTTTGTTATTTTATGTTGCATGCTTATTTCATACAAAATTTTGTTGGTTGGGCCAATTCATTCCAAATTCATAGTTACCAAAAAGTTTAACTCTGCAATTGTGGCACCCCTGCTCTTGATTCGGTCCAAATATGTCAATTTGGTCATTAATTTACGTGCATTTTCTATGTACTAAATTTAGATGAAATCGGTTTATTCATGAAGATGATATTAGGGGGGACACATACATACACACACACACCCGGGTAATCTCATAAGACAACTTTTCATTTTCTGGAAAGTAGGCTAAAAATGATCTCTTTATAAGATACTGTATTACATAAATTTCCATAAGGTGAAAATGCTAAATTTAGATTTCATATAGTTGATAACACCTGCCACCACCATCACAAAATATTTTCAAAAGTTGCCAAAATTTTATATTAAAAACATATACATCATCTGAATATACCCACACAAATTTCATGTCAGCAATATGCTAGATAGAAGTCTTAGTAAGGAAAATATTTTCTTACTTACATGAATATCGACCTAAAATAGACTCGAACAATACTTTTGGAGAGAAAGATTCAACGCAGTTGAACAGCAAGTACTTTAAGTTGAACTCTTTCAGTATATTAGTGACAATATATTTCTTTCCGGAGGAGCTATGACCATAAACAAATATGCTTGAAGGAACCAGTTCACTAGGCTGAAAAAAGAAATACAAAAGTTAACAAATTGTGCTAACTTATTCAGTCTAGTTTAATGTATGAAGCCAAAAACAGAAATTCAAAATGTTACATTAAAACCTTACTATAATGAGCTTTTTTATTAAACGCAATATAAAACTGGAAAAATTGGATAGATTTAAGTGCAACATAAAACAAAAATATTTTCAAATCAACTTTTAGAACACACTAATACGCAAAGAATCACATTAATTATCAGAAATTCTAAAATAATAGATAGTAGCTCAATAACTTTGGCCATTAAAACAATTGGAAAAATATTATTTCACTTCTAGAAGTACTACAACTTAAAAATTTGGCAGAAATGTTTAGCATTAGTACCCCATAATGGAGAAAGTATAAAATTCTTAAAATTGCAACATTTTGGGATTGTTTTAGTCTATTATTTTTACATAAGGGAGGTGAAATATTTAGAATTAAAAAAATATTTGTAATGATGAAATATGAAAAATTAATGTTTTTTTATGTTGAGATGATATTCTTGCAGAATGCAAGCACCAACTACTAGTATTATAAATAAAGATGCAAATAAATTTTTAAGAATTTGATAACCTGTTTTCTTCTACAAAATTTAACGTTTTGAGAATTCGTGAGTCGTAGTTCCTGCAAACCACTATCATCTAAAGTGAATCACACTATCACATTTGGAGAAATCCTTGCATATCATGGTACCAAATAAAAGCGAATCTGCCTTGCAGAAAACCTCGTATGGGAAAGTATCACTGTGGATACACATTTTATGGCTAATGGTATTAAACTTAGTGATTATATTATTAGTAGATTTATCCTCAGACAATCTACAGAACTGCCAATACACACAAAGAAAAATTGGTGACAAACTAGAATACATTTAATTTTTCAATATTTTAGAAATCAAAAAGGGTGGAAAACCAATAGAAGCATAGGATGCTCAAAAGCTGAATCCCCACTGGGTCATATTATCCTAAAGTATCATTCCAGATTAAACTAACATATTTTATTTCTACGGTAAACTAACATAATACGCTATTTATAAATAATACAGGAAAAAACCTTAGATATTAAGCCAATCAAGGTCTCGACTTGTGTAACTCTCTCCTGATTGCCAATGAATATGGAACTGGCAGTTTTATTTGCCCACATTTTTATCTGAAATAAAGACAAAAATAAAATCAATAAAAGAAAAAGAAACTAAAGCAGCAAACTGCCAAATCGGTGGTTTTACACATTGATTAAGGCTCAAATTCAAAGAGTAAACAAACAAGAGTAATGCACAAAAGAAACATTAATTAGATTAAGAAACTGATATTTCTATTTATATTTCCAGCAACGCTTAAGTCCTGATGGAGCAACTTGATACAAAATTGTATTATCTCAATGTATTTTAAAGATTTCTATAATGCTAAAATTTAATACTAGTGTTATGGAGTTGAATTTCCAATTTTATTTCCTGTATTATGGAAGCCTTCTGTGACTAATATGACCCCATATGTAAGTGAATGCTGATTCCTGGTTGAGTGATATGATCTAGATTTACTAGTTGTCTTGCATATCAAGGCTCAAATACAAAATGTAAAAATGGATGTGTTTAGGGTACAGATAGCAGAAATAAATTTTCCACAAAGTAATTTCTCTGATAAATATTTAAAAGATTAAGTTCTTATGATATTTTTAGACTTGGTTAATCAATCATAAATACCAAATTTTATCAATACTTGGGTTTGCCTGTACAATAGACATTGGGAGCAAAACTGGCTTGGACTCCTGGTATGGTAGGGGCCATAATACGACTAGTCCATGCAACAACTGTACGTCAGAGGTTGCTGCAAAATGTGTCTCTACCTAGTGGATCAGCTGTGTAGACGAATTCTTGAATGTTACTACTAATTATAAAAATATTTCTCAAAAATTAACGTAAACAATATAAAAAACGTACAATAGAAGGAAATAATTAAATTCGGGCAAGATGTTAAAATTCAGCCCAAATATTTACATTGGCATTACGTCGTAAAAAGTAAACACTGAGGCTACTGATAGATAAGAATGGCTTCGGTCCATGACAAAATTGCTTTCCTGCATGAATGAAATATAGACATAAAATGCTTGAAGGGAAAAAATGAGGCTTAGTGCTTAGGTCACCGTCTTTCAATTTAAATGAATATGACCAAATAGAACCTACAGGCAATAAGTACGTAATTATAGCATAAAACTGCTAAGTTGCCTGATGCAAGTGGCACATTACATATTCCCATTAAGAAATCGAAGAACAGGAATTTCTCTTCCAGCAATTAGAATTCATTCTACGAGTTCGTCTGCCAGCACAGGCAATCTCAACACGTTACTTTGTTACAAGTTATTGCTCATAAGTCTACAGAATACAATTTTTAAAATAAAAAACATGAATTACCTTCTTCTTTAGATAGGAAATCCAAAGCACGAAATTTTCTCAAACATTAGAGTTCAACGAAATCAGTTCTACATTTGCTCACCATACGTAATTTAAAAATTAGGATTAACAGAAGTAGAACAGGTACCATATGCATAAAAATATTAACAGATCTATGTTACTATAACGTACCTTTCAAAGCAAATACAAAGTATACAACTAAAAAATTCATTAACGTCATTTACTTCACGAATGAAAACCGCTTAATTTGTACGGAGAGATACGAAGAAAGTATCGATACTTTACTCATATCGATAATTTCCTTTCGATACCAAGTACTTTTGTACTTTATTCTTTTCTTTCGATTTTCTACTCATATGCGTATGTATATTTTTCTCAGTCTCGAATGAAATGATTACTTGCAGTAACAAAATTGAGGCCACGTCTAGGCGTTCCTATTCGTGTAGTGTACACATCGTAAAGAGGTTTACCATGGCACCTCCAAAGAGTAATATTTGGAAGTTTTTCAATAGCATTAATAAGGACGCTGCTTCGTGTAAAACTTGTTTCAAAGTTTTGAAAACTAGTGGAAATACATCGAATATGTGGAAACATTTAAATAGGCACCAACAAAAGTAAGTTTACAGTTACGTTATAAATATTCGTTTAACTTTATTAATTTTGAATCGCCATTTTAATGAATTATGTGACATACTGGGTAGTATGCATAAAAAGTAGCAAAAGGAAAAGCTTTTGCTACGAAACTTTGTGCATGTGAATCGTAGCAATTGCTACAAAACCGAAGGAAAAGCATTTGCTACGATTTTATGCATACCACCCACTGTGTCTGCCAATGGATGCATTTGCTATATGCCTATACTCAGTGCCGGCTTAAGGCTGGTGCGAAGGGTGCAAGGCATCCAGCGCAAAATTTTATGGGCGCAAAACCGGTGAGGCATGACTCAAAAATAGATTTTTTATTTATTTTTAATTGACGTACGAATTAAAATTCAAATAAAAATTGTAGAGAGGTTATTGTTAGAGAGAAAGAAAAGAGAACAGTAATATACTTATACAATGTTCCCTTACATTTATTATTTACATTTCTATGATTCTCCTTTGCTCCGTTCAGAAGATCATCTCCGTTGTTGCCATAGTGGCCGAAATCAAACATAACCTTTACAAATAGCCGGTCATTATGCAATTTGATTCTCCTTTGTTGTGATACCAGAGTATGAAATTTACGTTAATGTCCACTATCAATGCCGACAGAAATAAAATAACGCAATGTATAAATATATTACAAATAGGAATACAGTTAAACCTCATTAAGGAAATTCACGGAACCAATTTTTTCATTATTCGTTTTTCAGAAGTTCGTTGACCGAAGGTTAATTGGTGTTGCATAAATTCAGAGATGATTGATCGATTATACAGAAGCCGAATAAAGGCAAATGCAATTATTATGCAGAAATCGCATAATCGAACCAAATCAAATCCTCCACTAAAATTCGTCAATTATACCTTTTCTTAAAAAAATATTACTTAAGAATTGACACACTACCCCGTTTGCGGGAATTTTGATCTACACTTCATTACCTTACACATTTTTTCACTACAAACTCGATCTCTTACAAAACTCTCCCATACATGTAAAAAAAAATGCACATGAACCACCTCTAATAATGACATATACATCATTGCTGCGATGTATGTATTGTGCCTACCATTAAATTTGCAGAATCCTTTCTCAATAGTAAATCTCCTGTTAACTGTATCAGGAGAATAAATGTAATTTTAAACGGTATCTTTTTAAAATAATTTTTATTTACAAAAAAACTCAACACGTTTAAAAAAAATAATCTTTCTTGGCTATAAATTTTCTTTGAACTCCCGCACAACAACAGCTCAAGTTGGTGTCACTACATATCACGAACAATTGAATTTGAATGTTTCTCTTGCAAGAGAACGCCTCGCGCAGAAAACCGTTGTCACACCTTCGACGTCCGGAACCGCATGGCTTACACTTTTTCGAAAATACCGGAAATAAATCATTACGTATTGATTGTATTATTTACAGCTCGGGTCTCATTGGCCAACTGTATTTTCAATCTTTAGCCATGCGTAACTGAAAAAAACCCCTTAGCGAGCAAAATCTCGTTTTAAAGATGTTAATACTATTAACTTCACCTGCTACTGTGGCAAGTGGCAAAAGATCATTTTGAAAATTAAACTTGATAAAAACATTTGTGCTCGAAATTGGGAAAAAAAGACTGAATGAACTTGCAATAATTAGTAAAGAAAATTAAACAAAAATTAATATAGACAAATTAATAGAAAATTTTGCCAGGTTAAAACCTCGAAAAGTTCTATCTTAAATTTTAGTTTTGTAAAATAATTTGTTTTATAATGTACAATGGTTGTTATCTGCCATTTGAATTTGCAAATACTATTTCAAATTTTGTAATGAAAAATATTGAATTTTGAAAAAAGGTGCAAAATTTTTTTCCCGCACCCTCAACATTTTTAGCTTGGGCCGTCACTGCCTCTACTAATAAATATTACAATATGGCTCACTTCGTGCATACGTGCACTTAACCATCTGAGATTCATGTTGCTTGAAAATTAGTGTTTTACTTATTTTGATAGGGCGATGCATTTATCTCCTGGCAAGAAGAAGCAAGATGAAACATTGGTGTCTGATGCAGTGGCTTCCACTTCAAAAGATTTCCCACCAAGAGTATGTGTAAGTAAAATATGACCTATTTCATTGAATTGATGAAGTTATTATTAATGTGTGATCGTTTTCTCCGCAACATAACTTCGTTAATCTTGTGTTATTCGTTTTCTATGCCTTTTAGGACACTGTTAATGATCCAGTTTGTTCTGATGCATCCGACGAGGTCGTGGCAGAAACTCATTACTTACCACCTCCCACAAAAAAGTCACAATTGACGATTGCTACATCCTTTAAGAGAATGAGCTCATATTCTGGTAATTTGCATTTACTATGTTGATATTAGGGATATTTATTGCTCGATCTATTTATTATTTATGTAAGTTATAACTTGTTCAATTTTTCAGAGGGTGGTGATCGTCAGGAGCTCATGACAAAGTGCTTGCTGTATTTTATCTGTGTTGATAAGCAGCCCTTTGAAACAGTCAATGGTCGAGGATTTCGTCGACTGTTGAAGCACTTAAGCCCCACCTACAAGCTCCCCAGCATTGACACACTAAAATCACGACTTGATGAGCTGTACGAGGTCATGATAAAGGTTTATTCTGACAAAATAAGTGATCCTAGTGTGGGAAATGTTGCAATTACTTTGGACATTTGGACTGAAATGATGTCATGCCGTAGTTTCCTGGGTATAACAGCACATCATTTGAATGGCACAGACATTGTTTCTAAATGCATTGCAACCAAGGAGCTCACGGAGAGGCATACATCAGTCAACATTTGTGAGCAACTTGAAGCTGTTTGCACGAAGTATTCTATCCCCAAAAGTAAGGTAGTATGTGCAGTCACTGATAACGCTTCCAATATTGTTGGTGCAGTTAACATGTTTCTCGGCAAGGAAAAACACCTTCCCTGTTTTGCACACACGCTTCATTTGGTGGTAGAAAAGGTAACATCTGTGGAAAATGTACAAAAAATCACTAGCCAGGTAAGACAGGTTGTGAAGTTTTTTCGAAGAAGTGTTATAAATAGTGACTTGCTTCGTGCTAAACAGATAGAAGTTAATAAAACCCCTCTTAAGTTGATTTTAGATGTAAGCACAAGATGTAATTCTGTGTATTATATGTTAGAAAGATATGTTGCCTTGTCAAAATTTGTGCATCAGATTCTCCTTGAAAACCCGAAGGCTCCATTAGCATTAACTTCCGTTGAGCTTGACACTGTGAAACATATATTGAAGTTGCTTCAACCATTGGATTACATTACCAAGGAGATTGTGGGGGAAAAATTTGTAACGCTGAGCAAAGTGATTCCATTTATCCATTGCTTAAAAGCTCAGTTGCAATCTATTGGAAATACTGTGGAAAATGACATTGTTAGACAGGTAAAAGAAACACTGCTGAGCGAAATTAATCTCAGGTTCGCTCATATTGCGGAGTCTCATCTGTTAGCTATATCCAATTTATTAGATCCGCGATTTAAAAACTTACATTTTATTGATATCAAGGCTTGTGCAGAGGCTCAATCTAATATCCGTTCCTTGATTAGAAGTATGGCATCAAGCAGTGGCACAGATAGTGATTCTACTCTGTATACAGAATCCGAGTATGACTTTTGGAGCCACCACAAAGTATTGGCCCATGGCAGGCAAAAAAATAAAACAAATACCTTTGAGGAAAGAGATGAGCTCTCTGTGTATTTATCAAATCCAGTTTCTCCTCTCTCCTCTGATCCTTTGAAGACCTGGGAAGATATGAAGTGTGATTTCCCCAATCTTTACAAGCTCGCACGAGCATACTTGACAATTCCTGCCACATCGGTGCCTGCAGAACGTCTCTTTTCTAAGGTGGGGGCAACCGTAACGCAAGCCAGGAATCGGTTAACGGGAAGCCACCTGGAGAAGCTCATGTTTTTGGGAGATTGCACAGAGGAGGAGTGGGAGGTGTAGATTTTATTGTAATTTGAAGTCTTAATTTTTTCAATAAATATAATATTTTTAATTGTTTTGATTAGATTCCTACTCATCGAATGTGCCTTTTCTTATGTTCAATAAATGTATTTTTTTGCTTGTTTTGATTCGATAACTACTCATAGACGTATGTGCCTTTATTTATATTCAATTAATGTAATATTTTTAATTGTTCCGATTCGATACTTACTCATATCGGTACTTTCGGTCCGATACTTTTCATTCGAAACATCATATGAGTAAGGTATTGATTCTTTCGTTTGGATTTAGTATCCTCATTGGTACGGCACAATGCAAGAATTCCCGCGTGATGTGATAACTTAGTAATCGATTCTGTCGTATCAACTCCGATATATCTAACAAGAACGTAGTCTCTCGAAAGTTGTGCCAACATAGCAAATTTATAGCTATTTCTGGTGAATTGAGATCGAAATAACACCTAAAAAATACAACATTTACCAAATACTAGCTCTGCCCATGACCCCTTATTGACTCCACGCAGTAGGACGGCTCGCCTATCATTTACAAACTATTTTAACATGAATTTAATAACTTTTTGAATTATAAAATGCACTTTCATTACATGATTTATGCTAATAAATAGAAATAATAATGTGGTTTTTAAATAACTAGGACATTCCGCATCTTAGGATTGTGAGGCTATTGTATGTTTACACCGTAGGTTGAAGCCAAGAGTATTATCATGTAGTTCAATGGTTCCCAACCGGTAGTACCCTGTAAAATTCAAGTATAATTCTTGAAGCATAAGAAAAAATTGAAAATAAAACTATGCAACTAATTTGAAAGAAACTAAAATATTGGTAAGAATTGTAGAACCAAGAAAGTGAAAAAGACGCCATTACAAAAATTTTCTCGCGAACCCCTAGGGGTACACGACATGCACGTGCACAAATTTATTTCGGGGGGTCTGAGGCCGAAAACTAATTTCCAGCAATTGATTAAATAAAAGTCCTATTCAAATAACAAAATTTAATAACGATTTTAGTTCTCGTAACTCAACGCAGCATAGCAAGAGGAAACGTAGCAAGTTTGTAGCATGGTTATCGCAGATTCCACAAATGTCTGTACACCCCGGACCCTCCCCCTGGGCACGTCCTTAGTACACTAATCACGGGTTGGGAAACGCTGATGCAGTCGTTCAAATACTGCTTCCTCTCCCGCGAAAATTTCGAACGGGCGAACAATTAAAAATCATCGTGCATTCGTTTAGAAAGTGTTTATGTAAAAGAAATTTTTTATATATATATATATACATAGTTTTATTTACACAGAACAGAAAACTTGTATCCTTAAAAAATTGAACACTTCTTTGATACATTTCTTTGACTGACAGGCTCTCGGACTTTTCTTTCCCCGCGGTGGACGACCTGGCGGCATAGTAGTTGCGCCATCGTGGTTTATTAATTCCAATGGAAAGCATTAAATCAATGTAATTGTAGTATATACTATAGTCTACTTTACCCTTAAAAGACAGTATTACGCGCTCAGCTGCCAAATTACCCCTGCTTACGCCGTCCCGTATTAGACGTCTTAAGAAATAAAACTAATTATTTAATGCACCTCACTGGAAGCCAATAAATGTACGTTTTATTGTAATTATTTGTCAGTCTTATTGCATAATTATACGAGGTAAAAATTATGGTCGGAATAATTTACAATTAAAAGGAAATTATATATATATTATATATATAATCGCTATCTTCAGTCGTTGGGGACACTCCTTCATTGGAGTGTGTCGAAGACCATGACAAAACAACCACTTTGAACTCTCATACGAGACTGCTTCATTGTGTCAAACTCTGGGTCCTTCTGTCTTGGGGAAAAATCTTGTGCAGGTGTGCCCTCGGATAATTCCTTCCCTTCCTTTAAAAAACGTACATTTTACTGAGAAACATATTGGTGCTAACCTCTCCCCTATTTACAATAGGACCCTAAACCCTTTTTGTTGAGGATTTGCAAAAGAATTTGGGTCTGCATGTTCACTTCCAACGAAGCCTCTTTTTTCATCGGCTGAGAGGTCGAAGGTAGGTTTTTTATTATTTTCCGAGTCTCATTTCTTAGAGGTATTTTTTCGAATCCTAAAACTAGCATTGTGAAGCGTTATATTTTTAGCTCCCCGTATATACGAACTAGGCAAAGTTATCCCTTGGTTAAAGTCAAAGTTGAATTCTTAGAAACATGATATTTAGCGAAATTACGTTAAGCTACGAAATTATATCTTTAAGAAATAGCTAAAATAATAAAATATAATTTTATGATCTCTGTACGAAATCTTATATACTCTTTTTCTAAGAAAGACCTTTTGATTATGTCTCAGATTCGAATGCTAACTTTTGTTTTTCTTTATTCATTGGTTTTTAATTAATTAGTTAATCTAAATATACCTAATGCTTTTTAAATACGTTTTATATTAAAAATTTACATTTACACGTTGATTTTCGCAATTATTATTAATTATTATTATTATGACTGTCAAAGTGCGACCGAAAATATACGATTAGACAAAAAACCTTTTGTATAAACTTGGAATTTTTAATGATAGTATTTTAATTACTAATATTCAGCATTTTTCAACAAAAGTCACATTTATTTCTATTGGGATAATAACAAAATTTCATAAAAAATTATATTAATGTAATATTTGAACTTGCTTATTGAAACACATAAACTTTGCATTTGAATGCATAATTGAGAGAGTCACTCTCGTTTCCCGGGATATCATATACAACCTATCACGTATCTTTGTTTTGCTATTGGTCAGTGGTGCACCCAGGAATTTACTTTGGGAGTGGTTAATAATGAAACACATCTCTTCATAAGTAGATTACCCTCACAATTTTCTTTGGTAGTTTTATATAATAACTTATAAACATCGCTATAAAATCTAAAAATGATAAGTCATTTAATAAATACATTTATTTTCAAGTTAAAGTTTAAATCAATGCAAAAGCAGTGCCAGCTCAAACTATTTGCGTTATGAGGGGAGGGCGGCCAATGCTCGGCTGCTCCCCCCTTGGCTGCACCATTGCCATTGGAGTACATAAAAAAACCTCAATTCACAAAAATGTTTAATTTGATCCATGCTGTAGAAATCAGTTTTGCTTTATATGATATTTGGAGGAATTCTTTTCCTGCCATTTATCAAAAATCTTCGAGTGGAACCACTGTTTATATTATTATTGTTTACACATCCTACTTCATTGATCTCTTATACTTCTTAAATAGTGAACATCAGTGAGATAAGACCCATTTAAATTAATAGTTTCCTATTGCGGTATATACTATAGGAATATATGGTATGTATACTGTTATTTTGAATCCTGCTGTTATAAGAATGAGAAAAAATTAATTGAATGAGACATACGTGAAGTTTCACGAGCCTTGAAATTTTCATCGATATTAACAGTTTCTGGGGGCACTATTATAATTAAATTTAACGGGAAACTGAAATCTTATTTTTTCAGGGTGTCATTAAGCCTAGGCGCAGTTCTAATTTGCAGGGCATACGCGTTATTTTTTACGATAGATTTATCCAAAATCTGTCTTTATTATGCGACATATTACCAATATATCTACTCTTCAAGTAGAAGTATTGATTGACAAAGAAATATACTTCATTTATCCCTCAGTCTCTGCTCTAGGTATTGTTTTGACCATTGCGCAGTAAGCCGGTAGAAAAATGTTTCTGCAATAGAATATATTACTCGCTTTGTAATAACCTCATAAACTAAAAGCACTGTTTTGGAAGCTTTAAATCGATCAATGAATTTTACTGAAAATATTACAAAGGGTTCAGGGTCCGAGCAAGAGATAGAATGATCGGCAGCTACCTGAGGAAGGAAAGGGTCAAGGGGGAGGGGATGGTGCGGGGGGGGGGGAGAGAAAGGCGGGGAGGGCGGAGAGAAGGGCGGATGGGATGGCGGGGGAGGGGGGAGAGGAAAGCAATAGTGGGTTACGTCGAGCGTAAATGGCTCGTTGGTGCGTCTTCTCATAAAGGAAAAGGGACGAGAATGCGAGGAGGCGAGTCTGGGTGCGGTGGCGATAAGGAAAGAGGCGGTGGGGAAGGAGAAGATAAGGCGGGGAGAAAGAGATAGGAAGGAAGTGATGACTCGGAGCGAGAGAAAGGATTTAGGTGAAGGAGGGGGGGGGGGCGGCGGAGGTGGGATTATCGAGGATTCCTTCTCTTGACTTTCCCCTACATCCCACGCCCTTATTCCTCAAACTTCTACTCCGCAGCCGTAACAAGGGTATGAGATTTGAGGCATGCGTCGCTCGCAAAAGGCGTCCCACGCCTCCCGAAAAAGATGCGAAAAACATCTTTTCGTTGAAATTATCTTAAGCCGATACTCAGACATTCCAGTTACTTTCATTAGAATTAAAATTTTCTTAATAAGGACGGAGAAAAAATAATGTTCTACTAAACTTTTATCGAAATGGCTTAAATTAAATTGATTTTCGAATATTGCAGCTACGACTCCGTTCTTCCTTTCCGGTTTCTTATACAAGAGAGGGATGTTTCCCCATAGAACTACAGTTTTTTTTTCAAAAGAACGTACAATAGTCCCTCAGCTTTCGCAAAAGTTACGTTCCTGGAAATCACTGCTAGCGTTAAAGCTAAAATGTAATGGGAAAAGGGAGTGGTTAAGTATACTGCTCCAACGGATCCCCAAAATAAGGACCACGGCTGATGTTTTACAAATGCTATTATGTTATGAAAAATAAATAGCACATTAGGATAGTTAATTAAGAAAACTTTAAGGAATGACAATAAGAAGAGAAAAACTATACTGAAACTCTTGCGTAAAACTGCTTTAATCCGTTTCCAATGCAAAACTCAAGCGTTTCCAGTACATCAACATAAGTGAAAAATAGGAGCCTCAAAGCCACAAGTATCCATATATGAGAAAACCCTCTCCATGGCAATCCAAATAAGCACATTTGCAAGCGATAGCTGAACTAACACTTATAAGTATTTTATCTGCACGCAGAGGCAGAGAGACCTTAATCTAAAAGTAGAATAAAAAGATATAATTCGTCTAAATATACGATCGCTTCCACGTTAAAATCATACGACGCGGTAATAATATACTCATTCGTACATGAATGTCACGAGAAAGTAACACATAACTGCTTACGTCTAGAAAGAAACAACTTACGCATGGCGCCGCTGGTTTAAACCCACGAATAACCGAGTTTGTATGTCACGAATGCTAAATAAGCGTCTGCAAAACCTCTATTGTCCACCCAACAGTACATCGTGGCCGTTTTAAAGGCTGTCGGATACTTGGCGTTGGAAATAAATACGACCGAGGAATTTTTCACGTTTGACAGATTGAGGAGATAATGAAATCAAGGAAACAGAGGGAAGGTTTATTTTCAGAAAATAAACAAACTACTTGAATATATATACACACACACACATTTGTACGTACGTACATATATTTCAATGCATCTTGGTCAATAAAATGATAAATTTATAGCATAATTTATCCACACCTTACTCCTCCCGCACCATAGCATTTCTCATACCATTCTCTCTTCCCTTCCCATATCCAATTTTACCTTTCGCCTTTCATCCAGATTATTCGCTCTGTCTCGCCAATTCTCTTCTCCTGGAGCGAAGACCACTCTTTCGTCCACCTTCACAGGACTAACACAAAAGAAAGGTCCCGCCGAGAGCACGTCACAAAAATCCACCCTGTATTAATGTTCGTCATATACTAGACGTGTATCGATGTCGGTTCAGCGGAGCCATTAATTCATTTTCATTGCTCAGGGTGCTTTCTTCCTCCGTGGATGGCATGTGCGATCCACGTCTCTCCGCCGCCGACTACAATCGGATTTCTAATTTTCTTTGCGGATGGGAAGGTGGATGTCGGCCATTATCCCCTATTTTCTTCATGAACTGCAGCATTTATAAATCCACTCCCATAGTAGGCCTTTATTTTTTTCTTTGAATATGCTTAATTCTGATATGGGGCTGATATTTAGAACTGCAAGGGTCACATTTGTTTACTGTTCAAAAATATCGTTTTCTGATATGATTTTAAAAGATATGAATAACGTGTAGTTTCACAAAATACTTTTATGCTTTTTTAACTTCTAAGGTTTTTATTTTGGAAATAATTTCATGGGTGAAACATCGATCTCGCGTGTGCTAAAGGTATCACTTGTGAGACAACTCTAGGAATATCTAACGCGGGCCATCAGCGACATACGAACAAGACAAGAGGGAACGCCTTTCGTAATTTCCGTGGTCAGGAAAGCGGGCGTCGGAACCGTCCCATTTCGTTCCGTGTCGGTAGCGCGGGTGACATTTCTATCCGCGGCGTCATTCTGCGATCGCGAATTGCTTCACGTGCACGCGGCGAAGGAGAAGCGTATTCCTCGTAGGAGTAGGGCCGGTGTCGCCGCGGGCGGAGGCGGAAAGACCATCCCCTCGAGAGTCGAAGCCGGCTCCTCCGAGTCTCCGGAGGGCTCAAACCGCGTCCGGTGTGGGCTCCCACGTCAGCAGCTGCAGGCTCGTGGACTTGGACGGCCTGGTCGGGTGAGACTGGGGCAGTCGCACCGCTCCCTTCTGACGACCCTTGCGCCACGATTTCCCTCGCGACGAACTTCTCTTCTTTCCCCTCTTGCGCAGCGAACGAGTGTAGAGGCGGAGCACGCCGCAGTCGCAAGTCACGCACATCGTCACGAAAATTCCCTCCAACGCGTTGGCCACGTCGAAGGAGAGCCAAAGGGCGCTGCCTCCGCTCCTGCCCTCTGCTTCCGCATGGAAGGGGTTCTCGCGAACGAACGAGGATATGCGAGCGGCAGCCCCCAAAGCGGTCACGCCTCCGATCAGAAAAGATACTCGGGCGAAGAGGCGCAACTGAAAAGATAAAGGAAAGGTGCTTAGAGAAAGAGAGGATTGATCGGACCCTTTGTTGGCGTGTTTAGGCCCTCTGCCACCTAACGTCGTATGTCGACTAAAACAGTTAATATTCAGTCACAAGGAGACAAAAATTACGCAAACAAAGCCATATTCATGGCGGTGTACTATTCAATGCACATACTTTCTCATATACGTATGCGTCTGGTTTCACTACACTACCTATTTCCTGACTGGAAGGACCTCTGAAGAAGCGCCGCCGGGAAAGTATTTTCCCGTACGTAAATAGTATTAATACAAGTATGTTCATAATCTCATACTATACGTTAGTAGTGCCCAACCTACATCCTGCGAAGGGCTTTTGTGCAGCCTGCGAAGTCATGATGAAAAAGACATACGAAATATTGAACACAAATTTATACATTTTATGACAATTTTGATGATAATAGTTTTAATCTTGAAATGTTAGTCGTATAAACTTGATTTAAAATTGCTTTTCACTTATAGGGTAGCTCAGAATACACAAAATAACTTCAAATTTTTACTCTAATCCGGCCCGCCAAAGAACACGCATCTTCCAGTGCGCCACGCCCAAGGATTCGCAACCACCGATGCGGCCCGCCATGTAAAATGGTTGGGCACCACTGGTATATGTGAAAATCAAACTTGATGAATAGTTGTACCATACATAAACATCAAGTATTTATGTAGATTGGCGAAGTCGTATAGACGCTAAAGCATTCTTTTTGGACGAAGATTGCTGCATGACGCCAGAGGACAGGGCGGCAGCTGGGAGTAAAACTAGATATAGTATAATGTCGTTGAGCTCTATATAATAATTTATTGAGAAATATGGGTTATGTAGTATTGTTAATGACGCCAAGATCTATAACTGAATGAATTTTGAGATGCTGGTGGTGTAGTGGTTAGGACGCTGGCTGTTACTCGCCTGCTGCTCGAAGGGGCAGCGGGCACGAATCTCTGCGAAAGTAGAATTTTTTCCGAGGTCGCCCGGCCCCGCCATGCTTGTGTGGTTTGAGGAGAACGCGCAAAGTCAGCGTTCGGAAAGGATGTTAAGCAGTTGGCTCTCTTGGTGCTTTTCGCAGAGATTAGGCTAATGCCGGCACTGGGTTTCCCTCCTCCCTTCTGTGTGTGTGTGTATTTGTGTGTGTAACAGTGCTAAATGACCGTGGCAGTCGACATACTTAAAAATAAATTAAACTAAAATTGAATGAATTTTACTCAAAATCGTTGGAGCCATTTTTTAATAAATCGACATTTTGTTAAAATCGACCGGAATAAAATACCCTGTATTTTTGCGCTATATCATCTTCTCTCAGATTCTATTCTGAATAATAATAAATACGAAATATCAGTCGATTTTCTTTAATCGCTAAGGATTTAGAGCCGCACACAGACAGACGGCATGGCAAACGCCACTTTTTATTTTCTCATAGACGTAGTATATTCCAGATTTCAGATTAACAAAACAGGGACAAACTCTGTTTGCCCCTGGAGGGTAGGCGATTTACCGCAAACGATCCCTCCGATAAATTGAGGGGTTGGGCACCCTCGTCTTATGGTGTTCTACACAACTTCCCATCTCCTTTTCTTTAAAGGGTGCAATTTCCTGCCACTACATACGTAACGGCTTTGGGTCTAATCTCTCCTTCCCACTTCCAGTAGATCCCCCATTGATTGGAGGTGGAGTAGTATATAGGATTAAAGTATCGGGTTAAGTTTTGTAACATTGTCTTCGGCTGAAAGTGACATTGTATACAGGGACTTTTATTTCTTTAAGGGTGAGTGTCTTTCACGTTCCTTGGTGTTTGAATGGTGGAAATCGTTTAATGATCGCCGTGAGTTAGCGTCAAATTTGCCTCACGCTGCGCGCCCTGCCACGGCAGTAAATCCACACAACATTCAATTCGCAGTTATAGGCACATATTGGTATGTGATTTAGCTGAATTAGTAAACATCAGTGTCGGAAATGTGGAAAACATTATCCACAATGAGCTTAAATTTAAGAAAGGGAGTTCCAGATGGTTGCCGAAGCAACATTCGGATGAGCAGCAAGAAAGACGTGTTGAGATTTGCAGAGAACTGCTTCAGAGCTACGAAGGGGATGGCGAAGAGTTTCTGTCATTGATTATGACATCCGACGAGACTTGGGTTCACCATTACAACCCGGAAAGCAAGCTAGCCGCTACCAAAGAAATTCAAGACTCAGCGTTCTGCGGGGAATGTAATGGCCACTGTCTTTTGGGACGCGGAGGGACCAGTTTTCATTGATTTTTCGGTAGAGCAAAGAACAATGAATGCGGCTTATTATAGCGATCTGCTCACAAACAAAGTCAAGCCAGCCATCAGCCAGCCTCATTCCGCACAGGTGATAACTGCTGCTCTCGCTGACTTAGGCTGGGAAGTATTGCCGCATTCTCCTTACAGCCCAGACTTGGCCCAGTGCGACTTTCACCTGTTTGGACCACTCAAAGCAGTCTTGGGAGGTCAGGGCTTCAGTTCAAATGAGGAAATGAAGGAAGCGGGCGGTGCAAACTGGGCTGCGCAGGCAACCAAAAGTCTTCTTCGCTGCAGGGATAGGGAAGTTACCCGAATGATGGAAAAAATTTGTTGAGAAGCAGGGACATTATGTTGAAAAATAAGCAAGGTTTGAGATTTGTGCAACTTTTGTAGTAATGTTATAAAATAAAGTCCAGGTCAAATTTGAACACCCCTCGTACAAGATATCATTGTTCGGATTGTGGATTTCTTAAGAACTACGAACCACCGACAATTTCAGTCATTTATTGGGATCATATAAGCAGAATATAGTAATATACTCTACTACACAAGTGTACGTTGGTTGAGTTTATCTCAAGTACTTGAACAAGTTTGGTTTCTGAGAAATAAAATAGAAACCTTTTTAGAAGGAAAAAACATACTTGAGGAATTTTCTGTGATAAAAGACTCCAATTGGTTGAGTGATTTTGCATTTTTACACAAATTTGCTGGAACATAGGAGCAAGCTAAATGTTAAACTACAAGGAAGATATCAGTTGATTAATGCAGTCTATCACCATGTGAAATATTTCAAGATGCAGTTACATCTATTTAGGGACCAAATATAAAAAAATATCCTCTCCCATTTTCCAAAACTTCAATCTCTGAAATTCAGCTTGACTGACATGAAAGTGACTGAATGCTACAATACTCACACGAGACTTCATGAAGAACTTGAAAGAAGATTTATCTTCAATGAAAATGATAGGAATGTTTGGTTCGACGTATATACGTGATCAAACATCTCTCCTGAGGATATCTACTTCTCAAATTGAACCCAATTTTTCTAGGCTTCTGGAGGAACAAAGGCAGTTTCATTCCTTGTACTAGGGTTCGGTATGTAATTTTTCTATTTTCATTTAAAAAATAATAATTTAGATTAATTATTCCTATGCAATAATCTTCTAATTTACCCAATTTTCGTTTCAGTGGCCAGTGTTTACGATTAAAAGTCCAATTTTGCAAGTTTATATTCATATCTTGTTTATCAATTACCTTTGCCAGTTCAGGAAAATGCTCGGCTGAAACAACTGATCTGGTAAGGCCAATTTAGAAAAAATTTAACTTCTTCAGAAATGACTGAATTTGCTGCAACATTTCACATATGGATTTAGTTTTACCTTGTAGAGAAGTATTCGAATGATTTTGTTTTTACATTAAATCACACAAAAATGATACATTTCTGCAGAAATCTTTTTTTTAAATTTCACAAGGTTCTTTCTGTTCTTTGAAAAAGCTCGTGACTTGTTTTCGTAAAGCTAAAAGATTTTCTAGTACTTGACCTTGTGACAACCAGCTCACTTTGGAAGATCTACACTAAATGTTTCATCATCATATTGAAGCATGGTGTGAAACTGGCGATGCCGTGGAGCATTTGCTCTAATGTAGTTCACAATACCAATAACTAGACGTAATGTGTCATTTAAAACAAGATTTGGCGCAAAGATTTTGTTGATGCAAAATACATATCTTTTGTTTGTTCCTTCTGTAACTTTCATGCTAAAATTATAGGAGTTTGAGTATGTTCAGACAAGTATGCAAAAGACCGCAGTGAGTATCACAAAAGGCCCCCGGTTCCCCACCCCTGCCCTAGAGTATAAAAGAATACCGAATGATATTTGGTATTTCGAGATAACATTATTCAGAATTGAAACTATGAAGAGATGAGCGATATAGTAAAACAATGAAGGGTAATTAATTCTTGTTGATTTTCACAAAATGTCGATATATTAAAAAATGGCTCAAACGATTTTGATTTAAATTCATTCAGTTATAGATATTTGAGTCATAACCAATACTATATAAGCCATATTCCTCAAATAATAACTATGTTGCGTCCGGCAGCATGAAAATATAAATAGATCTTTACGCCAAACTACCACCGAGCCTCCCCGGTTGTCTCAACACGCATCGTCCAGCAATAATACTTCAGCGTCTATGTGACTTTGCCAATCCATATAATACTTGATATTTATACATAGTGTAACTATTTATCAAGTTTGATTATCACATAATTCCCATAATCAATATATTAATGCCATTTACGTATAGAAACATTATCCGCGGTTTTGTTGTTTTTGTAGTAGTAGGAATTCATTCCATTCAGAAGTGTAGTGAGACCAGATGCATAAGTAGTATATGAAAAGGTTTGTGCAATGTATATTGCACCTCCGAGAAGCTCCCGCCAATCACGCATTTCTCTCTCGCTCGCTTTCAACAAATATAAAAATACTTTAAAATATTTCGCTCATTTCAGGCTTATTAAATGAAATGATTCGTAATACGGAGCCCAAGACAAAGCCAACAGTGTGCGTTGCATGTCTAACAGCCTTATAGTTGCTGAGATAACACGGTTTAATAAATCGAATAAAATATTGTAAACAAATTATTCTAGAAATTTGACGTTTTGCACACGTAATAATAAGACAATAACTCACATTTTATTAAACTTTAATTGCAATCAGATGAACCGTTTCGTAATTATATATCGGAAATTGACGCCTTCCGTCTCAGAGCTGTAAAAAGGGGGTCTTTTTCCATTCTCACCCCGAAAACGTCTCCTTTGAAAAATAAAAAAAATTCAAAACTACCCTCATTAAACTCGGAATTAGTCTCCTGCTACAACCAATGGAGACGTTTTTGAAATATTTAGCCTCAAACTCTGGTCTAAATACTTTTGGTACCGACAGTAGGGATACGAACGAGATGACAACCATACTGTCACTGAGAAAGAATAGTTTCAGAATATTGGCATCTTTTATAATTGATTCATCTAATTTTCTAACCCGACTGGGATCGTTTATTCCATAATTTCGACAGAGAACCAAGAGGTAATAATGCGAAGAAACGCGTTCTCGCTACAGAGAACAGCGAACCCCTTTACCCTCAGTTATTCTAAAAATCTTCAAACAAAAATTCAGGTGACGCTTGTTATAAGCCAATTCGATTATCGCGCCTTCATTTTAATAAGTTGTTATGCCATCGCGTCTCGATTTTTCACATTTTTGTCTTATATAAGTTTTAGGGACATTTTATTGTTTGCAATAATTATTATATTAATTTATTTGATCATTACACATAAATAATCATTACTTTCTACACTTCACAGCCAGTATATTGCAAGATTTATTTATATTTTGCATGAAGAATTTGAATACTTGAATATCTGCACGCATTTCAATAAAATTATATTCTCCCTAACCTTTTTTGTTTGATTCTACATTTTCACTTTTATATTGTATTGATAGCAAATTATTTTCTCATTATCTCGTAATTAAAATGGTTGTTAATGACGGAGTTTCACTCAAGACCTTTGGAGGAGAAGCTTTTCAATTATTGGCATGTCAAGTAGCAAAGCAAGTAGGTTTCAATACTGGATATAAATCAATCCAAAATTCAAATCACAAAGCATGCTAAAGACAAGAAAACTGAATTAAATAAAATCTTGAGTCACAATCTTGATTATATAAAGATGGATGCCGTTACTCGTCATCAGAAAAATTATTTGGGAATCGACATTCATTATTTTGACCAAGGAAAAATACAAATTAAAACCTTGGCTCTTATCGATACAGAGGGTAAATACAATTCAGATGCTGTGAAGAAAATGGTACACTGTGTAACTTCGCTGGAAATAAGTCTCAAAGAGTCAGTGTAAATAATGCGGCTAATTTGACTCATGAAGTTGTACTTATGAATAAAGGTAAAGAAGGCGATTTTTCGAAAGATGTGTATCAACAACTTGAGTCCGAGAATCAGGTAGAAAACTCTGCCACCTGGGAATCAAACTCTTATCTTATTCTCCCACAGTGCCTTCAGCAGCCGCCACCTGATATTAGGCTCATGCGCTGTGTGATCCACACATTACAGCTGGCAATTCGAGATGGAATGAAGCAATTTTTGGAAATTTTTGAGATGTTGTGAAGAAACTTAGGGCGCCAAGTATGATTTCTCTTGCTAAGAAGCAGTACAAATTTGTTCCGATTTTGGATAATGAAACTCGGTGGGGCTCAACATTTTGTATGATTGAGCTATTTCTTGTTTTGCGCCCATTATATGACCAAGTAGCGACAGTAGATCCTGTGGTTTTTCTATCTGGAGAAATGTGGAAAGAGATGGAGCACCTCAGTAAAATTCTGAAAAAGCCAAATGACGTCATAATCTGACTTCAAAAACGTAATATTACACTTGGTGAGTTTTTAAAAGAATGCTTTGGGCTAAAAAAAAACATTGGAGAACAACCAAGAAAAAATGATATGAAAAACTTGGTGCAGCAAAGAGAAGAAAAGTTTCTTGATAATGATATTTTCTTAGCTACGGTTTATGCTGATGTCCGGTTCCGTAATTTATTCACTCCTGAGCAACTTATACTTGGAAAACAGGGTTTGTAGGTCATTGCACAACAAATTTTGAAACAAGAGAAAGAAAACAACGTAGAAATAGCCGAGACACAAGGAGAGGAGTTAGAAGCGGAACACCCTGTAGTCAGAAATCCAATCGACAGCAGTGAGAAGGATGATTTTGAGAGAGTTTGATGAGCAAGAGAAAAGACGTCACATTCATTTTTTGCTAAATTCAGAAAGAGGTAATTTTGATACAGACTTTGAAGATGATTGCAAAGTCATTGAAGAATTTGGGCGGCTGAAAGTGAAATCTGTTTTTGAGTGTATTGAAATGTTCAGATTCAAGAGGTCTGCGGGATTGTTTCAAGTTTGCCTGTTTCTCAAGCCAATGTTGAGCGATTGTTTTCAGCCATAAAGTTAATTTGTAGTAACCACAGTTCTTCAATGAAAAATTACATTTTAGAAGTTACCCTTTTCTATGTATGAATCAAGAGTAAAAATTTTCAGTTCTTTACCTTCTGTTAATTTCAAGGGACATTAAAATAAATTAACCTCATTCAAAGTATTTACGTTTCATCTTACTACTCATAAAATTTTAGTCATTTCTATTTAAGATTATAATTAAACTAGTTCAGAAAATTTGTTGTTCTTTGTAGTAAATGAGAAGCTAAAAGTTAATAAAAATGAAAAGTTGGGATTTTATTAATAATTAAATAAGTTATTACGAGTAACACTAAAAAGTGTTAAAAATATAAAGCTATATTGCAATGAAAAATGATAAGTTTAAATTTCAAAATTTGGCTGGGGCTCTAAAGCCCTGGAGACCAATATTTACTCTTAACAAGTAACAACTTTGTCCAAAAACATTAGATCTTGAATAAGTCCTACTCTCAGGTGATATTTTGATGCAAATGTATATGGGCATGCCCAGGGTCGGATTTAAGTTGTTGGCGCCCATAGGCACTTTTCCGGTGCACCTTTTTCTCTTTAAAAATATGATAATAATATAAAAATAATACACGATACTGAAAACAGTAATGAAAAACTTTTCCATTGTAGTCAAATTCTGTTGTCTCTTAGATATTTTGCGCCTTTTATGATTAGACACATTTCATAATTTGATATATCTCATAATTTGGTGCTTTCACACTTAGTGTTAGGCGCCTTTCATAATTTGGCGCCCTAGGCAGTTGCCTATGTTGCCTTTGCGTAAATCCGGCAGTGGGCATGCCAATAAGGTGTACGGCCAGCAGATGTACATGATGGTACGATTCAGGGATAAAGTAGTGTAAGTTGGGTGGCCTAAGATCATGGACATCTGGTGTACGTTTGGAGGAGAATATTACATGGGTAGCCGATTGTAAGTTGGGTGGCATAAGATCAGGGAATTGAAGACTGTTTTGTGGCATACACACTAGGGGCATAAGTGTAAGTTTAGTTGCATAAAGATCGGGGAAATTGGTGTAGATGTGGTAGTATAAATTTTTAGGAGCATAATATGTAATGTGTGCAGCCTACAATAAAGGGAATATTTGGTGTAGATTTGACGGTATGCGTTGCAGGGGCAGTAGGCCGTAAGTTTGGTTGCATAATACAAAGGGGTTTGATGTCCGTTTGGTGGCCTACATTTCAATATCAACACAAGTGTGAGTTGGAATGAATAAAATCGAGGGGACTTTGGTGTTTGTTTGGAAGCATACTTTTCAGTGACAGAATTATTTAATTGGGGTTGCATTAAATCGAGGAACATTTGGTGTTTTTGGTAATTCAAATTATAGGAGCAAAGTGTGTAATATGGGTTCCTTAACATAAGGGATATTTGGGAGTAAATTAGGCCTACCAGAGGAATATAAGGTACAACAGATTTTTGATAACTGCTCTACATATTCCAATGCTAAACTTTTTATGAAATACAATATTCATGGTGAATTTTTACCACTAAATTGCACCTTTCTCATATAAACCATGGACCAGAGTATTTTAGGGGTGTTGAAGTGACGTTACAACAACCAGTAAGTTTATGTAGCACATATTGAGAGCTATCAATGGCGGCAAGAGATTGAAATGTTTTTTATAGACTTAAATTTGAAGGATGTTGTGTTAACGATTATACGAAATCAAATTATATTTCGTATTTAGGCATATTATTATCCAGAATAGACTATGAAGAGATGAATGATATAGCGCAAAAATGAAGGTTAGTTTATTCAAGATGATTTTCACAAAATGTCGATTTATTAAAAATAGCTCAAATGATTTTGATTCACTCAGTAGGTGTCACAAATACGACTAAATAAACCAAATTTCTCAAAAAATAACTATATAGTGTCCAACGACCTTATTAAATATTGATATTTATGCCCAGCTACTGACTAGCTCTCCCCATTTCTCACAAAAATCTTCGCTCAGCAATAATGCATCAGTAATTATGTGGCATTGCCAAGCTTCTTATTAATGAAAGAGTAATTTCACCACGGATTTTATGGCGGACCAATTCTGTCTCCGAGTAGATCAAACGTAGCGTGAAGTGTTTTTTCGTTTCAATTTTAAAATTAGTTATAATCTTCGTTACATCTCAGAGGTTGAACCAAAGATAGCCTAAAAGAACAAAATTTCGTTTGAATAAGGACAAAAAAATAAATTTAGATAAATTAATTTTAATTAAATCACGTTTATACGCCATAAAAGCTAAAAATAAATCTAAAATTCAAATAATCAAATGATTGAGAAAGTAAAAATTGTATAGAGGGCGGGCACCGTTGAGAAACACATGGAGGAATTGTTTACGAAATACATAATTTTTTATCTTAGTTAGATTATCTGTTTACTTAACGCGGTTTGAAGCATCGTATTTAAGCGTTTGCTGAAATGGCAACCATATTTTTGTCAAAACTCGAGCTTCCATTGTGCCCCATAGGGCACGTGGAAATAATAAAACACAGGTTCCTCAGGAGAAGCGCTTTATTTCCGTGGCCATGGTGCTGGTAGCTCTATTACCAATCCCAAAAGATGCCCTTCGTCCCACGCCGCTTTGCTTTATATCCCTCCGGTCAAATGAAGACCGCCGACGTTAGCACCGTCCCGTTTCTTGGGGAGGTCCATTTATATAGCTCATCCTTCCCTCTTAATTTGCATCCTCCCTGTCCAGTTACGTTTCCATTTTCTGTCTATCGAAATCGACCCCGCATCTCTTCAATTGAGAGACATGAGGCAGACGGAAAATGGCATCGGACTTTGGGTCTTTCAACTGAACCGTGACGGGAGTTAGGAATTTTGCTATTACCAAGGATAGAGATCACCGCCTCACAAGCTTAGAAGATATTTTGTTTACCACTGAACTTAATGGGTGAAGTCTTAAGCTTTGTCCACACTTGAGCATTCTGCCGTAGCATAACAGTGTAATGTAACATGCTACGTCTTACATTGCATGTTACATTACGAGGCTCAGGGTTCATCGCGAGCATTCGAAGGAACGGGGTACGCGCTTGTGATCCATCAGTTGATCATAACTCCTGGGTCGACTAAAAACTGGGAAAGCCGTAGTGTAACGTAACATCCTTCGATGTTTCATTATGAAAGCGACAATAGTGCGCATAGAGCGCGCCGCGAACTGAACAGGAGCAAATGTTACAGTAACACTTGAGCATTCATGTTACATTACACTGATACGTTACGGCAGAATGCTTAAGTCTGGACAAGGGGTTACGAGAGCCATGCCCCAGACGTCGAACTCGTGCTCCTTTTGATTCCCGTTATACCTCCACTACCCGCCTATTCGCTGCCTGCCGTCTCTTCAATCCTTTGTTCCACCACCATCACTCCATTCTCGCTCGCCGGTCTTCGCCTATCCACTCTTCGGTGATTTCCCATTGTACATCCAGAGGTGACTGCAACTCTCTCCCGAGGAAAATACTGGCTGACGCAGATCATCCGGTTGACTCGTGCCTTGACGAGTTGAATGCGATATTCAGGAGGTGGATATTTCTGTCCCAGCGCGTCTGGTCACCGCGATGGCAGATCGTGTGAGCGAATTTTAATTTCCTGTTAAACCTCTCGGCGTGGGACGGATGCGGGTGATATAGGGCTAAGATTATGTGTTTCATCCCTAAGGAGAAGCGATATCTTTAAATATCTCCGAGCCAAATAGCGGGATATTGTCAGAAACGATCTTTCGCGGAATTCCAAAATTCTCAAAGACCTGCCGATGCAACCCTGCGATGGTGAAGCTGGCGTCGATTCTTTTGACCGAAATCAGAGAGATAAACTTGGTGAATGGCGACATTTCCGCTTTACGTTCTCGTAATGGGCTCCACATAATCCACAAAAAATCTTTTCCCACGGACGGTTGGCGACTCCGGCAGCATGCATTCCGACGTTCCCATTGGAGGCAGGTTTCACTCTCTGGCAATCGGTGCACTCCCCCACGCATTTTAAAATATCACCGTATAAATTTCGCCTGTAAACTTTCCTCTATATCATAAACAAGGTTTTGGTGACGCTCAAATGCCCCCCAGATACGGAGTCATGATAATAATTGATGATCACCGGGCGGAGGGCGAAAGGAATCACGCTCGCCTCTTCTTATTCTTCGGATTCCTATGCACTATCAAACCTTTTTCGATACTGACGATCCGGACCTTCCGCCCCCTTTTTAGCTCCTCGTATGAGTTCCAAATTGGTCGTCCCTTTTCTGATTTTCAAGTAGCGAGACAAAAGAGGACGGTATATGGTGCAACAGATTAGTCTTGTCTGCATCAATCGAAGGATCCTCCCCATGAAACATACACGACAGACAGTCAGTCGCTAGGTTTTCACTCCTCACATGATTGACGCGAAATTTGAACGGAGTTAACCTGAGTATCTACCGCCCTATTTTCCTTAGCTGTCTCAGTCGAAGTCTCATCCACGACAAGGCCTCTTTATCAGTCCACAACCCGAATTCAGCGTGCTCCAAATATTCGCGAAATTTTTCACAACCAAAAACACAGGCCGGAGATTTTTTCTCTTATGTCGAGTGTCTCTTTTCTGACTCACTGAGCGTCCGCGACTCATACGCTATGGGGCCAGACGTCCATCGATTCTTTGGTTCAAAACTGCACCCAGGGCCGAGTCTGACGCATCCGTATGTAGTACTAATACTCGATTGAATTCGGGCATGTGGAGCACCGGGGTTATGAGAGTCCTCTTCAACCGGTCAAAAGAATCTTTTTTCTGCTCCCCCACTCGAATTTACATCCCTTCCTTTGTAGCGGTTCAAGGGTGTGAGAAATTTTGGAAACCCCAGGAATGAACTTGGAGTAGAAACTACACATACTCAAAAACCTCCCGACTCCTCTCAGGTTTTTAGGGGGAGGGAATCTGGCAATCGGCTACACTCTTTCTGGATATATCTTTGCCCCCTTTCCAGACACCAAATGCCCTAAATATTTTGTCTTTTAAACCAAAAATATTTTCTCTGGATTAACAGTAAATCCCTGGTTAATTACTTTGTACTTCTTCCAGGTGAGACAAGTACTCTTCCTCCGATTCATTATAGACCAACAAATCGTCGAGGTAATTGAACAAATTTAAATTTAATGTCGTAAGGCACCAAATCTAGACCCCTCGACATAACTTGCTCTCCGACCAAAATTCAAAATGGCAATTTACTAAACTCGAAGAGTCACAAAGAGGCGACAAAGGCCGTGCATTTTCTCGACTGCTGCGGGTGCGAATTCTATTAATATGCCGAAATGAGGTCAATGACGGTGGAAAAACCGCGCTAAAAGACGTTCTCGATGGAGGAAAGAGGGATACACTCAAAGATCACCTTCTCGTTTAGTCGTCTGTAATGCACCACAAATCTGTACTCTCCCCGCTTTTTACTAATTAGGAACGCCGGACTCGCGTAGTCTGAGCTCGACCTCGTTATCACCCCCTTAGCAGTTCATCAATATGCCTTCTCAAATCTCCAACCTCGGGAATGACCACTGATAATGGGAATACCGAATCGGCACATCGTCCTTCAGAGAGGTTGTGCAGTCGAAATGGCGCGCCGTCCCTAAACGTTTCGTCATGACTTCGGAGAAGCCTCCGCATTCACTCATTATTTCTTCTTTCTCGATTCCTGCATTGGGCTTTGGAGATTCGGCCCTCCGACTTTATCCCCATTTGATTTTCTTTTATGATTGAACAGGGTTCCCTCGTAGAGAATTTAAATTTCGACGAAATTTAATTCCAACCCATTTCTCCATATGAAATCGACTTCTAAGACCACCGGAACGCTCAAGCGCGGGATGATTAAAAATTCCTGCTTCCAGGAAAAACCATCAATTTTTACGTTTAGCATCGCCGCCTGCTGGATTTCCAATGGCGTTCCCTCCGCAGTTACACGTGATATATGCCGACTGCGTAACGAATTTCTACTTCGCCCTACTTAGAGGCTCTAGTACCGAGTAACGAACAAAATATCGGGTCGCTCCCGAGTCCAACAAGGCGGAGAATTCTAATTTCCCCATGGTACACTTGACAAGAGGCCATAAAGGGACAGCCGGCCTTAAACGGGGCACAAACCCATTCCCTCAAACCGCCTGCCCGGGTACGGGAGGTCGTTGCCCGCGCCTGAACGACTCCCCTGCTCGTTTCCCGGCGGTGCTGCCTGCCTCCTTCTCAGGCACTCCCTCGCTAGGTGCCTGTCCTCGCCACAATTTCAACAGCGTAGTGCCGTTTGTCGCCTCCGCCTTACTCCCGCCCCACTCCCTGTCGTTAGCCTTCTACCACCTCCGCCTTCGTTAGGAATGCAGGTTGTTGCTGCAAGTGTCGACCCTTCTAGCTCTTCGCGACTTTGTCACAAGGCGACCGCGGAGTTGCCCAATGCCGATAACTCTTGGAGTCTCACCGAAAATAGATTCTAAAAAAATCTATTTTCGGTGAATTACCACTGAAGTGAAGACGGCTGATTTGTAGCCAAAATGTATATATTATATGGTTTTATTAATCTTGTCGTGGCTAAGATGAGTAAATTTGTATATTTTTACTTAAAAATATTTTATTTCGACCATGGGCGAAATTTAGACCATAAAGTCCACTCTTACATTTAACCCTTCGTCAGTGTTAAGTTACATTATATTAAAAAAACATTAAATTACATCAAAAACAATTAAGATAATAAAAGACTAATACCAACAGAGAGAGAGATAGATTCAGGAAAACTTCTAAGAAAGACAAGGTATTTATGGGAAAACCCTAGAAAGGACCTGGCTTGGCCACCATAGTAAAAACCCATGCAGGAAAACACCCACGAAGTAGGGAGGGAAAAAGTGGAGGAATGAGAAAAAGGAGCGAGGGTGAGGAATATGGGAAGGGAGGTTAGGGGTAACTACGGTTGGATAATTAGGAATAATACAATATCCCATGATGGGTCGGGGTGTAGGAGATGGGATAGAAAATAAATAAGTTTTTAAATGGAAATATACAAATTTTCTGTAATTATAAAGTTTGTTGTGGCTACTGTAGATACCTGAGGCAAGTATATTTTTTAAATTACTTGTTCGTGAATTATCAGAAGATTAACAAAATTATTAAATATATAACTGAAGAAAAAAGATAAACAGGAAGGAAACGGTTTCGGCTGATAGATGACCTGAGGACCAAAGAGTTACCAAGCGTTTAAGATTGCGGAGGACGGAAGGATTCAAATAACTCGATTAAAGATAAAAATAAGTCTGCGTGCGAGTTACTAAAAATGATGATGATGTGCACGCGAATGCATATGCATAAATTTCAATTCATAGAAAATTAAATGCTGACATATATACAGATGAATGAGCAGGAGAATTTAATTGAGTTGTAATACTCAGAACACTAAATGGAACTGCTCTTTTCCCACATGCACTTAAATATATTACTTTTTAAGATTATTTACATTGTAATCGTGTTCGAGAGCTCATCTCAAATAACAGTAAAGAGACTAACCTGCAAGCGTCGCTTCGCTCTCATTTTATCGCTGGCCTTCCTGTCCAATAGGAGAGCAGAAGTGAAGCGAGCCAATAAGGCGCTTTTCACCAGCAGGATAGCATCCGCGAGTAGAAGAGCCACGGCCGGAGCCAGAAATCCTAAACCGAATGACCACGCACCATCAGGGAACCAGCAGTCGCCTTCGGCGGCAGCAACGTCACTCGCCAGGAACGAGGACGCGAGCGGGTAGGTGGCGTTGTAGCGCGGTAAGCGATCCAACTGAAGGAAGATGGACGAAAAAGAAGCAAATTTTACTCGCGGCGTATGAATGATGAAAATAAATTATATATAAAAGACTCCAACTGCAGAAGGAACTATTTTTCCCCATGGAAAATATTCGCGGCTTAGAATTGCATACCCTCGCCATCTGTGAAATGCGCTAAACGAATAAATGAACCTGTTCTCAAATATGTAACACTTGGACCGGATGATTTGGATATTAAATCAAAGGATGCGGCAAGTACATCTACGAAGTCGACGACACATGCACAAAAATCGGTAACGAATTAAGAGTGATTTCCCAAACCGCTCTTTACAACCTTTTTCCTGACCACTCGTAACCCAGCCTGCTTGCGATAAGAATGTAGATTTTGAAATCAATCATGGGTGTGTGCGTGTATATCTATTTTTCCATTTTTAGGCGTTTCTTTTACCAGCAAAGCGATAACAGCGGAATGCCTTATGGGTACGTCTCGTCCGTCCGTCCGTCTTCCGATACTTTCATCTCCTGAGCTGCTGGACGGATTTTATTTCAATCCAGTATGGGCGATCCTTATTAAAATTTATTGCCTAATTGTGATTTTAAGCTACATCCGTCAAGCAACAATTAAACACCATATTTTCTCTCCCTTGCTATTATATGATCTTTAATGTATCGATTTGAAAATGTATTCGGAGAGAGGATAACATTTACCACAAAAATGTCCGGGCAATAACGTTTTTACGACTCATAGTTTTAGAGATAAAAATTCGAGAAAATCCCAAGCACAACATCGCATATTGTGTATAAATCTGTCATTATGACGATTCTATGGCCAAACAACAATAAAAAAACATATTTTTCTCTCCCATACTCTTATATCATCTGTGAGGTATAGATTTAAAAATGTATTCGAATAAAAAAACATTTGCCACAAAAAGGCCGCGAAACCGAATTATTGTTTCGGATATAAAAATTCAAGAACCGCCCAATCTTTCGATACCGTTTTACATGCATATTCCATAAGGAACGCCTTTGAAATCTCTGTGTATTCCATTTATGGTTGTTGGTTTGTATTTATGGGTCTTGGAGTATTGAATCCATAACTCCTTCCACACCAAACACATTCGCTAGGAAGGAGGTAAATCCAGTGCCAGCATTAACCTACTCATTACAAAGAGCACCAAGAGGGTCAACTGCTTCACGTCTCTTCCGAAGGACTGAGCGCTGACTTGTGCAGTCTCCTCAAATCGCACAAGTAGGGGGCGGGACGATCCCAGGTTGAAAAATCCGACCACTGCCGGATTCGAACCTGGGATTGTTGCGTGGAAGGCCAACGCTCTAATGTCTCCGCCACGGACACCCCTGCAACTTGGCATAGTTTTACTCATTTTATATAATAATAATTCTTCAAAGGACTGCTTTAAAATGTATATTTCAATCGAAAACATCTTGTTTTGCTCTTCAATTTTTATAGTCACTGATATGAATACCTTCTTTGACATCTATCCCTGTATTATGTTTTAGAGAGAAGGGAGCAAAAAAAATTGTAAAATAAAAACTTAGCTTTTTTACAACTATAGGTCTACCGTCCATTACATGATCCCTGGGACATTTACAGTTTCATTCCCAAAGCAATTTAATCGGAAAACAACAAGTTCTGGTTTTTACATTTAAGATGGAAATCAAAGTTTAATCTCCTTTTAAAGTTGATTACAACTTATGTTTTATTAATATAAGCTCCAATAAAAAGTTAAATTTTTACACATGAAAGTATTTTAATCGACCACAATGAATCTATGTTTCATCCAAGAAAGGATATTATACTTGGTCGCTGAACCAGAACAAGGAAAGAAGAAAACATTTAGTAATAGTTTCCCTTTAAAAATGAATAAATGATGATGGTGTGCAATGGAACCTAGATTGTATTTAAGTTATTTTTAAAGTGAAATTATTACGAGGTGTTTTCTTCTTTACTTGTCCAGGAATGAATAAATTTCACATAGTTGAACCGAATGCGATTAGTTCCACTTTGGTATATGGAATTTATACTTGTTTTACATTTTATATTGTATTATACACATTGATATACAGCGTTTCTTTTAATTTGAATATTGATTACTCTATGGCATTGAAGTAAGAAGTCAGTTCGAAGGACGAATGAAGATAAGGAATATTATCATAAGATTGATCCTGCCTCAACAGCACGAGGTACGGAGGTATTCTTAATTCAAAAACTCTACATTAAAAAGCGCCCATGCTCTTAGTTGAATTCTAATCGATAGAGAATCTACCGTCATTCTACTGAAGTCTCAATATGACAATGCCCAGTGTCGCTAAGAATGGCGCGCGGGAGAAAATGAAAAGAGTTGAAGGAACAGATTATCGCAGAAATGAGGAAGGGCAAAAAATAAGTCCCAAACATTTCTTCGAGGGAGTCATCTTCCTCTTTAAGTGGATTTCAGCCATAAGGTGAGATCCACATTCAATTTCTGGTATATGTTATCAAGCCAAATATAAGAACTAATCCTACGATATTAGGGAATCGTTGGCGTCTGCCATTCGAGCGCTCCTCCGCTCTCGCGTCTCTACAACACCAGCAAATTCCCTTTAGGAAAAAGATGATTGTTAGTCCGACAAATAATATTGCAGCTCTCCTAAGTAAAATTCATCTCGCCTTTTGTCCCAGGATGAGTGCCTCGTGGGAGTGCATGCGGTCGACCCGGGGGTGTGAGTAGGCGGGGCGATTCACGTGGGCGGTGCGCCTGCGAGACCAGTGCGTGCCTTGGGGGCCATCGTGGGCCACTTGCAGGGCCGCGGCAGAAGCGAGGCAGAGCAGAGGGGCGCCCCATCCGAAGAGACTATAGCGGAGGAAGGAGGCGGAGAGGCGGGCATCCGGGGCGCCCGTGGGGTGGAAGGAGGCATACATGTGGTGGGCGGAGGCCGTCAGCCAGCAGAGGACGGCGAGGCGGACGTATTGCAGAGCGAGGGAGAGCGCGGAACAGAGGTCCGGGTCCTGGAAATAGAGGGTGGAGTCAGAAAGGACGGACATGAAATTAAAGTAAATGAGAATTGTAATGCATACCGATTTATCGATGAAACGCAGATCCCTGAAATTTATTTAAAATTTTGTTAGATGCCAAAAATTCACAAATAATTGCAATTCCGTTAATTTAAATTCTACTTTTTCATCAAAATAACATTAACATAATATAAAAATTACTCATTAGTTTTGTGTTTTGCAATGCGTATTTTCTTTAAACCAAATGGCGACGTTTATTACCAATCGTAACCGTCAAATGAAACGGTGAAAGTTATGTCTGCACGATGTTAAATAATGGCATGCTTAATTCCGAGGAAGATATAACGTCTGTCTTTCGGTCAGCCATTATAGCAAAAACCCCTTGCCTTTAGTTTTTATTTCCTTTTCTTCGATGAAAAAGTTTATTCAAGCAGCTTAATCCGGCCATTACACTTCCAACCTCTGCTGCTTGTAGCCTTAATCATTTTTATGGATGAACTCTCGTAAATTCCTCAATTATCACTTTCTGTCGACGTTTATGATGCAAATAGCAGCGTTCTAAGTTTTTTGCACTATATTTATGGCCACTATGAATAGGCGATATAAATTGATAGCTCCTATAGCAATCAAAAGTTGTGAAAAATCATATGCGTATTTAGGCTACAAAGCGGCGATCAACTTTTATTAGATTCAATTTTTTAGACCTTGCTATCGGGAAATAACATTTCGGAGTCAAAACGCGCATTTGATTTTCGCAGCCTTTTCACGGCTATTTGTCTCATCTGGCTTCTGCTACCAGGCAGGCTACATATTATGATATTTGGATCGCAGGGAATTAAAATGACTTTTAAAATTATAAAATAAAAAATATGGAAAGCAAATCAATGTGAAATGCAATTATTACTACTTCAAGCAGATCATCATCAACATTATTAGTGTTCTGACCACAGACAGGTCTGTGATTATACATTAAACTAAGTTCTCCACATTTCTTATTTTCCGCCACCTTCTTAACTAGTTGTTAACTCTCTTTTTTTAACAAAAAGAAACCTTTTTCTTCCTCTTTTACCTTTCAGTTTACTTTCGATCACATCTTAAGCCATTGAATCTCTCCTCAGGAAATGTCTGACCCAGTTCCTCTTTCTAATCATTTGTACATATTATCGATCTCTTCTCTCCTATCATTCTTAATCTGTAATAAAATAATCATTATATTACTCCATCCATCCAATTCCATGCCTACATTTTGAAGCTTTCCAAGTATCCATATAATTTTATCTAAGTATCCATATTTCCATTCCACACAAGGTGAAAATCCAGGGTTTATGGACTTCTCGTCTCAGAAAATTCGTACTTGCGACTTTTTGTCACACAATATCATTGGCCCATTCAACATTTTGTTATGAAATTTAATTAGTATACGACTATTTGTCATACAATAATCAACGGTACTTAAAAAATTTTGATCACACAAATGAATAACTACTGCAACTTCTCGCAATCCAAAAGGATTTTTAACCTGAGAGTTTTTATAAGTTTTATTAAATATAATTTTTATGCTGTACATTCTCTCGTTTTTTCCATTATCACTTGTTGCATAGAATTATTTCGAAGGAAATAGAGAGATTGTAGAGCATAAAAATTATGTTGAATAACTTATTCAAACTCTCAGGTTAAAAATCTTAGTGAAAATTTGTTGTTTAATGTTTTTGTGAGGATAAATAAATAAAATTCATCAGTAATATTTCCTGGATATATATAAGAATGACATTTCTCCACACAAACATGGGCTACATCAAAAATGCTTTGTCTTGCTTTTTAAATGTCTTGTAGTAATTACATTTTGTTATAAATAAAATTTTATTCTCATAAAGAAAATAAAAAGGTGTTGTAATTTTAATTTAACACTTCATTCATGGCAATCTGTCATTTTTGACAAACAATTATACTTCATGTGACCAGATTCTTTTACCAAAAGGGAGGACAAATGCAGTTATTTTTAATATAAAGGAAGGACAAATTTGGTGATGAAAAAACCTATTTATATGACATTTCATATTTATTCTAATAAAATAATAGTTATGAACGAGTCCATGCACTACAAAAGGCTTACAACATTCGATATTGTTCATTTTAAAAATACTCTATGCTTGCAAGAAATTGATATAATTTTAGAAACAATTTTTTCATAGTAACACAAGACATATTTATCCAGCTTTAAATTATGATAAATTATATCACATAAATTTCAATTACTGCAGTTCAATAGTGAATTACACAAACTTTCAACATTACCATTCAGTAATTACAATTGTTCTAGACATTTGAGATAAAGTCAGTCCTAACATTGACCAACTAAATCCAAGTAAAAATTTAAGATGGACAAAAAATATCCTCAATGTTGAAAAATAATAATAATAATTCCACTTCTTATTTTAAGGGTAATTTTTAGACCATAGAGACCATTCATACATATAGCCCAATATGATGAACACAAACATCCATGCCCTCGGGGGAATTCGAAACCGCGACCTTATTATCTGTCAGCAAATATTAAAACCACTCGTCTACCAAGGCCGGACAAAATATAGCTTATTCTAAATAGCAATGTTATAATTGCTTGAAAAATATTATTTATGAGTCAAAATTGATGCAAAGCATATATATTTATTAAAATAGAAAGCTTCTCGAGAGGCTGAAATTTGTAGAATGATTGAAAATTAATGATTGCAATTTTTACTGACGAACGTAAAGTAGAAAATTAAACATACATTCTAGAAGACAAAATATTTATTTTCGCTTACAAAACTAGATGACAGGGCTGAAAAATATCTTTTAACAAACAGCATGCCGGAAAGTTCAGCTTACTAAGAATCGCACCTAGGGTGAAAGATGCCGATTTACAGGTGGAACTCCCCTGCCTATGCTGTGGTGAGTAGTACAATGTAACTTGCATGTGCAGAGACAGTCAACCTACTATAATTACATGACATTGGTTAACATAGGTAAAAGGAAGTGTAGTTTACTATAATTACATGACAATGGTTAACATAGGTAAAAGGAAGGATGAAAACAGAAAACTGTTCCAAAGGGAGAACATAGAAGGATAAAAGGTTTAGGGAGGACAATGTTTGAAAAAGGAGGACAGTCCTGTACATCAGGTCACCTTAAAATTACACTAGTATATCATTATCAAAATAATAGGTGTAGCCAACAATAAATTCCATATAGCAACATAAACAAACAGATGCATTCTCAAATAAAATAGGAATTACTAACATTACTGGATGAAAACAATTAGAACCATATACAATTACGCATCGATCATTGTGTAATTGTGATTGCTAAATGATTTTATGCTTCGGATTAATTTGAAAATTTTCACTGAAAAAGCAATGCTAAAGCATAAATACATATTAGTATTTTTTATTTGAGCCTAAAAATATAAAGCAAAAGTAGGAAAATTACTTCATGAACAACATGACTTTGAATGCATAGAGAAGTACTTCAATCTTTCGAATCAAACGATGATGGTTTTATAATTCATATATTTCTGGGTAACAGAAAACTTATGAATTTAAATTTATTTAAAATTTTAGTTAAAAAAAGATGACTCTATGGCCATATTCAAATCAAATTAAATAAAGTAATGAAATATAAAATTGAATAAAAAAGTAACCCGATCGGGATCAAACCCACAAGCCGACGCATTACTCACTATGTTGATTCAAATTGTGTCATTCAAATGAGCTTGCTTTAGACAGACATTCAACAAATTATGTATAGATAAGCACCTCAAAGTTTTCGTCATAAATAATTAAATTTCTGACATCATTATGTAATACAATTCAGTATTACTTTCAGGGTCGATAAAATGGCCGAAAATTAAAGTTGCCCAAAACATGTAAAATGGTCAAGTATAGCTAAAAATGGTTGGATAAAACTGAAGAGGGCTGCTAAAAAGGTCAAATGCAATACAATTCCATGGAGCTACAAGATAATCTGGTGCCATATGCTACTCCACCTGGAAAAACGATTAACTCACCTGAACTCCACCGACTCCGATGACGTATAAGAGCTGAGCCATGAAAAGAGCTGCCAATAGGTTCATCAATGTCGTCCCAGAGAGGTTGCGAAGGTCGGAGAAGAGGCTACAAGAAGAAATGGAAATGTTTTACATCCTGCACTGCGATCACCATTGCATCACCAAAATTATATAAAATGTGAGTCTTTAAGATTGGCAATGTTCAAACTTGAACAGTACAAAGTGAAGAAATGTTTTAAAACTGCATATTAAAGAATAACTTATTAAATACCATATATGCCGGCATATAAGTTGACCTTGATTTTCCGAATTGTAAATGAACAACTACACACATATTTGACCTCCCACTTTTTTACTAAAAAAAACTTCGAATGAAGAATACAAGGAATTTTATGGTTTTTAAAACCTAAATGTAACCTTTTCCAAAAAATGCAGTGTCGATTTTTGAGTTATTAAATCATTTGTTTAATTTAAGAAAGATCAGTCATATACCGGTTTGCCATCTAGTGGCGGAATGTATTTCTACTTATCCTTTGTTCCTTTAATTGCAAATAGATCATTTATATTTTTGAGATTCAGTAATAAAAACAAAAGAGAAAATTTTCATTTTTATTAACTATTAAAAATAATTATCTTAAATCTTCTCAAATAAATGACAGAATATGTCAACAATGGAGCAGCTGTTTCAAAATGGCAATCACCTATGCCCTAAGATCAAATGTTTTCATAAATATCAATGTTTTTAATCTGTTATTTAAGGGTCATATTTTATATTCAGCGTATAAGTCGACCTTAAGTTTTCGGAATTTTTTTTTGCTTCAAAGTTCGACTTATATGCTGGTATATACGGTAAGCTCTTTTGCTATCCATTCATTATAATACACCAGAGTACATGGGCACTGGAGCGATTAGATTGGACATAGTAAATAAAAGTATGGTGCCATAACTTGTATTGGTCAATCCTAAAAGACGATATATCAGCCAGATTATTACAAAAATTAAACTTCGAAACCGAAATATACCTTAAAATAACACGAAAAACGCATTTCTCAAGATTCTCTTCCCAAAAACTGAAAGTTAGCAAACGCATCTGTCATGCAGAAAAGCAATGAATTTTGAATTTTGCAGATCACTATAAATAATAGATTAACAGGTAAGGTTGTCGAGCATGCTCAGTGCCTCTGCAATCTTTTTAGATAGTCATTCTCTGTTAAACAAAAGTCAACGCCGACTCATGCGAAATTCAGCTTGGTGTTTTTTTACTTTCTCATATACGTATACAGAGAAAGTATTGTTATCGTGAAAAAATTCGAAATCGAGATTTTGATGGAAATACAGGTTTTAGGTGACCCAGAGTCCATAAAAGTGGTTTTTGCCATGCCATCTGTCTGTCGGTTTGTTCGCTGTTCTGGGGCCCAAACGCGTAAATGAAATCGAATAATATTTCGTATTTGTGCAATATATCATTCTTTGCCGACCGTTTTTTTTCATAAAAATGATATTGCGCAAAAATTAAGGGTAGTTTATACTTAGCGATTTTTAGAAAAATTTTATTTACTTAAAAATGGTTCCAGAGAATTTGATTAAAATCAGTCTATTTGTAGAGACTGATACCACAAATAATACTATATATGCCATATATCTCTTGAAATCACTATATGACGTCCAGTGGCATTACAATGTACGCTAAGCTACCTTACCCAAGTCCTATGACGTCACGCCTCCGCCGTGATCCACTAAAAATCTTATTACAGCCTAAACGGTTAAAATGAATCAAATGATATCTCATATTTGTGGATAATATCATTCATAATAGACACTCTGAAGAGATGAACGATATTGCGCAACAATTAAGGGTACTTTATTCTTGGATGTTTTGAAGCAAAATTCGATTTACTCAAAAATGGCTATAAGGATTTTGATTAAAATCCATCTAATAGTGCAGTCTGATGTCACAAATAATACTTACTAAGCCATATGTCCCAAAAAGTTATTAATATCGACCAGTGGCATTAAAATATACCCTAAACTACGGTCTGAAAAAGATGATATATTGCACAAATACGAAATATCATTCGATTTTATGTACGCGTTTGGGGCTTAGAAAGCGAACTAGAACAGACAGACGGCATAGCGAAAACCAATTTTATGGACTCAGGGTCACCTAAAACGTGTATTTCCACCAAAATCTCAAAGTAGAATTGTTCACGATAACAATACTTTCTCAATATACTACGTATATGACAAAGTAAAAAATATAGCATATTAATCCGAATAGAAGTCGAGTATTTTTTAGTTAAAGGTGCGGTCGTCTTCTACGTACGAACAATGATATATAGGTGGGTATGTTACCTTTTTCTCTCAAGTAAATAACAGAATTGCGATTGTTGCACTATACTATACTTCGCATATTTTATTTCGGCTTTAGTTTTGCTCATCACAGGAAAGGATGAAGTTTGCTCTCCCAGATATCGCAGGGGCCACGTGGAGGCAAGATCAACAAGTTCTTCACGAGCACCAAAAACTCGCAGTTACAATGCGATAGATAGGCCGAGGAAATAAAAACCTTTGAGGCATACAAAATTACAGCGTCAACGTGCGATGAAGAAGAAAATGTAAAGAACTATCAAGCAAAAATGAATGATGATGGCGTAATGAACTGAACTTGAGGTAGCATGGCAGAAAAAAGGCCTTATTGAATTAAAAAAGTTACTAAGTGGAGAAAACAATTTTTTACCGTCTTTCCTAAATTTAATGCTTTTTAAGCAAAACGGAAGAATTGCTTTACTTATATAAAGCAAAAATTCAAGATGGAGTTTTGATTGAACAAATGGAATGATTTTAACAGTATATCTCATGTTACAATTAACTTTAAGACAAGTTTTAGCTGTTCCCGTTACGATTGCAGATAACTTACCAAAATTTACTCCTATAGTTTTGCTTTCACCAATTTTCAAAAATCGGTATTCTAGTTTTCAAAACTGTTAACTCAAAAAACTGAAAAGTAAATTTACATATCAAAGTATGAATTCCAATATGAATTATTAATTCACAAAATTGATAAAACCTCTTTCTGTCAAATTCCGTGATTTAATCATTCAAAATACTCCAGTATAACGAATATTTGATGGAAAATAGTGATACCTTTTTCGCTTCTGGCTCCAAGATACACGAGATGGGTTTTAAAATATCCTATTATGATGTGACCAAGTTATTTTGAATTCAGAGCGATGTTTTAATTATAAAAACACAAATTTTTCAATCATGAAAAAATATCGTGAGATTATGGTAAAGAAGAAGAAGACCCTCCCTAAGGACTGCATAACCTTACAGAGGTGGGAGGGTTTGTGTACTCTTACGAACCAAAGAGCTATGCCGGCGGGAGATAATTCTCCTGGTAGGACCATCCAAGCCGGAAAGGTCTGAGGGGAAGAGTCAGACTAAGAAGCAGTCTTGGGGATTTTACATCCCCCTGTGCAAGGGCAGCAGCTTGCACAGTACCTCTGTAGGTGGTGATCATGTGGATCTGAACAGCTACAGATGGGTAATCACTCTGTGAAACTGCGATGAGGAAAGCAAGGGGAAACTACCTCATTATATTTCCCATGATAGGCTGAAAAGCTGAAATACCTCTATGGATCTTTCTGGGGTAAAATATTCCGGAGGTAAAATAGTCCCCCAATCGGATCTCCGGGTGGGGACTACCCTAGGGGATGCACAGAGGAAATTTAACATTAATAGGAAAGCAAGTGGTGAGAAATTAAGAATAGGCACATGGAATGTTAGGACTATGAATTCAGGGGGTAAACTAGAGAACATAAAAAGGGAAATGAGAAGGAATAATGTAGGTATAGTAGGTCTTAGTGAAGTTCGGTGGGAAGGAGAAGGCGAGATAAATTCAGACGAAATAGATTAGATTAGAAATAGATTAATTGTAACTAATACATGGTTTAAGCATCACCAGCGGAGACTTTACACATGGAGAAGCCCAGGAGACCAGAGACGATACCAGATAGATTACATACTAGTCAATGAAAGATTTAGAAATAGCATTAAAAATGTGAAAACACTACCAGGGGCAGATATCGATTCTGACCACAACCTTTTGGTGGCAAATATACAATGTAGACTGAAGAGCGTTAAGAGAAACGTAAGAGTTAACAAGAAATGGAACTTAGAGGAACTCCTTAAAAACAAGGAGGCTATCATGACTGAGCTGGAGGAAAGGTTGGGGGAGAGAGATGAAGAAAATAGGAAGAATGTAGATGAGGAGTGGAGATACATCCATAGCAACATTAAAGATGTAATGGAAAAGAAGGTAGGAAAGATAACGGGTGAAAGAAACAAAAAACCCTGGATCACAGCAGCCATGCTGCAAAAAATGGAAGAGCGGAGAAAGTGGAAGAACATAAACACTGAAGAAGGCCAAAGAAAGTACAAGGAGTTAAATAATGCTTTAAGAAGGGAAACAGATAAAGCCAGAGAACAGTGGATAAATGAGAAATGCGAGGAGATTGTCGAATGTGAAAGAATTTGTAGAACAGACCTCATGCATAGCAAAGCAAGGGAACTATTCAAGAAAAAAGCAAGAAAGATAGGACGTAAAGGAATCATGAACAAAAGTGGTAAAATAGTATCGGAGCCAGACAAGGTAAAGAATGTCTGGAAAGAATACATTGAGGTTCTGTATGACAAAGAAGGAAAGCCAAGAAATATTGAATTAAATGAAGAAGAGGATGTGGAAGAAGATCAGCTAGGACCAAGTATTCTCGAGTCTGAAGTTAAAAGAGCAATTGATGACATGAAAAGAAGAAAGGCAGTTGGGAGTGATGATATACCCGTGGACGTTCTTAAGGTTTTGGGGTCTAAAGCAGTTAAGCAACTCACAAAATTTTTTAACCAAGTATATGATACTGGCGTATGGCCTGAAGATTTTTTAGATGTTGTGATGGTACCACTGGAGAAAAAGAACAATGCAAAATGTTGTAAGGATTACAGAACTATTAGTTTAATTTCTCATACAGCTAAAGTTCTAACCAGAATAATAACCAAAAGAATTGAATGTAAAATAGAAAAGGAGCTGCAAGATAATCAGTTTGGTTTTAGAAGAGGAAGGGGGACTAGAGATGCTATAGGATGTATGAGGATGATGATAGAAAGAGCGCTAGAAGTCAATAAAGATATGTATTTTTGTTTTGTAGATTGGGAGAAAGCTTTTGACCGAGTGAAATGGGATAAGATGCTGGGTATTTTAAACAAAATAGGAATAGATTGGAAAGATAAAAGACTGCTTAAAAACCTTTACTTTGATCAAAAGATTAGAGTCAGGGTTGAAGGAGAAGAAACAGAAAGTACTTCAATAGGGAGGGGAGTGAGGCAGGGTTGTCCTATTTCACCAGCGATATTTAATATGTATGCAGAAACAATAACAGAAGAAGCGTTGATGGAAGAGAAAGGATTTAAGATAGGAGGTGAAAGTATTACCACCATTAAATACGCAGATGATCAGGGCTTAATAGCAGAAGGCGAGAAAGAGCTTCAGAGGATGACAGACAGACTAGTTGAGGTTGGCCAACAATATGGAATGAAGATCAATACAGAAAAAACGAAAGTCATGGTGGTTTCAAAGGAACATAAAGAATTAAATATAATGGTAAATGGCCAAAAATTGGAACAAGTAAGTAGTTTCAAATATCTCGGCAGTATTTTAGCACAGGATGGAAGTAGTACACAGGACATCAGAAGTAGGATTGCAATGGCAAAGGCAGCATTTAACGAGAAGAAGGAGCTTCTCACAAGCAAGAAAATAAATCTAGAAACAAGGAAGAAATTAGCAAAATGCTACATATGGAGCATAGCTCTTTATGGTGCAGAGACGTGGACGATAAGGAGAAAGGAGGAAAAATATTTAGAAAGTTTTGAGATGTGGGTATGGAGAAGAATGATGAAAGTGAAATGGACAGAGAGGAAGAGAAACGAAGAAGTATTAGAAATGGTGGGAGAAGATAGGATGCTAATAAAAACAATCAGGAAAAGAAAAGCAAATTGGATAGGGCACATATTGAGAAGACAGTGTTTACAAAGAACGATCTTAGAAGGAAAAATTAGTGGAAAAAGAGGAAGAGGGAGAAAAAGAATAGGAATATTAGATAATATAAAGCAGGGATATACTACTTATAGAGGTATAAAAGAGGCTTCTAGGGAGAGAGAGAAATGGAGGCAGCGATTCAGTTAAAACCTGTCTTCGGACAGAAGCATGATGATGATGATGATGAATCTTCAACCAAACGATAGCGAAAGAGGACGATTGTCTCTAATGCAATCATAAGTTAAAGTAATTTAGTGAGGGTTCAGGGTTTCCGAAACCTTAAGTGCTGCGCGCCACCATCGCTTATGGGGTCGCAGGAGAGTCCAGGGTGGCAGAAGTTTTACTGCGTGTAATGAGGAGAATGAGTTTAACAAGGGAATGGAGAAGATAAGGAAGAAAATGAAGAGTTCCTAATTGAATGGAGTGTGGCGGCATGTAATGAGATTACAACTGAATAGCGACAAAGTTTGGAAATTTCCTCCATTTAGGAGAAAGCAAAGGACAAAGCTATTAAACAACCTGTGGTGATACACATAAATGAAAATTTATATTATTTTAGTCAAGGCGGTTGCCAAAACTTTAACAGTTTTTTTGAGAATACGCGCGCAAATATTAAAATGTAAGCTCGATTTGAATTTAAAAAATGCATTGAGAACAATTGTCATCATAAATGTATTGTGTGTATAAATTTATATAACACTTAGCGAAGATATAAAAATTATGTAGTTGTAATTAGTAGTATAATGTACTAACCACTTTACGAGAATTACACGTGCCGCTTGAACTTGCCAACAAATCATTGATTGCTGTAAGGTTATGACTAGTATTTTCACTGAATATATCATTATAATCATCAGTCCTTATAAATCCAATGATGGGCGATGGCCTCTCCAAGACCCTCCAGTTTTCTCTATTCATTTAAAGGTGGGTCTAAGAACTTCACAATCTCTCTGTCCCACCTGTCTTTTGGTATTCGTTTCTGTCTCTTGATGTTTCTTGGGATGTATTCGATGATGTCCAACGCTGATCATTACTTCTCGCAATATAAACCGCCCACTGTCACTTTAACACTTTTAAGTCGCAGAACCCTGTCTTCTTTCTTAACCAGTCGTTCTTTTTGCGGTCGCTTCGGATAATTCCTCCGTTTATAATATTATTCTGTATTACTTTTGTTTGAAATATTTTTTGTAGAACGCATTGTTAAGGAGATATTCCATTTATTTAATATTTGCTTAAATATTTGATGGATGTAAAACAGTACTGTATTAATGATGATTATTGTTATTGCTGATAGAGGACGATCATCATCATCATAGGTAGTCTGTCCGTAGACAGGTCCATGATTATTTATGGTAAAGCTGGTTCTGCAGATACTCTTATTTTCCGCTGTCCTCTTCATATCTTGATAACACTCTTTCCCGTTCAAATCGTCTATCAGCTGAAACCTTTTCCTACCTCTTTCCCTTTTTCCATCTAGTTTTCCTTCTAACATGTCTTTAATCATACTCTCTCTCCTCAGGTAATGTCCAACCCAGTTTGCCTTCCTCTTTCTAATAGTGTGTATAATCATTCGCTTCTCTCCTACTCTTCGTAGCACTTCATCGTTTTTCATCCTACCTGTCCATTTTATCTTTAGCATTCTCCTCCAAGTCCACATTTCAAAGCTTTCCAAGTATTTGATGTCATTTTTCCTTAGCGTCCATGTTTCTGCCCCGTACAAAGCTATACTCCATACATAGCATTTTATGAACTTCTTACGGATATCTTCCCTTATACTCCCAGTAAGTAGGTGCTTCTTTCTTCTGAAAGCCACTTTTGCTTTTCCTATTCTAGTCCTGATCTCATCCGTACATTTTGCCTCTCTTGTTATGATGCTTCCAAGGTATTTATAGTCTGAAACTTGTTCAAATGCTTTCCTCCAATACTTAGCTCAGATTCTCTTCTTTCCTCGATATTCGAATGAACTTGGATTTTTCTGTATTTATTTCCATACCGTATTTTCTACCTGTTATTACTAGTCTATTTATCATTTTCTAGAGTTCCTCTTCCTTTCTTGCTACAAGTACTTGATCATCCGCGTATTTTACTGTTCTTATAATCCTTCCTCCAATTTTGAAATCTCCTGTGCTTTCTAACTCTTCTTGCATTGGACCTTCTCCATAAATATTGTATAGGGTCGGTGATAGGCAGCAGCCCTGTCTTACTCCTTTACCGATATTTACCCCGTAGGTGTCTGCATTCTCAAACCTGACCTTTACAACTTGATTCGCATATAGATTCCTAATCAGGCTCCCGTCTTTCCAGCCTATGTTATTTAATATCTTCATCAACATTACCCAATTTACTCAATTAAAGGCCTTCTGCCAGTCTACGAAACATACGCAGATATCTTGACTGTACTCTATTGCCATTTCTGATATGATTCTAACTACCCCTATAGCATCTCTAGTTTCTTGTCCTTTTCTGAAACCTAATTGATCTTCCACTAGCATTTCTTCTGCCTTTTTCTCCAGCCTTTTATTAAGAATCCTCGTGATGATCTGCGAAGTGTGTGACAGAAGACTTATCGTTCTGTAGTCTTTACACTGCATTGCCTTTGGGTTATTCTTTAGAGGGATCATTGTTACTTCTAGGAAATCACGAGGCCACTCCCCCATGTCGTAAAGCCTATTACTTAATTTCGTGATCGCTTTTAGTCCTTCTGATCCCATGACCTTAAGTACCTCAGCCGGTATTCCATCGCTGCCTGTGGCTTTCCCTTTCTTTGGTTATACTATCGCCTTTTCTACTTTGCTTTCCAAAATACTTAGTCCTAAGTTGTCTTCTTCAATATTTTCCGTATCTTCCAGTTCTATTTTTGCTGTATAGTTCCTTAATGTATTCCTCCCATGCCTGTGATACATCCTTTGTTTCTGAGATTATCTTCCCATCCGTATTCATAATTCCTTTACCACGAATTCCATTAGACTTCTTATCTTCTAATTTCAGTGCCCTAGCATACATCATATAGTACCGTCCTAACTTCTCCATTTTTCTTTTATCCAATTTTCTCTAGCTTTATCTGTTACCCTTCTCATTACACATTGTTTATACGTGTACAGTTGGCACTACCTTCTTCACTGTTAACGTTTTTCCATTTTCGTCTCTCATCCATTTTCTCCATCATTTCCTTAGTGATCCATGGTTTTCTGATTTTCTTCACTTGTTTTCCAATCTCTTTATCTAAGGTATCCCTGATACTGGTTTTAATTTCTTCCCATTCTTTGGTTTGTTTTCCAAATTTCTTAGGCGATCTTCCAACTTCATGTTGACTAAATCCTGCCTTTCTTTCAGTTTTTCTAGGTCCCAAGTCTGTCCTTTTGTCGTTTATCTTATTATTTTGAGCTTTGTACTTACGTCAACTATTAGAAGGCCGTGATCTGAATGAATGTCTGCTCCTGGTAATGCCTTGTTGGTCTTTATGCTGTTCCTGAATCTTTGTTTTACTAGGATGTAAGCTATTTGGCATCTCATTCTATTTCCTGGACTTTTCCATTTGTAGAACCTTCGTTTGGTTTTTGAACCATATATTAGTCACTACATGGTCATTATTGATGCAGAATTCTACCAGTTTTTCCCCTCATCGGTTTCTCTTCCCAAGTCCGTATTGCCCGACAATATTATCTTCCTGCCCTTCTCCGACAATGCTGTTCCAATCTCCCATTATTATGCAGTTTACCTTTCCTCTTCCATCTTCTTCGTAAATGTCATTAATTTGCTCATAAATCTCCTCGATTTCTTTATCTTCATGAGCTGACGTTGGCATATATACCTGGATTATCAGCATGTCCACTGGGACTGCTTTTAGCCTTATTGCCATCAATCTATCGTTAGTTGCTATTATCTTTGTCACGCTCTTCATCATATCTTTCCTAAGTACCAGAGCTTCTCCCCTTCCCCCACTATTTCCTCCAGAGTAAACTACCGTGAACTCTTCCGAGTCGAACTATCCTTCTTCTTCCCATCTAGTTTCGCTCAGTCCTATAACGTCAACTCTGTTTCTTCTCATTTCTTCTTTCAAGTTCTCTAGCTTTCCTGCCTTTCTCATAGTTGTTACGTTCCAAGTGCCTATTCGTAAATTACTTTCGACAAATGTTTTCCTCAAGGCAGTCCCCGATTGGGGGACTGTTTTACCTCCGGATTGTTTTATCTCGAGAGAACTCATATTGTCCAACCATATAATCATTACTAGGGATTGTAATGTGATAATTTCCCTCTTGCTTTCTACATCGCAATGCTGTAGCCGTTCAAATCGTCCCGATCAAGCCTACATCTGTATTGGATACAGACCCAGTCAACATCGTTTGTTTTCGGCTCTATACCATACTGACAGTACTGCTGTCTACTGCCAGGCACTGATGATAGTTTTTTTTTATAAAACCTCCATTCGCAGAGTTTGAACCCCGGAAATTTGTAATGGGAAGCCAACAGGCTAACCACTACACCACCAGTACGATATGAGTCACGAAGTACGTAAACTTGCCATCAAATTTTGAAATGCCTTAATTTCGATAAAAATGAGAAATATTCTCTAAGTTCTCTTGCAATATATTTTCTTATATATATATAGATTCCGCGTGGCTCAAATGCTGTTGCCTTGGAGATCGTATTGGTTTATATACGACTTTAGCTCTTGAAGCATGGTGATTTTTTTAAGCGCATGCAGTATGCAAGCACCGACAACTCGTATAATAAATGAAAGGAAATGTGTTATCCATGACGAAGAAATTAACTTAAATACGTTAATTTTCGTTACGTATAAACATAGCTTTTGTAAATACCAAAATTGTTAATTTACGACGAAGGAATGAACGTGAACGTAAGGAAGCATACAGATTGCTACCGCTCATTTCAAGTGAGGAATGTTTTAGATAATTTTCAATTGTTTTATTAATTACAACTGATTATAAAATAAATCGGTAAATCACAAATTCAATATTTCCTTGACATCGCTTCTTATATAAATCGTTTTGCAGTGCTTAAGAATTAGACTAAGCCATTAATATTTATTTTTTATATGATAGCTTAAATCGTAAAGAACGCCTTTGAAAACTCAGTGCACTCGGACATGGAGTAAACCTTACCATTCTTGTTTATTTTAGCACGATTCTCCAACTCCCTGCATTTAAAATGCCAAATAAAGATATCTATAAAAATTTTGATCATAATAACGGATAAACAGAATAAAAACTAAATAATTTTATTGTAAACAATTTAAATTAACTCAATTTTAATAATTATAATTAAAAAACCTTATGTGGCCAGCACATGACTTTCTCCATACTTGTAGTATTCTCATGTAAAGTAAGATTGCATTAAATATCTCCTACGTAATGTACTGAAAATAGAATATTGATTAGTTTTTAAGACAACATATTTGCGATACTTCTTATAGCAATGTATGAAATAGTAAAATACCTAAATTAGTATGAAATCGGTTAAAAAAGAACAAAGAAAGATGAAACCAAGACAAAGGAGAAAATAAACAAAAGAAATCAACAAAAAACGGCACATGAATACGGAAGGAGAAATTGTTTTAACGAACCAGTAGCGCTAGCCTTTCCAATGCTGAATTTAAAATCAGTGAAAAAAATTGTTTCCTGTTGTAAAGCGGGGTAAATTTTTACAGTGCAAGCTGTTGAAAAGATCATTTAAAAAGATATAATCTCAAATGTAACTCTAAGCTAATATTTTTATTTTGTCTAATAAGTCGCCATATTTCTTTTCGTATGTACTCAGTTTTTATTAAATACGTTGTTCCTGAAATTATCCGGCCTGTGGCGTCCGTGTACACTGATAAGTTAGGAATAAAATAAACATCTCCGAAATAACAGGTTTTACGAAAATTTGTTTTAAACAAAAGTTGCTGAGAATATTATTCTCTACAATAATGCTATTTACAAACATTACTTATAATGAAGTCTTAAAGGAGATATTTGACAAAAACCGAACAAATCAAAACACTTTCTAAATGATGCATTCTAGGAAAAAAAAACTTAAAAGTTGCAGAGAATAACATTTTCTAGAATTTTAAAACTCAATGTTATTAAATATGATGTTTTAATGGAGAAAATTGATAAAAAGGAAAAAGAGACCAAGAGTAAAGTGTCACTTCCGGTGGATCAATTGTTGTCAAAAGCTTATCAGATCTTGATTTAGATTAAAAATAAGAAATATAAAATTTGGTGATGACCTGATTGTTAGTTCTTGAGTTAGAGCGCCCACAAAAAACCTATCACATAGACACTGAGAAAATTTCCAAAACGTGTATTTCCGTTGAAATCTCGAATTCGGTTTTTAATGAAAACAATACTTTCACCTACTACATACGGAGAAAGTAAAAATTAAAATCTTCGTAATAAAGTTTTTAATATGATCATTCCAAGAATATTCAGTCGCCTCCAGCAACGGAAGTGCTTTCGTTCCCGCAACTTATGCAGCCTGTGGAACATCCATCTAAAAAAAGTCCAAAACCTAACGCAAAAAACTAATAGAATAACGCCTTAGACCAGGCGTTTCCAACCTTTTCCATGCGACGAGCACCAAGTTGTATTCTGGTATATCAAGCGAGCACCAAGCTAAATCCTAGAATATCGAGCGAGCACCACTATACTTTTGCGAAAAAATAATGATCATTAATACTAAAATCATACCAATGTCAATGTTATTAGTAATGTTCTCATAAACGTTTAGAAAGAAAGAAACATCATATTAAATTAATTATGTTAGGAAATGAGGTTAAATAATCGCAGAGGTGCACAACCAGACTGCCGAAGAGCACAATCAAGCTTTCAAAGAGCACAGCGGTGCTCGCGAGCACCAGATAGGGAACCCCTTCTTTAGGTTCTTGAACTATTTGTAGACTCAGCAATCTTTAAAAGATAAAGAGGATTCTCCGGTACTCCAGCCTTGAAACAAATTTTTTATATTTTTAAATAAGAGAATTACAACCTTTGGTTGCATCCATTTGTTTCTACTGCACCATAATCAATTCATTAGCGGGAAAATTAGTCCCCTAATTATCTATCAACACCTCCAAATCGTTTTCATTTATTTGATAAACAAATTTCTTCGCGGCACCCATAAAAATCAGCTGCGGCGCCCCAGTATGCCGCGGCACCCAGTTCGGGAACTACTTCTTTAAAGGCATAAGAATACGGAGCTTCGAATGAAAACTAAGGAATTCAGAGAGTCGATATCATTAACATTTGTAAGCCTGGGAAAGGCGTGCTTCCCTTTAATGGAAGGAGGGTGCCCTTTAATACCTTAGGGAGGAATCCGAAAGAGTGATATAAACAGAACGTTGCTTAAGCCGATAGAGAGAGAGAGAGGGAGGAAGAGCTCTTATCTTCCAAGAGGTGACTTCGGAAGGGAGAGCGAGAGGCAGAGGGAGACGAGAGGCTGCTTCTTGGAAGGGTCGAATGGCGAGGGCGAGAGAGTTGAGTTTACAGAGGGACGCAGAAAGAGGATGAGAATTATCGACTAAGACGGAGACCGGTACTAAGGGCAAAAAAAATGTCCGTCGAGTTGGAAGAAATCTTAGCTAGAGTGAAACTCTTCGATACTGCAGAGGAAAAAGGGAAAAAAGGTCGGCGGAGAAGAAGAAAAACGAAGCGGAAACGGCGGTCGGGGGATTTGGAGGACGTGAGGGAGATAATGGGTGCAGTGAGCGAAACGGAAGGGTTGCTCTTCCTATTGGCGAGAGCTCTCTTCCTCTTTCGCATTCCGAGATGCGTTTCAGTTTCCAGCGATTCGAATCGCATATTCCCTTGTTTGACAAAATTGAGTCTCCTTACTAGTCAGTCACGTGACTCGTGCGTTTGAAAGAAACGCAGGGTGAGGTGTCGTGGGGTGGGCCCAGGAATCGGCAATAGATATGACAGGGAGATTCGCTTTTTTTCAATTCGATATAAAGCCCGACACGAGAAGAGCCGCAACACAGGGGAAATTAAAAATTTTCAATCAATGTTTCTGAACGGTCTTATAGGTAAACGTGAACTTTCGGGAATTGAAGTCACGAGGAAATCTGGTGTTCTAGACATTTTATACGGGAGAAGGAGTTGGTTTAGGGAAACGCAGGTTGCCGAATCCTCCTCTGCGACAAAACGAACGGCGAAGGGAAAGATTCTCTCGTATAAAAATACTGCTAACATTTAATGCGCATCGGAAGATGACTGTAACTAAGGCCAATCGATTTCTCTTGTTCTACGGCTTTCATTCAATGAGCGAGAGATATGGCGTCTCGCATTGATGATCGTGATAACGGCAGCAGAAACTATGGAGATAGCTGTCGAGTTTATTTTAATTAAGCAATTAATTTAGAATAAAAACCACCGAATTATTCAGCTCCATCCCATAAAATTAGTCTCCATAAAGTACACCAATAATTATCTTTGTATTATGGATAATAGCATAAAGACCTCATTTATCTACGTTACCTAAATAAATATATAATCCATGAAACTGACACCTTAAACAGATTACAATTTGCTATGATTGCCGTCAACTGAATGCTAGTACTAAGGAAATAAAAGTCAGAGAGATTATATCACTAGGTTTAAGGACTACTAGATACTTCAACTAATGTGATTGTCGAAGGGCACAACCATAAAGATAAAAATTGTGAAATTAATTTTGGTACAGAAAAACATCGAGATTAGCGCTGCTAGTAATTATAAAAAGTGTACAAGAGAACAACGTCAGCGATACTTTAGTGCACTGCACCCCTAACTACTCACCAATCTGGTACATTAAAGCGTTAAATATAGATGCATATAAGTTGATGTAACGAATTCATATTTTATAATTTAATATTGTTTTATAATTTCACACATCAATTTTCACTGATTATCTCGTGAAATTATCCACAGGCTCTTGATTGCTTTTTGAATAATTTCAACTAATACAATTGTCTATTATGAAACTGCAACTACAATAATTAAAAACAAATCTCAGAAACCATCGTTTGTCTATAAAATATAATTCACAGCGCTAGTAATGGGAAGCTCGTTCTCACTCCGTTATAATTGAACAGAGCGACACTTAACATGGTGGGCGCGTCCTGCGAATCGCCATTTCCGATGGATAAAAAAAGGTCGGAGGAAAACGAAAAAAGGGGAATTAAAGAAGGATATTGTTAGAGAGGGAAAGAGAAAATTAGGGAGAGAGGGAATGGAGAAAGTAGAGAAAAGTTGGGAAGGTTGATTGCAAATTTAGGTGAGAGGAGTAAGGGAAGGCCAGAGAAGTAGAGAAGAATGCAAATTGGGACAGAAAGAGTGAACATAGAATGATTGCGAGGGGAAAGAACGGAGATTAGGAAGGGAAGGAGTGTAGAGGGAGTAATGGTAGCGGAAGAGAGGGAAAAGGGAAGCGGAAGGGGGAGGGGAAAATGGAAGGGAATGGGGAGGGGCAGAAGGGAGGAGTTGGAAAAGGAGAGTAAGAAAGGGGTGGTGGAGGGTATGCAGTGAGGAATGCGGAGGAGTTAGAGAGAGAGGGAGGGAGAAGGTCAAAAAGGAAGGAGGGGGTGAAAGGAGAAGAGGAGTGGAGAGAAGTGGTGGCAGACGAGAGAGGGGGGAGGAGGTGAGAGGAGAGGGAGGAGGTGAGAGGAGAGGGAGGAGGTGAGAGGAGAGGGAGGAGGTGAAAGGAGAGGGAGATAGATAGATAGATAATCGTCTTTATTCGGGCGAAATTTAGACCATAAGGTCCATTCTTACATTTAAGGAGGTTAGAGGGAAGGGAGGAGGGGAGAGGAGAGGGAGGAGGTGAGAGGAGAGGGAGGGAGTGAGAGGAGAGGGAGGAGGTGAAAAACGAGGGAGGGGGAGGGAGGAGGTTAGAGGGGAGGGAGGAGGTGAGAGGAGTGGGAGGAGGTGAGAGGAGAGGGAAGATGTGAGAGGGAAAGGAGGAGGTGAGAGGGGGAGGAGATGAGAGGGGAAGGAAGAGGTGAGAAGAGAGGGAGGAGGTGAGAGACGAAATATGGGGAGGGAAGAGGTAAGAGGATAGATAGATAGATAGATAATCGTCTTTATTCGGGCGAAATTTAGACCATAAGGTCCATTCTTACATTTAACCCTTCGTCAATATAATTAATACAAGAAAAAGAATAAAGTAAGGTATAACAAAAAACATTATATAAACATTATGTACCTAAATCATACAAAGTAAAATGATAAAATTAATACAGATTTGTGTTTGTGGGGAAAACCTAGGTAAAAACAGACATGTCCTCCCTAGTAAAACCCACGCAGGAAAACACCCACTATGAAGGGGGGGTGTGAAAAACCTGCGAAGGAGAGGAAGGAGGTGAGAGGAGAGGGAGGAAGTGAGAGGATAGGGAGGTGATGAGAGGGGGGGAGGAGGTGAGAGGGGAGGGAGGAAGTGAGAGGGGAGGGAGGAGGTGAGAGGGGAGGGAGGAGGTGAAATTGGAGGTGGGAGGTGAGAGGAGATCAGCAAGAGGTTCAGAACGAGGTCGAATCATAAATCTTTTCCTTTCCAGAGAACTCAAGAGGGCTAATGGTACTCACTTTCCGAGCGCTCCCGCGCCAAGCGCGATTTTTTTTACATATCTACTTTATTTTTCGTCCAGGATACCCATCCGAAGCTCACTTCTGCACCCCTGATGAATAATGAATGCGTACCGAAGAGGGAGCGTGAGGTGCGTGCCCGACGAAGAGAAAGAAGCGAGGGATATTTTAGGATTATCAATAATTCGTAAGGGTGTGAGAAATAGAGCGCGTAGGCCTGAATAGTAAAATGGCGCATTATCTATCATTTGCAGCCTTCATGATAGACGATGTAACGTGAGCGGATGGGCTTGAATCGGTGACCACACGTTAGATACCTTTTAGGGTCTGTAGAAAAACTTGCAGCCAGCAAGCAGCAAGCCGTGAGATATAGGTGCCTCATAGATACAAATCTCTCATTTTCCATCGGCAAGCAATGAGCAAATGATGGGTTACTTTCGATAGTCAAATTTTTACATACTAGCCAATGTTTTTTAGGCTTCTTGGTGCCTATCACGTAGCCCACGTCTTATTCGAAGACAAAATGCGTGGAAAAGGGAAAAATTTTCGCCGGTGCGCATGCGTCTCAGCCTATGCTTCTGTCTGTGCCATTGTTTGAAAGTTGCAAACGCGTCAATTAGGTGATGGGAAACCTTTCCAAAATAAATTGAACTGCCTTTCAAACATTCCTCTCAGACTACCGAAAAACATAAAATCCCTCCAAAACCCACCGCAGGTGGAAATATAAAATCGAGCCAAGCTAAAAGCCAAAAAAATCATCGGAATCATCAGAGAAGCCCAAAATCATCAAAAATAAAACCCAGATCTATCCAGAACTACTTACTTGACACATCACGAACGTAATTGAAATAAGGAACAGCTAGAGAAGGCTATGGTAACGCTACAAAGATCCCACTTACATTACCATATACAAGGAAATGGACAAAGAAATAAAAAACAAATTCCTACGCATCTAAATAATTTTTTTACCGAAAAAACTGCCTCGATGGCAGGAATGGGTTTTTATTTTCATACCGTTGATTTTCAAAGCGGCATCAAATCGATGCCCAAATTTGTTTTGAATAAAAAATTCGACGAAATTTTTTAGCTGAAAATCTTTAACACCCACACAGCTGTCTTCGAATAGGCTAAAATTTGAGAGGGTTTTGTTATTCCTCTAGAGTTAAAGAGCAACGTGTCACTAATTTTTCTCCAGGTGCAATTTTTCCTTTGCTTACGGGATTTGTCCGTAAAACAGTCTTGGGAAATTCTTAAAATTTCATCTCTGATTAAATTCGTTAATTTCTACCTCATTGATCATATAAGACCCAGAGAAAGGAAAATGTTTTCTTTCTCACCAAAAATGCACGTGTCAAACGATGCGTTCCACTTTATTATTATCGGATTTATATCTCCGAGATTTAAGGTTGTAATTATGTGTTCTCACCGACTTTTTGTAGCAAATGTTGAACTTTCTCCGAAAAAATATTCTAAGCGGTGCTTCACAGATCATGTAAGACAGGCATGTCAAAGAAGCATCCGGGTCACATTAAAGCGACGAATGTTATAAAAGGCCGAATTGCAGCGATGGGTGTTATAGAAGGGCCACAGTTGTTTAATATGGGCCACAGCTGGAAAGATAGACTTTAGCTAAAAGATTGGACGCTTGTTTTACAATTAAAAACAATAATTTAGAAAATGCGTTCTTTTGCAGTTCGGTAACTATGAAAAAATATTGTCTCCTTTTCGCTAAAATAAAGCATTTATATGAAATCCCACACAATTCACGTGAAACAAAAATTAGCTATCTGGCCACGGTAAGTCACGGAAAGAGCAGTATGCAGCCCGAAAGCGGCAAGTTTGGCATGCCTGATTTAAGGGTTTGTCATATATGAGGTATATTGGATTTACCCGGGTAACGCCGAGTACTTCAGCTAGTAATTACTAAACGTGAAAGTCAAAATCCCTCTAACCCTCCTTCCATTAACAAAACCCCCATTCTGAGGCACAAGCCCAGATTCCTTGGAAATGGCCACACAACGAGTAGCACAGTCAAAGCAACAGCCATAAAAATCTAATAAACCCTCTGCAATGCCGTAAAAGCTCCCAAAACGTCCCGAACAAAGCACACTAATAAGACCCATCTTCGTTTATTACGGAGAAATTGTATTCATTACTATAAAATACATTTGATGTGCCCAGATCATGACTTTCTCCATAGAGAGTAAAGAATACGATTGAAATAGTAATTAAAACATTGCTCTTGACAACAGCGTCCTCAAGAATAGCTATCAGAAATTACACTCCTGAACAAATTATAAGCCCTTTTAATTACTTTCACAATCAAAAATAATTTGAATCGCTTTTAACAATAGTACTTACAACTTGTAAGTACTATTGCAATCATATTAGTTACTCTGAAAGGAGAAAGTCATGTGCTGGCAAAATCGGGTTTTTTCCTTATTAACTCTTCTAGCAATTGAGCCGATCCCATGCCATTGTGTAAAATGTAAACTGTTCCAGCATAAAAAATATAGCACTAGAAAAACTCTGAAATCTATAATAAAGTATCAAACAGCAGAGACTCGTATTGTCGATATAAGCAAATATATTTTTATGAAAGCTAATAGTTCAAGATTCGTTCGAAAATTTGATTAATTCGATTTTTTTAAAGCCTGTAATGAAATTAAGAAATAATTGTAAAGTACGTCATTCACCTTTGAAGGTCAAAGCCACATTATTGCCTTTTGCTAATACAGCATAAACCTGTTCTCAGGTTAGGTCGCTGTTCGCGTGCACCGTTACGTTCCTCTAGAACTCCTCAATCCGCAAAACTGCGAACAACAACTAAATAAACGGGAAAATGGAATTCAGTTTCCACATCTGCGAGAATGGACCATAGCGTGAATTTTTTACCGTACGGATGACCGTAGGGCATAGAAATAGACAATTTTGGTAAAACTGGTGAATTTTGGGAATAATTTAAAAAAGGAAAATATTCTGCTATGACCGGGAATCGAACTCGGGTCTTCCACTTGCCGGGCAGATATTCTACCACTAAACTAGCGCAGCAGATAATTCCATCAATTTCTAGCTTTGGCAATCTCACCATTTGAGAGGGAGGGGTTTTTCATCGACGTATCTCTTGGAGGACGTCCGTTGGGGCTAGTTGAAACTAGCTTGGCTAGCCCAGACCTAACTAAAGAAAACACCCGCTTTCAGAAAGGGGAAAAATAATCTGCTACGATAGTTCAGTGGTAGAATATCCGCCCGGTAAGTGGAAGAGCTGGGTTCTATTCTCGGCCATAGCAGAATTTTTTCCTGTTTCAAAATTATTCCAAAAATTAGAGCTTATGCCTATCTGCATATTATCCTTAGAAAACATTATTCCATAAAAATTGTTGAATACAAAATGACAAATTTAAGAAGGAGAAAAGTAAGATGAATGAGAATTTTATTTAACTCACCATGAATGATGCAGCCGGCAAATATAAGATCTTGGGTATAGAGTTATTTGAGAATGGCTTTGGTTGGAAATGGCAGAAGAAGAGGTTGTGCTCTGAAGCTTTTTTTTGTTCTTATTTTTTATAAATTTGAATAGAGAGAGCTACCACAGAGACAAAGCTTCTTTTTAACTTGATCCTTCTTTCCATGAATAGATCAACATGTATTATTTTATCTTTTATTTAATTGGCCATCATATATATATATATATATATATATATATATATATATATATATATATTTACGTGTCTCTTCGACGCCCCCAGCAGCCTGCCAGCTTGGTCCTCAACTTGGTGAGTGTCCGCTGGGCTTCCCTCAACACCTTGTTGCCACCCTCATCACTACCTTTTCTTTTCCTTTAGTTAATATATATATATATATATATATATATATATATAATATAACGATACGGAAAAAGGAATAATATGATGAAATAAATGCAACGAGAGGTTGAGAGGGATAGGAAGGAGCCAGTGAACACTTGCCATACGGTGTTGGACGTCCACAGCGATAGAGGAAGGCTTGTAATTTGCAGCTTTCGGGCAACACACGCCCTTCTTCAGTGAGAGAAATACGGAGACTAAAAATAAGCGTAACACTGGCGGTAGGGGTTCGGGAAAAGAGGGGGAAGAGGAAAGAGGGGTAAGGGGAAAGGAAAAAGAGGGGTGATTGGAGTGGGAGTGTTAGCGAAGGTTTAAACCTGGTAAGGAGAGGGAGCTGAGGATGTCAATATGGGCTAGTTCCCATTGACGGAGTTGTGGCGCGGGGAAACTACTTGGAAGAGCACGAATAGTTTTTACTGTGAAGCAGCTATTGAAGGGAAAGGAGTGGGTTAACGCATGGTCGGCCACCGGAAGGGGGCGCCTAAGAGAAACGCTATTCCAATGGCCGTTCATGCGGATGTTAAGGGGTGTGGTTGTGAGTCCTACGTAGGGCATTGTGTGCAGGTAAGAAGATATATTACGTTTTTGGAGGTACAAGTGCTGCGGGATAAGATAGGATAGGAGATTTGGGTAAGAGGGCTGGTAAATGAGGAAGAAGTATCTAAGACGGGGCAAGTGAGGCAACGTGGTCTTTTACAAGGGGAGGACCCTGCGGGGGATGGTGGAGGGCCGGTGGGGAGTTCTTTGCGCCATAGCAGGTCGCCAAGATTCCTAGGTCGGCGGAAGGATATCATAGGGGCCTTAGGGAAGAGTAGCGTAGTTGTGGGTGTGTTAAGAAGAATTGGATGGGCGGCCGCGAGGATGTTATTTAGGGCTTCGTGCAGCCCCGGGTGAAAGGTTGTAGTGAGAGTCAGAGGGACTTCTGTCTTCGAGGGTGGGTTCAAGATTGGTGGGTGTCTGGAGGGGGTGGAGACGGCGCGATATATATATACTAGTAGTTGGTGCTTGCATTCTGCAAGCATATCATCTCAACATAAAAAAACATTCATTTTTCATACTTCATCATTACAAATATTTTTTTAATTCTAAATATTTCACGTCCGGGGCGATTTTCGTTTTTCCCTTATGTAAAAATAATAGATTAAAACAATCCCAAAACTTTTCAATTTTAAGAATTTTATACTTTCTCCATTATGGGGTACTAATGCTACACATTTCTGCCAAATTTTAAAGCTGTAGTACTTCTAGAAGTGAAATAATATTTTTCCAATTGTTTAAATTTTTAACATTTTTCTAGAAGTACTACAACTTAATAATTCGGCAGAAATGTGTAGCATTAGTACCCCATAATGGAGAAAGTATAAAATTCATAAAATTGAAAAGTTTTGGGATTGTTTTAGTCTATTATTTTTACATAAGGGAAAAACGAAAATCGCTCCGGAGGTGAAATACTTAGAATTAAAAAAATATTTGTAATGATGGAAGATGAAAAATGAATGTTTTTTATTCTGAGATGATATGCTTGCAGAATGCAAGCACCAACTACTAGTATGTTATATCCTCCTCCTAGGAGAGTAAATGGATGGCAACAAGTAGGTTGAGGTAAGGAAGCCCAGTGAATACTTACCAATAAGATATCCTCTGGAGTGTCGGATATATATATATATATATATATATATATATATATATATATATATATATATATATATATTCCCAACCCACGCTTTCCTTCACCCACCACTCCTCTGCCTCCAACATCACTTTCCTGGATGTCGATCTCTCCATCCGGGAAAACAAAATCCACACCAGCGTGCACCTCAAGCCCTCCAATCGCCTTCAATACCTCTACTTCGACAGCTGCCATCTTCTCCACACCAAAACCTAAATTCTCTAAGTCCTAGCCTGCCGAGAGCGGAGAATCTGCTCGGACAGAGACTCGCTGTCCGAGTACTGCTCCACCATCGTATATGCATTTCTTCAGCGCGGATACTCGCCGGATCTGATCCGGGACCAAATCCGGCGGGCAGCGGCACCCACCACCCCAAACTCCCACCCCAATACCCACGCCATCACCGATTTCACCCCCAACTCACCCTAACCACCCTTTTTTCCCCGGTATCCACGATATTGGAGGAATATCCTAAAAGGCACCCACCCTATCCTCACATCCTGCCCAACCAGGCTTCATTTCCTACACCACCGATCCTCTCCTTCCACCGACCGCCTAATCTGGCAAAAATGTAACCGAAAAAGAACCTCCAGCACCCACCCCCCCGCACTTTGCCGGATATCACCCCTGCGGTAGACCCCGATGTCTCACATGCCCAATAAACCCCCCTGCAATTCCTTCCTCAGCCGCACAACAAACATCACCTACCCCATAACTTATCCTACCAACTGCACCACCCGCAATAACATTTACCTCCTAAGATGCACCAAATGTCCCGCTTTTTTTGTTGGCCTCGCCAGCAATCCCCTCAACATCAGCATGAACGGCCACAGCAACAGCGTGATTTTTAAATGACCGCTGCCTCTGGCCGTTCATGCAAACAATCACAACTTAAAATTCAATGATTGCTTCACGGTGAGAGCCATTCGCGCTCTCCCCGATAATGCTTCGGCTTCAGATCTCCGTCAATGGGAGCTTGCCCATATCCATCTTCTAAACACCTTCATTCCCCCTGGCCTCAACCTTCGCAAGCATTTCACTCCTTTTTGGCCATTCCCCCACCCACTCCGCATCCTCCAAACCCCGACTTTTCCGCACTACCCTTCCACCCCATGCCTCCACCCAGTGTCACTTCCATCAGTTGTCTCTCTCCTGTGCTGACGAAGGAATCGCCCACGAAAGTTTCCGTGTTTTTTTGTGTTTGTTTTACGTGTGTCACTTCGACACTCCCAGCAGCTCGCCAACCTGAAGTCATCTTATTGGTGAGTGCTCACTGGGCTTCCTTATCCCAACAATTTGTTGCCACCCATTTATCCCATTCACCTTTCCTCTTCCGCAAGCATTTACAAATTTATATATATAACCAACGCCTCAAACACCTCCCTTCTCCTCTCCCACCTAATACCATTTTGGCCACTATCGACGTCTGTTCCCTCTACACAAACATCCCCCACGATGACGGACTCTCTGCCCTCAGTAAAATCCTGGACTTAAGACCACCCGACGCAAGACCGTCCTCCCATTTCTTATTAGACTTGGCGGAAATGGTGCTCAAATGAACAACTTCTCCTTCAGTGGGCGCCACTACCTTCAAATTAGAGGTACTGCGATGGACATTCGAAGGGCGCCCTAATACGCCTATTGTACCGTTGAGAATGGGAGTGCCTCTTCCTCAACGTAACTCTCAGACCACTTTTGTGGCTGAGATATATCGAAGATGCCTTCCTCAGTTGGACGCATGGACCTGACTCCTTTCTTTTCTTTCGCGCCTTTCCTCTCACCCGACACCCTCCTTCACCCACCATTCCTCTATCTACAACATCATCTTCCTGGACGTCGATCTTTACATCCAAGACAGTAAAATTAGCACCAGCGTTCATATTAAACCAACCGACAGCCAACCCGCCCAGTTTGTCATCTTCAGTTACTCTCTCTCCATCGCTGACGAAGGGCATATGCCCGAAAAGATTTCATTTTTGTGTGCGTGTTTTTTTTACGTGTCTCTCTTCGACGCCCCCAGCAGCCTACCAACTTGGTCCTCAAATTGGTAAGTGTCCACTGCGCTTCCTTCAACACCTTGTTTCCACCCTCATCACTACCTTTCCTTTTCCTTAAGTTTATATATATATATATATATATATATATATATATATATATATATATATATATATATCCCCAGATGAGGATTAACTCATATTTATAAACTGAAATAATATTTTTCGTTTTCATTTTCCTTCATTCATTTTCTTCTTTAATATTTATGGGCCAACAATGGTCTCCACGATAATTGTTGAATGAGAAAGACTAAACTGGTCACTACTGTGGTCACCGCGAATAAGAAAATTGCGAAAGTTAATCCCGCGTACGGAAATCTTTATCTATATATTGTTAGTTAGCAATATCTTCACCCTGTAAGGAGGGGATATGATGCGAATTTGTAATTCATTCGATGAATATTCCTAAAATATCACAAATATTATTTAGTATTTTTTAAATCACAAAGCAACCGTCCAAACCAAAATTTTATCATAATATCACGGTTTGATTGATGACACAAATAATTTTTATATAGATAAATTAACGGTTGCAAGCGTAGTTACGCTAATTCAGTCCACCATCGAAATGCACCTACATATTATTTTATAATTATAAGCGTTATTTTATTATTATAACTGTCATCCATCCATAAATTGGGTTTTACAGCTAGACCTTACAATAAATTTACCATTTCCATGATAATAACATCGATTTTAAAAGTTTCAGAATTCGAGGAAGGAATTCACGACCACCGTAGCCCTCGAAGTAGCCATCGAGCATCTACCAAGTATTCCCCAAATTACTCCAATTCGTCCCTTCATTTTTACAAATATTACTACGACAGCAATTTTAAAATAAAATAAACGTATGATTATGCATTCAAACAATCATTTTACCTATACTTAAAATTGGCTTGCAAAACGTTACGCAGCCATCAGCAAATAAACAAACTACCGACTTCAGTTTTATTGGCATGTCGTACATGTAAATTAAGAATAAATTAGGCCCTAGTACAAGGTACTAGCACCGTAACCTGAATCGATTTGTGATAAATTATCTAGGACTTTTATTTTCTGAGTTCTCTCTATGAGAAAATATTTGATCCACTGCGATTCTTAAAAATAAGTTCATTTCTCTAATGTTTCTATGAAGGAATTCGTGGTTGCAAAATCAACAAAAATAGTGTTCACTTATTCTCTACGATCGTGCGCATCTACTAGGTCTTAATTTAGCCCCAGTATCTGATAATCTCAGGGATATCCTTTCTTAAAGTCTCTTTGGGATTCATTTAACCACCACACTTATTCTCCAAAACACTTTATGATATCCACTGTCATTTTTTTTATTTTGCACGCAACGCTTGTAAAAAAAACTGGTCCGTAATTTTGAACCAACGTTCTACTACCACCCTTGTGCACAAAAACTACGGTCGCACCTTTCCAATCAGTTGGTACCTCACTGTTCAATTCAACGCCATGACGATTGAATTAATGAAAGATGAATACTCGTTGCAAAAATATTAATCTCTGGAGAAATGACGGAATGCGTAGATAATTGTGTTGTGTTATCATAACCAACGACCAATGAAATTGGTAAAATGTAGGCCATCGATCGGAATGAAAATTCAGGATGAGAGAGAGGAGGAGTCACGCGATCTGGTCGTGTCACCGATGGAACTTTAGGAAGCACGCCAGCCACCGTATCGAACTCAGACGCCGTTGCCAAAACTGTCATCGATTCCGGCGAAATGCAAAATTCGGACTAGCGAGCCAAGTGAGCACACGGACACGCAAACCACGAGTGACCAGCATGTCGGCATTCGTGTGTTTTGGGCCGTTCTCTCTTGCAGATAAGCGATCCAATTCTGGTTAGAATCAGCGCCTGCTCAAAAACAATATTATTGTATTACGCAATGGAGTAGTTTTTATCTCGAAGTTTGCATATGATCTGTATTTTCAAAAGCAAAATTTAATCTCTACTCGCGACATTTCCAAGACCTAATTTCTAAATGATTTACTCATAAATTTGAAATATTTCATAAAGGGCGCTTTCGTGTAATTTAAGAATGAACATATTTGCAGCAACGTAAGCGAGCACCTACGATCACATCTACGACAAAGTTCTACTCGCGACCACAGAACTCGGTGAAAGACACGCATCCTTCTTCAAAATCGACATATCCGTTTATGAACAGACGGTCGTTGACCGAAACAATGCTTGCCTATACTTTATCATCGCCGAGATCATAACGAGAGTACGCCAGCGATCTCACATATGAGCCGGTCAGAGCGAAAGTGGTATGAGTCAACAAACATTAGTTGGTATATTCAATTTTTCTGGTATAATTTAATAATTTCTATTATGGGCCTAAGTCCTATAAGTCAAAATTCACTTTAAAGAAAGGATTACATTTCAACCTTATTCATTGATACTTCAGCATCTACAGAGAACAAGCGGTATAAGTCAGACCTAACCAAGTCCATTATGTTTTCTGTTAATATATTCATATATTGATTTTGTTAAATAATTCTTCAGAAAGCAGTTTTAGTTCTTCAGGTGTTTTATTCTAACCTCTAATCAATGGTTTTATAAAGTTAACCCGACATATTTACAATTATTTTCTTATTTATATATTCCTATGCTGAATTGTGTTTAGCGACTGCTGCATCGGAAAGATTCGGAACTTTAAGGTGGCACTGAAAATGTTAACAAAATCCCTCCAAACATTTGTTCATGGTCAGTGGACATTCCTTCCTGCCAAAGACAGAGGCTTTGCGTGTCCATTAAAACTACAGCAAAGATGTCTATGATCTATATTTCAGATGATTAGTAAGATGTCAACAAAACTGCTAGAAAAAATTCATTGTGTTAACAAATTGGAAAGAAAAGAATTTTTATTTTATCAAAAAATCTGTGACAAAATGAAAATTCAATACGACATAAGAATTCCAGTTCAGGACTAATACAGGCTGGGTTCCCAATGTTCTTTCTTTTCGTTTCATAATTTTACCTCATAAAGTACTGTGCATTAACTCGGATCAACAGTCTATGGCTGAAGTGTAGTCCAGTGGAAAATAACCTATTTGTACAATGCACAAACCGAATTTAGCAATAATCGTCTTCATGGAAACACTCCAATAAAATGCGATTTAAAAAGTCAAAAACGCTAACGCTTACTATAAATTCAAAGAAATACATTCGATTATCAAAATTCTGTAAAAAGAGTTAACATTTACATTCTTTTCGCCTTAGAACAGAACAATCCTCGCACCGATATCACAACCCTAAGATATTTTAAAATATCAAAGAAAAAAACTCTGCACAATGGATTTGGGACTTCCTATGTAAATCAAATACGGAAATAGCGTTCCTGGAATCGAACTCGAGGCTTCAATCTTCACCAAATAAAATATGACCCTTAGTTCGGCCATGGTAGCACGAGACTCATATCGAGTTTCATGAAAATCGGTCCAGTGATGCAAAAGTTGCTAGTGGGAGATGGACACAGACACGATCATTTCATAATATTGTTTCCTTCTGAAACCAGTCTAAAAAGGGGATTTGAACTGGCTTTGAATTCAATGGCTTCAAGTAACACAAAGTTCTTCTTGCCGCATCTTTTTCAAAGACAAATAAATAAAATATCTACAGTATCATGCAACTCGTGGAACTTTTCAAAATGGAATTTAACTCGCCTTACCCTTAACTAAAGTAATCGATTTAAAAAAAATACTATTTTAAACTTAAATCGCCAAAAATCTTCTGGTTTTACGAAATCTAAACATCAACAACAATAAAAGATATCCCATTCGAAGATTAAAAGAAGAAATTAAGAACTACGCTGTCAATTTTAGCACACGTATAATTCTCGAGCTTAATTTCCCTACTCTAAACTCCTTTCTTGATGTAATTCAAAAATGCAAGCAATACGAAAGAGGTTGTATCGTTCACAATTATACGTATTATGAGAGCTTGGCTCTCGAAATACGTATCCAGCGCTCTGTTCTTCTCGCTAAATTCCTTCCTTTGTTACGGTCGGAGTCGAATCTTCAACTCATTGTTTTACTCGCCGTAGTTTTCTCTTCTATTTATCGCAATTATATGTAATGTGTATTTCTCGAACTGATTCATTTCACCTCCAGTTTCTTGTAGAACTTCAGAAATGAGTTTTTATCACATATTGCCAACTACAATAATTTCATGGGAGGTGTCGATCACTTTTATCAGTTCAGAGAGCGTTTTTCCACTGGGCGAAGATCGATAAAGTGGTGGCAACTAATTTTTTACTTCCTCATTGATATGGCAATCATAAATAGCTTCATTCGGTGGAAGATAATTAAAAGAGGAAGCGGCTATCGAGTACGGCTCGGGTTTTGACTGCGTCTAGTAAGACAGGTGATAGGAGAATTCTTGTACAAAAGACAAAACGGACGTCCAGTCAGTTTCCTTGTTAACAAGAACGTTCAGATGGTGTTGACAAATGGTGACGACCACATGCGTAAGTTAGAGAGAACAAACAGACACTAAAGCCTCAGAAACATAAAAATGAGGGAAAAGAGAACTAGTTATATGCGTGTGGCTTGTGATGTGTAAAACCATGTTTCTATCAGTTCATGGGAGGAAATTGGTAAAACATGTAGGAGAGAATGGATCATAGGTATGTTTAGGAAGAAACTGTTGTAATTACTCAAAATTAATACTGTTACGACATTTCTTTGATACGATAGCATGGCGTTCATTGAAAAAATCATTGTAATCATTAGGTATAGTTTTATAAAGTTGACATTTTATTGCATTTCAAAGAATAAAAGTTTCTTACAAACACTGATTATAAGGATGTTTATTTGAATGGAATATAGTTTTGCTTATTAGAAAACAAAATGTGTTATTTTCAGTGAACCAGAAAGTGGGCGGTGGGACGAACAATTAAAAAAATATAAATGCATATATGGTAAAACGGTCATAAAAGCTGTTAAATTGTTCCCTTCTATTTGCCAACTCCAAATTTTTGAGGACGAGTTAGAAAAAAGTGGCCTGTGGAAGGCTTAACAAAAATATTCAGTAATTGAAAACGGCGAAAAAATTGTTAAATGAGTGAATGAACCTATGGGTGATCTAACGCCCCAAGGTTATATGGGTGGAAATAAATGCGTTCCTAAATATTCTAAGGAGGAAAAAATTCATTCCATATTTCGTATTTCTATCTCCAATTTATTTATAATATAAAAGCTAAATTGCGTTCAAACTTTTCGTATGATCATGGGCAACTGGATTCAAATCTGTCGCTGCTGAAGAAATTTAGCTATTTTATTCCAAACAAATTTTCTCGCTAATACCGGATAAAATTCTGATTCTCACCTCGACAAAAGTAAATTGTTATTATTTCAGTCGTGTAAACGCATAAGCATCGAATTTGTCGCTAGATCCTAATAATTTCAAAATAAAATATTTAAACGTCCCGAGTATTTCTTACAGAAGATAAGAACGCACCTCACCTCGCACCTTATACGGACATGACATTTTGCATTCACCAATCGACATAAATGAAGTAACGGATGAAAAAATTACATTGATTGATACAATGAATATTGAGAAATTAATGGGGAACGAAAGACATGCGGACAGACCCCGATATTCCATATAAAGATATACATATTATAACAAACGTTTTTGACAAGTGGGCCACTTGGTCAATAAATAATGCTCGCAGGCAAGAGTATCAACATGAAAAACGTTTTAAAAATATAGGCGCACAATATATTCGTATATAAAAGTTGATTTAGTGAATTGGATAAATTACGACATTTCCGGGAAAATTTCGACGCGTCCACTCTAACTTTTATTATTTTTTCAACAAATATGAATCGAAATCAGATATAAATGGAGCGCAACTAATTTATAAAATAGAAAATATTCAGTCTTATTCCTGGAATGAAAACTACTTAGAAGTAAAGTAATAACAAACAAACATAAATTGAGATAATGATGAAATACATTTAATGAGACCTGTGTTACTGTCCTTTGTTGGCTACAATTTTATCAATTTGGGGTTCATATTTTGTGTTGCTAAACATTAGAATTGATTGCAAATGTTCATCAGATATACAAGATCGGTATTTTGACTTAACAAATTTCATTCTGGAAAGTCTTTTCACACTTGTAGGTGGTACCAAAGATGGGAATCTTATTCCGTGCGAAGCTACACGCATTAAAAAAAAATTCCTCAGAAAGACATTTATAGAAATCTATCACGTGCCCGTCATTAAAATTATCTTTTAACACGTCATTAGACTGGATGTCTATTAAAACGCACTGGACCGTATGGGCCTTCACTTGGTGGTATTACATCTTTAAAAAACACGACAAAAATAACTTTTACAGTACCACAAATAAAAAATGGATGTCTATGTATTCCATTTGTAAATGTGGCGACAACTTCTCCAGGTGACAATTAAATGGATTTTGTAAGAAACGTATTTCCTCAGCATGCTCATCAAAGTCCTTGAAACGGTCTTGTAACTGTTGTTTCAAGCCAGATATCATCCTAATGGCGAATTTTTTTGGAAACGATGACTTGCTTTTATGTTGAAACTTTTTGCAACAAGGAAAATGAAATAAACCGTTTTTTGAGTGATGATTCTCAATAAAGAGAAGTTTTTGTCTGAAGAACTTTACTTCAGAATACAGATCACAAATTTGGAAGATTTCCCCCTGTAGTCTCAAATTAAAATCGTTCATGTGCTTAGTTAAATCAGTTAGAAAAGCTACGTCCCATATCCATTCACTGTCAGAAAGGTGGGTGAAAGTTCGCCTTTTGTCAGTTAAGAACATAACAATTTACTCGAAGATCAAAAAATCTGTCAGTGCCTTACGTCGACTTAACCATCGAACTGCAAAGTGATACCAAACATCGGGGTACTCCGATTCAAACCCTTCTAAGAAAGTACGAAAATTTCGTTGACGTTTTTCGTTAAGCCATTCAAAAGTTATTTCGTTACGTTACGCCTGTTTTCCAACAATGCTCGATTGTAAATTCTAGTAAAAATGGCAAAGGCATTACAGACTCAAGGGTCACATTAAACGGGCTAGCGGACCAAATGTGGCCCGCGGGCCATAGTTTGGAGAGCTCTGTTCTATAATACTCTGTGAAAATTTCATCTCTACATTTCATAAGATTTAGATTAAAATAAATTAAAATAAGTATTATCTGCAGTGGATTTTGAAATTGTTAAACAAATAAAATTTAGGATTAATGCCTTATTAACTGAATTCGGTATACATTTTTGGAGAATTAAACACACAAATAACGAATTTGAAAAACTATTAACGACAAAAAATCACAATCACGACCAATCTTCATTCCGCGAATAAGTTCTTCGATTGCGATACCGAAGTCGTAAAACCGTACAAACAATTCGGTTGCCACGCCTTCAGCTGTCTCTCCAACCGCAGTTTGCCCTCCGCTACACTCCTCGTCACTCGCCCACCCCTGTCACCGCATCCCCCTAAGGTCATCACGACCTTTTATCTTTAATAGAACGTGGAGCAACGCATATACACCGCGTTCTTTGTTTTGGAACGACTTCTTGGGGCATTTGCACGCGTGCGACAGTCGCACTTCCGAACGAGCGACGTGCGTTCGCTTCGACGAATCTTTCGACTGATTAAAAAGGAACGACGGCAGCAGTGCGTCGCCAATTAATGAGGGAGAGGAAATCCTCGGCGGAAATGGTTTATCTATTCCTGCCCATGCCTACATAAACTTAGCGAGTTTTCCAGAGTTTTTCCGAGTGATTGTGCGTTTGTGTGTGTTTGCTTTTTCCTTTTACCTTTACGGTAGTTTTCGACGACAGGTCCCTGTAGGCCATCGTCCTGCAAACTTGTATCATTTTAATTTTTTCCATTTTCTCTTCTTATTGACGTGTGAGTGCTCATCTGGATTATTTTACGGTTCAGGAGTTTTTAATTTGAATTCTATTCTGTACGTAGTCTCCAAATTACATTTTCCACTACATAAACTCAGTTTATCATTTTATTTTATGCGCGTTTCTTTAAAAGGAAAAGCGCAAACTGTATTCGTTTTTTCCTTATGTTTTGTATGTATTCTTTTAAGTATCAGGAGTTATACCTAGGTTTGTTAGGATTCAATTAAAACCGACTGACATCGAATTCGTAAAAATATTAAATTCAGCGATAATGAATTTTGATCGATGCATCAATTTTCAACGGAATTATGCGTCATGATTTTAAAATTTGGTTTACCACAGTCAGACTCAATATATTTTAATACCAAAGATCGAAAACGGAAGAGAGAATTGGCATTTGACATACCAGACGGCCACATTTCATTCGGAATTTTCTTTGTAGCGTCCCGTAACTCATTGTCTTAAGGACCCATACTGAACGGCCGCCGGATCCAAAGGCAAGGATACTATGTGACAAAATAACATGATCCGTTATTTTTACTCTGTACCCTTAACCATAACCGATAATCCTTACGCACTTAGGGATGTTTTAACAATATGATTGACCACCCAAAGTTGGGGAACGTTTATTGTGTCTCCTGTGTGATAAGATCTATCTATAGTATTTTTTTAAAAAATCTGTCATAAGTTTTATATTTTTGGGAACCCACAAACCATCTTCCGAAAAAGTGTGTCCAATACGTACTATCTCTTGCATCGCTTTCCTTTTTCGCATTCTGGGTTTCATCGTCGTTTTTTACTCAACAAGTTAAGGTTTTTTTCTCTGACATTGGGATGTACGTTATATTCACATCTCATTAGTTTTTGTCTAATAGTCAAAGTTTCACGAATAAGGGGCGCAATTTATTGAGTAAAATATAATTTCTGATTTATTCCGAAAAATTAGTTGTCTCGGGTTTTAGGTCAAAGTCAAAAACTCATTCACTAAAATTTATAGAACAACAAACAATCCGGCTTACGACATGCTAGTATTATTTTATTATGTATACCTTTAGCAAAATTTAATTTGAAAGAATTATATTTATAAATATATCTTGATTAAAATCGATAAAATGCATTCAAGTAAACGCCGCCATTCGTCGCAAATATTTAGAAAAAATAAACTTCCATTTTTAAGACATATAAAGGTGGAAAACTACTAAGAATTGTTATAGCCGATGGACGCAATACTATGACATTTGGTATGTAGGATTTATAGTATGTAAGAAACAAAGATAAACTCTGCACAGATCACCCAAACAGGTCTGCCACTTCACCAAAAATAAAAATGAAATACTTTTCTCGGGAACGTCAAACATTTATCAGAGATAATAATTTTAAGATGTCGTAATAAAAAAGAAAATAATTCCTAACATATACATATATTTCTTCATTGGATATTCTTTTCGTGAAGTTGATGTTCCTTTCGATGCTCTGTACTGGTGCCTCCGCTGTTAATTGAGGTTTCATAACCTCTTAACGCTTATAATATCCTAAGATCAGATTTATATCTAAACCCTAGATAGAAGACGGACATATGTGTATACGGGGAGAATAATTTTCGTCAGCTTCCACCGCATTGTTTTCCCTCGTCTTCTATTTAGCGTTGTTGGGCCTTTAAAGGCATTTTCCGTGATTTTTGAATGCGAAAGAACGAAAATGATACCTCAAAGGCTAATACTTGGTCCCTTTCTGGGGTAACCGTAGATAACCATAACGGCGAAATATACATGTATTATATTATGAAACTTGCACTTTTAACTAATAAAGAAGGAGTTTCAGAAATGCATATTATACACGTTTTTTAAATCGTATTCTCATTAAAGAACGTGTATCACAGCGTTGCTCCTTAAAAAATCAGACAAAATGCCATTTCGAGAAACTTACTAAATTATAATTAGGTACACATTTTTCCTCTCATCAGTTTCATCCCAATCGCTTGTTTCATTGAGACCCTTGTTTTCTTCACTTGTGAGGTGTGATACAACCAGGTATGATATAAACTTGATTAATTTCACGCTTAAAAGATGACTGTGTGATGTTAATTCATATGAGCAATATTATAAAAATGAAAATTAAATTTTCATCGCTCAATCCATATGTATTTTGGGAGAAGTGCGACCGTGTATCGACATAGAACGTCATCCTAATGATTAGAATAAGGTCTTTATAGCACCTTCAAAATGTGCTTATAGTTTCACTTTGGCGTCTGTCTGTCCGTGTCTTTGCACTTACTTAAATTGAAATTGTAACGAAACCGCAAACGATGGAAAGCTGAAACTCGGAATGCGTATTTGCCATTTTTTTTATTTAAATATAAATTTTGAAAAATATACAGGGTCGGATTGGGGCCCATATAAAATTTCTTTTTTAATATCTCCAAATACAACAGGGAATTATCGAGCTCGTCATGCGGCTGAAAATTTCAAGAACAAGCGCTTAAAAATACTTGTCTCAGGTATCTCCAATAGCCACTGTTCTTGAATATCTTCGAAGATATAAAAGATAAAAAGCTGACATTTTAAGCGTACCTTCTCACATTGATACCACTTACAAATGCAACCATCTTAAAAATAAATTAAGTTTACTCATATAACAGATTATCACATTCCAAATTCTCCACAGTTCGTCAATTAGATTAATGGGAGAAATATTCATATCAATTAAAACAAAATATTTCTGAATTTAATAATAGAAGAACGCGCTAATTTTAGCCATATCCATGGATAACACTCTACTTATTTACTCAAATACGAAGACTATATATTGCCTGACATCCATTCGTTAACTTTGCGAACTTTTTGCAATCAGAACTGAAACATTTCAGAAGTTGCACACTACAAAAAATAATGCTAAATGAAGACAAAAATGCTTTAAAATAATAAAACATGTTTTTACTGCCTAAAAATAATTTTCGGAATTGACAAAAAATTCTTGAGGTGCACGATATGCTCAATCTCATAAATATACATTAATGCCAACAAAAAAATTAAACGTTACATTTTCACAAAATGTGGTGAAAATGCGTCAAAATTGGGACGCTTCTAATGTAAATGTTTTACATTGATGAACAACGGTAGATTTGGTGAAAAATAACTTGCAGTCATTTAATTTCATACGAAGAACATTTTTGTAGTTAATTTCATTGAATAGACTTTTATTAATTTACTTCGATTATTTCTTTTCGCTTCTAATGAGAGACACCGTTTCATGTATTCCAAGGCCCAATCGAATTCGGGCCATTTCTGGGTGGTTCGTACGCAACCCCCTTCGACCCCCGAAGAAGGGAAACGAGCATCGAAGAAGAAGGAAGAGACGAAAAGGATTGTGGGTAGAAAAACAGTGCCACGTCATCGATTGCGCCGACTCGCCCTCTTCCTTCCTTCGATCCCACTGCTCGCTCACATTCTAACCCCCATTCACCTTCTCGATCTCTCTCTCCACTTTCCTTCGCTCCCAGACACACCTTCCTCCCTCTCTCTCTCAACCACTTTTGAACATCATCCAAGTATCTTTAATACATGGTAAATTTCTATTGCAGTGGAAAAGGTGCTTTGGTTTTAACCCTCTGCCACAAAATCATCTCCTGTCAATATATTATAAACGATTACAGTTCTATAAGAATTTTTCAAATTCATCTGTCTTAGAACGATTGGTTTATGAACAACTGACTTCCTCCAAAGACAACCTTATAGATCTCTTCAAATCCTGATTTATAAAGCTCTACAGTGCACCCACTGCTCTCTTAAAAATGGCAGACGACATGAGCGCAGCGGTGGATAAAAAAGTAACAGTTCTCGCTCTAGCTGACTTCACTAAGGTCTTCAATTCAATTTATAATGCCAGCCTTATAGATAACTCTCCAATAGCATTACACTGTTTGTTTATTTAACACCTACCAGAAAGTGTTGGCTCTCCGTTACTAGAGGTGTTCCTCAAGGATCAATCATCGGCCGCCTGCTTTTCTCCCTATACATAATACGACATTACTAAGGCAATCTCATCGTGCTCTTAACATCCGTTAGCAACGATCCTCAGGTTTATATGCATTAAAATCTTAGAACTTCCCTATGCTCTTATTAGGCTGAATGCTGATCTTATAATATTATTGAAGTAGCTGTCATCTCATATAAATAAACGCCTCCAAATCTTTTCTCAAATGAAATTAGATGTCGACCGTGCGTAAATTGATAACAATCCAATTCAGTTTCGTAATATCGTGAAGAAAATCTCGGAATAATTCTAAGAGATACAATTACGTGGACAGACCAACTTAAAATATCTTACCCCAGAATTTAATTCGACAACTCGTTCTTGCTTCTTCTTCATTTGCATTAATGGAACGCGGTTTACTCTGAAATTTCAGTAGGCTTGTCCAGTAAACTTGAAAAAAGTTTAATCCCTGCGTAAGACTTACTTTTAACCTTATAAAAAGATCATATCTCCAACTGCAACAAGGAAATTTCCTGGCCATATCTCAACTCCCGCAGGAAATTCTGTATCTTCAACACACTCTTTCGACTCCTGCATTCAAACTCTCCCCTTTTATCTCTCCGTGAACTATTCCTTTCTTCCTTCAACGAAAAACCGAAGCTCCAGAAGACCGATTATACGAGTCCATAGAAAAAAATGTACAGTAACTTGTTTCATATCACGACCTGCAGACTTTAGAATGATTTACCCGTAAAGGCAACCAAAAGAACGTCAATGGGTGGATACTACTTTAACCATCTAATCAATAAGTTTTAGAATTAAATTGAACTATCCCTGATAATATAAACAATGCCTCTGATTAAGCTGGTGGAAATGTATATTAAAAAGTTTGAATGAACTATTTTATAACAAATACCTATTAAAATTTCATATATGCTTTTTTCTAGGTGTGTATACTATACGAAATAAACGTAATCAATATCTCTAATCCCAATTTCTTTTGTTTTGTTTTTCAGTTTATATTGCTAATTTTAACAAATTTCTTATGCACTGCATGTCCTGAATGATTTTTTATTCATTGAAATCGTATCCATATTCTGAGTAGTTATTATTGCATGTTTTATTCACAATTCATATTGTAATATATAAACAATTTTTAAACTGTGTAGCCCAAGTATTTCTCCATTTCTCATTACTTCTGTAATCGATTTTGTATTGTATATTTAATTCTGTAATCATCTTGTAAATAATCCAACTATATACATTTTGTATGCTCTAAATATCCTTTTTCTTTATTTCAAATGTCATAATTTATAACTGTCATTATTATTATTTTAACATTCATTCAAAAAATTATAGAACGGTTAGGTGGACGAGTGGTTTATTAGGGGTAAACCTCGCCAATAAAGGCATCATTCTATCTTTCTATCTCTCCCCTACGATCTTTTCCAACCCTTCCTCTCCATTCCTTCTCTCCTCTCCTCGGTCCACCATCCTCTCTATCTCCTTTCCCTCCTCTCTCCCCTTTCCTTCTTTCCTCTTCTCGACTCTCCTTTCTCCTCTCCCTCCCTCCCCATTCCTTCTTTCCTCTCCTCGATACACCTTCCTCCCTCTCCTTTCTCCTCCCCTCCATCACCCTCTCTCCCCTTCTCGACCCACCTTTCTCCCTCTCCTCTCTCCCCAGTCCCTCCCTCATCCGAGCACCCAGCCTATCTACCTGACTCCATCCTTCCATTTCTCCCCCCTCCAGTCATTTGCCTTTATATTTCAATATCAAAAGCATCTCTTTAACGTTTAACAAAAAATGCGAATCGATAAAGAACATTCTATTTTCCAGAATAGCGCTTTTGCTTTAAATATCATTCGAATGAACTATGTTATCACCCGAGAAGCGAATATTGAATTATACTTGTTGTTTTATAAATTAATATTTCTGTTCATCGGGAATCTTGAAGTCAAAACAAACTGCCGATGATGAATATTTTGACGATAATTTTACAAGCTTGTTAAAATAAAAAGCAACGTAAAAAATTTCTTAATATTTATCTGGAAACAATGTTTGCTTTCATAATAAAATATTAGCGTATGATTAATTAATTAATTATTCGCCTTTTCTCGGTGAGAAACAAAGTAACCCACCTCCCTGATGCTTTCTCAGCCCACTTTGATCTCACTCTCTACTACAGCACGAACATCAATCACGCCCCTTTCCCTTCCTCTCTTTCCCTTTCTCTCTCCTTCCCTCTCTTTCTCTTCCTTCCTCTCTTTCTCTCCCTTCCTCGCTCTCTTTCTATACACTTCCGACGTCGCATCCATCAAAGCGATCACACAAAGGCCTCCGGCGTTTCCCGACACCATGACGCGATCGCCAGAACAGCTTCGGCCGAGGTTATTCCTTTAAAAAGGAATACGATCTCATTAATTTCGCCCTGCTCTCGAATCTCTCTCTCTCTGAGCGTACAATAATACAAAACATTTCGGGGATACAAAAATTCAGGATTAGGTTTTGCGAGGAACTATCTTCATTGTGAGAACGTCTCGGGGCAGAAAAGCAATTACCTGGCCGTCTCGGAGCCCCAGCCTTGAACTTCTTTCCTCTTTTGCTTTTGGGGGCATTGTTAACATATCGATCTGAGTCCGAGTTCAGCTTGTGCACGCCCGGTTTGAGGAACGCTCCCATGAGAACGAGGGAGGCACGAGAATATCCCACGCGATGCTCAAACCATTAGGCTCGAAATTCGCTTTTTATAGAATATTTTGCGAGATTTTCGCGAAATGAATGCATTCGCAACGACGCATTATCCTCGGACCACCAGATACTGATCAGGGATTCTCAATGGCGACGGAGTTATTTAAAAAATCAAAAGGAAATAAAAATATTAATCGAATAAATCGTATTTTAGGAATGATGTTCGCCAGCGCCATGCATTACGACGGATAGGGAAACCAAACGCAAAAACCATGAAATCCGATGTGATGGGACAACTTGGACCCGCTATTCTCTCTCTTTCTCTCCCCCTGTGGCTGACACCTGTCGCACTGAAGATCGAGAATTTGGTTTTAAATGCTTCAAGAGGGAATCTAAACTGACTGATCAAAATGGTCTACTACCGCCACCGCCTTCCCATTTTGCTAACAAATTAATAAGAGATTCAAAACATAGGCGAGGGAACTACGATGAAAGCAAATGTCGGAAGATACCAAAAACGTACTCGAAGAGATTCTGATTAACGCACTTAACAGCTAATCTGTGAGTTAATAAAAACAAAAATAATCATATCATTAGTATTCTTCAATGGACGAGTTGATGTTTGCTGGTGCAATAAATGTTCTCATACTCACTCTGTAATACTATAATAATGAATATTATAGCAGATTTTGCTATGTCTCTTAACGAGGGTGAAGGTGGGGACGACAGAAATTCCTTGTGAGAAAGACAAGAATATAAGAATAGCAAGCGCGACCGCGAAATAATACCAAGAGAAAGAAAAAAATCGGTGCCAGAAATATTTACACACTTTCCTATTTGGTCTCACTACACTCTTTCCTGAATGGAAAGAACTCGAGTACGTTTTTATATCAAGATAACCGCATTAGCTTAAAATGTTTCAATTGGAATTTTCTAGGTACTCCACGAAAGGAATGCCTGATTTTATTAGGTCTGTTAAGGAATCGAGGTATATGTAGGATTGGACGTAGCATCATCTAATCCAGTGCTATTTAAACTTCTTTTTGCATGCACCCTTGGAAAGTTTCATCAACTACCTGGTACTAGCACATTTTTTCGTATAAAAGAATTTGTCCTGAATAAATGTCATTAAAATCATTGCGCCGAAGTGAGAAAATGCACACTTCTGTCGAGTTACCAAATAGTTCATTTAAGCAATTTAATGAAAGTGAAAGTAGATGAGGGATTGGGGCACATGAGATATCTAAGATACCATCAAGATTTTTCTGGCACCACTTTCAGATCCTTCTGATACCGCTTTGAATATTAGTACCACACTTTGAATGCCACTGATATAATCCAACCCCAAGGAATTACTTTTGGCCTGGTTTCCCAGGGAATCGACACGCCATCGAATCTTATAAAACGCACGGCACCGTCTTACACACGTGCATGGCATTATCATCCTATTATCGATATATTTATTCCGCATTATTATATAAGTGTAATTGCTTACTTTTATCACGGTATTATGGAACATTAAAAAATCATACTTTCATTCATTATTATGTCTCTATATTTTAAAATTGTAAGCTGTCCGGAGGTCTTTCGGTCGGTCGGTAATGTGGCACCCGTCTAATCAAGTTGTTACATAAATAGCGATAGGTCAGTTGCCTGATTTCGACGAAACTTTAACCGTAAGACTAGGCGTGACTTTCAACATGTGATAGATAAACAGTTATCTAACATAAGAGCATGAATTTGATACCAGGATAGTTTCCATTCTCCATCTGATTAATACGTAAATGAGTGTAAGACATCTTTAGTTTACTTTGTAAATTACCTATAATTGTAGTAGAAATTAGAGACTTGGACCAAAGTACGTGAAAAAAACGGAAATTCATTTTCCTACAGTCGATTTTCTAATATGATTCGAATTGACTCAAAAAATTGTTTTGAAGACGAACTTTTTAAGTTTTTTGTGAATAAAATATTTCGCTGCCAAGAGCAACCAGCATTGTTCCCATACTCGTAAAATTGCATAGAACCATATTGGGATAACTGAGGGAGATGGGAATATGGGGTTAGGTGAGAGTGATAGAGGGAGGAAGGAAAGAGAAGAAAAAGAGATGGGAAGGGTGAGGAGGGAAAGCGGAGATTTGGGAAAGCGGGAGGTTTGGTGGGAGGGAGGGATATAGGGAAGGATAGAGGGAGGTAGAGAGGGAAATAGAGAGAGGGAGAGAGAGAGGTATAGGGTGAGAGGAGGAGGGAGTGGGGGAGAAAGAGGGGGAGAAGGTGTGAGAGATAGGGTGAGAGAGAGAGAGGAAGAGAGTAGGAGGGAGAGACAGGGACTAAATAAGACATGAAGAGAGGGTGAGGGAGGGAAAGAAAGAGAGAGGGGGAAGAAGAGTAAGAGTGTGGGAGAGCGAGATAGAACGAGTGTTAGAGGTATGGACAGAGGAGAAGAAAAAGAGGGAGGGAGGAAGGCGGAAGGGAGGAGAGGGTGGAACGGTGAATGCGAGTGTGGGGGAGCGAGAGTGTTTGTCTTACAACAGGGGGCTATAATTGGGAGTTCTTTTCCCCGATGGAGCTGGAGGTAGACTTGATATTGATTAAAACCTCTGCAAAATCACCTTATATTTTTTATGTCTTTGTTTCGTAAATGTTATATCTTTTTTATAAAAACATCAATCGTTGACTGAAGTGCTTTAAAGCATGAGCGAAGCGAAAAGTGGTGGGGTTGACGGCCATAGGCTGCAGGGGCGGATCCCCTAGTTTTTATTGTTAGGTACCACATTTTTCTGAAATTGATAAAGGCAGAGTTATTGATAGTTTAATCCCTCTCCGTTCGCGAGGCAAACGTTCTCAAAGATCGGCGCCAACTGTATAACCGCGAACTCTAATTCATAAGAGTTATGGGAAAAATCGGCCATCGTTTCCCGTAACTCATAGGCCGAGGTAATTATTTTATGAAAAAAGCCAATTATTATTGTAAAAAATCTAGTATATTAAAATTCTTTGTGTAGAATAGCGTAAAACGAAAAAAAAAAAACGAAAAATAAAAATTCCCAAAGATTACGAGAACAAATATAACTAATTTGGCGAAGAGGATCGAAAGAGGAGTGCAACCTCATTGGGTGGAGGCAACAATTGTAAGGCGTCAACAGAGCTTCCTCGGTCAATTTCAGACCCTCGCATTTGGTTAAATAGCGCCTCTTGCAGCCCTTTTTATTCTTATAAACATTATAAACAATTCGAGAATGGAGAATTATAAACATTATTCTAATCGTCTGTCTTTTGTTCACAACTAATTTTAAAGCTCAATCTTAAGGACTAGGGCTATACTAAAGATTTATTAGACAGTCTGTCCGGCACAGGCAGCAGTCCCCTACACTTTGGGCGTGTCGCGTTTGGTGAAACAACCAAACCACCATTTATTTTTGGATTTTACGTTCATTGATCCTTGAGTCGTCGCGAATGAAAACTTTGTTCCGTTAAAAATCGCTAATCCGATTCACCAATGGCGAATGTGGTAACGCATCGGGCAATCGCATTTGTGTCAATCCGTGAACGGTGAGGACTCACTATATTATACTTTAACCCACCGAAATGAGAAAAATAATTCTCGAAAGTGTTTTGCGTATGAAGACGAGATAGCAGAATTACCCGCGGAACTTTTAAAGAGACCCTCATATCGCATCAGATGAACAACTTCCAGCAGTGCGATTCGTGTGTAAAACACCATCAACTCGCCAGCAATAAAAACTATTAGATTTGGATTTTTTCCATGGGTTGCTTAGGGAACACGCTGGTTTCTTAGCAGTCACGAAGGACGATTTCGGTAAAGTTCGAGTCTCTCGGTTTCCTCTGATCCTCTCTCACCTGTACAACTCTCCCCTCTATCTCTACCTTCTATCTCTCCTCCCTCCGTCTCTCCTCCCTCCGTCTATCCTCCATCCGTCTCTCCTCTCTACGCCTCTCCTTCCTCTCCGTTTTTCCACCCTCCGTTTTTCCTCCCTCCGTTTTTCCTCCCTCCGTTTTTCCTCCCTCCGTTTTTCCTCCCTCCGTTTTTCCTCCCTCCGTTTTTACTCCCTGTCTCTTCTCCCTCCGTCTTTCTCCCTTCTACCTCTCCTCCCTCTACCTCTCCTCCCCCTATCTCTCCTCCCCCTATCTCTCCTCCTCCTATCTTTGCTCCCTCTACCTCTCCTCCATTTATCCCTCTATCTCTCCTGCCTCAATCTATCTTCTCTCCATATCTCCCCCCTCTATCTATCCCTCCTCTATCTAATCTCCCTCTGTCTATCCTCCCTCTATCTCTCCTCCCTATATCTACTCCCACTATCTCTGCTCCCTCTACCTCTTCTCCCTCTATATCTACGCCCTCTATCTCTTCTCTTTCTACCTCCCCTCCCTCTATCTATCCTCCCTCTATCTCTCCTGTCTTTATCTATCCTCCCTCTATCTCCCCTGCCTCTATATCTACTCCCTCTATCTCTCCTCCCTCTATCTATCTTCCCTCCATATCTACTCCCTCTACCTACCCCCTACTATCTCTCCTCTCTCTATCTCTCCTCCCTCTACCTCCCCTCCCTCTACCTCTCCTCCCTCTACCTCTCCTCCTTCTATCTCTCCTCCCTCTCCCTCTCCTCCTTCTATCTCTCCTCCCTCTCCCTCTCCTCCTTCTATCTCTCCTCTATCAATCTTCACTTTTTCTCTCCTCCCCCTACAATCCCTCCACTCTTCTAGATACTCCCTACCTTTCCTTCCCCCTCCTCCATTCTCAACCACACCGCCACGCCCTTCGCCCCATCTCCCGACGCTTTGAGCAGATGTCACTTTGGAGCGCGCTATATGCGGAGGTCTCTTTCGATTCATTCTCCTTCCTTCTTGCAACATGCCTCATCTCTCTCTCCACTGACCTCTCTCCGATCGTCTCGCCTCCGCATTTCGCCTCTTCTAATGAAACGAGATATCTTGCGAGAAATGAAGAAAATGATCCGTTCGTATCACGCTTCTATTCCAATAACCGTTGAAAGAGAATTGCATTTTCTTTGGTACGAGTGTGTATTAAGTTATTTTAAAATGAACACTTTCAATATCAAAACTTTCTTTATTTAATGAACCCTTTGGTTTCAGTACTAATAATACCGAGAAATTTCTCAAAACGGCTTTTTTGGATGAAAGAAACTGAATGTTACGATATAAAAAGCTGTTGATGAGGTTTTAACACGATATTAAACATGTTTAATTGAAAAATGAACGTCGTTACGTTTTATTTTCACCGGATTTACTGCAAAGAAGCAGAAGAAATGTTACTTGACGACATTTATGGAGGAGTCGCAACTAAAATACGGAAACGTTAAATTCTTTCTCAAATAATGAACTGTTTTCTGTATATGAACTTTTCCTTGAAAAGACAACAAAAGAATAAAACTAATTTAATTAAAGGCACTAAAGGTATTTACCAATACTTGCTCGTAATTCAGTTTTCGTAAGATAATTTTATATTTAATCCAACTAACACCTTATACTCGCTTTTTTATGGCAAACGATCGAAACCGTATTATTTGGACTTTTAATCTCAACAACAGCCAATATGATAGCTCATGGATATAAGAAATAATATTTCCCTCACATAGAGAGTTTGAAATAATAAAAATAATAAAATTTAAGGGCATGGAATTTTAGAATTGGTCCGCAGCATGTATACTTTGTTGATAAGTTCAAATAAAAGTGATTGCGATTCAAACTTACCAAAACTACCCAACCCAATTTTCTCATTATAAAAGCCAAAATATTATCACATTCCTCCCTATTCTATGAAACTATTTATTTTAGACTAAGATAACAAAGAATAACATTTTCCAAGTCCACACGATTAATATTACCCGCTTGCACAGTTTTATTTACTGAAAGTTGCAGTCGACAGTACTAGCTGGGCACCTTTATTGTCTATAGCAGTAACTTATGTTACAAATACATAGGCACACAGACATAGACATACAATCAGGACTGAAGGTACCATAAGCTAATTTGAGGCGCACAATATGAGAAGTTAAAAATAGCGAGTGGAGCATATATTATGATTCTCGCTCGTTACATCCGTGGTACACGGATATCGAATAAATTCGCAGCATCGCGCACAACGCGTGTTTGCGCACGTAACCAAACTCGCAACCAATTGCGAGGCTTTTACGCAGAAATCCCTTTCAGTCTATAGAATAAAGAAAACAATTTCGACAGTCGCCCGAAACCAAAAATTATTCGCTTAAAGTCGGCGAAATGAATAATGGAAGAATAGGTGTCTACCGTAAACAGTCGAAATTGGTGGGATGCATTGGTTCTTGCGGTATAGAGTTTGTACGTGTGTGTAAAAATACAAAAATTAACGATAATTTATTTAAGAAGTGTTAGCATATTTGAACAGCATTTATATTACAAATGTAATAAATACGCAAAAGAAACGCTTCTCTTCACCTTGATCAGTCCGCGCTTCATTCTTTCTTTAGAACTATAAATAAAGGCGACCGTTTTTTTGAAAGACAGGGAAATTTGCTCTGACGTTCATTTTTTACATTAGAAAAATTTTCTTGTATTTGTGCGTCATCAATTACGTTGTTATTATATTTAATTAAAAATTATATTATAATATTATTCATCTCCTATTGCGGTAAAACGCTTTAAACGCCATATTTTGAACTACACCGACATTTTCCCCCGTGATCCACTAGATTGAAGGTTGTCAGGGTGACTACGCAACAGGAGTTTTATTATTTTTAAGACACAAGTGATTCATTGAGCTCTTTTTGAGGACTTTATTTTTTCTGAATTTTCTTTAGGGCGTTAAGCGAGACAAAAGAACTTCTTTAGCGGAACATTTTAAACTCTATAATTACCATTGCGTTCTGCAAACATTTCCTCAAACTTAATGGCTACGTACGGACAAAAAGAATGGTAAACGGGCATCTCTACCGCAGAAATAATTAACGACTTTCTGTCCCGCAAAAGGGAAATATTACGGCAAAAATAGCGATTTTGATTTTTATCACACAAATCGAAATGTCACAACACTCTCTAAAGTTATGTGGGAAGCGAAATCAACCCCGACTTGTTAAATTGGCGCCAAGTATTAACTTCGGTATCGTGGAAGATCCGACTTCGAGCGGGTCGAGTTATATATCGATGACATTCATACACTGCACGTGCGTACCAACAAACTCATCCTATCGTTGATTTCCCCCGAGTTTATATTTTCAATATCGAGCGAGTGATTCCAGCACGTGAGGGAAATCTTCGCCTGCTCACCTGTACGTAATGAAGGCGAAGACCAGTCCCACGAGGGAGAGACTCGAACCGAGGACGACCACTAGGGAGGCCACGCCTTCCACGCGTGTCGCGGCGGACACGGCTTCCGCTGCTATAGCGACGCCCAGAAGTCCTCCGTGTCCCGTGAAATTGGGTGGAAAGCCGTGCAACCTGGCGGCGTAGAAGCCATCCATGGCGGAGGGGCGGATAGGAGCGGGATGATGATAAATATGGCCTCTAGCAATTCGCAGCGACGACCGCCAATGTAACTCGTGAAAGGCAGACCAATGGACCGGTTAACTTCCTGAAAAGAATATCATCCCATTACGAATTTGAAGAAAATAGTAACGTTAGAAAAGCACCCACACCTAGTCATTCAAATGCTCACGATTATGGAAAAGGGAATGAAAGAAAATGCGTCAAAAAATCAAAGATCAAAAAATACAACGAGGCGCATGGTAAAGTGAAATTGGCCAATCATTTGACCGCTAAGAAGGACGGGCGCCCTCGAATATCCACGCAAGGTTGGAAGCATGAGAAAAGATTCTCTGCGGTCTAAGTGGATATGTTCCGAGAAATTTGGTCGATGCAGTTATTTCGGGCCCTAGTTCAAAGAGTGCGTGCAATCGATCAAAACCGTAACATCTATCTAGGCCAGTGCTTCTCAAACGGTGGAATGCAGGTCGTTGTTGAGGGATCCATACATTGGACACGAAAGTTTGGAAAATATATCTTTGCTCGACGAAATTTTATATTAACATCTTATATCGAATATTTAAGAAAAATAAGATGCATGTAAATTGAAAGAAATTTTTAGAGATGACGTGCTACAATGCTTTTACGGGACAAGTGTCGACCAACGAAATATTTCGTGGAATGAAGAATGCAAACGATTGAAAACCACAGATACAGACTACAGCCTGATATAGATAACTGTTTTATTTTTCTTGGAAATCGTAAAGTCGAAGTAATCACAATCTGGTGAGTGGAAAGGAAAAGGAAGAAATAAAGGAAGGAAGGCTCGAGGGAAAAAAGGGGATGGGAGGGAAGAAGAAAAGGAGGGAGGGAGGAAACGAGGGAGGAAGAAAAAAAGGAGGGAGAAAAAATGAGGAGAGGAGAATGAAAAGGAGAGAGAGAGGAAAAGAGGGAGGGAGAAAAAGAGGGATCGAGGAAGAGAGGGAAGGAGGAAAAGAGGAAGGGAGGAAAAGAGGGAGGGAGGAAAAGAGGGAGAGAGAGGAAAAGAGGGAGGGAGTAAAAGAGCGAGAGAGGAATAGAGGAAAGGGAGAAAAAGAGGGAGAGAGGAAAAGAGGGAGGGAGGAAAAGATAGATAGATAGATAAATAGATAATCGTCTTTATTCGGGCGAAATTTAGACCATAAGGTCCATTCTTACATTTAACCCTTGAGAGGGAAGAAAGGAGGGAGAGAGGAAAAGAGGGAGGGAGGAAAAGAGGGAGAGCAGAAAAGAGGGAGGGAGGAAAAGAGGGAGGGAAGAAAGGAGGGAGAGAGGAAAAGAGGGAGGGAGGAAAAGAGGGAGAGCAGAAAAGAGGGAGGGAGGAAAAAAGGGAGGGAAGAAAGGAGGGAGAGAGGAAAAGAGGGAGGGAGGAAAAGAGGGAGAGCAGAAAAGAGGGAGGGAGGAAAAGAGGGAGAGAGGAAAAGAGGGAGGAAAAGAGGGAGCGAGGAAAAGAGGGAGAGAGGAAAAGAGGGAGGAAAAGAGGGAGGAAAAGAGGGAGGGAGGAAAAGAGGGAGAGAGGAAAAGAGGGAGGGAGGAAAGGAGGGAGGTGAGCGATCTCGGCAGGTGCCACAAGTAATGAGGCGTCCGGAGAAGAGATAGAGAGGATCTTCCCCTCCCAAAAAGCTCTCCCCACCCCTCGTTCTCCCTCTCGCACCCGATTTGCATCCCGCCTCTCATCGTCAGCCCTCTCCTTGCCCTACCTCTTTCCGCATTTCTCTCATCCTGGCCCTTTTGCCTCCTCAACCTCCTGCGAAAACTTCAATCCTGCCTTCTCTTCTCCTCCGGGATTTGCCTATTGGTCGATTCGCGCATTCGTGCCCCTCAAATTGGACACCTGCCTCTGCGTACATTTACTTATGTAATGTTTGCAATCAGTAGGTCCTGAGATTCATCGAGAGAAGGATAAAGCCTTCTTAGACCGCCATAATGATTTGATTGACAGATACGATTCCACTGATGCAATATAAATTGAAAGAGGGTGAGAGAGCATCTCGAGGCGCGAATTTAAGGTGGTCTAGAATGGAAAATCAAATAATATTATGATTAGAGTAATTGAAACAATCTAAGTCAAAAAATAACATTATCTACGTTTCCTAGTGAGAGTAAAAACTAAACTCGATAGTGAAAAAATAATCACTCTTATCAACGTTTATAATTATTTCCAAGTCTTTGCTTATAAAATGGAGTAATGGAGGGTTGAAAGAACTTTTTCTTTCCCTTTTCCTCTTCTCGAAAACTTTTTCTCTTTTGGCCGACCAACGCAATGCGACGCAATCATCACTTAAAAGTTTTGTACTCCACTGGAGTCTTTGGCATTTAGAAACAGTTCACAAAGTGTAATAGAGGTCTAGAATGCAGGTTTCAAGTGAGGTTTATGGAGGAGTTTACACAAATTACAATAAAGAGACACGAATCTTGAAGATTTTAAAGAAATACCAGATGTGATCACAAAACGTTTTGGGAGGGATTTTTAATGGAAGTTTGCTCTTATAACCGCTGTTGATTGCAATCTATCGTACTTAATGCTGCCAAACTCATAATAAAAGTTGGAGAGGGGAATCAGAGGATGGTAAGTAGCAAATCATGAGAAAAGTGGTTGGAATAGTTATTAGATAGAATCTAGCCATTGTAGGTAGGCTTCTATATATTGGAAATACAGTCCTTTTGATGTGAATCTGAAAATCTAAGAAGTTAAAAGAGCTATGTTTTCAGTTTCCAGGAGATGCTGGTTGAGGGAATTAAGATGGGATTGAATTTTGGATAGTTAGTCTTCTGTACCTTTCCTAACACACAAGATGTCATACACGTAACAACATCAATACTGCGAGCATTTAATAAAAGGTTTACCTGAGTCGAAAAGGTTGCTTTCCAAATTATTCATAGATATATCGGTTAGGAGAGATGCAAATGAGGAATCCATTGCAAGAAACCCCTTTTGTCTGTTGAATTTATTATTGAATAAAAATAATTTTCTTCGAGACAGACTTTAAGTAAATTAATGGGTTAAACTAAAAGGCAGGGATTCAGTTCTGAATTGGAAAGAATATCCTGAATGGGCTTTACGGCTTATGCAACAGGAACTGATGTGATGAGATTGATGGCTACATCGATGGAGACCAATTTAGAGTTATCGCAAAAGCTTTTATGTTCTAACATTTTGGTAAGCTCAATAAAATTTAAAATGAAAAATGCTCTAATATATATGTAGGCTTGGTAGTTTTCGACGTTTAAATTTATTAAAAAGCCACACATCGAGTTCATATTTCTTAGAAACCAAAGACGAATATCGGCATTTTAAAATACATTTCATTGATTTTCATCTATAATATTACAAAAATTGAATTTCTTCTAATAAAATTTTGCTAAAAGCGTATATATTAGAATTAGACCTCGTATGGCTGATTCAACAAATAATCTGGCACAGCTAATTTTCCGAAATAAACCAGAAAATTTATTTTACTCGTTAAATCGCCCCATTTATTCATGAAATCTTGATAATTCGATACCAAAATTAATTCGACGTTAATATAATGTACAACCAAATGAATATATTGAAGAAAAACATCTTTGTTGAGTAACAAACGACGGTGAATGTATAAAAAGTGTGCGAAATGCACTCAGAGGATGAATTGCGGGTATGACTCCCAAAAATATAAAGTTTATGGTATTATTTTGTGAAAAACTATAGGGACATCTGGCGATCGGTACTTCTTTCTCAGTTTGGGAAAACCTTTTTCACCTTGAAGGAGATAGGAAGAAGACAAAACAGGCGTTCCTCGACAATGGCGTAAACAGAATATGGCGGCTGATCATATCGTGAAAATGATCCAAGGCGCGTAGGAAGTATCGTATTTGATGAAGGTTATTCACAGAGTGCAATAAACATATTATTTTGCTGCGTACCAAACCGATGCCTTTGGATCTTGTGGAAGCCAAGTATGGGTTCTTAAAACAATTACATAAAAGACCTTAGACAGGCAAGTATAAGGAATACCGAATGAAGTGTTGCCGTCTGATATGACAAATGCCGATTTTCTTATGCATTTGAGATCTTTGGAGCTAAAATACATTGTGTGAATGTAATACACCAAATTTAAAAATCATGTTGCATAATTTTGTTGATTAAGCCGTAAATATTTTTTTTTTGACATGATAAAATAAACCGTAAAGAACGCCTTTGGAAACTGTGTACTCCGACATGGAGTACACCTTTCCAATCTTGTTATTCTACAGTAAGAAAATTGGCATATACCAACATCGATTGACTTTTGCTAGAGAGTATACACCATCTCAACAAAGCCAAATACTTAGCTTATAATCTGAAAATTATTCAGTTACCAACCGAAAGATTTAGGCGGAGAAATAAACATTTAAATTTCATATAAAACGTCGCCACGGAAGCGTTCCGTTTATAAAAATACTTTCATGTGTCGGCAGTTAAATTAGTGGCATGGGCCTGATTTTTTCTATCCATTTACTAACTTCATATAAAGTCCTTCCTTCCATTCATTGTTTAATAATTAGTCATATGAACGAATTGGCTTTATGGGCCAGTGGTAAGATAGATGTTCATAGCAGAGTGAGAAACGCTGACTGAAAAGGGCCGACGTGAGTAACTCAGGATTATGTAAACAGTCCCTTTTGCGAAAAAGTGAGATTAGAAGTAATTTTCCGATTAAAGATTGGTAAATTAAAAATATGTGTATTGATATAACGAAGCAATATCCACTCGTTAAAGACGACTGAGTTCGTCGCGCGTGCCATATGTCCAACGCGAATCCCAAATACTTGACGCGCATTCGGCATGCGCCCTAACCAAATATGAACAATACGCTCATGTCACTTTATCTTTATTAAATTTCCTTTTAAACACTAAGAAGGCCATTTTCTTGTGAGCGCCACTTATCACCCGACCAATAGCTTATATTCTGGTTAACTTCTGGCTGCCGCTATTTGCGCCGCGCGGAAGAAACTTTGAGAAACACAATGTTTCGCGTGTCTAGGTCTATGGCGAGGAATAACCTGTAAAAATAGAGTGTGATACTGCTGAAGGGTCACAGGCACGAGTGCCTTCCTCTATATCCAGTGTGTTCGGGACTTTGTGAACACAGTGCAGTCCGTTGAGTGTTTCGGTCCCAGTTGAGAAGTAATGCCCTATACATCGGATTGAATGTTTGCATAATTCAAATTGCAGTTTTATTTTCAGCGTTCTGAAGGATGCATCGTTACTTACTGCTTCTTTTTTAACCTAATGATACCGCTATTAGCGCAAAATAATTTGAAGGGACAACATTGCTGCGCGATTGTTCCGTCACTCGAAAAGATGAAAATGTTATCTTCATAATATGGTTATGAATATATTTTAAACGTAAGATTGCTTTGTGTCACATTAACATCCTTTCTATCCAGTGGCCGTTGAAGAAGATGGACAGTAAGAAAATGGAGAAAATAGGCTGAGGTTCGACGTATCTGACCAATTGATCGACCGATCGAGTCAACTCGAATTCAATCTGAACTCAACAATTCCATGATCAATAAGACTAGTTGAGTTGTCGGAGGTCGCATGGCAGATGAAATACCGTGCCAATAATTTTGATGATACTGAATGAATTGGATTACGTACGTCGGGGCTATTGGGGTCATTCCACATTAAAGGCTGAAAAACTCAGTGAAAAATGCGTTTTATTAACAACGGCGAGTATCCCAATACAAGGTCCACTTATGTAGATTGTAAAGGTTAATGCGTTCATTAATCCCTAAGAGTTTCAAATTGAAAATAAACACAACAGTGGATGCAAAATCTTGATTTGAGAAAAAATAGCGGAATTATTTGGGTAAGGAGGGCTACTTTGGTTACGTACTTCTTATACATTTTACAAGCATTTTCCACAAACAAAACGCTTTTTCTCCACAGCACAAACTTCATGATTTACATATTTGACAGCATATCCAGCCTCCTTTTGAAAGCGATTTTTCATCTTTGTATTTTACCAGACAAGAAACATTCTCCTCGCTGTTGCTGTCACTTAAAGGCACAAGGTCATCTTTGTCTCTGGTAGAATCTTTCCGAAGTGCCCTTCTTCCTTTCTTTTTCGGGACAATGCTTTCTGGCTTAAGTTTTTGCAGTTTTAGTTTTCTTTTGCTGGCTGTAATTTTAAAGTGTCTGACGTCAAGTGGCGTGGTCCTTGTTTCTTCCTATGCTTCTTGATGATTTTATTTTCAGGAGTAGGGATAACTTCACTTTGCTTAAGATTGAACTCTTGGTAGATATCTTTTCAAAGAAGTATTCAACGGCCTCTCTACTCATGCCCTCAGCTTTGGTTTTCTACAAACCTTCCGGTTTCCTTAAAAAAATATCGTTATTCCTCTTCAGGAAATCAGTAAAACAGTCCTTTCCGGTCATTTGTTCTTTTTCCTCGGAGTTTTGCTCCATTTTTGTTGTGCGTACATAAATGCTACTCTGCGCACTTGAATTGCAGTGCAACCGAAACCATGACTCGCCAAGTCCTTCAGTCTGTTAGACAAATCCTTATACTCCATAATACTGAAAATTGTGGGATAACCAGCAACTCGTCCTGCCTTGTCTTCAACCACTGTATTCCCTGAGATCATTAATTACTTAAACGGCGGATTCCGATTAGAAAGCATAACTAACTGCCGCAGAAACTATATACCGCAGAAATTGTTCTCAGAGTTGTCTTAAAACTGACATTAACTGCACAAAATCCAACTAAAAATGGCCCCACATTCTGTGACCCCAATAGCCTCAAATACATTTTTCGCAGTGAAGCGTGGAAGAATATTACACAACACCCCGTGTATCGCACCACTAAGGTCTACAATCCCTTAAGCATGCGCATTAAAACATTTGATGCAAATGTTACGTTTATAAAGTGAGTTAGAGCGTATTCTAAGAAGCATCGAACTTATTCACAAGACAAATTGTGATCACAACAACGTAACGTGAGCAAAACAAGGTCGGCACAAAGACGATCACTGCTGCAAACAAAATGTCACTAGCACGTCTCAACACAGCTAAGACCCTTTCTTCCACTCACATCGTCAAAGTTATCAGCGTGCGCAGAGTGATTACGCAGTGGCGGCATCCCTTATTTTGATTCAAATAGCCCCGACGTACCCTGCAATAAAACCTCGGAATAAACGAAATCAGGTAATACAAAAATGCTCCTTTGTGAGAAGTGCTCTTTAATCGTCTATGAAAACATAGGTTATCTATTATAACCTCGTTATAACGAGAGGTTAAGAGGTTTAAGAGGTTATATTGCATTCATCGTCCACACCAATTCGTCTGTTTCTCTTTCGGAAATGAATCAATTAATTAACGTAGGAATGAGTGTAAGGTATTTTCAATCTGTATTTTTTTTAAATGTATAGTCGTAAAAATAACAGGACTTTTAATTATAGAAGTTAAAATGAAGTTGTTTTTCGGTTAAGAAAATATGAATGTTTTGAATTGACTTAATAATTGGTTTCCAATCCGAAAATACGACTTCGCATGTCTTTTTCAATTAAAAATCGGCACGACATATGTACTTGGAAAATACTTTCTCGTATTCGTACGCTTCTGCTCCACGGTAATATTGTCGCTGCTTACATTAATACGCGAAATATGTTTTCTCGCTGTTTTTCTCGTGGAGTAAATTCTGCTACTGCGGGAGTAGAGAGAGCTTGGGAGTATATATTATAATGTCGCTGGGTACTATTTGGTCTATTTGTCAGAAAAATAACTTAAATGTGATTGTTTATGACGAGAGTGTGCAATTTTTTTACATAGTGGGCCGAATTCTTATTGGCGAACCTTTGATTAGAAGTCATGAGTGCCTCGGCATGCTGAATAAGAGTTTACATAGAAACTTAATCGAAAGATTAATAGTATAAAAGTTAAACTTTAATCTAAAAAAATATTAGCATCAAAATTTAACCCAAGGGTTTTATGATTATAATTTTAATTAAAAATATAAAATTGCCTGTATTAAATATCAAGGTACGCTTTTTCATCATTGCTTCACGGGCAGAAAGTTTTACGCCTCTGATTTGTAACTTCTAGCCCTATAACTGGTTGAATGTTAATAAAAACCTTTACTATCACCGTGCGTAAATCGACATTTTTTATAAATCTACAAGAATGAACTACCTTCATTTGTTGCGCGATATGGATCGTTCGGAGAGAGCTTCTATTCTGGGTGATGCCCTATGCGAATACGAAATTTCCTTAGTGTGAAACTGTTTATACTCTACAACCGCACTCAGACGAGACTATAGACAGAGGGAATTGCAAAAACCGCTTCTTCGAACCCAGAGACATCTCGCACATATTAATTAAACTCTCCAAGGTGGTCTTTATTCACAATGCTTTAATTATAAAATTCGTATGTGAGAAGCAAAAAATTAATCTTCGTTAAGACTTCGCGCATTATTTTCTTACTAGTTTAATTGTCTGTCAAAAACGACGGGTAGTAATGAATCAAGTGTTATAATTTAAGCAATTCCCATTATCTCTCACACCCTCCAATTTTCTCCAATTCTCTCCCTTTCACTCTTCCTTCAAAAATTTGCTATCTCCCTCAGCCTGACGGAATTAAAAATAGATCATATAGAGAGTTATATACCCCTGAATCTTATAAACCCGGTGAACATGATAGACGCACAGACATAGCTCATTATTTAAACAGATTTAATCTCTCCACACATTTTCCCTTTCTTGCCACCCGTCGATGAATAAAAAAATATTCCTTTCATCGAATTTACTCAATGGCAATATTTTGGAAGTGTCACAATTTGAGGGCAATGGGAATTTCGGATTATTTATACGGCCCCGGGGAATGATCATAGCCACCAAAATACCCAGTTACTGTGGAATTTAAAGAGCTGAAATCATACTTTTATGAATTTTGCATCAGAGAGCGAACTATTCTTAAACTTTACGGCATAAATAATAATTAAATTGACCTTCGATGGGACGATTTTCTACTTCTTATACGTAGAAGAGTGTTTTAAAAAGAATTTTTTACCAAGAAGTTTGCATCTATCACAATTATGATAATTTAATTGTTAGATATTCGTTAATTTTGAAGGCCTTCTTAATGTCAATGCAATCACATTATATTTTTAAAGAATCTTGTTGTAAATGCTTGGTATTAGCTATTTAAACAGCCGAGTACATTGATTTATTTTCCCTAACATATGTGTACGTCCGCCAGAGAAGGGCCCACTTTGTCGGTATAACGTTATGAATGCAGCGGTATTCTTTGATAAATTATGAGTAAAACAAAATAAGAATCACACTCCTACGTTGAAAAATAAACTTTTTATTGAATATTACATATGATATTTAAAAACAGTGTTTTGAGAAAATTGAAGCAAAATTCACGAAATTAAAAATAAGTTCTATTCGTACTTCATTTACGGATATAATTCCTCGATACGGTTATTCTTAATAAACCAGAGAATCGTTCTATGCACTTTTCTAGACCGACATTTTCTACCCTTATTCACAAAAATGCTGATATCTCCGAAACTAGAACCGACAATGTGGGCCCTTCTCTGGCGGACGTCCACATATAAACAATAATGTAACGCGGGATCTCTATCCAATAGTTGTAATGGAAGAGAACAGAAAATTATTACGATTAGTTATTGTCATAAAATGTTACTTGCGGATATATTCGTTTCAGATCCGACTACCCTTTGTTGAACAAGTTTAACTCGGTTTCTTTCGATGCGGAATTATTAGAGCAAACAAACGTGTGTTGCATATAGAACAAATAGATTAGAACTAGAGCAATTTTCCGTCAAAAATGACGGGTTAAAATTAAAAAAAAACGAAATTAAAATTTTTAACTTAAAATAAATTATTTTAACAATCATTATTTATATTAATTTTGTTTCTCACGGAAGTCGATTGTCAAGATAAACAAATAAGCGATTTCGGAAAAAAGAAAAGAATAATGGGATGATCGTAGGTCATTTAATTTCCAAAAGAAGAAAAGCCTGCACGACAATAAGTCGATTTTTGAGTGTTATCTTACGAAGAATGGAAATATTACCCTGGAGTCGAACTCTGGAATTTTTTCGTAAATTTTCTTCCAACAAAGCATTTTTATATTTGAATAGATTATTTCTATCAATTTTTAATTTTCTATCTACATCCTTGATTGAGTTATTCGCGTTTTAATAGCTTGACACCCAGACCAACGGACGGACAACATTGCCTTTTATTGTTATTGATTCTTTTAAACTTCTCTTTCTCTCCCTCTTTCCAAATCGTCCTCAAGTCCTCCATTCTTCTACCTAACTCGCGAAACCTATCGCACAATCCTTCACCTCATAAACTTTTTACATGCTCGGTTTGTTTATTAAAACGTCAAGCACGTTCTTCAGATTTTCATACCGTTTCTATTTCAATAATATTGAATTTAGCTCATTGTTACGATTTTTAATCTCTTTGAACATTAAATTTTGACATTTGAGAAGGAGAAAAAATCCTGTACTTGACCGGGAATCGAACCCGGGTCTCCATCTCAAATGTCAAAATTTAAATTCAGATTTATGCGAGCATGCATAACAAGTCATCTCAACACCTTTATTTCTTATTCTTTGAATATTATTACAGATTTTTAGGTATTCCTTCTCTTAAATAACGCAAAGAATTATGTTTACATTAATTGCTATGAAAATCGTTTCCCTCTCCTTCCGTCTTTCTCTCCTTCTCTTAATAAAAGCATTCAAATCACGCTTAAACCTACATGAATTAAAGTAAAAATAGAATTTCGAGATTTAATAATGTAGTTGGTTGGCAAGGCAACATCCCATTAAAATGCCAAGATTTTTCCAAAATATACCATTGAAACGATTAATGATTTCGAGCTGAAGGCGAAAAAAGACGAATAGAATAAGAAACTTGAAAATGTTTTCTTTAGAATGGTCCAGATCCAAAGATCGAAGGTCAAATTTTTCTAATTTTAATTTCCAAAAGAAGAAAAGCCTGCACGTCTAAATGTCCATTTTTACGGGTTACCCTATGAGAAAGAAATAATTACCTGGAGTCGAACCCGGATCGTTTTTCCAAATATTTTTTCGTCAATCACGTTTTATATGTGAATCAAGCAATCCTGAAAATTTTTGAATCATTATCTTTTATCGTTTTTGAAATATAAACGATTAATATCGGCATGGGTGCTTCAGTGGCGCGGTCTGATAGCGCGTGGTTGAAGTTGTTGCAGACGGAGTAAGAGAAATATATAAAAGATTCAAGAGAGAAACTCGACCCATAAAAGTATAAATTATGAACAAAGTATATTGTTACTCCTAATTTGAATCAAATCCGTTATTTTCTGAAATTTTCTATTAGAGAAACTAATTAGACTGCGGCTCCAATACGTTATATGGCATGGTTCTTCGAGACAAAAGGTATCACTTCAATTTTTAAACTAAAATTTGCTATTAATAATTTTTTGAGAGTTTATATTTTATTTATGTTTAACTTGTTCAAAAACAAAATTCAGCGATCTATAACAAAACGCAAACGTCCTCGGCTGGGTTGGAGCCCGCGACCATAAAATTCGGAAATAGACTCAATATCCAAGTCTGGCATTTCTAAATTGCCATTATATTTATGCGCGTATTGTTTCCAACGTAAGCGCCTATTAGTTTTGTTTTATCCGTCTGTTCGTTCGTACGCCTAATCGTACTCGGCTCCTACCGAACGGATTTTCATGAAATTTGGTATCTATGACCCAATCAGGGATGCCACTTCATTGAAAACAAACAACGAACTTGTTTTCATATCTCGTAAAATATAAGTTACACCGAAAAAGTCTACAAATAAAATTTGTAGAGCCAGCCAAATAAAATATTTCTTTTCCTATCATTATATATCGACGACTCTTACAGAGGAGGATATAACATATAGGAGGATACTAATGTTTAGGCACTTCCAGATGTGCTGGAGATTCGAAATTTTTTTCATAGGTTGGATTTTGTGCAAAACCGACTAGAAAAAACTAAAATCTTCAAAAGTGCAACAATGCGGCCGCTAAAAATTTGCAATTGTTTAAACAAATTTTCAAGGTTTATGTATTACCGCATGTGCTACGGAGTTGAAATTTTTTTATAAGTAGAATTCTTAAAAAAACGAAATAGGGATTATACAAATTTTGATATTTTAATTTGTTTGGCAGTTAAAAATTCTTAAAGTTTAAACAAATAGATAACTGTTTAGGTACTACGGGATGAGCTAGGAAGCTAAATTTTCAAACTATTTACAGAGTAGTGAATTTGCACAAATAAACATTTCAATTTTACCATATATAAATTGCGGCGGCCGTTAAAATTATTTAAATTTAAACAATTAGAAAAATATTATTTTACTTCTAGAAGTGCTACAACTTTAAAATTTGGCTAAAATGTGTAGCATTAGTACCTAATAATGAAGATAGTGTAAAATTTTTAAAATTGCAACATTTGGGGATTGTTTTAAACTATTATTTTTACATGTGGGAAAAACGAAAATCGCTGCGGAGGTGAAATCTTTAGAATTAAAAGACTATTTGTAATGATGTAATGTCTGTCTGAAAAATGAATGTTTTTTTCAAGGTGATATGAAATGCTTGCAGTATGCAAGCACCAACTACTAGTACATTTATATCGTAGGAATAGCCGTTTTTAATCAAATCAAACTAGAAAGTTGTAATTCGTTTTGAATTTAGAAAATTCATGGTTTACTTAATTGTTGTCAATGAAAACAATCTTCGTTGTAACTAAAGCAAATAAAATCTGCTATAATTTCAAAAATACGTTTAATAACATTACGTGTGCATGGAGCATTTTGCAAGCGGAAGGGAATGTATTATCTACGATGGAAGAACGTAAACGTAAAAATTACAACTACTTAACTCAAGTGAGGTACGTTTTAAATAATTTTTATTCTTTGATTAATTACAAGTGATTAGAAAATAAATCGTCTAATATAAATTTAATATTTCCCTGGCGTTGCAGTATTTAGTCATTCTACTAAAATTACGTAAATATGTTTATTAATGAAAAATTTATGGTAGAAAAGATATTTTAGTAGACAGAGTCATGGTTTTGGTTTTTCACTGTTTGATGGTGACCGTTCGTTCAACTATATCGTTTAGTTCCAAACGTTCCATCACATGAAACGCGCCTATCTGTGATACACTGTACACTTTCCTAACTTGTTGAATATATATATATATATACACATATACAATGTAGTTTATTCTACATACATAAAAATTATCTAAAAATATATAAGATTCTATGAGATAAAAATGTTTTACCTGGTCTGCAAAATGGTTACACAGAGTCCAGCCAGTAAACGAGTTACAAACCTGGGACCTTTAAATTATAAATGTTTTGTAATACGCTTTCACCAGTATGATATCAACAAGGTATATTCTTTAAAAAAGTAGTCTAACGCTATAACAGTTGAAGACAACTTTAAATTGTAACTACTATCATTCTTCATCGAGGAATATACTTATTACATTGAAAAGTTATCTTATTATTAATTTGGAATGCGTCGCTGGACAAGTGAATTTTATATTTCCCTCTTTCTTGTCGTCGAAATTGAATCGTATTAACTTTCTCTTCTTCTGAAGAGTCTACACACAACTATTCGCGAGGCTAACTAAGCGGCGACCGCTCCACGACCCGAAACTAAGCGATCCGACCAATTGCAATGGCGCAACATGACACTTCAGAAGAATTCCTTCGCATGACCTCTCAAGTGCCTTTGACTAGGTTCTCAGTCCCATCGAAACGTGGAACAAACACACGAATTCTTAAATTTCACATAATTCCACCCATCCATAATTACGTTTGAAAACGCACGTCCTCTAAATTATCGCAATGCATCAATTACATTTTCTTTTTCCGGCAGGATTAAAACGCGATTCCGCCGTCCTTTCTGAAATACTTTTCGATTATCACGAAAGCGACGACTTCGATGATATCCTACCTTCGTCGTTATTTTTTTTAACGACCTGCTGATTCCCTCTTGCCTACGAGAAATGGGCATCTAAGAGGTAGCGCAATGAATAGCTGGTCAGTTTCAAAAGTTTAGGAAGGAAGACGACTTCCTATAATGTAGTTCCCGTCATCATTCCTCGTTTAAAAGCGACGCCCGCGGAATGTTCTCCGCGGAATTAAAAAAGCTGTTTCCTTCGGTGCGGCGGAAAAAGGTCTCTCGCACCGACCGACTTCGACCACCGCGACGCGATCCCGGATGCGACCATCGCACGCACGCAACCTTCCCTCTCCGCCACGCGTGCACTCGACACATTTAACACGCACACAACATAAAAGGACGCACCACTTACTCGCCCTCTTCCGTGCGACGGCCGCGTCCTCCTCGCACTGCCTCTTCTGCCTCTTCTGCCCCTTCCTCTGCCGCGTGGCGCACCTTACTGCCGCCCCCCACGGATCCCACGGGGGCCAGGGAATCGGGCGGCGCACGCGTACACGGAGAGTACGAGCGCCCCCACCCCACGTGATTTGCCTTCCCACTCCCCTTCGGCGACCGACACGACCCGCCTCCCCGGGAAGCCGACCCTCGGCCGGGCCCTCATTACTATCCACGAGTGGTTGCGCGGCGCTCGGAAAGAAAAAAAATTTACTTATTGTCGACAACGGTTTCCATGGTGACGGGGTGGGAGCGGCGTGGCGGGGCGGAGGGTAGGGGCTCTTCCGTGGTTACCTGCGTCGCACGCTACGAAAGACGAATCGGTCGTCGTGGCAAAAAAGGTCTCGCCGCCCATAGACGGGACGAGATGGCCCCTGGCTCTCCTGCTGCTCGCCCCGGGCGGACGCCAAGTGAAAGATACACATAGTATTTCGTGTCGAAAAATCTTCCTCCTCGGAGGCGGGCGATTTGCATTTTTAGCGCTTTTTTGAAAAAACAAGAGAGGAAAGTTCCACGCATCATGCGTGCATGCATGCGAGGCAGAGGCGTTCTGAACGATTTTATGAAATCATATCAAAAAAGATAAATATTGACGGCTTACAATTAGTATAATGTCTAAGAATTGAAAAATGATATGGCAGTAGTGATGCCAAGGAAATATCGAATTTTTGATTGGCCGATTTATTTCCTAATCGGTTGTAATTAATAAAACAATCGGCAGTTATTATGACATACCTCACTCGAATAGTTATAATATAATCTTTATGTTCACGTTCATTCCTTCGTCGTAAACTACCCATTTCATTCCACATACAAACGCTGTGTGCCTATACGTAAAGAAAATAGACGTATTTACGTTCATTTCTTCGTCGTAGATTATCTATTTCTCTTCATTTACCAAATTTTGCGTGTGCACGTGAGAAAATTTAACTAATTAGGTACATGCAGCAGATATTGTTTACTTCAGTTACCACGAAGATTGTTTTTGTTGACAACAATTAAAAAGCACGGGAAAATGTTTCTAAGTTCAAAGTAAATTACGAATTTCTCGTTAGATTTTCTTGAAATCGGCTACTCCTTCGATAAAAATGTACTGGACAAAACAGATGCTATTTCACTAGGTCAAAAACTGTGTTTGAAGACTTTTATGTTATAAGTAGGCTTGGTAGGATTCGATTTAAATCGATAAATGTCGATAAATATCGAATTTAAAAAAAAATTAAATTCGACGAAAATGAATTATCGTCGATAAGTGTCGATTTTCACCACTGATTTCTAAACGAAAGCAGATCGATACATCGTTTATTCGCTAATCGATTTTATATTGTCTCATTTTGCACGTTTTCTTGTGGAGGTTTGTCTGTCCGTCACTCCGACGCGCTAACTCCTAAACAAAAGCAGCTAGAGACTTCTTTTTTCGCAAATCGTTTAAGTATTCTGTCTTGTTATGCACGTTTTCTGGTGGAGGCTCTTGTGACTAACATAATGAGAGTAAAAATTTAATTTAAATTTCCTTTTTTAAAAACTTTTTAAATTCCTCTTCTTAATTAAATTCAATTATTTTTATAACACTATTTCAGACTAATCATATTAGTATACATAAATACTAACTATATTCTCAACTGCTGATGGCGTAATTTTGTGGAATAACTCCGTAATATGACTATTGGTGGAAAATTAGTGTTGTTATTTAATATTGTCAGGGGTGTTCGGTGAACCTGGGAGCTAGGTAAGCAACTTTAAAAACGGTAAGGTTCCCCGCCCTATTGAAATTCTTTTGACCCTTTGGAAATCACATAAAATTAATGTAGCCCTTTCGCTGCGGAATTCAGACATATCTTCGATTAATCTATGAAATTAAATTAATATTAAAATATAACTTTAAAATCAATAATATAAATAAAACACAGATCTTTACTTGTAGGTAAAATCTAGTTTCTACTCCTTAACAAATTCTTCGATGACCAAGTCATTAAAATTCTCCAGGGATCGCAGAGTATTAAGCAGGCATTTTCCTGTCGCCATTAACGCAAGGCCTGTCAGTCTGTCATTCCCCATACTGTTACGTTTATGGTCTTTTATTCTTGCTAAACTGCACTCGGTGCTTACTGTTGTACTTGGCAACGTAAGAACTAATACACAGAGTTTGTGCGTTCCTTCAAATGTAGACTTCAAATCGGTTGATAAATACTTAAATATATTTTTTACGGTTTTTTTCACTAAAGTCTGGAGAGGCAGAAAGTTTACTTTTTAACTTGATAAAATCAAAATGCTGAGCATAACTTCATTTTAAAGAATTAAAACATTCATCAGGAAAACTTATCGCATAGTTATAAAACTTTTCTGAAACTAAAAGTTGCTGAAATTTAATATCTTTGTGGGATGCAAATCGGGGTCGCAACTGCGTAATGAGAAGATAAAATATTTCCCTGTATAATTGTTTGTAATGAAGTTTGACGTCAACTTTTTACCGCGAGAATGGAAAGGTTCTCCCAAGAGCTGAATAACACGTTCATATATGTTTGTGCTTGTTGTTTATTGTGTTATAGATTTCACTCTAAATTGGCGCTTTGTGTGCTGTATGTGAAATATTATTGATTAAATAAATATACTACTCAAATTCCTTTTTCTGTTTTTCCATCAATTTAATGGTACTTTGAACTCTTAAAACACACTGAGTAATATCAACCCTACGCTTCTGAAGCACGTCAAACATTACATTCGTATGGGCGAAAATGGAGTTGTGAATCTCCAGTCGAAAAATAAATCAAAGTCTATTAAATTTTGAAGAAACCCCCGGCACTTTGTTACGGATTCGCCATCCCATTCATCAGGGCTGTCTCGAAATATTTTAAATAACTCAATCAATGAATTACGGTAGCAATTCGTAATGTTTACAACTCGAGATTGAAAACTCCAACGCACTGTGCCAACGCGGGGGAATCGCTTGCGAACGATTCGATCAAGTGAGTTCTTTTGGTAGAATTAGTGAAGATTGCTGCATATCCATTTAATATCAAAAAAGGTCTGCATGACCTGATTTGCTTGAAAACTTGCATAAGCACCAAATTGCGGTGGTGCACCGTGAAATTAACAAATAAAGCATAAGGGTATTTCTCCCTTACCTTTGCCTGCAGGCCATTGAGCTGCCCTGCCATTACAGCAGCACCATCATAATCCGGTTCAACCAACTTTTTACTGCAATCAAATCTATCTATTGATTTTCAACATGGACTAACAGAGCATTCGCCTTCCTATCAGCACTCATATCAGTAAACCCCACCGAACGTTCTAACACTTCAACCTTTATATTGCAGTATCGAAACACAGTTGATAATTACGACACGTCTGAGCTCTCATAAAGCAAAATAGAAACAAATTTCCGCCTATGAATTTCATGTTTAATTTCATTGAGGATAACATATCGGATGGCTTCGATTAAGTCATTTTGAATATGCTTTGAGATGCCAATAAAAACACTAGAGTTGTTAAAAATGTTCACAGAGCATTAGACATCATAATCCTTTAGGAACATAAGAAACTCAATGTAATTACCTCGATTCAGAGAACTTTTTGTCTCGTCGTGTCCGTCGTGTCCAAAGAGACATACTATGTTAGTCAGAGATCGTAGCACTTCCCAACGTTTTTAGTGCTTTTCGTCATTGCTGAAAAGCACTATTACCTTCGTGATGTCCGTCCGTCCGTACGCATATATCAGGGAAGAATTGGCTGAACCGATTTTAACTAAATTTGGTACATAAAATATTCACATAAATTAATGACCAAAATAACACATTTGAATTGGATCGACTCAGCAGGGGTGCCACAATTGCAAAGTTTAGCATTGATATCGGAACCAGGGCTGCCACAATACAAGTAATAAAAACATCTTTTTTACAAGTATTTGTGTTGAATTTTCAATATCAATTTTAACCAAATTTAATATTTAGAATATACACACACATGCAAAAACATATTTAGACTGAATCAGCCAAACAGGGGTGCCACAATTACAAATTAAACTCTTTCAATAATTAAGGATTTGGAAGGAATTAGCTGAACGGATTTCAATAATATTTTGTATATTAGATTTGAACAACATACCACAATTAAATCAAGATGTATAAATTGGAGCTAAAGAGCAGGGCTACCACGTTAAAGAGTAAAATAATAATTCTTTTACGCGTATTTCTAGAGAACTGACCCTATGGATTTGAACCAAATATTGTATATATAATCTTCATATAAATAAATAACCAAAACAGTATATTTTAATCATGTCGACTAGACAGGGCTACCATAATATCAAGGTTAGGATTTTTCTGTAACTACAAACTTTGAAGGTATTGGCTGAACCGATTTCAAAGCATTTTCGTTTGTAGGGCGAGTATATAATGGTAAAACGAAATGAACATGTTTGGAACGGATCTAAAAAGCAGGGCTACCACAATATAAAGAAAAATAATTTTAATGGTTTTCTGTATGGAAGGGCGTATTTTAGTCCTTTGTTGAAGAGAGAAATTTCTTCCGCATTGAAGGATTAATGTGAAAGATTGACGACATTGTTGTCTGAGGTTTTGGTATTGGTAATCGGTGTTCGTGTATAATTTTTGTTTTTTTGATTTACCAAATTTGTGTAGATCAACACACACAAGCATCTGTGGATGACTGGTGGTATGTCGTTTTATAGCATTCATCAGGTTGTTTACATCTCCTTAGCCACTTGTGTTCTACACACTTTTCTCGATAGATATTAAAATGCACGGCCAACAGAACAGCATATTAATTCTAGCACGTCCAGTAATCTAAGGATGAACATCAAAAGAAGTTGCGTGAAAACTTCGATTCATCCTTCTCTATGGCTAAATTTTGAAAGGATTTGATTAAATTATTCTTAATGTCTTTTAAATCACTTGCAAGTGACATTTTCATGCTTTGCAACCCACCTCATTAAGTCGATTTATAGTTTCAATATTTAGGACTTAGCTGTATTTAATTCCCAAACTCTTATATCATATACATATAAAAAAAAGTAATTGCGGCGAACCGACTGCGGCAAAGTGTCCTGGACCCATTTCGTCGGGACCACTAAAATTTATACGGAACAATCAAGGCTAATTAACGCCTAAGGACTTTTTACTGGGATATTTTTTAAATTATTCATAAAAGATAATCGATGGGAATTCATAAAATGTACATAAAATTGACAAGTGCTTTACACGGCATAGCGCGATTTCACCGCTTACTATTACTTCTTCTTCATATCTTTACCGAGTTGCAATAAATGTGTACATTTATAAACCGTAGATAATTTAAAACAAGTGAGGGCGAATTGTAGAGCAAATTACGTGTGGCGCTTTTTTCTTGTTTAGAGATTATGATGTCATCATATGATTACATCTTTGGTTGAGATCGACAAACTCATAATATACTCTATAAATTCCCTTTAAAAGCATTATATCAATGCTATGTAGTTCAAAAGCAGTAGATTCGCTGCTATTGCAGTTTTATTTCCAATTGTTCAAAATCGGAAATTTTTCTCTCTCTTTTGGATTAAAAACAAATTTCTACAACAATTCGGATCCGATTTGAATTTATTCTTCAATAATAATAAATTAAGCTGGAGACAGCCTTATTTTTAGGGGTGCATCTTATACACCAAACAAGAAGTCCAAACCAGGAATAATGCAGGCTGGTTTCCCAAATTTGACGTTCCGAATTGATTACTTATATTGATAGGAAATGTTTCAGTATGTGTTAGTCATTCCAAGGAATTCTCATACCATAAATGCCACTTGTAGTTCTTAGTTTATCATTGATAGAGAATAATTGGAAAACACATTAATAGAGCATTATCAGGTTTAAAATACTAAAAACAATGTCAAAATCTCTTTCTGACATTATATTTTGCATGTATTATTTTAAATAAACGAATTTAATAAATGTTACTGTTTATACGCATGTATGTATGGATCAACTTTCCATTGCTGAAAGGAAGTCAAGTGGAAAATAGCTCATTTGTTCACTCGTCTATTCTCAAGCCGATTTCGCTAATAATCGTCTCCATGGCATCAATGCGATAAAATGCGATTTAAAACTCAAAATGCTATGCTTTAGTAGAAATTCAAGAAAATCGATCAATTATCAAAATTCGGTGATAAGAATTAAAATTTACATTCTTTTCCCCTTATAACAGTACATACCTCGCTTCGATATCACAATTTTAAGATATTTTAAAGTATTAAGAAAACATCTCTGCACGATGGATATGAGACACTCTATGTAAACAAATAGGGAAACAACTTTCCTGGATTCGAACCCGGGACTTCAATCTTCGCGAAGTAAAATATAGCCCGGAGGTAGGCCCTGGCAGCACGAGCCTCATACCAAGTTTCATGAAAATCCATTAATGCAAAAGTTGCTAGTAGGGGACACACACACACACAGGGCCATTTCATAAGGCTGTTTCCTTTGGAAACCAGCCTAAAAAGAACGCATTATGGCCAGGTCGTGTCCGTCCGTCCGCATGTTTCATCTGCGAAACTAATGGGCGGGTGTTTATGAAATTTGGTATTTAGGAGATAAGGGCAAAGAAAATAGTATAAATGGTTAACCAACCTAATCAGGAGTGCCACTTTGCTGGTGACAAAAAATGAACTTTTCTTTATATCTCGTAAAGTATTACTCATAACTATGCTTGGTAGAATTCGACGTTTATTTTTTTTTAATCGACAATTTAAATCAACGTTTATTTTTCCGAGAGATTTTCGACGAATATCGACGCTTAAAATTACCACTACTTTTTTTAAATTTTTCCTAAAAATCTACGTTTATTTTTCCTAAAAATCGGCGACCAATATCGAAGTTTACTTTAATACATTTTAATAGGCGTGGCAGTTTTCGACCTTAATATTTATTAAAAAGCGACCACTACTATTTTTTATTTCTCCTAAAAATCAACGATGTACATCGGCGTATGCATTTAATTGGTCATTTTAGTTTTCGACGTTTATATTTTGGCTATAATAATCCAAGAGGTTGATTAGCCATAAATACACACAAACACCGACGTTTATATTTCTTAAAAAGCGATATCTAATATCGACGGTTATTTCAATACATTTCATTAATTTTTATCTAGAAAAGTGTTATAAATTGGATTCCTTCTAATTAATTTGACTAAAGTGTAAAAATAAAGGGTTTCTTTTATACTGCTTTGTTGTTGTTTCCTATATTTTGGCAAATGTGTTGTTGTTGACTTCAGCCACCAACCTGGAACAGTTAATTTTTCGCAATAAATTAGAAAGTACATTCGTTAATTCGCGCCCCTTATATAGTCAGTTGTTTCGCGCCCCTTATTCATGAAATCGCGATCATTAGTGAGAAATTAATGTGACGTGAGTATAATGCACAACCTAATGTATGAATTAATGTTTTTATGAAAAATATATCATCTTGTTGAGCATTATACGACTATGGATAAGGAAAAAAGCCCCGAGTTCATATATAAGCGGATTTTTTAAACCGCTAAAAATGTAATCAATAAATGCAATCTTATATATAGTTTTCCTGTTCTGTCTGTTCTTTCTGTCTGTGTGAGACGCTGACGTCATCAAAGGCGCATTTTAAAGCGTTTTTAACATATTTACCGATTAGGTGTAAGGTTGAAATTTCGCAGGAATGTTTGATTCAGATATAAAAATTAAATGTCGAAAAAAATATGAAAAAAGACTTGGGTTCGACTCCAGGGGAGCGATTTCCATTCCCCGTAAGATAACACGTAAAAAGCGACTTTTTAGAATGTAGGCTTTTATTCTTTTAGAAATTAAAATTAGAAAAAAGCGACGTACTATCTTAAAATTTAAACTATGTTTTAGAGAAATTAATGAGGTTTCTTATTATATTCATATATTTGCGCCTACCTTTCGAAATCTCTCATATTAAACATTTAAATCACATATTTTGGGAAAATATCGGCTTTTAAACGGGATTTTGCCTTGCCGACCACATCATTGTCAAACTTCGAGAATCAATTGTTGTCACAACCTTCGTGCGTGTAATATATACGAGTGCATAGATTGCCTTAAATTATCCTAGGGTTTTTCGCGAAAATACGTAATTCTAATGCGACTGGGATTTAGTTTGGATTCTTTTGCTTATCTAAACGACAATATAGATGTAGAGTAAGAGAGGAAGGAAGAGATATAGAATGCAAGGTATATACAGAGTAAGGGAGGTATAGAATAAGAAAATTATGGGAGGAAAGAAATAAATAGGGAGTCGGAGAAAGAGGGAGAGCTATGGATTGAGACAAGAGGGAATGAGAGAGGGGGGAGGTGGGAGAAAAGGGGCAAAGAGTGGGAGGGAGACAGAGAGAGAAAGAAAGAAAGAGAGAGGAAGGGAGGGAGGGAATATTAGTATTTATTAATTATTATTACTTCATTTTTGACAAGGGGCTGATCATTTAGCATATCTTACTGATTTTTCATATCGGAATCAAATATATTTGGAATACTTTTATCATAATCCCATCATATTTGACGGGCAATTACGCTATTTTATTCGTAAATGTTTATGTTGATATAGGTTCATAACTGTATTTCTTAAAAGCAGATACGCCTAAAAAGTTCTGAATATAAGTCATAACATAAGCATACATGATTTTACAAAGCCATAAAAAGTAATAGCTCCTCATTTAACAACAATTAAAAAGTATGCATTAATTTTCATAAACCAGAACGCCACACAGACAGAATGGCAAAAACCACTTCTTTGAAGTAATTCGTTTAGTCAATTTAAAGTTTAGGATTTAGCTTCATTAATTGGTCTCGCGGCGTACTGTTCCATTCCACGACGACATACATTTAACATATATGTATGTTATATCCTCTGTAAGGAACGTCTATATATAATGATATGGTTGTTAGGTATAGATTTAAAAATTTATTCGGATAGAGAACAACATTTACTACAAGAAAGCTCACAAGGCCACATACTTACGAGTTATAGTTTTGGAGATAGAAATTCTATAATATCCCGTGCAAAACATCGCATATTTTGTTTACATCGATCTCGAAGGCGGATCTCTCGGCAAACAACAATTAAAATCCATATTTTCTATCCCACGCCCTTATATGATATGAGAGTTGTAGTTTAAAAATGTATTCGGATAGAGGACAATATTTACTACAATATACTTCCCTAGATTTCATAATTACGAGTAATGGCTTCGGAGATAAAAATTCGAGAAAATCCCGAGCAAAATATCGCATATTTTGTTTACATCGATCGCGAAGACGGTTCTCTCAGCAAACATCAATTAAAAATTCATATATTTCTCTCCCATTCTCTTTATGATCTGTGAAGTATAGATTTAAAAAATTATTTGGATAGAGAACAACATTTACTACAAGGTAATTCCCGAGACCATATAATTTCGACTTATAGTTTCGGAAATAAAAATCGAGAATCGCCCAATCTTTCGATATCGTTTTATACGTATTTCCTATAAAGAACGCCTTTAAAATCTCTGAGTATTCCATTTATGGAGTATACTTTTCCATCTTGTTTTTTATTCTTGAAGTGATTATTAGATTCCAATTCTTAATCTAGTTAGCAATTAACAGCGATTCTCTATATATCACATATTTGTTGATGAAAAGGAACTATTTACACGTAACCATGTTGGCGCGACCTCAATAATGACAGACGAACACGCTTATATTAATCTATCGTACGAGGGAGCCTGTGAAGCTTCGCTATCACATTAAGTTGATTTTGACTTTTTTTAATAATTCATTTGATCCGACATTTTATTTATAAAATATGTTACAATTACAGCAGTGCCCAGGAAAATCCAGTATTTCAATATCAATTTGAATGATGAGATAAATAAAATTAACTTACCTTGCTAAGTTCTTTTAAACTTCTTTCTTCGTAAATAGAACAGAAAAAGTAAACAAACAAAATGACGTAATATTGCCATGGGGACCGCGAGAATACAACATAAGTATTCTGTAATTTTACATATTATGAATAACAAAAATAGTCCAAACAGTGGTCGAGATATAAGTTTCCCAAAATTCAATATAAACCTATAAACTAATATAAATGTATTGTTTTATTAATCTTTCAAATAAAAACACGTACACTTAATCGTTCTTTTTAGGTAGTAAACATATAGTGTAACCAAGGTATACAAAGAATAACGTCCCGATCACTGATTGGTTGGCCAGTCAACCAATTAAAACCTGCCAAAAAGTTCGCGAATGTAAAAATATTAAAGATTATAATTTTTCTACTAATATCAGCTTTCATGCATGACTTCAGTGTCAAAGAATATGATGATATGATTACTGTGCGTTACAGTACAAAGCCAAGATATGCCGTAATTATACGAAAACAAGGCATTTTAAAATATTCCATTAAAATGTTCCGCTAAACAAATTCATTTGAATTCGGCACAGGTCTTGTTCTGTGCCTAACCGCCCTTGCAACAAATACATATTAACCGAATCTCGTTTTCCCCGGAAATATATTACACGAAATCTTCCCTAAAACTATGAACCTGGAGTTTTGCCCCTGGAATGTATGCCACCAAACTTGCATAAAATGCTCCACACATTTTTCACATCATCTTGCAGCTGGTTGTCCCTAAAACGTATAACACGAAACTCACAACAACTCCCCCTGATGCTATGCTACCAAACTCACACTAGTTTGCCCCTGAATATTTTCATCATATTTACTGTGGTCCCTAAGACATATGCCACCCAATTTACACGCTTGCCCTGAAGCTTGCATTCTAAGTAATACTTGTAAGACTACTTCGAGATCCAATGTTTCTAGACAAAATTGTTACTTGTGACGATCAGTGGTTTCACCACATCCATCCTGAGATGAAATTCCAAAGTTGCCAGATAGAAGGCCAAAGTTTGCAAAAGTGCCGGTAAAGTTTTGTATCATGTTTTTGCTGAGAAAATCATTTACGGTCACTGTATGCCAAGAGGTCAAAGAGCAAAGGAGGAGTACTATTTAAATGTGCTAAGAGGCTCGCTAATATCAAAAGTCAAGAAAAAATCTTCCTGTCTTGTTGATCACTTTTTTATCTTGCCCCACGATAATGCACCTACGCATTGCTTTCAGGGCCATCGTTTGGAGACTTTTGTTCTGAAAAATCATTGTACTTAAAAATTTATATCTAGGTCAGTCATTTCCTAACCAAATTCTGATTCTTTTTAAAGTTACAGTTAATAATGGTTATTCTCTGAAAGAGGAAAAATTTGATGACTTTCTCCATACCTGTAATATTTCTAAAAATTCCACATAGGTTAAATCATTTACAAAGCAGTTAACTTCTACAAGACTACATCGAATTCCACATTAATAAAATTTATAAATTCTCCGTATATGTTGTTATTGCATATTTTAAAATTTGTGTATTTGTAGACGTTGAATATTTATGTTACCCTATAGAGTCGCAAGTAGACTAATAGATAGGTGGCAACAAGTATTAACTATATTTATCATTTTAATGGGCCGTTAATACTAATATCAAAAAAGGTCTGGGGCAAACATCCGATAAGACCGAAGGGTCAAAATACATATTTTCAACGGCTTATCGGGCTGGGTGGAGGAGGAAAGAAGGTCGAAGGTTAGGTGGTGAGAGAATATCAGAACCAACACAACCACACTCAACCCGAAATATGTATTTCACCAAAATTTAAAATACTAGGGAGCCTGTGACGCTTCGCTGTCACATTAAGTTGATTTTGATTTTTTTAAACAATTAATTTGATCAGACACATTTTATTTAAAATAAATTTTACAATGAAGTACCCATCGGTGCCCAGGAAAATCCTGTGATTCAATGCCAGTTTGAACTAATTATCAACAGGTTTTTCATTCATATTTATTATTAAACTGTATGGGGATTTAGGATAAGTTTAATTTGATTTTTCTTTAATTTAATTTTTTAATTTTACAAATGATGTGATAAATAAAATTAACTGATAACTAAGTTCTTTTAAAATTCTTTCTTCGTAAACAGAACAGGAAAAATTAATCAAACAACATGACGTAATATCGTAAAGGGACTCGCGAGTACTCTTAATATTACTGCACCGTCAAATGAGGTGGCCATGGTAACTGACAATTCTCATTTTTGAAACGTTGCGTTGAATAATAATAATAAACTGTACGTACAACAGTTTTAAACAAAGTCAAATTGCGGGAAATTGCTGAATCTTATGTTGGCGGCAGTTCAATGCCACGAAAACAAACAGTAGAGATGTAGTAATGGAAAAAATGGAGAGATTATTAAGCTAGTGAATAGAAGAGTACAATTAACGAGGCATATCGTTGATGTTCTTGGTGATCAGGGAGAAAGCTCTGTCACTTTGGAAACATATAAAACAACTTGAAGAGGGAGAAGGTTCATCATCTAAGGACGATCATCCAATCAAGGCAAGTCGTGGATGGGTTGAACGATACAAGGTTCGTGCCCATCTACAACATATACGTGCGACTGGCGAGGCTGCGAGTGCCAACCTGGAGGCTTCACGGAAGTTTCCAGAATAACATCATAAAATTATCAATGGGTGGCTATTCCCCGAAGCAAGTATTTAATCTGGATGAAACAGGACTTTATTGGAAAAGGATGACCTCAAGCACTTATATTTCTAAGGAAGAAAAGAAGCACCTGGCTTCAAGGTTGCGAAAGATGGCCTTACCCTTCTACTCGGTGGAAATATTACGGGCGATTGCAAGCTGAAACAACTTTTTTGGCTGGTTTCCAAAGGAAACAGCCTTATAAAATGGTCCTGTCTGTGTGTGTGTCCCCTACTAACAACTTTTGCACCAATGGACCGATTTTCATGAAACATGGTATGAAGTTCGTGCTGCCAGGGCCCACCTCCGGGCTATATTTTATTTAGCGAAGATTAAAGTCCCGGGATCGATTCCAGGATTTTTCCCCTATTTGTTTTACATAGGAAATCTCAAATCCATCGTGCAGAGAGGTTTTCTTTAATACTTTAAAATATCATAAAATCGTGATATCGAAGATATGTTTTTACTGTTCCAAGGGGAAAAGAATGTAGATTCTTATTCTTATCACAGAATTTTGATAATTGGTGGTATTTTCTTGAATTTATACTAAAATATAGCCTTTTTACGCTTTAAATTGCATTTTATAGGATTGTTGCCATGGAGACGATTATTACCGAAATCGGCTTGAGCATAGACGAGTGAACAAATGGGTTATTTTCTTTTCCGCTCGACTACTCTTCCGCAATGGACAGTTGATGCAGACGTATTAGCATATAAACAGTAATATTTATTAAATTCGTTTATTCAAAAAACTATGCAAAATTTGTCAGAAAGAGATTTTTACATTGCTTTTAGTGGTATTTTAAACTTGATAACGCTCTATTAATTCGTTCTCCAATTTTTCTCTATCATTGATAAACTATGAACTACAAGTTGCATTTATGGTATGAGAATTGCTTTGGTCACACAGGTGCTGTTTACTGACTGCATTACGTCATATATCTCGCCATTTATTGCCTCTTATCACACAAAAGAAAATCTCGACAACAGAGCCTTAATCATCCTCGACAATACGTCTGGTCATCCTACTGACATCAAAGACTTCGCCCACAACATCCGTGTATTGTTTTACCTGCCAATACATCGCTCATGGACCAGGGAGCCATTTCTACATTTAAGGCTTACTACCTAAAGCGAGTCATGAGGTACTTTGTATGGGGTCAGATGTCAAAGATATGCCCACCATTCGGCAACTATGGAAAAATCAAATGTCAGGATGGCAATTGATAACATTCACGCTGCATGGAATCAAATTATTGTGCGTTTCACGTCCTCCGTACACGTGTTCTTATGGGAGAATCGCTATCCCATGTTATTTCCCTATGCTGCTAATTCTCAGCGTTGCCAATTCGAGCAAAATTCAGATTTTCGTCGTTTTTGGCATAATTACTCACTTAACTAATGAAGGATGGGAAATTGACAAAATGAGTAAGAAAATAAACTAAATACTTTTTAAACCGAAATATTGCCATTTTTGCATGGTTAAACAATAGTTCCCGCATTTTTATCGATACACTATATTTATATTTGCAACAATTAACAAACTTCTCCTCCATCATCAGAGTCTTCCCTATCCCCTTCAGATACTTCGTCCTCACTTTCTTCTATATATTCTTCATTTTCTTCTATTTCCTTCAACCAGTCACGCCATTGTTCAGGATTTTTACTTGGGCCCATGTCCTAAGTTTTACAAAAATATACTTAAAACAAAAACAAAAAATTGCGAAATGTTTACTAGTATGTACACACAAATAGAAGGCAATGTAAAAAACATTTAATAGAAACTAATAAATGATATTTCAATGAATTTAAAATAATAATAACAAACCATCTATACAAATAAAGCAATATATTATAGTAACAATGAAACATATGAAAAATCACTTACAGCAAAAACTCAGGTTGAAAAAGTAAGAAGTCACGTCAGTGGTCTCGTGGGATACCCAGGTCTCCCAAGCGTAATTTCTCTAAGTGTTGCACCTTTACAACACCGGTCAAAGATAAAGAATAAAAACGTCTAAATCTGCTAGTTACGATGAGGAGGTACTGAAGTAACGAAAGGGTAATATTGCATCATCTGTTAGTAACAGGGTTGGACTGACCCGGCGGGACACCGCGACATTTCCCGGTGGGCCGGAGCAAAAATGGGGCCGATCGGCTGTTAAAACTGTAATTTAATTATTTGTTATCCGTGAATCCAGAAATGTGGAGGAACGGATTTTATGTCCGTTTTTAACTAAGTTTCCTCAAAGTTATCTTTCCAAATCTTTTACGTCTCTCACTCCTTTCATCATTGCCTCTCCCTATCTCAATCCCCTATTGCTGGGGTGGCCAAACCACAGGTTTTTTAACTTAGTATGTGGCTCTTTTAAATTTCCATTTCGAGACCTGTCACCTTTTTCACTACAGAATACAATTATGTGACTTGAGAAGTGTTTGGGATGCCTAAGGAACATGTATTACATATATCTCAATTGCTTTGGATAGAGGTTATGTTTTTCTGTTCATAAATTTATGAGCATAGACTATGTCATGCAGCTCTCAAAGTTATGAAGATTATTTTATGCGGCTCCGAGTGTAAGTTTGGCCACCCTTGCCCTATTGTGTACTTCCAGAGATTTCTCCGCAAGTCAGCATCTTTCCCCTCACTGCTCCGAGTAAGTTATGATGATTCACCTGCATAAGGGCCACGAGCGATCACTTTGACCGCTACCACTAAATATCTGTTTAGCATGCTTCTGAGAGGCAGATATTGACTGGAAAGTGTTCTTATATATTCATGGATGCATAGGGTTTTTTAAGAGATACACAAACAATGGTAATATTGTTCATATTTTTTATTTTGACCAAAAAACCACTGTTAAAATATTTTTTTAATTACACATTAGAAAAAAAGGGAAGTGATTTTCAAATCAGACTAAATTCTAGCAGATGACAGTACTCTACATGGGAACAGAGCATTGTTACATTTCATAAGGAGAAAAATACATAAAATCTGTGAGCATAGTCCTAAGCTTCAATTATTTGGCAAGCAGTTAATACAAATGATTTCTTTTGGAAATCTTGCCTGAATATTTGCCACAAACAGCCTTGTTGCAAACAGAACAAGTGTCAATGATTTTGTTCCACTTGCACTTAGAGAGCACCTGATATTGACATCACTTGCAGTCACCTTTGAACCTTTGAGCTGAGCCTCATTTTCAGAGGTTATGCAGTGTCAGGGACTTGTCTTCATGTACTCTGCCCTTAGCTCTTCTACTAGTTGGAAAATGAACTTGTGTCGAGGGATCCTTTTTCTAGTGACCTCTTTGTTGATGACCCAGGCATTGATTGCAGCCAGGTCAAGCACATTGTAAAAAATATGTATAGGCAACCTGCGAGTTGCAGCCCTCACGGATTATTATTTTCAAGTCATTTGGTCCATTACGTCCACACCAAATTTAGCAGTGTTGTAGAATTCTATGGTTTCAGGAAGTTTCTTCTACACTCTGAGTATGTGGACACTTGGGTGCAGAGTGCTTAGTACCAAAACATTCTTACTCTTCTTTCCTTGTTACACAGTGAGTGTAGTATCATTTGCACTCATCAGTATGGTAGTCTTGTAAAGCTGTGCCTGTGATGTCCATATAGACTCTGGAATTTCCTTCCTTGCACGATTCATTGTTCCAACAATTCCTGTTTGTTGCACTTTCAGTCTCTCATCGATGTGAAGAAGTTATCAGTGGTGATGTTGCGCCCTTTCTTGAGGTAAGGGCCCATGAGCTGCATGATAATATTTTCAAGCAATGACTTACTGGTAGAATGTATCTCATCTTTCCCAAGCTAAGGGAATCCATTGCAGATGTACTTCAACGCAACATCAGCCAAAAGCCAGAATTTTATTCCATATTTATCTGGCTTGTTAGCCATGTACTGCGTGTACCTGCACCAAGCTTTTCTGGGGAAGAGCTGTTCATCACCAGTGATGTTCTGTCCAGTTTTGTAGCACAGAGTACAATTCTCTATGAATTTGTTCCACACAGCATAGGCCAATGCAAATTTATCTTATTAGGTTGTAAGAGCAGGGGTCGCCTGTACAAGGTTTATGCAAAATGCTAACTGCGGTCAAAATGACCGCTGATGGCCCTCTGTACAGGTGTTCCTGTTTCAGGTACTAGCCCAATTTTTCATGTGAAAGTGTAAATCTCTATATGATTAAAAGTCACAAAGGCGCAACTTCATGCTTCAAGAACTAAGCGCATGGCACACCTTTTTAATTCGCTAAAGGTCAAAATGACTGCTGCAGTCCTTCTAGTGTTAAAAGATATGTGAAGATTCAACATTTCCATTTCAAACTCATTTTACCACATCCAATCTTAAAGAAAATCGATTTAAGTACAAAATCATATTAACTGCTCATGTTTATTTAAAATTATTTTCAAGTACAACAAGTCTTACGAAATATTTGCAAACTAATAATATGGTATTATCAAGTGCTTTTGCTATGGTTCATGCAACTGTGAAAACAAAATCAGATGATATTAATAAATTTACAGAAATAAAAATATTGAGTGATAAATTCATCACATTTATAAATTAAGAACTAGAAAATGATTCTGAAAGTTCTTCATGCCTCCATGTCAACTTAAATATTCAGGTAACTCCAATCAAAAACATAAGTATTGAAGAAAGTAATTCGGAAAATCTTCAAAATTCCGAAGAAAACGTTTTCAAACGTAATTTCAGACTTTCATAAATGCTTTTTAAATAATTAATGATTCGATCAAGGAATTTTAATTTTTTTAATCCAAAGTTTTTCAAGAATGATGCTAAGAAAACCGTTTTTGTTAATCTTGAAAAATTAATGAAAAAATTTTCAAGTATCTGATTTAGTCACTGAGTACAACGATTTTGCACCAAAATGGATCTTTTAAAAAAACAGTCCCTGATATTTATGTTACTTCAGAAGTTCAAGAAGAAAATGTACTTGAAGATAATTTTGATGACATTTTTGAGTTTCTAAATGATGATAAAATGACAGAATGTAAATCTTGTAAAAAAAAAATTATTTGTTGTTTCAAAGTATTAAATGAATATAACTTATACAGTTCTGCTTATAACAATATTTATAAAGCATATATAATTATATTTAATTATCTGTTATGCAAGTTAATTGTGAGAGAAGTTTCAACATTTTAAGTTATATTAAAAATAAATTACAAAATAGACTAGAAGATCAAAATGTTGATTCTTTTAGCACTATGTAGGCGAACATCTCTGTCACTAGTCAGACTAGAAAATTATCAAATAATACAAAATCATGCAACAATAGTAAGGAGTTTGACGACAAATTGTAAATTTAATATAATAGTTATTATTTCTATTTTCACTTCATATAGGGAAACTTAAAAGTTACTTAAATATTGAAAATTTTCAAGAAAATGTAAATTTTATTTATTTCTTTCAAATGTCTTGTAAAAATGTTTACTTCTTTTAATATTATAAAAATAATTAAATTTTTGTTACGAATACCTAAATGTTTACAGAATATGAATTGCATATTATCTACCTGTAAGCTATACTTGATTGAATAAATTTTATAAATTTCTTATTGCGAAAATAGTATGGACAATACAATGCAAAACTCCAGGAGGAAAGGGGGAGGAGAAGAGATTGGGGAATGAGGCAGCTGATCTTGATTTCCCAGTATGGAATTGCTTCCCAGTCCAACCCTGGTTAGTAATTCGAAAAAATAATGCAATGGGATACTATAGTATCCTGCGCGACTACTGGAGTGTTAAACTGAGCAATGGGCCGGATCCGGCCTGTGGACCATAGGTTGCCTATCCCTGTTCAACAAAATTTATTGAAATAAGATTAAAGAAAGTTGAGTGATCTTATTTTGAAAACAACTAATGGTTAAAAATAAAATTTAATAAATAATACTTATTATTATAAATAATACTTATAATTGTTAACTTTTCAAGGGGAAGTAAAATAGACCTATGATTAAGATTTAGTTTTATTTTGTTGATTGAATCAAGATATTGGGTTTATATTTTTGTCTCCAAATTCAAAAACTTATCTCGAGTTATCATCTTAAAAAAATCATTTTGATCCATTAAGCAACGAATTCAATTATTTAATAATATTCTTCTTTTCTTTCTTTGTATTACGGATTATATTAAAACATCAAGAATCGACTTCCAAACATATTATTCCATTTTTAAGGGAACCGTTCCAGAACATTCCGGAATGGAAATTTTGACATTGTTCCGGTTTGGGTTCCAGTTCAGATGCAACTTTTCTGTTCCAGTTCCGGATCCAGGAACAGCAACCATTTAGGAACCATTCCTTGTTCGGGAACTGGAACTTTCCCATCTCTGCATAGAAGTATCAATAAATTTAACTTTCATTTTTTAATAAACTTCTGTTGTTGATGATGGCTGTTTGATCTACTTCAGATAATATAAAACAACACAAACCCACAAATATGTTTATTAACCAGAGCTGAGATGAGAGCAAGGCAGCTGGCTTGGAAATAACCAGCAAGCAGTGCAAATCAGTGGCAACTGGCTGCTAATAAGGAATTGTTTTAACTTTAAAATTATTTTAAATAAAGGCTTTAAATTTGTTTTTATTGTTTTAAATATTATTTTAGCTTACATTTTTACACACAAAGGGTATATAACTTTCCAAACTCTGAGAACATAACCCTATTTTTCTCACAAGTTATTCAATTCCGGTAGCACATTTTCTCCCAATACAGTGGTTTCAGGAACATAACTAATGCATTGTGTCTATTGTGTGTGTGTACATCAGCCATACAAATATTCAGCTGCTCAGTGTCTAACCAGAATTTTTTTTGTAGATGACTAAACTGCAGTGAATTTATTCTATAATGAATAAGGTAAGAAAAATGGGCCACCAGATGCTCTAACAGACTAATCCTTATTTATATGGCTAATGTACACCCATCCCTTGATTTATACAGTAGTATTGTCCCTGTAAAACTGCACAAATCAAAACCATGTAAATAGAAACTAACACTACATATAAAATTGGGGGTCAGGTCCCAATTTTTGTTCCTTTTCATTAATATAGCATATTTTGGAAATTTGATATATAAGTACCATATTTCATGGCATATAAGATGCACCAGGGTATAAGATGCACCCTGGATTTTTAGAAGATTTTTCTGTAAAAAAGTATTTTGGTTCACCAAAGCAATTATGAAGGGCCATGTCGGATATCATTTCCAGCCATGATTAATTCAGTATCCGGCATCATTTACAAAAAATATTCCAGCAGTTAAATATAATGTTTTAGATCAACTTAATTTGTAAAATAAATAGGGATGATCTAACACATAAATAATTGCTTCGAGCTAACTGTGCCTTGCGTGAACTTGGCAGTCATATTGATTAGGCTGCCGGAATGCGCCACACACATCACGCATATACATACCCTGTACCGATAGTACTTACTTAAACTTAATTGCAACATGATATTTTAATTTAATGGGATAAATAATAAATGGAATGCATATGTAATAACGATATGTACGCTCAACTAGTACTTTTTCTTCTTCAACTCTTTTCATCGATATAGCAATACCAAACTTCCTCTGCTCTACTATACATCACTTCCTCCTCTATTTGTGACCATTTAAAACCAACCTTACAAAGACTATGTTTTTTTTATCCCATCAGTTTCAGTTTTTCCTCATTTTCTCCATTAATGGATCATTTTTTTCTGTGGGAGGTGGACCAAAATGATGTGCAGCTACTCGGTTTCCATGCATTTCTTGCATATTGATTTGCCTGAAGTTTATAACTAAAAGCAGAGGCATATCTTTTCACTTTTGTAGCCATTTCCATCTCAATACACATAACGTTATTTATCCTATATATGTATAAAATATTTATGACATCTACACCAATTCTACTGTTCTGTGGCATTAATCACGCTATTCAACAGGCCCATTAGGAACTAAAACATCACAAATGCGTCAAAATTGTAATCACTGTGAGTGGATATGTATTAAAGCATAATAATGAAAATGCATCCTCAGAATTCAAGTTGTATAATTTATTACTGTATATACTATTGACAAATTTTTCACTATTAATTATTAATGATGTATATTTTATTGATTTTGCAACAAATGACTGCCAATTATTCCATTTTGGAGATGAGTGTGCCCGTTAGTGTCAGTATTGAGAACAGTAACAATCTTACCTTCGGCACATAAGCCGCAGGCTGATTTTGGGGATAATTTTTCAGAAAAAAGCACATCTTATATGCCGAGAAATAGGTATTTATTTATCATAAATTTGAATTTAGAAGTAATAATATTATAAACATTATATAAATGAACATTCATATTAAATTTAAAAATAACTTCATAAAAGAATTTTGAATTCAGAGGTAATAGAGTATATATATATATATATATATATATATATATATATATATATATATATATATATATATATATACATATATATATATATATATAGATGGCAACAAGGTGTTAGGATGAGGAAACCCAGTGAACACTCACCAATCGGACGACTTCAGGTTGGCGAGGCCCCGGGGATGTCGAAGCGACACACGTAAAAGAACACTAAAACACAGAAACATCACAAACGTAGAAGCTTTCATCAGCTACAGAGAGAGAACTTGTTGCCATCTATATATCCATTTTACCTTTCCTTTTCCGTAAGCTGTTATATACATTATATATATATATATATATTAACTAAAGGAAAAGAAAAGGTAGTGATGAGGGTGGCAACAAGGTGTTGAGGGAAGCCCAGCAGACACTTACCAAGTTGAGGACCAAGCTGGCAGGCTGCTGGGGGCGTCGAAGAGACACGTGAAACACACGAACACAAAAAGACAAAAAAACACGCAAGCTTATCGGGCCTATGCCCTTCTTCAGTGAAAGAGTATCTGCAAGTGACACACTGGGCGGGGAATGACAGGGTGATGTGGGAAGGTTGATGATATATATATATATATATATATATATATATATATATATATATATGAGTATAGAGTAAACATTATAGAAATTAATGCCAATATTAAATTAAACAAAAACTTCATACAATCTGGGAAAATAGAAATTTCAAGAACAAAAGATTGTTTAAAAAAGAAAAACTTACTTGTAAAATAGAAAAAAAAACATTTAACTAAAACTTAAATAATTTCTCCCCAGTCACTGTCATCTTGTCATGAAATAACTGACAATGTAAATCGAGGGATGGTCGTATTTTCTTGACAGTGTAAAACAAACCCTGTACATCAAGTACCATGTAAATCAATGAATAGGCAATGGTGATATTCCAGTCCATCAACAACCGGTTTGATTGTCTTGCAGTTTTCCTAATTTACAGGAGACGTTGAATCCTTTTGCCGCGAGAAAAGTATTAACAACCAGTTCGACCGAACCGGTGCGAACTGGCAGATTCACACCACTGGGAATAGGTGTATATTATTCTAATAGTAGAACCAAAATTAATATTAGAACAGTCATAAGTTTTTCAGTACAGAAAGACTTAAACCTAAGGATGGTTATTATTAATGAGCCAAGGTTTGCAAATGTATTAAATATCATGAATAGATACTTTTTGCATAAATTCACTCAAAAGATTAGCTTCAAAAACTTTTCTGTTAATTACCGTATAAAACCAAAAGGAAGACAACTTTGAATTTTAGATGACTACAATAAAAAACAAGGTCTACTCAGGTAAAAACTTTGAAATACCAAAACTTAAAATAACATACGGTGGTAACTTTGTTCCATCAGCTAATACAACCAGCAATGCAGTAATGCACATTTTTCCATTCTCCCAAGTTTTTATGAAGATGTTTTTGCAACTTTTTTGTTAACAGTGTAATTGGATGGCATGTCAAAATAAGTAGGTGTCAAGTCTGCATTGCCCATTTGGCCGAGAAGGTAATCGTTAATTTTCTGTGATGCGATTACATACCTCTGGAGAGTTTGTCTGTGTAGTTAGAAGGTAAACATTGGCAAAGAGAAGTTCTTCATCGCAGGCAAAAACCATTACGATGCATCATCCATACCCACCAACCATTACTAGCCTTGAACTCTTGCCAAAGGATGTTTAGTGATAGTGATAATTCATGAGCTCTCAGTTTAATGATTTCCTGTGACACTGGTTTTCTTTCCTATCTTTGAGTACACACAAAATTTACAGTTTCTTCTTCTTTCATGAAATCAACCTTGTTTAGGTCCACTATATGATTTTCACATTGAGTTACCACATTCAAGTTTTTGTTTTGCTTGTTATACCTTTGCACAATTGCCTCCATCACATTATATGTCCTCCCAGACTCACAATTGCTAGTTTCTTCATCATAATGTACCACGATTAGCTTCAAATTTCTATCAAAACTTTGTCTTGTATGTTTCACAGAGATTCCTTTCTTCTCACCATTATGTCATGTCAGTCCTAAGATTTGGGATACTTATTTTAAACTTCTAAAAATAATAACTAGTCCTCACTTCATGTTAAAACTTAGCAAAGTTTGTACCAATCACGTACTCTCATAGAGGTTATACTCTTTAAACTGCAGATGTACTTGTCATCTGCTGCTGGCACACAAATCGAAAAGTAAAAAATATGTTTAAATTGTAACATGACATCCATAAAACACTGGCAATCTTCAACACTGTATGTATCAAATTTCCTACCCAGCTGATTACAAGTTCTGACAGGTTTTTCAACACTCTCCTTCCACCATTACCTATGAGGTGGGATGCCACTCATTTGTACATTGTAAACTTCAAGTATATGAATAAATACAATGTAGTCACCCTTGGTTATAACGGATCTTCATATATAACGGATTTTTTTTCATTTCCCAATCATTTTACTATGCTATATCACAGTAATTACACTGGTCTCCCATATAACAGATTTCTGCGGTATTCCCTAACATCAATTTTCCTCGGCTATAACGTTTTTGACACAGGCGTTGTGGAATTTTCCCACATCTCTCTTCTCTGGCCTGGCTCACCGACCTCTGTCTCTCTCCCCCTGCTTTCATGCCATCTCATTCCCCACTATTCCAGTGTCTGCAGAAGATTCCATGATGATGCATGATGATGATGCGGGCCATAACAGCCATGGCGGCATCCATTGAGAAGTTTTCGGGCTTCACCGAGATGATGAAGGGCCTCCACAACACCTTGGAAGTGCAGGCCCTCACATTCTGAGTGCCTCCCAATCCCACATCGGCCCCCACGACTCCCATGCGCACTACGTGCAATACAGGAGTAAATACGGAAAATATCACGCGAAATAGAGAAAGGAAGTTAGCGGAATGGACCCACCGTTTCTCCAGAATGAGTGTGAGGGGTGTCCTCCAGAGAAGGGGCAATTAAGCTGTCAGAGTGTGCCGCAAACGTTGCATGTATAGATACCCTTTACCGATAGTACTTACTTAAACTTAATTGCAATATCATATTTTAATTTAATAAAATATTATAAATGGAATGCATATGTAATAACGACATGTATGCTCAACTAGTTATTTTTCTTCTGCAACTCTTTTTGCCTTGTACATAACAATTTTGATCGATACAGCAATATCAAAATTCCTCTGTTCTACTATCCATCATTTCCTCCTCTAGTTGTGGCCATTTAAGACCAAGCTTACGAATGATGTTTCTCTTTTCTTGTCCGCTTGTTTTTCCTCGTTTTCTTCATTCACAGAATATTTTTTCTGAGAGATGGACCAAAATGACATGCCGCTGCTTGGTTTCCATACATTTTTGCATATTCAATCACCTGAAGCTTATAGGTAATAGTGTAGGCACATCATTTCATTCTTGTAGCCATTGCGATCTCAATATACGTTACATTATTTATCCTAGATAAGTATAAAATATTCATGACATATAGACAAATTCTACTGTTCCATGGAATTAATCATGCTATTCAACAGGCTCATTAGGAACTAAAACATCACAAACGTGCCATAATTGTAATCACTGTAAGTATTAAAGCGTAATAACGAAAATGTGTCCTCGGAATTCACGTTGCATAAGGTATTGCTGCATATATTAACAAAACTTTTGCTATTAATTATAAATAACATATATTTTAATATTTTTGTGACATATGGCTGCCAATTATTCTATTTTGGGGATGTGTTCATTAGTGTCAGTATTGAGAACAGTAATAATCTTATATTCGGCATATAAGATGCAGGCTGATTTTAGGAATAATTTTTCTGAAAAAAGTGCATCTTATATGCTAGAAAATATGGTAATTTCACCAAACCTCAAATATTACGGACTTCGGTTATAACGGATTTTTGCCACCCTGCTGGCGATTCGTTATAACCGAGGTTGACTGTATTGTGTATGCATAAATAAATGAGTTTTCCTGGACATAGAATCAGTGTCAGGGTGTTCCGTGCTGTCTTTAAAACTTTTTACTCGATTTTAAAATGATTCATAATATTTTTACTGAAATTCTTAGAAAAAATCTCTTCCTTTCAGGTTAATATGGTAATTATGATTTTTAAAATAGTCAAATAGCAGCCAAATGTCTTTGTGAGGCTCTACAACCAAATTTTGTCATTAATTGAGTATATCTAACTAGCTAAAAAGGCAGTTTAACATTTCCAGCATTTATTATCTATTGCTCTGAAAGACAATAATATTTTAAAACGATTTTACATCATCAAACTCCAAAGCTTTCATCAAAAATAATTTTGATCCCATGAATATTTTTTTAATTCTAAGTTTAAAAATGCACAATAAATTTTAGTTTTGTTTACACTATATGGACGAAATTAATTATGACCATGAATTTTATTCATCTTTCATACAAAATTCATCAAAAATTCATTCTGCTAGAACTAATATTTCATATGAAAAAATTGGCATGACAAAGCAAATAAGACTGACATTGGTGCAAAAGGTACCAAAGAATTAAGTCCATGAACATGAAGATGCTGCTTAACCTCATCAGGTTGATCACGTAGTCATATTCAACAACACTTCCTCTACCGAGTTCATTGAGCGGACCAACAGATCAAACTGAAAGAATTAAGGACTAAATATTAGCAACAGACCTTTCATCACTTAACTTGCAAGAGTTGAACTGATTAATTAATTGCATGCAAGACAAATCCACTATTACCTTAGAGATAAGTTGTGAAAGTAGTGAGTTAATAGACTTGTTAGGCCTTTGCAAAGTTGAAGGATGCAACTACCCAGATTATGCAGTGACTGGAGATGAGTTGTTGGTGATTTGCATTCAGACAGAAAATAAGTGATATGGTAATGAAACATTTTAATCCAGATCTTCAAAGCATAGGAAATGCAAAGCAAAACTGTTTGGGCAAAAGTTTATGCAATACATATATTGGGAATTGGTATATGTTTTTAGATTTATTAAAAAAAGATAATGCACATCTGCACTCTGTTTTTACAATTGATGAGCCGAAAGCCGAGAAATAAAACAAGCTACTCAGGCAGCAAGATAAAATATTTTTATTTTACATAAGACAAAAACTCAAGTGGAATCACAATCAAACTTTCACCATTTCCTCAAATTGAAAATTTACATCTTTTAAGTGCGTGAACATTCATAACAGCACAATTTAATTTGGGAATCATATATTTTTATATTTCCATTTGATTTAACACATTGGCAACTGATGAAGGAGATTTCCATATTTTCCTGTCCATATGTTGGGACGTGATGAATTTACTGCTTTTATTTAATTAATAATTAATTAATTAATTGCCCATCAAATATGATGGGTATGTGCAGATTATGTATTAAAATTAAGGTACTTCCCATTCCTCCTCCCTCTCTCTGCCTCCCTCCCATTCTCTTCCCTCCCTCTCCCCCTATTCTCTCTCCCTCCTATTCTCTCTCTCTCATATTCTCCATTTTCCTTCTTCTCATTCTCCATCCCTCTCTCCTTATTCTTCATCCTCCTCTTTTCTTCCCATCCTCCATCTTCCTTCCACCCATTCTCCTCCCTATCTTCTGAAATTTAATTAGTTTAATTCGGAAGAAGTGCAATATATCCCCCCTCAAAATAACGTCACAAACGGACAGCTACTTCTTTAATTACCATGTCAACCTTAAATAAAAAATTCTGATTAGCTCATTGTATAAATTTCTGCAAAATTTCAATTTTCTATCTACATCATTGATCAAGTTTTAATAGCTTGCCACTCAGACCAACGGACTGAAGACTTAGACTTTTATTATTATTTTTGTGATTCTTTGATTCTTTAAACCTCTATAACCAAAACTGTCCTCAAGTACTCCATTCTTCTAACTAACTCCCATAACCTATCACACAATCCTTCACGCTATAAACATTTTACATGCTCGGTTTATTAAAACATCCAGCAAATACCACTGATTTTCACACTGTTTCCATTTCAATAATATTGAATTTTGCTCATCATAACGATTTTAATCTAATTTTAAATAGTATTTCAGGTTTTTAGGTATACCTTCTCATAAATAATGCAATGAATGTTGTTTACATTGATTGCTATGAAAAGATTTTCCCCCTCCTTTCGTATTTCTCTCCTTCTCATATTAAAAGCTTTCAAAGCATGCTTAAACCCATCATCATGCTGCTGTCCGAAGGCAGGTTTTAGCTGAATCGCTGCCTCCATCTCTTTCTCTACCTAGAAGCCTCTTTTATACCTCTATAAGTACTATATTCCTGCTTTATATTCTCTAATATTCCTATTCTTTTTCTCCCTCTTCCTCCGCTAATTTTGCCTCCTAAGATTGTCCTTTGTAAACACTGTCTCCTCAATATGTGCCCTATCCAATTTGCTTTTCTTTTCCTGATTGTTTTTATTAGCATCCTTTCTTCTCCCACCATTTCTAATACTTCTTTGTTTCTCTTCTTCTCCATCCATTTCACTTTCATCATCCTCCTCTATACCCACATCTCAAAACTTTCTAAATATTTTTCCTCCTTTCTCCTTACCGTCCACATTTCTGCATAAGGATTGAAATAACAATAGGATTTCGAGGTTTAACGATGTAATTGGTAGGCATGGCAACATCCTGTTAAAATGGTAAGATTTCCCCAAAATATGCGAATTAAACGTTTAACATGAGGAATTTCAAACTGTAGACAAAAAACAACGAACAGAATAAGAAACCTTGTAATCTTTTCAATAAAATGGTTTAGATCTAAAGCTTGTGAGTCAATGTTTTCTAATTTTAATGTCAAAAAAAAGATAAGCCTGCACATCAAAAAGACGATTTTTACCTGTTATCTTATGGAGAATGCAAATCATCCCCTGGTGTCGAACCCTGGAAGTTTTTCTTAGATTTTTCTTCGTCACAGTATTTTTATATCCAAGTAGATTATCTCTACCAAATTTCAAGTTTATATTTGTATATTTGATCAAGTTATTCGCATTTTAAGAGCATGACATAGACCAACCAACGCTGCCTGCAGACATCCTCGGCGAGTCAGTGATGCATCCCAGTCGCGCAGACAAAGATATCAAGCGTTTTATATTAGGTGATGTTTCTCTTAATTATTTCTATTAAAATTGTTTGTTTGTGTATGTTTTTAGGATAGGAAAAATTATCTGTACAGCAGGACCTTCAATCCTTATTTGCATGGCTGGTTTAAACCTGCATCAAATTTTCTCTGTGACAGAAAATCAGCACATTAAAGTTGTAACTAATATTTTGTATTTTTACAAGAATCAAGCATTATTTCCTATTTAGCTTCCCAAGTATCTGAAAAGTGAAACATTCTGCAGAATATAATATTTATGGATGAAGAAAACATGTTTCAGAGCAGTGTGTCTCTTCTTAAGACACAATCTTCCACTTTTAAAATTACAGTTAAACCTCTGTATAGCATCATTGAAGGGACCCCGATCCATTCTCCATTATCTTCTTTTGGATCATATTCATATTGCTGTGTTTAGCAGTCTAAAGGAAATTCTGCCTTCTTGAAATATTATGCTATTGAAGGCACTTTTATACTGTCTCTGGATTGCCTACACGATGTTCCATTTGAAATTAGATATTTCATTGTAGTTCTCCATCTATCTCAGCAAATAATGTACAAGTTCTTTCCTGTACTTTGCTTGATTTGTGATGTCACACTCTGACTGGTGGTTTGTGTTATGTGCAGAGCTATGATCTATGAATAGCAGAATTTTCCTATTTTACCCTCCCATGTGAGTGTCTATGCTGTACCACCATTTCCTAAACAGAGATAAGATGATCCAAAAGTTTTTGTTGTTCTTCTAGCAGAAAGGCATTTGTTTAACGTTTTTGAAATAAAAAGGTTTGGAAAACCCCTAGTTACACGACCTTGATTTGAGGATTAGACCAAAAGGCATTAGCTAGGGTAAAAAATTTGGGCACTAGTGGATGGAAAAAATTACTACCACCTGACAAAAGAGAAGAAAGCAAAGACCATACTTTATGTTGAAGATGAAGAAAAAACAGACAGAACAAGCTCCAGTTGTGAATAACCCAGATGGGATTTCAGGTAACATGAAAATGCACATGATGTGGAAAATTATAGAAATTGGAAAATATATATATTAGAAATATCCAAAAACAATGCATAGACTATGACCAGCAAAAAAAAATTAGGAAGAGTAGTAGCCAAATTTGATTTTCTACATGGTGATGCTACACAAGGAGATGTGCTTCAATTGCTACATAAGTATAACAAAATAATAGCATCATCGATAAGTAAAACTTTCAAGTTTCATTTTAAAATATTGAAATTAAGATAGTTACCATATTTTAAAAATTTCAGTGTCATATTTAGAAGTGACTCCTTAAACCATCTGGTCCCAGAGATTGGGATGGATTCAAATGCCGTCATTGATTTGTTGAATCAGAATGAATGTAGGATCTTTATATCACAATTCAAAGAATTGAAGTCCCTTATTTGAATATGAACATATGCACAGCCAAGAGATTTCAGTTTACATTTACTGCAAAAAGAACTTGAATCCACTCTGAATCAGCCAAATAATTTTTCCTGCTTTTTCTTATGTCATCTACATACATGTTACAATTTCATTTGGCAGCACAATATGATGTTCAGAAATAAATTGCAAAAATATGAAAATACAATTTTTCTCCTATCTTCTTTTACATGTAATTCATCATCATCATGCTTCTGTCCGAAGACAGGTTTTAACTGAATCGCTGCCTCCATTTCTCTCTCTCCCTAGAAGCCTCTTTTATACCTCTATAAGTAGTATATCCCTGCTTTATATTATCTAATATTCCTATTCTTTTTCTCCCTCTTCCTCTTTTTCCACTAATTTTTCCTTCTAAGATCGTCCTTTGTAAACACTGTCTTCTCAATATGTGCCCTATCCAATTTGCTTTTCTTTTCCTGATTGTTTTTATTAGCATCCTATCTTCTCCCACCATTTCTAATACTTCTTCGTTTCTCTTCCTCTCTGTCCATTTCACTTTCATCATTCTTCTCCATACCCACATCTCAAAACTTTCTAAATATTTTTCCTCCTTTCTCCTTATCGTCCACGTCTCTGCACCATAAAGAGCTATGCTCCATATGTAGCATTTTGCTAATTTCTTCCTTGTTTCTAGATTTATTTTCTTGCTTGTGAGAAGCTCCTTCTTCTCGTTAAATGCTGCTTTTGCCATTGCAATCCTACTTCTGATGTCCTGTGTACTACTTCCATCCTGTGCTAAAATACTGCCGAGATATTTGAAACTACTTACTTGTTCCAATTTTTGGCCATTTACCATTATATTTAATTCTTTATGTTCCTTTGAAACCACCATGACTTTCGCTTTTTCTGTATTGATCTTCATTCCATATTGTTGGCCAACCTCAACTAGTCTGTCTGTCATCCTCTGAAGCTCTTTCTCGCCTTCTGCTATTAAGCCCTGATCATCTGCGTATTTAATGGTGGTAATACTTTCACCTCCTATCTTAAATCCTTTCTCTTCCATCAACGCTTCTTCTGTTATTGTTTCTGCATAAATATTAAATATCGCTGGTGAAATAGGACAACCCTGCCTCACTCCCCTCCCTATTGAAGTACTTTCTGTTTCTTCTCCTTCAACCCTGACTCTAATCTTTTGATCAAAGTAAAGGTTTTTAAGCAGTCTTTTATCTTTCCAATCTATTCCTATTTTGTTTAAAATACCCAGCATCTTATCCCATTTCACTCGGTCAAAAGCTTTCTCCCAATCTACAAAACAAAAATACATATCTTTATTGACTTCTAGCGCTCTTTCTATCATCATCCTCATACATCCTATAGCATCTCTAGTCCCCCTTCCTCTTCTAAAACCAAACTGATTATCTTGCAGCTCCTTTTCTATTTTACATTCAATTCTTTTGGTTATTATTCTGGTTAGAACTTTAGCTGTATGAGAAATTAAACTAATAGTTCTGTAATCCTTACAACATTTTGCATTGTTTTTTTTCTCCAGTGGTACCATCACAACATCTAAAAAATCTTCAGGCCATACACCAGTATCATATACTTGGTTAAAAAATTTTGTGAGTTGCTTAACTGCTTTAGACCCCAAAACCTTAAGAACGTCCACGGGTATATCATCACTCCCAACTGCCTTTCTTCTTTTCATGTCATCTATTGCTCTTTTAACTTCAGACTCGAGAATACTTGGTCCTAGCTGATCTTCTTCCACATCCTCTTCTTCATTTAATTCAATATTTCTTGGCTTTCCTTCTTTGTCATACAGAACCTCAATGTATTCTTTCCAGACATTCTTTACATTGTCTGGCTCCGATACTATTTTACCACTTTTGTTCATGATTCCTTTACGTCCTATCTTTCTTGCTTTTTTCTTGAATAGTTCCCTTGCTTTGCTATACATGAGGTCTGTTCTACAAATTCTTTCACATTCGACAATCTCCTCGCATTTCTCATTTATCCACTGTTCTCTGGCTTTATCTGTTTCCCTTCTTAAAGCATTATTTAACTCCTTGTACTTTCTTTGGCCTTCTTCAGTGTTTATGTTCTTCCACTTTCTCCGCTCTTCCATTTTTTGCAGCATGGCTGCTGTGATCCAGGGTTTTTTGTTTCTTTCACCCGTTATCTTTCCTACCTTCTTTTCCATTACATCTTTAATGTTGCTATGGATGTATCTCCACTCCTCATCTACATTCTTCCTATTTTCTTCAGCTCTCTCCCCCAACCTTTCCTCCAGCTCAGTCATGATAGCCTCCTTGTTTTTTAAGGAGTTCCTCTAAGTTCCATTTCTTGTTAACTCTTACGTTTCTCTTAACGCTCTTCAGTCTACATTGTATATTTGCCACCAAAAGGTTGTGGTCAGAATCGATATCTGCCCCTGGTAGTGTTTTCACATTTTTAATGCTATTTCTAAATCTTTCATTGACTAGTATGTAATCTATCTGGTATCGTCTCTGGTCTCCTGGGCTTCTCCATGTGTAAAGTCTCCGCTGGTGATGCTTAAACCATGTATTAGTTACAATTAATCTATTTCTATGGCAGAATTCCACAAGTTTATCCCCTCTTTCATTTCTCTTCCCTAGTCCATATTTTCCCACTATGTTATCTTCCTGTCCCTCTCCGACTACACTGTTCCAATCTCCCATTACTATGGTGGTGATCCTTCCTTTTCCCTCCTCCTCCAATATCTCCATAATCTGTTCATAGATTTCATCTACTTCGTCGTCGCCAGCATTAGTCGTTGGCATATACACTTGAATTATAAGCATTTCCACTGGCTCCATCTGAAGTTTTACGGCTATTAATCTATCATTAACTGTCACTACCTTGCTAATTCTTTCAGCTATCTCTTTTTTCATTATAATCCCCACTCCCCTTTCCTTTTTCTCCCCTCCTGAGTAAATAATCTTAAATTCGTCTGAATTTATCTCGCCTTCTCCTTCCCACCGAACTTCACTAAGACCTACTATACCTACATTATTCCTTCTCATTTCCCTTTTTATGTTCTCTAGTTTACCCCCTGAATTCATAGTCCTAACATTCCATGTGCCTATTCTTAATTTCTCACCACTTGCTTTCCTATTAATGTTAAATTTCCTCTGTGCATCCCCTAGGGTAGTCCCCACCCGGAGATCCGATTGGGGGACTATTTTACCTCCGGAATATTTTACCCCAGAAAGATCCATAGAGGTATTTCAGCTTTTCAGCCTATCATGGGAAATATAATGAGGTAGTTTCCCCTTGCTTTCCTCATCGCAGTTTCACAGAGTGATTACCCATCTGTAGCTGTTCAGATCCACATGATCACCACCTACAGAGGTACTGTGCAAGCTGCTGCCCTTGCACAGGGGGATGTAAAACCCCCAAGACTGCTTCTTAGTCTGACTCTTCCCCTCAGACCTTTCCGGCTTGGATGGTCCTACCAGGAGAATTATCTCCCGCCGGCATAGCTCTTTGGTTCGTAAGAGTACACAAACCCTCCCACCTCTGTAAGGTTATGCAGTCCTTAGGGAGGGTGTAATTATTTGACAAAAATTATAGATGCATAAAGTTTGAACCAATCTCAAAATAAGGTAATGTGAATCAAAGATGAAACTGAAAGCTACTGAAAAAGGGAGAATAACTAAGGTGTCATCTTTAGATTATGACAGATTCTAAATTAAGTTGTATCATTCCTCCAGAGTAATGTGGCTCCATCCAAAAATTTCTCAATAAATTTCAAGCAATTACAATGTAAGTTTGAAACTGTGCAGGACAGGAAAAAAGCAGTAGGTAAACAAGCAGCCAAAGTATAAAAGCTTAATGGGTCCACCATTACTGAATGGGTGATAGAAAAAGATTCTAACCCTTATAATCTGGGTTCCAATTAAATGATTGAGAATGTCTTTAACATGAACCACAAATATAAAACACTTGACACAGCACCAAAACGGATATATTGTGAATAAAGACACCAAGAAAAGGATTTTATCCTAGATTTATCATGCTGATTCAACTGATGAAATAATGTGAGGGAGTACACACGTGTAAGTGCTCCATCCAATACTGGTAATGGGTTTTAATGTTAAGTGCATTCCATAGTCCTTAACCAAAAATTCAATGAAGGTAAATATTTTGTGTGTTTTAAAACTAAAAATTATTATTAATTACAAATAAAATTAGAATCAACTCACATAATAAGAGAATCTTAAAGATGATTTGCATATTTGAGAAATTGCGAGACTTCTTGTCCACGCATTTCCCCATTCTTGCTATTCAATTCCTCCTTTAACTGATGCAAAATAACTTGCCCATGGTCCATCCCAATGGCCTCAAATGTAATGGAAAATTTTACTAATTATAATGCAAATAAACCAAAAAGCCATTAAGTATAACCAAAGAAACTGATGATATACTCAAAATAATAAACTATGGTGCCTCACCATATATGCAGGAGCATTCTCCTTGCAAAATGACAAACTCAGAGCAGTTATTTTGCCATCTTGTGGTGGCGATACAGTGGCAAACGGGAATATGTCACTAGATGACAGGTCCCATATGGTCATCCTGAAATAACACAGTTCAGTGTATTGAAGAAAACTGTATTCACTGATGAGTACATACAGGAGTAATAAAACTTTATTTGGTCACAGTTATCATGCATGTTTCTTCAGTTCAGGTTAATAAGATCCAACATTATATACAGGAAAACCATAATAATTCAATATCAGATAATAGAAGAATCAGATTCTCCAAAACAACATCAACAGAATAAGGTTTCATTGAAACATTTACAGTTAGCAGCTACATTAAAAATAAAACTTGATTTTACTTGTTTTCTTTATTTGAATAATTTAAATTACCATTTTCTTTAGTTTTAATTTTTCCCTTTTATCTAGATTCTTGTTAAATATTGAATGGAAATTTAAAAACAATCATTTTGCATAATAGTTGCCACAAACCTAGGATAGTTTCTGAGATAGAATATGAAATATTTACAAGCATAAAAATGAAATGTCTTCTTAGATAATGTTTTCAGACTGGATACTAATGAATACACAAATCACCAATATTAGGATAAAATTGTCATGAAATACTATTAAGAGTGACAAGATGTTATAATCTCTTAATCTGATATCATAGGAGCAGCATTGTTTTATTTCACCTTGAAAGGATATCAACCGTGAAGAAGACAAAGGGTCTCTGAGGGGACCAAGCAACACTAGCAACAGCACAAGGTGCCACTAATGTTGAGGATACCTCCCAAGAGGCAAAACGTCTTGCTGAATTATGGCTATATAGGCACACTTGTCCCATAGAATTCCCAACCTAAATGAAGAAAAAAAATTTATTACAAAAACTATGATAAAATACAGTAAACTTTAGATTCAACAAGTATGCAATATAATGTGAAGCCCACTATAATAAGTGTTTTCATGTGCACCATTAATTTAATAATGTTAAGCATAGGAATAGTCTTCAGTTATAACGAGAGCAATTTTTTAGCATTCCACTATAATGAGGACAGATTTTCTTTAAATTTTGCAATGGTTGCTTTCCTGAGAAATGCTGTCAACCAAAATCGTTAAAGGCAAGTACATAAATAAATAAATAGAAATAAAAATAAATTAATAAATAAATGAATAAATAATAAGAGTATTGAGTATGGTCCAAGACTAAAAAGAGCAGACTGTAGCAGGAATTTTTTTCACTGTAATGTGGACCGTAAACCATACATTAGGGGTGCCAAGTTTCCAAAAGAAGAAATTGGAACTTTTCCACATTTCCAGAAAAGAAAAGCAGGACATTGTGACACACTCCTGAGAGGGCTAATAAAAAAGTGAATATTAGCTGATTACTTTACTTTTTAATCCTCTCCAGAGTGTTGGCAACTGTTGAACTATGATAATAATTATGACTTATAGTTTTGGAAATAAAAATTCGAGAAAATCCCAAGAAAAACATCGCATATTTTGTTTACATTGATTGCTATGACAGTTCTCTCAGCAAACAAAAATTAAAAATCCATATTTTTCTCTCCCATGCTGTTATATGATCTGTGAGGTATAGATAAAAAAATTTGTTTGGATAAAGGACATCATTTATCACAGAAAAGTCCACAAGGGCATATAATTAAGACTAATAGTTTTGGAGATAAAAATTCAAGAATTGCCCAATCTTTCAATACAGATTCATGTCATACTTTCCATACTACTGTATTCCATTTATGGAGTACATTTTTCCATCTTGTTTAATTGTTATTCACCAATAGAATTGTCATAGCAATCAATGTAAACAAAATATGTGATATTATGTTTGGAATTTACTCAATTTTTTATCTCCAAAATAATGTCATAATTATGTGGTTCCACGAATTTTTTTGTAGTAACTGTTGCCCTCCATCCAAATAAATTTAATAGTTTTTGTGGAATAACAGTCTCGATGGAATTACTTTGTGGATTGTATCTAGTTGAGGAGGGTTGGCAGGGGGAAGGAGTGTACATGGCTTATTATTACCATATTTAGTCGCATATAAGCCGCACCTTTTCCCCTAAATTTGCATCTCCAAAACGAGTATGCGGCTTATATGTGAGGTGACAAAATCGGAAAATCCAAAAATGTGAAAAAATCGTTAAAATTCACTATGACTTCGCTAAATGGCTGGGTGATTCAATACATAGTATGTGCCGTATAAAAACATAACATAATCACCAAAACAAAAGGAAAAGAAATGTTAATATTATTGATGATGGAGTTACGGTAGCAAGAAAAATTCTGCAATTTGACGGATATCAAGGCATCGTCACAATTTAGTCTCATATTCCAATAATTCTACTGTAAGAAACATTTTGGTGGCATTTAGCTTTCCACGTGCATCGTTTGGGTAAAATGCGCATTCCAAAATTTTCGGTAATATTGTACTTTGCATCCTGCGAAATGAATATATTGCTGATCGGTTACAAATAATTCAATAAAATACTTTATTATTACAAACAATACCAATATTTACTGTTTATGTACAGTTAATGATACCTATTAGAAATTACCGAGAATGATTTACACCTAATCGCGATTTTTGAAGCGCAACTTATTTTCGAAAACTTTTTCTTCCCTAGATTGTCTCAAAAAACAAGGGTGCAGCTTATATGAAGTAGTGGCTTATATGTGAGTAAATATGGTACATTGCAACCAGGCAATGTTTTCCCACATTGAGCCTAACATGTGAAATTACCGGATCTGGCAGGCTGCCATGTGGCCATCACAGAGCTACTCCCTAGCATGGTGAAAACTGGTAGTTTCATAATTCTACTAAAAGATTTATTCGTAATTAAAGTGCAAGTGACTGTTGTGATTGATTTGGCTGTTATTTATTCTGTTAAAGGCAGAAATTAATGATGAAAAGCAAACAACATTTTAAAGTGGGTCAAGATGTTAATAACTTAAACTATCATGAAAGTAATAATGTCCTACTCAACTTTGTGAAATTGTTCCATTCTGGATGAGGAAAGAAGGAAATGAACAACTTAGTAAAAACTTCACTTTAAAAGAATCACTTTAACCCCTCAAGCGTGCTGGACGACATAAGTCGTCTGACGCAGCATCTTCTTTATTGGCTTCTATCTCCCTTGTTGTAAAAGTCATCTGTATCATCACAAACCTAATGAGTCACGGAACTGTAATAGCTTTCTTATCTGTCTCTCTTGCTCTTTGTAATAATTTTTCTCCAAGTGTTTTCCCCTTCAGTCTGTGACCATGGCATCAACAAGTAGGTCCTTAGTAGATGATGAAGTGCTAAAGCTCGTCCTTGATGAGTATGACAATAAAAGTATTGCTTCTTTTGGGAGTGAGATTTCAAAAGGGTATTTGATAACTTCAGAAAGTGAAACTGAAGATGAAGATGAGATTTGTGAGAGGTTAGAAAATTGAAATGAACCGATTAGCCGTGTTTTTCAGTGGAATGATGGCTGTATTGACTGCATACATTCTTTACTATAAAAAGGCAATCCGAAAAAACCACCTTCTTTTCCAAACAAGACTAATCGAGGACATATTCACAAAGTATTCAAAGGGCGGAGTAGGAAAGAAAAGGGGAAAACCAGCAAGGCCTATTGAATCATCGGTAACACGGCTAGCAGGGTGTCACTTCCCAGAAGGGAATCCCCCTTTAGGCAAGAGAAGAGTCGCTCAGAGGAAGTGCATTGTTTGCAAAAAAAAAAGGAATAAGGAAGGAGGCAGCCTACCAATGCAAAAACTGCCCTGGAAATCCTTCTATGTGTGTTGTGCCATGTTTTGAGATGTACCACACCCTATCCAAAATATCAGAATAAGATTGTAAGTACTGTAGAAATTTAAAATTACAAGAGAGACTTCTAAAAACATTACAGAACAGCAAGGATTTATAATTAATATTCCTGATTTTTTTCAGATTTTTCATTGCATTATTTTATGAGATATAAATTAAAATAAGAAATTTCATAATGGAGCATTTAAATACCTTGGTTTTTAAATTTTTAAATCACGCTTGAGGGGTTAATATGACCTCAGAGGATGTTGCAGTGCAATGAAACCTAGGTGGTATTAACGTAAATCTTTTAAAGGAAATTTTTTACTAAATAGCTTGTTTACTTCTTTCATAAAACTATCATTATTTATCACTTTAAACAACATATTATAACAAAAGAATGCATTTTAATTCATATTTGTTTTATTAAAAATTATAAAAGCTAAAAATTATGATAATTGGTAGTCCTCGGTTATAACAAACATGTTATAATGACTATTTTCTTGACTTATCAACTCTTGTTATTGCATATTTTATTTTAATAAAATTTTATAGAGATAAAACTGAAATATGTTAGCAAAGCTTTTAACATTTCTTTATCGGCATACAATTGACAGGAACACATTGGCAGAGGTAGAAAAATCTTGAAAGCTGTTAAAGTAAAACATTGTTGTTTACTTGAATTACAAATTAAGACAATATTCATTAAATAAGAAAATAATACAAAAATACATGGTAGAAAACCTATTTCAATAATTTAAGTTGGAGCAAAGCATCTTAAAATATTAGGTATTAAAACCAACTAATATCACAGAAAGTCTTAAAGGCAATAGAAAATAATATTTCTATCACTAAAGTATTAAATAATCGCCTTATCCAAAACAGAGACAATTGAAAAAAGCTCACCAAGAAAAATGGAAGTCCTTGAGGATTGGCTGCTAAGCATTCTGCAGAGGCAAATGAATCTGAAAATTTTAATTTCAAAAAAGAAAAACTAATAGACTGCAAAATAAATCTTTTATACAAGAGAATGTAAATAAATTCACTTCATTTAAAATATATTTCTATTACATTTTGACAAAAAGCATGTCATTTGAGGAGCAGGATTGAAAAAATAAATTTAATCAATAACAGCTGTTTTCCTGATGCACCATATGAGGTACATACTTTTAGCCTTAAATAAGAATTAGAATATTTGTATGGGTTCGGTGGGATTGGTATGGGCTGGAATAAAATGCTAGAAATACTGTGAAGAATGATAGCTGCAAATAATTTAACACAGTAATTAAGAATTTTTTTTCAAATTTAGCAGTTATTCTTCACATTATTTCTTGAATTCCAATCCATCCGTAAAAAAATTCAAACATCTGCTCAAGGTTAACAGCACCTCAGCAGATGTATTGGATAAAATGGATATAGAGCAATGTCCGTACCTACTAAAGGTATTTTAAATTGCAAACATAAATAAAAATCTCATTATTTCTCTTTATTCCACCCCTACCAATAAAAAGTGACACTGTACATTTAGAATTAGTCATATTTTAGAGGCAAGTAGAAGTTTCCTAAATTATAGAAACTGGCCATATAGTTTTTATTACTACCTAGAATGAAATTACCAAAAAATTTCAATAATATACAGCCATGTCCCATTTAGCAGAACTTTGATACAGCGCAATTAGCATCTTGGGCAGGGATGGCAAATGATTTTTGTGTTGCGTGCCAAGATAGTACTGTGAATCATCAAAATTTATTTGCATGCCACTACTTTACTCCTTCTCTAAGAAACTTCATATTTTACAGAAAATACAAGCTTACACATGTCAAATAAAATCACACACATGCCACTTCTGGTATATTTTCCACGTATTTGCCATCCCTGTTCTAGGGACACAAATTTTTATTTTTGAAAATATTAAAAAATAAAATAATAAATAAATACTGTAAAATTAAAATACTGTGAACCATATGAATTTTTGCAGTTTTTGTTTTTCTTTTGCACTGGCCAATCACCGAGGTCTTCTTTTTCAACATCATCAATTAAATTGCCATGCGCCATACTTATTTTGCTTCATTTCCAGTGCAAAATAAATATTTGACTGTAAATAGGGGAAAAATAATTTTAATATATCATGACAGAAAAAAGAAAATTGATTGAGGGCAATAAATATGCAGGAAATAATCCTATATTAACAAGGAAAAGCGAAGTGATTCATTTTTTTTTAAAGATGAATGTCAGAACGATATTGCCTGTAAGTTTAACTTCACAACTTCTATAATGCTGTTAAATAGAGACAAATATAAATAGTTCTAATACAGTAACTGCAAATAAAAACACTATCATGTAGTAATTTCTTTAAATTTTAAACACCACTCAAATATTTGTAGCATTTATCTGGCAAATCAGCAAGCCCTTTTAACATTTTGTGTTATTTTTATTAGTAGTGATTAGTAATATTATGTATATGTTAATCAATAAACATCATTTTCAATAATAATCATGTATTTATACATTTTTTATTTAATTTAAAAATATAGGAAACCATGTGCTATCATAAACTGATTTCTATTATGCACTACATTAAAAACTGTTTGTTCAGTGCAAATTTGGTTACTGCAAAGACCTTTCAGAAAGCAGCCTTTATGCTAAACAAGGCATGACTGTATATTGAATAACGTAAAAAAAACATGTATCAATACATGTCCAGTACAGGTGCACAACTTTTGTGCTATGCCTGTTGCTTACATGCTATAAAACTTATACCAAAATATATGAATAGCAAAACCATTAATAGTAAGGACTTACAGTACTAAAGATAGGAAATTCACTTTAACCTTCAGAGCGTTAGTGATGTGCTGAACGTGTTTGCCACGAACTTCACCAAAATGTTGACAACATGCCTAGTGGATTCTCAGGTTTTTAGTGCCTTCTACTTGCAAATGCATGGAACACGTTCATGGATTTGTTTTCCATTCTGCCAATATTATAGGTTTTATTTTCTACCAATAGGTGGCTTCAGTTTTCACTCTTGGTTCTTTTATGACTTTATGATACAATGTAATGTAATTTTGATATATGTAATGATGTTATGGTATAATGTTATGACTTTATGGTACAATGTAATGCAATTACGATTTATGTTAAGACATTATGGTACAATGAATTTCAATTATGAGTTATGTTATGATGTTACGGTACAAGGTAATGTAATAATTATTATGAGTTATGCAATGCAATTATGATAATATTTAACATAAATATGATATTGTTAAATTTGAAAATTTTTGAAAAATAAATATGTAATTTAGTTCTAATAAAATTTCTCCATTTTTTTAAGTCACAGAATAAGAAATGTTAATGAAATCCTGAAGAAACCCAACCCTAGTACTTACACATACGGGAAAAACCTAATGCTCAGAGGGTTAAAAATATTCAAATCAGTGAAAAAATTGAAAATTGTTTTAATAATTTTTAAACAACTTATTCGACTGAATTTATGAATTCCGCAACAAAAAATAATAGAATTGGACAAGCTAAACAGACTGCCTCAAGAAGTGGTAGCTGCTTGGATTACAATGGAAATAATCAACAATACACCTTCCTTCTGTACTGCAGCAGAAATCCCAGAAGTTCATACCAAAAATTAATGGACTCATGTTCCTTTACTTTATTAGTTAACTTATATTATCTTTTAAATGGATAGGTTAAATTTCAAATTTAGAATTTTTATGGTATTTTTCAATAGAGTTTTGACATGCATGCTAAAAAACATTCAACATCATACTTCATCTCTTAGCTAAAGCCCATTAGCTGAGATAGCCAACTATCTTTCCTAGTTCTTTTACGTTTCTTTCAACTATAAACATAAAATTCCATAAAAGATATACCTTTTGATGCTGGATATACTTGAATTGATCTATTATCACCATCAAGAGGAAGGCAGACTATATCACCAGTATCAGAGGCAGCCAAGATACAATTATGATCAACAGCCAGAGAATTCCACATGCCACTTCCTTTGGGAGATTCACAAGATGGCCTTGGTTGGAATTAGAGATATTTACTCATTAGAAAACACTTTATATAATTTTTAGTTGAGACTTTCTTTCTATATTTTCAACAATTATCATAAAATCCTAATTTTAAAAAATCACCTTAAAATCTATCTTTCTGTATTCATACATGAAAGAGAATTATACTGATATAAGTGAGTGAGAGGAAAATGACTATAAAATGATTGTTAATTTACAAGCATTTTATATTGTAATTAAAAAAAAATAAGTTTTAAAATATTAGCTGATCATTCTAAGTACAACCTATTTTTTTTTAATTTATGGTGACTCTTTCATTTTTGCTTCATATAATCACTTGAGACACCAGGTACAAGGCAAGATATATACTTAACTTGATAACAATTATATTTAGATGTATAAAGCATGACAAATTTAAATAAATGCATCACAAGACACTGCATAAATTCACTAAGAAAATATGCAGTAGTGATAATTGATTTTGCTTAGCTTCAACTAACAAGAAGAGGCTATGACCTTTGGATCACAGATTTTGATAAAATGCAACCAGGTAATTCTACATTGAAAATAAGGAGATCCGTGTCTCTATGACCTTTGGATCACAGATTTTGATAAAATGCAACCAGGTAATTCTACATTGAAAATAAGGAGATACGTGTCTCAGGGTAATTGTGAATGAGCCCTTGGGTTCGAGAAATCAGTGTCAAACATATGCAAAAACATCACATGCAGCTTAATAGGTTTCATGTAGAATTGTTGCTAAGCACAGGTTTGGATGAGTGGATAACGTGCCTGGCTTGTACAGCACAGACCCGGGTTCAATCCCTAATGTTTTCATTCAAACTATCCAAGCACTATTTGAAAAGTAATATTCCCCAGTAAATAGATGCTACATAATTTTTATTTGGAGGTAATAAATGCAGAAACATATAATAATGGGGATTTTAAATATTGCGGCCAATGAAACAATAGTTTGTAGAAGGAAGCTACCAATAAATATGCCTGCATAAAAAATTGTTCTTTCAACACGTATTTCCTCCAAATTAAAATTATAGTGTGTAAAATGGTCATATATTTTTACTTGTTCCTATACTAAAGTGCCAAATTTTCTTTTAGGTTTTTGCTATACACCAGAGGTGGCCAAACCATGGCTCGCAAGTTGCATGCAGCTATTTTCAATTTCCATTCCGTGGTGTGTCAACATTTTTCACTACAGAACACAATGACTTAGGGTGACTTGAGATGTGTTAGGGATGCCTAAGGGACATGCATTGCTTCAGATACAGGTTATGTTTTTTGTTCGTAAATTTATGAACGTAAATGTGTGTCATGCAGCTCTCAAACTACTGAAAATTATCATACGCGGCTCCAAGGGCAAATAGGTTGGACCACCACTGCCAGTGGCAAATCCAGGAGAGGGTTTTGGGGGTTATAACCTCCCCCCTCATGAGCAACGTACACTTAGAAAATCCTCTGAAAAAGGTAAATTAAATTCACTGGTGTTTTACATGGCGTCCTACAAACCAACTTTATTTAAGGGATGAGTTATGCTATCAGGTCTTCCAAAACTGAAGCAGTCTCATGAGAAAGGGACCCATATGCACGGTACTCTGGCAGACGACAGAGAGGTAGGGTGGCCAGAGGAGTGTCTCTCTTGGGCTAAGAAGTCGATTCTATTCGGGCTTTTTTCGAGCCTTAAATGTGACCCATGTTATTTTTTGCTGAATGTAAATGCCTTAGCTCTTCTTACTGTTTCTCCCTTTATGAATACCTAGCTCTTCATCTCATCCTCCATAAAGGCTTAGGAGAGAAAGAAAGGCAATCTGGGTTGGAGGGAAAGGCACTTCATGTCTTCTCACGAACGAAATTTGGTGCTGTGAGGATGAGCCAAGATAGATGAAGAATTTATTAAAGCCACTCCATAAACATAAGACATGGCATAAACACCACCTATCCACTCAACCTAAGCAAAAGATGTGAGTTCATTAATCATCTGCTGCCCGGCTGTATTTTTGGCTAATCAACCTCTTGGATTATTATAGAAAATCAAAACACAAAAATTAAACATCAAATACTGAGATCTTGGAAGAAAACTGTACATCTCACATGCTCTGATGCTGCACGTACTCTCACTGCATATAATTTCCAGTCACTTTTTGTCAGTCATTCATTGCTAGTGGTTGAAGAAGGATCTCCTCGTTCTTGTGCTTCAGACTCAACATCAACATTCATTGCCTTAAAGGTTTGTACCTTTACATATATATATAACATATTTCCACGAATGTACTGCTGTGTGAAATTTAGTGAGGTTGCTAATTTTTAGAAAGACATTTCCGAAAAAAATGTCCGAAAAGTTTTATTTCAAGTTAAAGGAGCAGATGACAATCTTTGCTGAGTTCTGCAATCATGCTTTACAAGTTACTGACTTTGTTTTATTTAAATATCAACATGTCATGCCACGCATCGTTTATCTAAGCATTTTTCTAAAATTAAATCGCTAAACATACTATCGTTATTTTTTGTTTTACTTCATGAACAAATAGCGCGTTATATTCAATACGATGTTATGACAATTGACATAACACAGAGGTGGTGAGACAACACTACTTCATGTCACACAGCAGGTCAATAGGATGATCTTAAAAAAACTAGTTTATTCTTCTCACATGTTTTCACTTTGTCCATATGTGTACAACATATCTCAAGTAATTCCAGAGGGTGTAGTCATATTTTCAGGATTAAGTTTCTCAAACCTTGTGTTTGGAATGGTAAAATTTTGGTCGACCCATTAAGCAGAGTTCTAATGCCAAAACGATTTTCTCAACTTGTGTAACACAGGAATGACTGACATGTAGGAACATTTTTAAACTAAGATTAAAATATTTAAAAATACAAAATCAAGACATTGATGTAGGGTTGCACAAACAATTGGATTTTCATTTTATCATCGCTAAAAAAAGAATCTCATTATATAACTTACGTAAATCGACTAAGAATGCGAAAGTAGATGGATTTTAATGCTATATCATATCTATTGGTTTATTATGCGTACTTATGATTAGGGTATGGATTATTTGGGTTTAAAAAAATTTCATTCAGAGGGTAAATATCAGGTTTTATTATTTTCCTTTTCATTCAGGTTAAAATCAGATATAAGTTACTGATTTTTCGAGGCTTTAAAAAAAGTTCAATCTGGGGTAATTTTTGGGTTTTATTATATTGTAATTTAGATAAAATGATTTTTAAATAAAAATCTTGTTTAAAAATTTAAAAGTTTTATCAACAATCAAAACTTATTACTATACTTTAAGTGTGGTTGAGAGTGTGATTCTTGTATTAAACACCTTCAGGTGGAGAGGAACACCTCACAGGCTGCACAAATATCTTGCTTCCTGTTCAACTTCTTTTAAAAATACACCAGATATTAGGGAAATAATTTTTCTTTCATAATGTTTTCAGCCAACCGACACTTGGGCTCTTTTTTCCTTAAACTATCAAAGATCTAACAGCGACTAGCTAAGGTGCATCCTTGACTATTCGAGGTGCGAGCAAACCAAGGAGATTAAGATTGTGTTACAAAGTAAGCTTACGAATATATTGCTTACAAAAAGAACAAACAAACTGATCATGAACATTTTGGACTGCACTCAAGTGCTGAGGTGCTTACAAGCGCCAGAATAGAAATTCTGTGAACAAATATTTAAAAAATTGCATTTAAATAAAACTAATAATTTCGGGTTTTTTCAGGTTTTACCCGAAATTTTAAAAAAGGCAATCGGAGGGTAAAAATCTGGTATAAATCGGGTAAAACCCAAAAAATCCATACCCTACATATAACATATATGAGGATACTAATGTTTAGGCACTTTCAAAAGAGCTGGAGATTCGAAATTTTTTATGTCGGTAGGATTATGTGCAAAACCGAACAGAAAAACAAAAATCTTGAAAACATTTAACAATGCGGCTGCTAAAAATTCGCAAATGTTTAAACAAATTTCTAAGGTTTATGTATTTCCGAATGTGCTATCGATTCCAATTTTGGTTAAAATTGGACTATAATAACGACCACGTTACATGAAGACCTACATGTATTTTACAATGTACCTCTCAAACAATTCGTTAAATACTCATCTGAGCGAAAAATATTGTCAACAAAAGTTGAATAAAATAATAAATACACATTTTTGTGAAATAATTTTCCCGTAAAACGTAAGGTTTACGATAAATTTTTTATGATAAATTTAAAGAAGAGGAAATTAACATTTACGTAATTATGGAAAGTTTATCCCCCTGCACATATTCGCTTGCAATTTTCGATCTTTTATTGTTCATTCCAAGGTAATAATGGTGGATATTGAAGTAATGCTGGGCTTTAGATTCACATTCATTCATAAAGTTGACAGAATCAGGTATTACTTTGTGTAAAAGGATGGCTATAAGTGCTTTTAATATAACTTTTAGCCCCAGGTACTATCCTGTTAACATGCCAAAAATAGTAAAATTTCTGAAAACTAAAAATGAACTGGGTTAAATGCTATGTTACAAACTGTTTGTGTAGTGCAAATTCGGATAGTGCACAGATGTCTCGGAATGCCTCGCTTGCGCTAGGCGAGGCATGCCTGTACACAGGTAACACTTCTGTGCAGTTAAAATCAAAAATTAAAGTGTACCTACCTCACACCAGATTCTCGCTTTTTGGGTTGAGGAAAAAACCACGTTAATTATCGATAATCAAGCTTATACACATATTAATTAAACATATCAAACACCTAATTACTTCCTTACAATTGTATTTCCATCCTCTCCAAATATTCCACATTTCACTAGCTTGACTAGCTAATCAGCTGATTGCTGTAGTCTCCCGCATAATTGCCAGGTAGACTTCCCACAAAACACGCATTGAAAGAACATATTAATGCAATTTGGAATAATTTTTTAGTTAATGAAAAAATTACGTATAATTAACTATGTAAGTAATTAAAAACCCATAGAATTGATCTTCCTCATCATCTTCAGCACCAAATAGCTATGCGAGGAAGGTGACCGCAATACGCAACAAAATTTAAGATTTCGTATTAAATACTGTCATTAAATATCTCTAGCCATTTAATATTCTGTAAATAAGTGTTACGTATAGTTTGATAAATTTAAACTTAATTCAATATTTGACCTTTAAGCCTGAAATGTTTTGCTTTGTAAGCAAATTTCCGCAACTCTGAATTTTCTGATTTTAAAAATCAACTTTAAGAGGTTTTTACATAAGTCGGATTTGCATAAGATGAGTCTTGCATAATTCAGTGAGGGTCTGTATTTATTTATTTAAGGGACTCTAGTTAATACCTAACAACATATATCTAAAATTTTGTTCATATATCCCTCAAAACTAGGATGCACGTTATACACAGGGTATATGAAAAAGTTGGGATTTTTTTGGCAAAATGTATAGGTGCACATTATACACAAGGGCGTGTTATACATAAGCATATACGAGTACTTACCTTTGCTTAGCCACTTCTATTAGATTTTTTGAATGTGATACCATAGTCTGCTTTTCAAGAATACTCGCAAGGCATAACTGCATGCTGGCCACCAACCCAACTGATCGTAAGAGTACCCCGCCCATCATGATCACACTCCATATTACAACTGTCCCCCATTCATCCAAACTGCACACCTATTGAAATAAAAATTCACTGAATTCTCTGTCAAATAAGTTCTTATTAGAATACCAGTTTGTTTTGCAGTAAACATAACAATTATTCTTATTAAAGACAATGAAATTGAACTCTTTTTGGCAAAAGAATGCTCATACATTTTTCCATTATTGATAAAACTAATATAGAATATAATTTTCATTACATTTAAATGTAAAAAGATAACATATTACTATAATAAACTATTGCTTGGCTTAAACCAGGTATCTGCAATCCTTTCTGCAAGATGTGCCTCATTTGTAGTTACAAATAGCCATCTTGGAAGATGCGAATGCTTAGGCAGCCCAGAAAAATATTTGCATCAGAAGTTGCCAAGATTTTCTGGCATATCATATTAGAGAAATTAAGTCTAAACTGGTGTTAAAACTTCATTATAAGAAATTGTTGGACTATCAGTTTAATTAAAACATAAGAAATGTTGTTTCAAATTTCACTGATCACCTTTTCCTCATAGCTAAGCAGGCCAGAAAAATGTTCTTTCTGGCTTTAGTTTGCCAATCCCTGGTTTAAATAATAAGTTACAGCAATTACCAAAATCTACATTACTGAGGGAAGAACAAGTTAAATATCTATGTGGGGTAAAATATTTTTTTATTTTATACAAAACAGACTAAGAAATAATAAAATTGATTACATAGAGGAAAATTGACAGAAATGCTCAGAAAAAGTTGTACACATATACATGAATGTATACTTCATCTATACTGAAGCATGTAACAGCTTGGAGAGAAGAAACAAACAACACACATTCTAAGTGCATTGTATCCATAAGTCAAGTTTAACTGTTTGATAATTCTGGAAAGCCAAAATTAGACCATGACCACAGCTCAAATAAAATCTCTGCCACTAGTTTTTTCTCAAATTTTTCAAAACAACCTAAAATGAAGTTCAAGCCCCAGTTGGGAATTATCTTAGCTCTCTAAATGAATAACAACTAAAGTAGACTCTTACTAAAATAGGGTAGAGTGTACCAAGGAGTAGGCTGGTTAATAGAAATAAGTTCATTCAGAATTTAATCATCAGCCCATTATATGCTTTTTATAGTGCAGTTTGGAAAGATTAGGTTTCTCAATATTGATCAGGATATGCCCAGAATGGTGGGTACAAAATACCTGATTGGTCATTTCCACTTGTAACAAAGTATCCTCGCTGTAACATTTTGAATCTACAACAGCTTCCAAGCCAACAATTCTTCCAAGATGAGTCTCTCCTCCTTTTTCATTCATTTATGGAAGGAAAGAAAAAAAATTCTGAGGTCAAGGAAATTCTCTGGATATATATTGGAAAGGCCTTCTTATAACCACATGTTATCAACTACTTAGATACCCTTTAATGACTACCAATTCAAATAATTTAATCTTTGGAGAAAACAAGGAAAAACTGAAGCTGATGAGATAAGAGAAACATAATCTTCATAAGGTTGGTCTTAAATGGCCACAACTACAGGAGGAAGTGATGGATAATAGAACAGAGGAAGTTTGGTATTGCTCAAAGACTAGTACCTCTATTGCTATATCAATCAAAATTGTTATGTAAGAGACAAAAAGAGTTGCAGAAGAAAAAAGACTAGTTGAGCATACATATCATTATTACATATGCATCCCATTTATTATTTATCCCATTATATAAAATACTTAACATATAGATATCATCTTGAACTTAAGTTTACTATCAGTAAAGAGTACTATCTATGCATGTGACGTGTGCGGCACACTCAGACAGCTTAAATTAATATGACTGCTGAGTTCATGGAGGGCATATTTAGTTACACAAGTCTTGAAGCAATTATTTATGTTTTAGATCATCTCTATTTATTGCACAAATAAAGTTTATCTAAAACACTATATTTAACTGTTATCATGTCATAATATTTTCTGTAAATGTTGCAGGATATGGACTCAATCACAGCTGGAAATGATACACGACGTGGCCTTTCCTAAATGCCTTGGTGAACCAAAAATACTTTTTCCTGAAAAAACTTCTAAAAAACCAGAATGCATCTTATACCCTGGTGTGTCTTATATATATACTGTGTATGCATGCTGAAAAGTAATACCTTCTATTTTGTATATTTGTAGAGAGCTCATGTAGCAGTATGAACTAAACTGTTCATTCCATTATACTTTCCCATGCTTTGGAGTGAAATTTCAGAGTTCTGCCACTAGAGGTTTCTGAATTATACCAGGAAACATGGTGGAGTGTAATGAGATAATGTCAGTGTGGATGAAGCAGCATGCAGTTTTTGGCTGCAGAAAACGTTCCTCGGATTGACATTCACCGTTGAATGAAGGTTATTTATGAGGACGAATGTGAAGACATCAGTACTGCTTGAAATTGGGCTCCACATGTTCATAATGCACACCTCGAACATGCCACCCTGAACATGAATAATAAACAGCATAGCAGAAGGCCACAAACAGCAACCAACGAAAATCATCGTGTTTCTGAGCATGCATTAGTAAACAAATTGGCATTTCACATGAGCGAGTGCAGGAAATAATTGCTGACCTCAGCTACCAACAGTTGTGTGTGATAGGTTCCCCAAATGCTCACTGAGGAGCTGTTTTCACTGTCTTGGATCACCCACCATACAGCCCCAACTTGGCTCTATCTGATTTTCATCTCTTCTCGAAACTGAAGGAACATCTTAGAGGGCATCACTTTGTGTCGAATGATGAAGCCTAGAGAGCAGTGAAATTGTGGTTCCATCAACAAGACACATAAATCTATCGTGACAGACTTATGGAAACTGCCTGAACATTGGCGGAAAGGTGTGAACTGCAGAGGTGATTATGTTGAGAAATAATTGTGTAAAGTTATGGAATAAAGTTCAAGAAAAGTACCTGTTTTTGTTTCATTGAAATATCTTTTCCTGTTTCCATACAAAAAATTTGGAGGCATTACTTTTCAGCATTCTCTCATATAACCAATTTAACTTTAACTTCTCCGGATTATTTTTATATGGCCCTCAGTCAGGAACCTAACCTCCATTTATGGCATTGTTTTTACAGAAAAATGTGATTCATTATCTGATGACTAATTGAGGAATGCATTGTACCAGATAATTGAGTTGGATAATGCAAGATGCACAGTGAATCTACAGTAAATGATACAGTAACTAATATTCATCTATGAAGATTACTTTCATAATACAAACTTATAATTACACTATCTTCAGAGATACATTGCACATTAGAAGCAGTTTTAGTTGTATTCTTTAGGAATATGAATTTTTTCCAAAGCCGTTAATTTTATTATGTGGGAGACTTCATCATCTGATTTTTATAGGTGCAAGAACATTGCTATATCTCCAGAGGACCTAAATTTACCAGATGTTGGTTCATTATCTACTGATGAGAATATTTGAGTTCCTGAATTAATTCTTCTAATTCTATTACAAGCAATGACCGATTCTGAAGACTTTGGAAATGATAATATGCTATTAGCCCCTACAATAAACAAGAAAAAATGGGATCTAGGACAGGAGTATTTCAAATAGAAAATGGAAGGATTTCACATACAGCAATTTTGTGCCAGATGATGAAGTCATTGAAATACAAGAAAAGCATTAACAGCCCAAGAAGTTCAAGTAATAGAGCAAAATTTTTTGTAAAAATGGATATAAGGAGTAAGGCAGATTCTGTCCAGATGGTCAGATAAAATTTTTTTAAGAAAAGCATAATGCAAGGTTATGTATTGTAACAGGTCCAAACTTTTACAATGTTTTGAAGAAAATAAATATTTTGTTTTGATATTATTACTTTTGATGGTCTTCCTTTATGTACATGCAGTGATTCCAAAATATTACTTGTTCTTTTCTATGCATAACCTTATAGTTAGTTTTTAATTATCTCATTCAGTCAGAATGTGTTCTTATATATATATTTACCCAAAACATTCAATTTATCTAACAAGATGCATTATAAAATTTTAAGAAAAATAAACTTAGGTACATAAAAAACATGACTTCTCATTCTCTGAATTGTAATAATGCTACTTGGCCATTAAAATAATTTTTTGAACATGCCTTCACTCGTTGACCAATTAAGAGTTAAGCACAAATTTGTTGGACCATTACAACATACATTTATAGAAATACTTACCAGATGTAGAAAAAGTAGGACAAACAACTGGTTCCCTATGGCCTCCATTCACAAATATTTTTTTACAAGAACCACCCTTCACATGCAAATCCCACAAGTAGATGGTTCTGAAACAAATTCACTCAAACATTATAAATAAATATATTTCAGAATGTATGTATGCATACACATGCACAAACACACACAAACTATTGTTTGTAATCTGCAGTCAGGTTGTAGAACTATATTCTTATACATAATCATCATTGCTGTGACCATTTAAAGTTTTTTAAAAAATCTCTGAAAAATTATCATCAACTTATATGCCAAGTGTAAAAATAAGAACCTTAAATTTGTTTTTTTTATTCTTTAAAATGTCCAGAATATTATTTTCCAGTTTATTCTCACACATCATTCCAATTCCACCCATTCCCATCTCATTCTGAATAGAGAACTATTACTACCTCATAAAACAATAGTCCAAATAGAGGTTATGGAGTTCAAATTCAGGAGGAAGTGCAAATCCTAGCTCCAAAACAACATAAATTCTTACTGACTCAGAAGCTTAATTTTTCTCAACTACTTAATGAAGTTCAAAAGATACTACATATCTAAATAATATATCACAATTGTTTGATTGCAAACTTAATGGCATACATTGTTTTGAAAGATGGCATTCATAATATGAAACCATTGTTTCATTAATGCAAATGTCACACAAATCAATTTTTTTTTACTTTCATACACATAAAGTACATAAAGAAATGTGAGTGAGAACAAAACTAGATTTTGAGATTTAGATAAGAGTGCACTTTTTAGATGTCTTTGTGAGAAACTTATGGATACAGAATCTGATATCATTCAGCATTGATATTTGGAGATTTCAGAGCAAAAGATAGGATTCCATAATTAGTGCAAAAAAGTACACAAAAACAATAATAAAAATTAAACACTGTATTGCATAATGTATTGCCACTTATCTCTGTCATGTACTTCATGATTTGCATGCCAACTTCACTCCACTGATACAAATATAACTAAGCCAAATTATTTACCCAACATCTGTTCCAGCAAACATTAACTGCCCACATCGATTAAAATAGCCTCCAAAACAGGTTGTGCTGATGTTACCCTGGCAACTAAGTAGCGATAATGGATGGGATGGCTCATTAACACTCCAGAGAGACAACAGACTCGATTCTGATATAGCTTCCAAACCATTGGCAACAGCTTTATCTTCAGAATTGTTTTTCTGATATGTTTCCTGAAATAATATTTAGTTTTAATGGAAACATGAACTGAAAAAATTGAAATTTAAAAAAGACAACCCAAAGTTATGAATGCTGGCATCAAATAGCTATGTAATCTCATCACCAACTCATTCAAGCATTGTGCATTGCATTATAATACAATTATTGAGGTATTCTTAAAAAAAATTGTATTAAACATAAAATAAATTATACAGGCAGCGTCCACATAACATACATCTGCTGATATGTACATTACATATTAACAGCATATTCCGCACCTACGTATGTACTGTCCGCTGATATGTAGCTCGATTCTCGCACACATGGGTAAACAGATGGGGTTGAGAAAGCTTAGGCCAAAGACTACTACCCCCATGGAAAGACCGGTAACTTAATGATATAAAGCGATACCCAGGTTTTCACGTAAGGCGACACTTATGTTTGGCAGGAAAATTTGGAACTACATGTTCAGGTTGTGCTCTCTGTATCGTGATGTCACCACAGGATGTCCCTCACCCCTTTCCCTTCCTGTTTTAATATGATAATTGTAGCAAATATAAATTGGATGGATGGAAGAAATGGACTTAAATGAAAGAATGTTTAATTGCATTTAAGAAAACAAATTTATTGGCCAAGGACCATTTTACTCTGCTGTTAGGTGGTAATGCAGCTGAGGACTTTAAACTAAAGCCCTTGTAGAGTACCACAGTGAAAATCCCAGGTCTTATAAGGGGGTTTTAAAAATTCTCTGATAACAGCCCCTTTTCAAACGATCAATAACTCTTCTTCTACCCCATAATGATGCTTCAACTACCATTATCAAATGGCAAAGATAATTTCAGGTAAGAAATGTTTTTTAAATTGTTATTTTAAAGTTTTGATATTTATTTGTTTTAATATATTGTATACATGTTTAAATTTAATGTCAGTTAATTTATAAATACAATGGTGTAATATTCCAACTTGATTTTGAGTGAAAAATATATGCTTTTCCATTTCAGGAATGCATCTCCATTTATAACATAAGTTTATATGGAAAATGACTGTTCCCTTAAAGTACATCCACTTAATGAATGGGTTTTCAAGAACGTAACCTGTACGTTAAGTGGACATGGGCTGTATTCTCACACTACTTGTATTTAGAAATGATATCTTACTTGACATCACTGATCAATGCACAAAGAGTTGATTTGAAATTCAGATAATTTAAGCGAAGGAACAACATGACTACATACCAATTCACTGTTGAGAGAGCCATGAGCACAGACCAACAAATTAGTCTGTGTTTCACAAAAACGAATGCTGCAAACTGGTCTAGAAGTAAACAAGGACTTCCAAAACATAGAAGAAGAGCCATCATGGCCCAATTCCACAGAAAACCTGCTGAAGACAGTGCTCGGCAAGCATTCTTTCTTAACGGCTTTAAAATCATTCCATTGCTCTTCCAACATAATCACCATTACCTGTAAAGTTTCATGTCTTTATTACAATATCTTCCTTATAACTACCATTCAGATAATATATGCTTGAATGCTAAGAGTTTCTTAGACTACCAACATGAGGAGATCTGCAATAAGGACAAAGTGGGCAATTTATATGCAAAAATACTTCATTCAAAACCTATTTGCCAGGAATGATTTTTTGTCCACACTACCAAATTAAAGTAAAAATTAGAAGCCCTTGCTGATTGATTATATATGATTCAGAATAAAAAATCAGTTAAAAAAGATTTAATAAAAGCTATACTGTAAAAGAATTACAATTTAAATAATAAAAAACGAATTTACAGAATTTGATTGAAAATTTAAGAAAATTTTATAAATAAAAATCACATATTTTCATATTACAGAAACATTTAAAATTTTCTTGAATAATTTCCTTGTAAACAATATTATCTGTAATTGTTTAACATGAAGCTTGTCTTGACCAATCTATCAACTTTCAAATTATCACATTTGCATTATTAAATTGATGAATGAATTTACAAAAATTTTTGAATCTTGATTCATTTTGTGTGAATCAAGCTCATAAATTAGTTGGAAAATTGCGTGAAATTGCTGATAATTCAATTTTACTATTATGACAACAATTAGACATACTTAAAATGCACAGCACTGCAATAAGTACATGACACATTTAATGGACCAAAGGATTGCGTTGGTGGTAAAAATCATTATAAAAAACCACTGAGAGAGGCAATGAAAAAGGAAACTGATGATCTTCTTTGTAACTATTGATTCTCTTTATATCAAACTCTTGTTTTGAATAATTATTTTTTTATTTTGTTCATAATGATCTCTTGGTCCATATACAATTTCTCAGCATTGCAATTGGTAATGTTCTCTGTTTTGTGCATTGATCTTACCAAGTAGTAGCGTAGGAACTATGGTGAAAGGGGGCGTAGTCATGCATGGATCCTGGGCTCAGAGGGCCCCCATGGCACAGGCCTACTTTTCGAGCAAAATTATTATATTTTTTGATAAATCATCTTAACCTCAACCACAAAATCTAAACAAGTAGGGATGCACACGGGTTTCCCGTGGTACAGAAGTGCTTTTTGTGAAATTTGCCATAGTATAATCATATACTAATTTAAATATTTGTTTTGAAATCAGAAAATTATTTTTCCTTATATAGTGGTAGCCATGCTTTTTTGATCCATTCTAAACATATTCATTTCATTTTCCCATTCTATACTCGCCCTACACACGAAATTTCTTTGAAATCCGTTAAGCCAATACCTTCGAAATTCATAGTTAAGGAAAAATTCTAACCTTGATATTGTGGTAGCCCTGTTTAGTCAACCAGGTTGAAATGATATCTGGGTTATTTATTTATATGAAGAATATATATACTATACTTAGTTAAAATCCATGCAGTCCATTCTCTAGAGATACGTGTAAAAGAAATACTATTTTACTTTTTATTGTGATAGACCAGCTCTTTAGCTCCGCTTTAAATATCTTGATTTCCTTATGATATATAGTACAAATCTTATGTAGAAAATTTAACTGAAATCCATTCAGCCAATTCCTTCCAAATCCTTAATTACTGAAAGTTTAATTTGCAATTGTGGCACTCCTGTTTGTCTGATTTGGTTTAAATATGCTAATATAGTTTTATGTATATGTTTATATTATAATAATTGAATTTGGTTCAAATTTATGAGGACAGTTCAACACAAATACATGTAAAAAAGAAATTTTTTTGTTACTTGTATTGTGGCAGCCCTGGTATCGATATCTCTGCTAAACATCTTGATTTCACTTTTCTATGTTGCACGCCCCCTTTATACAAAATTTCGTTGAAATCGGTTCAGCCAATTCAGTCCAAATTTATAATTACTGAAAAGTTAAACTGCAATTTTGGCACCCCTGCTGAGTAGATTCGGTCAAAATATGTCATTTTGGTAATGTATTTATGTGAAAATTCTATGTACCAAATTTGGTTGAAATCGGTTAAGCCAATTCTTCCTTGATATATGCGTATGGACGGATGGACATCATGAAGATAATAGTGCTTTTCAGCAATGACGAAAAGCACTAAAAATATTGTACAGAGAATGTGATTTCAACATTATTCAAGACTTTTATATATTGATTTGAAATTTACATCATTTGTTTATGTTCATAGTTCTGATAGTTTCCACTCTCAATGTTGTAGCACTAGCCAACAACAATACAACACCCCTAACTGAATTATTTGAAGTTTTACTCTATTATATATTGTTCTATATGGTCAGTGTGGGATGAAAGAATTAATTTTTTCATCTTTCATTCAGCTACCTATAATTTTTTTTAACATGCCTAAGGGAAGGGAGTAGTTGAGTTGTGCCACAAAGGAGAAGAAACCTCAGGAAAAAGAAGAAAGTGTAAATAAGCTAACAATAATTGAGTTTTATTAAGTCAATCAGTTTCAAACATCACTGCAGAAAGGAATATTACATTGATGATTCTGAAAGAAGTACAAAGTGACAATGCTGAGGCTGACCTACAGTCTGCAGCATTTTCAATAAATACCAGTAATGATAATAAAACCCAATCTACCCAACAAACTACTGATTCATAGCTTTCTGTCAATGCTTCAGAAAGCACTGTTAATTTTGTATCCAGGGTTAATTCTGAATTAGCTATCTCGAATTATCCTACAGATAAGACAATCCTTCCAAATGTAGTGCCTAAACCGGGGGTCGGCAACCTTTTCACCTACGAGGGCGCAATTTATATTACTGGGGACGTGAAGGGCGCATAAGCAAGATCTCTCTGTATCAGTGCTTGGCAACCTCTTTATCTATGAGGGCGCAACTTTAATTATTGGGGGCGTGAAGTGAAGTAACAATAGTAGATGTGTACCAACATTTATTAAAATGATATTTTTGTATATATAAGAAAAAACTATTAAAGAATTTATTATAAAAACATGAAAAATAAATCAATGTGAAACTTGGGACTGCATATCTTCACCCAACTTGCTATAATTTGGCACATAACTGATCTTAGACAGTTGTCTAAATTGTAATCAGTGAGTCTCGATCGGTACTTGGATTTCAAGTGTTTCATGCTTGAAAAAATGGACTCGCAAGTGTATGTTGAAGCACAGTAAGAATATATTTTTAGGGCACATTTTCTTAATAATGGATAGCAATTTTCATCAACTAAATTCCAAAAGTTTTCATCATTTTTATGTGACCTTAAAATAATATCATTCTGCATATTTATTATTTCCATTCTCAAGTCCTTGGTGTTAACGATATTAAAGTAAGTTCCAATATTAACAGACATATAATAATATTATATAATATATATATATAATATATTATATATATAATATATAATTATAATAATAATTATTATTAAATTCCTTCAGTAGAGTTTCAATGTGTTGTGAAAATGGTTCAGTGGTAACATTTTCATCAGTCAGACTCTCAATAATATATTTTAAATTCGGGAAATGTGATAATGAATTTCTCTCTAGGTGAGACTTCCACAATGCCAATTTACATTTGAATGCATCTACTGCACTTATCATTTTTGCAATGTGTTGATTTTTCCCTTGCATCTCCATATTCAGTTTGTTCAATTTTATAGTTATATCAACAAGAAATCTGAAATCCATCAACCAAGCTTTGTCATCTAACATCCAATCTTCCTTTCCTGAAAAATCATTAAACACCATCTTCACAACCATAGCCAATTGAGAAGTGTCTGATATGTCTGTTGACTCGTCCAGTTGCAACGAGAAGAAACTACATTTTTGTAAATCATTTGCCAACTCTTTCTCCATATTGGTTCCAATAACTTCAATTCTTCTTGTAACTGTTCTTGCTGATAACTGAATCGTGTTGATTGCTGAGGTAATTTCATTTTTATTTTTAAAATCTTCGAAAAGTGAGTCAGCAGCTGCTAACATGGCTTCTTTTACAATCTCACCATCTTCAAAAGGCTTTTTCCTCTTGGCCAACAAATGCAAAAGTTTAAGTGATGCAATCGTTGCTCTTTTTGATTGCTGCACTGGTCTGGTAAAAATGCTCTGCTGTTTAGTTAAAATAGATTTCATATCAGAAATTTTCATTTTCCTGATCTCAGAGTTTAACGGATAACTAGTATTAAAATTTCCGTGGACCGTATTAAAATGTCTTTCAACATTACGTTTCTTTGAAAGTGCGACACAAGCATTGCACAATAAACAAACACTTTCCTTTCAATTCAATAAAACAGAATTGTTCTTCCCAATCAACATTGGAGTAATATGTCCTTTGCCTCTTATTACTCATAATGGGGAAAACATTTTCTACAAATGAATTAATAAACACAACACACTGAATATCGGGAAAATATCAGAAAAATTGTGAACTGTTGGTCAATTTAAATTGATTTATGTTTAACCAATGAAGAGGGAAATGGGCTATCACTGGCTGATATTGTAAGAGACGAAGAAAAATCTCCCAAACCCTGTACTTTTTATAGTAAGCGAAGAACGGAACTCCGAAACCAACGACTCACAACAATAACTCGAGCCAAGTTATGCTACAAGAAGGAAGACAGAACTCCGAAACCAACGACTTTCAACAATAACTTGAGACAAGTTATGCTACAAGACGGAGGACAGAACTCCGAAACCAACGACTTTTGACAAGAACTTGGGAGTTTCACGCGACATAGGGAAATAATATTCCCGTATCGAGCGCCTACCTCCAAATAGCCTGAACCAGCTAACGGAGCTATAGTACATGATGGGTTGTGAACAAGGGTCTCAGTTAGCCTTGCACCCGTAATAGCGATTGAAGGCGACAGGACACCTTCACCTAGCATAAACTAGGGACGGAGAATTCCCTATCTTTTCGTACAGTTCGTACGAGAACATCTGTATGAATTGTCAGCACAGACACGGCAATCACACAAACACGATAGCGGCTTCTCCTACTCTCGGCGAGTAATCTACGAAAACTGCTGTGAAGGATGAATTTATACTAGGGCAGGGTAGGGAGAAGGGAAAGGGACGTGGATAAACAAGTGAGGGGTAACGGAGGAGTCATTATGAAAAGAACTCTCTTAATGACAACAATGTCTTTATCCTACAATGTGTCCCCATTCTGTTCGCTTATATGTCCTGACCTTGATGATGTTATTTTGTAACAGACATACGATTCGGCTCGGTGTGATGTAAGATTAAGATGTTGGTTACAAAGTTCTATTCTTCATCTTGTTCCGCAACTTATTGGTCTTCTGAGAGTTTTCCGTAATTGTTTAACTTGAGTTCTCTTTTTGGCTGGCGGGCGACACACAAATGACTTGCGGGCGCCATGGCGCCCACGGTCGCTGCGTTGCCGACCTCTGGCCTAAACAATCACTCCTCCCTTGCCCTAACCCAATTCACCATAATTATCAAGTAAATAGTAAACACCTATCGAGGGTAGAGAATCAAAAGAACCTTAGGGATATTATTGATAGTAAGCTCATTTTCTGACCCCACTTGTTTAAAACAAATAACAAAGATATGTCTCTTCTGGGTCTTTTATATAGATTTACAGACATCAAGGATCCCTTGGCCCTACTTCTGTGGGATTGTCTTTCCTGTTATTTCTTCTTGTTCTCCCATTTGGGCTATGTCAGCTTCCTCTAGCCTAACCTCTCTAGACAGCATCTTAACTTTCTTTAAAAAGGTTGTAAAATGTTGTGTTCCTTCTCTCCACAATGCCACAAAAACGAAATTTTGTCTTTTCTCTCCCTCTTGAACCACTTCTTTCACTCCATGTAGAATCAGATCTTTCATTTCTCTATAATATCTTCAAATGCTATCGACTGCCCTGAACTTCTTTCTCTTTTTGGTTTCTGTATTCCAACTCAGTCTACACCTCACTCCTCTATACTGCGTGTTAATACTCCCAAGACCTTCAGTGATACAGCGCTCTTTATTTTACCACCTCCCATCTCTCCTTAATTCTCTGTCCCCAAACTTGGATGCTTTCTGTCAGTCACTATGGCCATTTATCTCATCCTGCAAACCTTAATCTTAGTTCCCCTTCATTTGCCTTTTCTATTTGTTTCTCCTACTTGGTTGTTTATAGTGCATTAAAGGTCACATACACCCTGCAAATTTCAATTTTACATATCTTACTGTGTACTTGCTATTTTAATTTAATTGATCATACAGATGGATAGACAGCAAAAACATAAGCGTGTTTATAAAATGAAATGTACTAAAAATGATATACTTTCTTATCATCTTAAACAGCAGTTTCAATTTTAGATGTAGCTATTGTTGACATTTAGAAGCTCCATTTTTACACCGATGAACATTAATCTCTCTCTTTTGTATTAAAAGCACACTTTCACCCTTAACACATTCAGTGCGGGTGACTTCACATGAAGTCATGCGTACCCTCCGCCGCTGACAGGTGACTTTATATGAAGTCATCAATCTAGGGATGCTATTTACCTTTAGTTTGGGTGCTAGCACACTCGGGGTGACCTTTTTTTACTGTGATGCTCTTAGTTGTTCCCTAACCATCGCAGAGGAAGCAGCTGTTTCATTGCCAGATGACTTTTTGGATATCATATATAACTATGATAATTATAGCCCCTTAACGTCTATACTAGCGAAAATTAGAAAGAAATACCCCGTCACCGGGAATGGCAAACAAATTTATGCCCGCGTAGAATGTGTTAAGGTGCGTCCACACTATGTAACAAATGTTACGTAACAGTGTTACTGTAACATGTTACATCTTGTTACGTAACATTTTACCTCTTGCTATGTAACTTTCTGAGTGTTACTGTAACCGTTTTTGTGCTCTGTAACCATGTCCCTGAATATTGTTGGACTAGCGATAACATGTAACATGTGCATGCACAGTAGCTTCAATTTATTTCAACTGAGTCGATTCAGAGATAACAAATACTTAAAACCATTTAAATTGTTAAGTCCACTAAATGCTGCTTTGTTTATTTATTTGGTTTACTCGATATTATTAAAATTAAAAATGTTTAAATAGCAGGTCATATTAACCTGCCATAAAGAATATGCTTTATAGCCACGAATATTATCAATAACCACTACATCTATTTACTTTTAGTTCTACGGACAGCGATGATTTCCTCGTAGCTTTTATTTGAGGCTTTAACATATCACAAATATACATTGCAGCTTCTTGATTAAGCATGAATATTAAAAGAATATCTTCCTCAGGCAAATGGAATGCATTTTTGCCGGTCACGAAGAAATGGATTCCTCCATATTAACCTCCTTTCTTCTGCAGCACCTCCCACAAGTAAATGCAAAAGTCTGTATGCGACCATTTACACTAACGTAAATAAATATTTATCATAATACCAGCTTATTGTTCATTATTTAGGCATTTGATGATAATTTATCGAAGCAATAATGTCGTTATTAATGATAACAAGCACTTGCAAGAATCAATTCTTCATCTGAAATTAATACGTAAAAATAAATTTTAAAATTTCACCTAAATATGAGTGTCTCCACACAAGTCGTAACACCAACTAAATGCAGTTACTAGTGTGAACAGGAAGAGTTACGTAACATGGTTACAGGTTACGGTAACTTGTTACTATAACATGTTATGCTATGTTACATAACATTTGTTGCATAGTGTGGATGAGGCCTTAAGGATTGAAATAAAAATAGGATTTTAGGTTTAACAACGTAATTTGTTGGCAAGGAAACATCCTATTAAAATGCCAAGATTTCCCCAAAATATGTGAAATAAATGATTAACATAAGGAATTTCAAACTGTAGGCAGAAAAAGATGAACAGAATAAGAAACTATATTTTTTCTTTAAAATGGTTCAGATCCGAAGATTGTAGGTTAATTCTTTCTAATTTACATTTCAAAAAGAATAAAAGTCTGCATGTCAAAAAGTTTATGTTTGCCTGTTATTTTATGAGAAATGGAAATGCATTCTTGGGAGTCGAACCCAGGACTTTTTTGAGATTTTTTGTCATCACCTTAAAATATCAGAATTGAGCATTCCTGCCAAATTTCAAAAATGTATCTCGATCCTTTATCGAGTTATTTGCATTTTTATAGCACGGCAGAGGCAGCCACAAAGGAACAGAAGAATGCTTTTATAGATTTTAGATATCTACCACTAAAATCCTAAAATACAACACCAAAGTGTATAGGAACAGCATTTAAATAAAATTATTATATCGGCTTTACCTCCCCAGCTAGTTCTACAAATCTTCTCAAGTGTTTCCAAGATGCTGCATCAAGTGCACAAGAGAGCACATCTTCATCAACAGCTCCTGAGGATCCCAAGACTGGGGGTTTTTGAGTCCAAGCATCACACTTTATAATCAAATTAGTCTGAACACTTTCACAGAGTGCATCTTCATTTGTTTGAACTGAAATCTGAAAACATCAAAAAGCATGGAAGAGTGAATTTAGGAAGGGAAAAAAATATGAGGTACTTATTGTCTATGGATTGAAGACCAAACATAGGTAACTATTCTTATGAGTGAAATGATACTTCAAGAAATAATTTTAAGACAAGCAGCAGATTTAAAGATTCAAGAGAATTTGCTCAATCTTAAAGTTTAAGAGTGTAAGCAATGATATTATATATATACTAGCATAATAGCCCATCAAATATGATGGGATTATAATAAAAGTATTCCAAATATATATGACTTCAATATGAAAAATCAGTAAGATATGCTATGATCTGGTTTGGCTTTCATGAACAATCAAATCAGTGTTTTTGAAAGTTATCTTTGTTTTAATTATACTCTTTAAGTAATTATTAGTAGAGAGGCCAAATGATTATCCAAATATTTGGTGAAAATAAGAGGAAAATTGAAATAATGATATAATGCACAAAGGAGTAGCTGAAATTTACTTGAAATATTTTAGCAAATTATAAGTTATTTAAAACGTATAGAATTTAACTTAATAAATTAATTATTTTACTCCTATTAACTTGTAAAAAACAGGATAAAATGTGAACAAACTGTCAATATACCATCAAAGGAAAATTGTGTAGTAACTTACTTACTATTAACTAAATACTTATATGAACTGCAATGAGTTTTAACTATATTTTAAGATTGCATTTTCTTTTAACTATATTAGTTTTGAAATTTTTCCAGAAAAATCACTTTAGCTAAAGAAATTTAAATAAAAGTCATAAAATGTTATTTCTTCAATCCTATTTGAAATTCAGTTCAAAATATTTGCTGTATTATCAGTTAAAGATAATCCATTGAAAATTACGTGACCTATATTTAGTTTTATGAATGCCCATCATTTGGCAATGGCACATGATTCAGTAGTATAACATTTTATATAATCAATTATAATTTATTAGTTATTTTTGTACTGCAGCTCCTTTTAATCCTATACAAATGCTACTTCCTCAGATTCTGCTCCTTCCCCATTCTCTTTTCCTTCCTCCCTCAAATTACTTAATAGATTCAGTAAATAAGTTATACCCATTTATAAAAGTCTGACCCATATTAAAACACTAAATTGGTGCATTTATTATGAGGCCAAGAATAGAATTCAGCAATTGGGATAAGTGGCCCAATATAAATAAAATGCGTGAAAACGTGAAAAATCACATTAAAACGTAATTATAGGAGATTTACAAATGAGATTTAAATTCTTCTCTTAACATAACTAAGTTAAATAATACCTCATCCATGAAATATTTTAAAATGTAAATGAAAAAGGTCTGCATGTTAAGGTATGGCTTTTTGCGTGATTCATATATGCGATGCGAATTTATAACTCTGGTTAATTATAAGATGCACTGCATAAAGACTATGAAAATAACTATAAAAACAGTTAATTACCAGAAATTTCAATAGGAAGTTAACTGAAAAGAAATGAATGAAAAACACGATTTTAATTATAAATAATTTGGGCACCTTCTCTCTCTTGTACTAAAGCATTCAAAGCATATAGTATAAGGACGACAATACAATCTCAAGGGTTAACAATGACATGGTCGGCAAGACAACATATCTTTAAAAAGCTTAAAATTTAAATGGATTTAAACGTATAACTTGAGCTATTTCGAACCGAAGGCAAAAGTCGATGATAAAAATAAGAATCTGTTTATTTTTCTTTAAAATGGTCCTCATCTAAAGATCGTAGGTCAATTACTTCTAATTTCATTTTGCAAAAGAAAAAAAGCATGCAAGTGAAAAAAGGTATTTTTAAGTGTTCTCTTATTGGGGGGGGGGGGGATTTCTATTGAGCGTTCCAGTGGATGGATGGACGGACAGAATAAGGATATTATGTATATAATTATATATTACAGTGCAAAATATATGCAATTTGCAATGTGGTGAAATTCTAGTCAAAATTAGTCGGGCATTTAATTTCTCACATGCCTTGTACAGTGACTGAAAAATCAACCTTGTACTTACAAACTAAGAAGTGCATTTCAGGTGCCATCAAGTCAAAAGGGCTTATTTTTAGAATACCAGGCTAATGTTTGCATGCACACATTCAAGCACAATTGCAATACTCTATCAACATTTCAGCAGATATTCTTCATCAACATTACTATTAATCAAACTTTCTCAGTTTATAATAATATATCATATTGTCATCAATCAGAAAATATTGGAAAACAAAACTGCTACAGACAGCAATATATGAGCAATCAAAATAATAATACTACAGTTGTGTAAAATGAGTGAGAAAATTTTCAATTTTTTATTATTTTGTTTTTCAGATTTAAAGAATTTATTGTAAGTAATAAACAGGTGTTGTAAATAAACTTGGATGAAATAATTAAAACCTTAGATACCCCAGTCTATATATTGGGAAATCTTTTATTATAACTTGTATTGAAGTGGCATTAGTAGGGGAAAAACTACAATTGGCTATTTTAATGCTCCACTGAAGCAATAATTTAGTAACCAATGGAATTACTTGTTTATTAGATTTTTTAAAACTAATAAGGTCATTTAGTTATAACAGCACAGACATTAACTAAGGGAAAAGAAATAAAATGACTTTTCTTATAATGAAATTACTTATTTGAGTGAATCCAAAAATGCATGAAGCCAGTCACACTGACTACCTCTTCTTTAAAAACCAAAGGCAAGAAAAAATTGAAGCTATTCATTAGGGCATGTGAGCCCCAGTCTCCTTCCATTCCATTGCTTCTGTCACAACCATCATTTGGAAGTTTTGGAGAGGTCTGTACATTAAACAGCCCTCAAGTTCTCTAGTGCAAAATACAGACAGTATGTAGCAACATGTTCATCTTTCATCTACCATGCATCCTACAAAAAACAGATGTGTGAGGCCTGGATTAGTGCATTGCTTAAGGAAAGAATGACTATTGTACAGGCTTTGAATTGAGTAATATTAACAACTGAATTAATAACCCATATGCTGACACATTATAAAATCACATTGCTCAACCAGCTGCTTCAATAAATAATCGAAGAGTTAATGAGGTTTAAAGTAATGCACACAACAAAGCAGAAAAAAATCAGTGCACAAGATAAACTTCATCATTTCCATACATATCTAGTCCATCCAATAATGACACTGAAATATAAGTTTCTTTCCTTTTTTTTAATTAAAAAGATTAAAAATTTTATATGTTAAGGTGTAGTCCCATAAAGAAATTCATAATTGCATTAACTATAGAATAAAAGCTTGGTATTATTCCATGATTGGATGTGGGAGAGATTGCTGTGTCATTTGGGCATTTATATAACATGAATATATATTCTGGGTGTGGATATTCAGAGGAGCAACCTATGGACTTGATAAAGGAGAGCTGACGGACAGTGATAGGCAGAGTTCTGATTCAAGGTAGACTCCAATATAGCGAAGTAGCACTATATGAGGAAGAGTGCTATGTGTTTCAATGCCAGACAGGCCAAATGAGAGGAGGGGTCAGGGAGGGTTCCTGGAGCCCAGAGCCCATCAAGAGCTCTTTTCTTCAAATCTCACCCAATCTTATTTCTAATATTAAATTGAAAACCCTAGTGCTCACTTCTTCCAGTTACATGATACACTACATCGTTGGTGCACTGGAATCATTTTGCTCACATCCCTTCACCACAGAAAAACAAGGACTAATTAAATGGTGCTGTATAAATTATGTATGTTTCATATCATTTAATGTACTAGTTTCTTGGCATGACTGATGAGCTCTGGAAAACAAATGTTGGCTATTTCCCCATATACAGCATATCCTATTGAAGATTTCACTTCTTTTCCTAACAAATCTCAGTCATGCACTCCTCTCTCCTTCCTTGATGGGAGCATGAGAAATGTAAACATATTGTAACTTAATTAACATTATCTTACATTACAGAGATAGAACCTACATAAATAAAAAAGTCTGCAAAGAACATTTGGCTCTATCTTTTTTATCATAAAAAGCAGTTTGGTTTTTTTGTATATGGAAGCTTGATGCATTAAAGATGGTTGAAATTCATCATCATCATAGGTAGTCTGCCCATAGACAGGTCTGTGATTATTCATGATTAAACCTGGTTCTTCATATACTCCTATTTTCTGCTGTCCTCTTCATATCTTGATAACTCTCTTTCCCTTTTAAATCGTCTATCAGCTGAAACCTTTTCCTACCTCTTTCCCTTTATCTTTCCTTTTAGCACGTCTTTAATCAAACTCTCTCTCATCAGGTAATGTCCAACCCGTTTTGCCTTCCTCTTTCTAGTAGTCTGTATAATCATTTACTTCTCTCCTACTCTTTGTAGCACTTCATTGTTTTTCATCCTATCTGTCCATTTTATCATCAGTATTCTCCTCCAAGTCCACATTTCAAAGCTTATATATATATATATATATATATATATATATATATATATATATATATATATATATATATATTACTCTCTCTCCATCGCTGATGAAGGGCATATGCCTGAAAAGCTTTCGTGTTTTTTTGTGCGTGTTTTGTACGTGTCTCTTCGATGCCCCCAGCAGCCTGCCAACTTGATCCTCAACTTGGTAAGTGTTCACTGGGCTTCCTTCAACACCTTGTCGCCACCCTCATCACTACCTTTCCTTTTCCTTAAGTTTATATATATATATATATATGTATTTCCTTTATATATCCTATATATGTAAGAATCAGCTATTTATAATGATATACACCAAATACGTTCACTGAGAAATTAGGTCATAAAATCTTTTTCCTATTTTGACAGTCTGCTAAAAGGAGCATCGTCTTGGATTCAGATAAATACGGTAATTGATAAATAGATTGGCAAATTTATACATTAGTGTTGTGTTGATATCGTCCACTTCCTACTAAAACAAATGACTACAACTACCAAAGCATATAAGTTTTTTTGTCTTTGCGATTGGCCAAGGTCTCATACATTAGGTTCAAAAACTTTCATATGCAAAGATATGCCCATTTTTTAAGACAAACCATGAACATGAGTGGAACAATGTCAGTGTTTCTTGAAGTTTATGAAATAGAACGTTGTAAACCTATAATCATGTAAATTTCTGTTGACAGGACTCGAAAAATGGAGTGCAAATTCAGGAAAAACATAAATTTGAGGAAATGTAAAATTGGTTAAAATTTAGCATTGTTCTTATGTGCATTTGGCCAGAACCAAGCAAAAACGTGTGCAAAATCAGGAAAAAAAACGTAAAACCCAATAGAGTAAAATCAAAGTTAACTTCTTGCAATTATCATTTACCCCATTAAAAAAGGGATACAGATGCATATGCCCATTCTTTTTCTTATGCAGTGAGCACATGTGGTCAGAGGAGTACAATGACCTCCGCCTGGATGTTCCGTGAAGTGGGATACTAGGAAGGTTGAACTAAATTGGGAACACAAAAGCCTTTATGGTACTCTTTGATGCCCTGTAAGGGAGTGAGTGCCATGTGGGAGAAAAAGAGTTGCTGATGAGCATTCGTTAAGAATGGTTGTTTACTTGACATCCCTTTCCATAGAAGTGAACAACTGTTACACTTAGTTCCCAAACTTACTGAGTACAGAACAACCCCTATTTCTCAAATCGGGATGTTATAGAAATGCAAAGATTTAAGTTTGAGTGAAAAGAACAGGATTTTAAGTGCTTATGATACTTTGCCTAAGTGTAGTCAGAGAGAAACTGCATTAAAACTTGGTGTTTCCTGGCCTCTTCTATGTAAACTCTTGAAAAACAGGCATATTTGTGAACTGAGTGTGAATGAGAATGAAAATCTGAACAGAAAAAGGTTACATGGTCAGCAAATAATGGGTAGAAAATGTCTTACCAAATTTATCAGAAGAATTTAGTCCCAATACTATTTTTAATACCGATGAAACATGTTTATTTTAGAGCAATGCCAGAGCATACTCTGATATTCAAGAATGGTCTTTTAACAGCAGGAAAGAAACAGATAGAAAGAGTTACTGTACTTCTTACTTGCAACATGATAGATACAATAAAGAAACAACTACTTGTTATTGGGAAAAGGAAATTAAAATCTGCCTGTTGGCTACAAAAACAACACTAATGCATGGATGACATAACAAATCTTTATTGATTTTTTAAAAGAATGGGACAGAGAACTCTTACAAGCCAAGCAAAAAATAGTACTTACATCGGATAATTGCACAGCTCATCCTAATTTGCAGTTAAAAAATATAAAACCTGTATTTTTTCCAGCAAACATAACTACTATATTGCAGCTTTTGGATCAAGGAATCATTCAAGTTTTTAAAAAATTATATAGAACCGCAGCGCAATGGAAAATATTTTCAGAAATTGATGATAACATTGAATGCCGTGCTAAATAAATTCAGCTTACTAGATTCAGTGCATATGATGGCTAGTGCCTGGGAATTAATATCAGAAAAACAATCAGAAACTGTTTCCATAAAGGAGGCTTAGTCAATCAAGTGTTGTGAAAAATATTGACAAAAGCAGAAATGTGCCATAAATAGAAAATAGCTTAGTTAATACTTCAGATTTTGTGAGGTATGGGTGAAAATTGATAAAAATCTTGCCACAACACGTGATTTTATGGTAAGAGACATGGTTGATGATATTAAACCAAACATACCTGTACTTGAAGATGAGGAAAGTTCTGATAACGAAGATACGAAAGTTCATCAAATTACCCCAAATACTGGAGAAATTAAAAAATCCCTTTAAATATCGTGGAGTGCATTAGAACTCGAGGGGGAAAATAGTGATGACTATAAACTGTTTTACAATTTACAGCAACACATTGAAAATTTAATTATGAAAGATTTCAAGCAACAAAAATTGGATAGGTATTTTAAAAATTAAATAACATTTAGAATGCACATAACAAGTTACAAAGGTGTTGAAACTACATATTATGCATGTTCGCATAAAGCTGAAACTAAATTTTGACATTTTAGAAGGAGAAAAATTCTGTACTTGACCAGAAAAAAAGCAACTATCTGGCAAGTGGGGGGTTTGATTACCAGTCAGACAGACCCCCAAGCATACAAATTGTTATGAATTTCAAAATTTTTTACCTACGGAGCTATTTTCTGCAGTACCTTCCTAAAACTGTGTAAGTGTAATTATCCCACAAAAACTGTAGAATTATATATTAAAATATTTATATACTGTCACATTTTATAGTGCCTGGGTCATCTAGACCAGTGTTTCTCAACCGGTGCTCCGCAAACATGAGGCAGGTGCTCCGCAAGCATTTAAAAAAATTAAGTGAAAAGTCCAATTATTGGAAATATAATATTAAATTGTTTATTAGAACAAAGTGTAAAGACTTTTGTCTATCACGTTATGATAATCCCAACACTGCTTTGTTTATAAAATCTACTTGTTCTGCCTTTTCTTTCCGAATATGTACTACCTCGTTTTCTTACCCATCCCCCAACCTCTTCCAACTTTCTGCCTCCCCTTTCCTACTCTCCAATACCCTCCCTTCCCCATCTTACTTTGTTTACTTAGAAGCACATTCACTCCCTTTATTCCTCTCTCAAATTCATGGACCTTCTCCTTCCACATTGTATACATAAAAGAACATTTTATTGCCCGCCAGCCAACCTCTCCTTCACCGTTCCACCTCCACTCTCATACTCACCGATTCCCTTCCTCCCCCTCGGTGTAACATTTGCTATAGATTGTATATATCACTTGCATCTGATGATGCTAGGCTTCTGTTGTTGACTGCAGACTCTTCCACTGCCTCCTTCCACTCGCCTTCCAAAATCGACTCGGAGACATAGTTACATCTCACGGACTATAGTTTAATTACGTTGTGCCCGCAATCCACGAAACAAGCCCGGCACTGTATGTGGGCGGCCATTTGCTCTGTGTTCCATCATAGTTGTTTGTATTTCAGTTTTTTCGTTTACCATTGTATAATATTTAAATGCGTTGGTGAGTGGTTGTGAAACATGTATTCTACATATTTTGTTGAATTTTGGCAGTACGTGAGTAGCCTTTTGCGTTAATAAAATGAAGGTTAAATTTAATATATTTCTATTTATTCTAATAAAATTACGTCTGCTTGGTACCCATAGGATAAAATGAGTAAACAGACCAAGTTGACTTTTTTTATAAAAAATTCTGGAGTGAGTGAAACAAATGCCGATGAAGCGACTCCATCTACTTCCATGAGAGACAATGCTGGTAATAGATCATGTGACTCACCTTCACAGCCAGATCGGAAAAAAGCAGAAAGTGGTAGTACATCGAAAGTATGATCCTGATTACATTAAATACGGTTTCACATGTCAAGACAGTTAGTCCACAGTGTTTTATTTGTTCTGAGGTTTTGTCAAATAGCGCCATGTTTCCAGCAAAATTAAAAAGACATCTTGATAAAAAACACCAGCAATATCAAAATAAGCCAGTCAAGTATTTTAAGAGAAGAGAAAATGAATTTAAAAGCCAGAGGGGATTAATTAGTAACATATGCAAAGTAACTGACTCAGTGCTTAATGCATCGTTCTTAATTTCACCCCGATTGCCAAAACTAAAAAGCCTTGCACCATAGGAGAAAGTTTAATAATGCCTTGCTTAGTAGACGCATGCAAGACGATTTTGGGAGAGAAGGCTGCAAAAAAAATTAGACAAATTCCCCTCTCCAACGATACGATTGCGAGAGGTATCGCAATGATGAGTGAAGATCTTTATCAGCAACTGTTAGAGAAAGTGAAAAAAGCTAGAACCTTAGCTCTTAAATTGGGCAAATCAACAGATATTGCTAACAAAGCTGTAATAATTATGTACGTTCGATATATTGATTGGAACAGTGAAGTGTTTGAAGAAGAATTCATGAACAGCTTTTACTTGCCACACCGTTCAACTGGGTCCGAAATATTCAAAGTAATATCTGAATATTTCTCCAGCAAAGATATCAATATTTCAAATTGTGTTTCGATTTGTACTGACGGTGCAGCAAATATGACAGGTGTACATGCAGGATTGGTTGCAAAATTTAAAGAAGTAGTGCCAAAAATACACATTGTATTATCCACCGAGAATTACTAGTATGTAAAATGTTAAGCTCAGAGTTAAATGAAGTGTTAGCAATATCCATCAAAACAGTCAATTTAATCAAATCCAGTGCACTTAACTACCGATTGTTTGGAATACTATGCGATGAAATGGGGTCTGCACATTCCACACTATTATTGCATGCAGAAGTTCGCTGGCTGTCCAAAGGTCGAGTGTTAAAAAGATTGTGTGGACTTAGAGAGGAAGTAGTGTGTTTTCTGTCTGAGAAAAATTAAGATCTTGTGAAGTACTAAAAGGATATTAATTGGTACTTGAAACTTTGTTATCTTGCAGACATTTTTCAGAATTTGAATGAGTTAAATTGATCACTACAAGTACCATTGAAAAGTGTTTTTCACATGTATAGTAAAATAGAAGGGTTTAAAAAGAAATTAAAGTTGTGGGTTAACAGAGGCCAAAGACAACTACTTTGATTTGTTTCCTGGATTAAGAGAGCTTCTGAATGAAGTTAAAGATAGAGACAATGAAGAATTTAATTTTGCAGAACTTCAGTTGATCATTGTTTATCACTTGGATACACTTAGTGACTAACTTGATAAATATTTTCCTTTAAAAAATGATCCAAGAGTAGGTTCTTTGTGGGTATTAGATCCATTTAATGATAATCAAGGAAATAACTTATCACTTGAAGAAAAGTTACTAACTGATCTTTTCTCAGACTGTACATTAAAAATTTTAAAGGATTTTCCTCTTGAAACCTCTTGGATTAAAGCTTTCATTGAATTTCCACAGCTAAGTGAAAAAGCGCTGCAAGTCCTTTCTTTTTAATCGACTTTTCTATGTGAAAGTGGTTTTTCTGTAGTTACCGAAACAAAAAGCAAGCTGAGAAATCGTTTAGACATCACTTCAACATTAAGACTATATCTATCCAAAGTTAGCCAAAGGATAGATGTACTCTGTTCAAACATGCAGGCCCAAATATCTCATTAAGTAGGTATGGATAAACCATGTACGGATTAAAAAAATCAAATTATCAATTTTCTACTAAATTTTAATGTTACTTTTTTTATTGATCTATAATTATAATATTGTTTATCCGTTTTTTGTGTTTTTGGTAAAGTTACTTAATTTTTTTAACGTTTCCTTTATTTTTATGGTAATATTTTGCTTTGACATCAAGTTTTAGGAATAATTACTATTTTGGATTTTTCTTTCATTATTTCTATTTGTTGGAATACCTTTATGTTAATCTACCTAGTTTGTAATACTAAGTTGGTAGTATTTTCTGCTTTTATAATTAAAGGACTTGCTACAATTTTTTATTTGTTTTATGTAATAATTTAATTACGGTACTAGCTATCAAGCCACTCTGGCTTTTATAGACCATAGGTTTCTGTGCTGAGGAATACATTTTTCCATAATTTATTTACAGGTATTATATACGTAAAAATAAGTGAGAACTTATTTATTTCATTTTGTGGATCGTTTTCATGACAATGTAATATTCATGCACTGTAAAATGTAAAAAGTATATGCATACATACAGTCCCACACTTAATTACAGCAACAATTCAGATACCCTTGACTACAATATTTTTTCGTCTAAAATTTAGCCAAAATTTCTTTTTAATAATGAATTTGCGGAACGATTCGACGCGTATTCGAAAATCAATGGCCGGAAAATGAATCTCCATTCTTTCAGGCGTCGTTTGGTTCAAGTGCCGCATTCATAGAGGGATTCTAAGTGATTTTAAAATACGAATGAAAAATATGCTGCATCGCATTTGCTCCCATTTAATTTTATGTCAACCTTTAGGGAGAGGGGAGGGTTTTGATTTTATATAATAGAAGGATTTGGTCTGATGCTCCTCTTAAATTAGGGGATATCATGGTGTGCTCCACGGTCTAATAAAGGTTGAGAAACACTGATCTAAACCAGTGTTTCTCAAACTGTGGGCTGCAGCCCCTTAGGGGGCTACAAAATTATTTTAGATGCAAGGTGAAATGTCAAAAAATCAAGTTTTCAAGAATAATAAAATTCTTTCAGTTATTTTTTGGAAAAACGATATGATAAAAATTATTGATAGTTAGATAAAAGGAAGAAATTTGCAACAAAGTTTTTTATTTTTACTATTTTTGATTCAAGGGGGCTGCGACATTTGCAAGTTTGAGAACCACTGAGAACCTACTTATGTTACAACACTGGAATTATAAATTCTTGTTTCTCTACTCTTATAGGCTTTTAAGTGCTTGAAAAAAGGTTTTACAAAGCTAACTGCATAAACAATGCTCATTTTGTTTTTTACTGAACATTATGCATGCAAGAATAAATTTAGAAAAAGTTTCATTTTTGCTTTTATGTTCACCAATAGTTATTTTCCTGCAAATGTAATAGTGTTAATAATCAGTTGTTCTGTAAATAATCACAAATAATTCTATGAAAATTATTTCAAATGCTCAGAAAATATTTCTGCTTGATAAATGCTTTTGAAAACTATCCAGTCATTTATTGCATATTTATTGTTGAAAGTACTTATGAATTTTCTGTAATCCATAATTGCGGAATATTTTATTGAGTAAGAATTAATTTTTGTACAATTAGAGAAGATTTATGCTAAATTCTGAATGGACTGTAAACCAAGGCAAGAAAAGGTAATGTTTTATAAAAATTCAACATGTCAACTAATCAACAAAATTTTATGTCCTGCATTAAATTCCAGAATATAAATGGCGGTATCTTGATCATAATTATGGAAAAATACAGTAAAAATATTTTATTGTTATTTAAATATGCATTATGTTTGGGGGTCTCTTGGACCCTCATGCACCTACTTAAGTTACAAAAGATGATGCACCTACTTAAGGGCTAAACAGAACCTATTGTACATCTATGTAACTATACGGTTTTATGGTTAGGCCACCACAATTGCCAGCTACCTTTGTTTTTCGATGATGCAGTAGACACAGGCCTGATCTGAATTATAACAAATCCACTCGAAACTGTCACGCAAAGCACAGAACTAATGCAGTAAATTGAAGGGGAATCAAAGCATCATCAAGATGTAGAAGACAATTATCTGCAGTAGTGCAAATGCATAACTAAGGAGAAGCAAATGAATGGGGTTTTACTCAATTATACTTCACCCTCCATTCAAGGCCAGACTGTGCAGGTTGTTCATATATGAAAGTAGCAGTAGGAAGAAGAGGCTGAATTTACATTTGCAAAACATATTAAGTGAAAACTGAGTCTATGTGTAGGAAAGTGCTTCAAAGGATAGTAAACTGTTAAGTGCAGTAGGTATAAAAATAAATTACAAAAGGTAAAAGTTTCTTCTCATATGTAAATGTTGACATAAATGTAAATTTACTTGAGATGAAATTGGTCATATTTACCAGAGCAGCTATATCTGCTTCTTTAAAAATTAAGTCTAAGTAGACAATCTGCCGAAAGAAATTAAGTTACTGTGCAACAGTTAGGTTTCAACTGATAGCACAAAGAAATGGAAGATTTCAAAATTAGTTTTAACTTTTATTCTTTACTCAGAGATTTTTACAATGTTTTAATGCCTTCAATGAAGGACATAAGAAATTTTGTGTAATGTTTTGCAGTGAATAAATTAGTACTTGCCTGTTTTGTATCAAGGTGGCCATGACTTCTCATGAAAACATCATATGGAATAGGCGGAAGCTCAAAAAGTGAGTAGGAAATTTCATCCAAAGTTATCATTTCAAGCAATTGTTTACCACGTCTATAAACTTTCTTTACTTCCTATGTAAGAAAAAAACGTTATTTGCAAGTGTTATAATAAAAAATTGATAAAGACATACAGACAAATGCCTTTATTTGGGAAAGGTTGAGGATTGTTAGACCCCTCTTACACCTAAACCTAACAGTAAAATATTTTACAATTATCCTATAAAATTTTAATACATATTTACAGATTACAGTGAAACAATGGAAAAAGGTAAAAAAAGGGGCGATAAATGGTAAATAATAAACTCAACTGGAATGTTAATTTAAAAGAGTTAAAAAGATTTAGTTAACCTAAATAGGAAAAGCTAAATATGAGGAGAGCTAATCGTATCTAGTAAAAACCCACTTGAAGAAAAAACTACAGGAAAAAGGTATGTGAAAATAATAACAATAATTTCTTTAACACAAACAAGTTTCCTCAATTATGTGTTATAACAGATTTATGAAAAGCACATACAACCATGCCCTCTGCAGGATTCAAACCTGTGACCTTTGCATTGGGAGTTAGACATGCTAACCACCCTCTACCTCCATAAGCCTAGTATATAAGAGCTAAGAAAATTTATCATATACTAATTACATATACAAAACAGTGCATGTAATCCAGTGGCGGCTTGTGACCAGAGATGTAGGCGAAGTGTTGCAACATGAAAATCCATTTCTTTTTTAAATTACCCTACTTCTTGTAGAACAGATCAATTCTCCTATCTTTTAACATAGCATAACGGTCGATGATGTCATAGAAGAAAGGATGTTTATCCACAAGTTCTCTTTGTATTGCAATATTAGCTAAAGACGATAATACTTGTTGCAAAATAGTGTTCATTAACCCGCCATTGGTCGTGCTGTATTTTGTGACGCCATTGGTCACGGGTGAGGGCTGTGCTCACTCAAATGATTGTTCCTTTCTTGCGGCAAAAATAATTATTTGTTATACCATTTAAGCCTTATTTTTCACAATTTAGAATCTTTAATAAATGTATAAGTAAAAATATAAATAAAAACGCTTTAATATATTTTACATCAAGATTTTATTAATTTTCAATAATAATGTAAAATACTCTAATGCACGATTCTCAAAAATAAAACACTAGAAAATATGTGGAAATTGTTATAAAAGTAAAATAAAGCTAAAAATTTAATTGTAAAATGTCATATGTTGAGGAGACTGGTACATAATAAATGTAAAACTCTCCAATGCAGGTGAATCAGCACTCTTCTCTCAAAGCATCCATATTTTTGCTAACCATGATCAAACAAGATAAACCAAAGAGAATGATGCCTACTTTCCTTCTTAAATTAAATGTGGTGCAGCAAATACTTATATTGGCTTTAATAGCATTAAACTCTCTGCCATAAGCATCAATATTTTTGGTACCCATGAACAAACAAGATGAACCAAACAGAACTTATGATGCCTAATTTCCTTCTTAAATTAAACGTGGCGCACCAAATACTTATATTGGCTTTAATAGCATTAAAATCTCCACAGATGAGCCTCTCTTTGTTTTCCCAAATTTCATAATTTAGCATTATAATATATTACAAATACATTCTAACAGAAAACTAAATGAATCACAACTATTTGTGTAGCAAAAATAACATATGTATTATACTAGACTATATCGAATCAGAGTCCAACAATTGCAATGTTAACTCTCTCGTCATGAGTGATAAAAAATGCAAAAATGCCAGTATTTAAGTGAAATTTGAAGAAATACAATCGCTGTGCAAAATTCTACAATGAAAATTAGATCTCTATTCCTTTCCTCAGAGAATAATACTGCTCCAATATTACAATTCTAAGATATTTTAATGTGCAAGAGAAAATTATCCTGCACGACGGATTTCAGATTTACCATGTAAATCAAATGGGAAGAATAGTTCCTGGAGTCAAGCCCGGGACTTTAATCATCACAACAAAAACTATCCTCTGGAGCTTGGCTCTAGTAGAAAGAGATTTCTGCCAAGTGTCATGAAAATCAGTCTATTGGTTCAAAACTTAAGAAGGGACAAATAAACAGACAGACAAAATGAAAAACTATAACCCTATTTCCGCTCTGGAAAGTAGGCTAAAACAATCTGGGATAACATGCGATGTAAATTAGAATACTTTTAGGAAGGTATACTGATTTCAAAAGTCATAACCTGTATAGAAAAAAATGAAAACGTTTATTCTTTGAGTGAGGGATTCGCTCACCATGCAATCAATGGCGGGTTAAGTAATTTTTTATTCTTTTTAAACAGGAGAAAAATGAGTCTTTAACAAATTACATACTACATCATTTTCTGGATTCATTTTTCACAAAAAGCAAAAGAGAAATTGTTAATGTAATTAATGAGAAATACAAATGTCAACACTATACTAAAAAAACACTATTAACTAAATGCAGCGGCGCACCAGACAACGGACAGCCAAAATCAAAGACAAACTCAAGACTGAGGGAGATGGGAGAGTGAAGTGCAGCAAAAACCCTCTTCACAAGGCAGTGGTTGATGTCACCTGTTACCATAGCAACCATCCTTCCCCACCTACCCTCGCATAGCACGTCCACTCCAGGAAGAAGGGCTTTCAGTCGGAGCTCTCAGCACTTCACTTTGCTTGTAACGCATTTGTAATGTTATTTTAAACAGAGTACTTACACATATGGCTTGCGCATCAATCTGATTATTAAATAAAGAATTTGAATGAAAACAAATCAATTTAACCTTCGACTACTAAACATGGTCAAGGTGGGACATTAATACTAAACATTTCTCTATTAGACTACTTTTCTCAAAAATTTATTTTCCTATAAAATTTTTATAAATTCTTATTTTATTTTACAAAAGGGTGTGATATAATATCTTAAGATAATATATAAAATAATAGGAAGTAATTTATGTAAGATTATCGCATTCAAAACAAATGTTCGCTCGGTGATCACCATGCATCACCCTTGAACAGTACCGACAATAAAACCTTGTCATTCTTCCCATTGTGTAGGAACAAAGAGCACAGATTTTTTTGTTAGGATGTGCAGGTCCAGGTTGTTCTCCAACAGGAGGTAAATGAAGGATTTTTGTGATTATGACTTTAAATGAACAAGCTGAGAAGCTGACGCACTTACTAAACATCCGTCCAAGAGGTGACTGACAACTAATAGATATAGAAAGGAGCAGGTTATGGAACACATCATTATTTGTACAGCTCTAACCCAATGCAGTCTTAGAGTAAACAAATGCACAACCTACTATTTTTCTCGAAACTGTTTTAAAAGTCCTTTTGCTTCAACGAGAGTAGTCTGATAGATGAAAGTTCAGTAGTTTAAGGTTAATGATACAATAAATTATTTGTTTTATTTAAAAAATAAGTTTTAGGTGAAGTGCCACTTCCCTCACATCACCTGGCAAGCCGCCACTGATGTAATCAAGGTGAATAATACTAATGAGCGGTTACAAAGAAGAAGCAGAGAATAACATAAAACCATTCATTAGCTGGAGTGTGACTTAGAGGCCAATACATGGTTGTGTTATTAAAATAATGGATAAGAACATATTAGGATGATCATGTTAAGAAATCCTAAAAATCAATAAAGTTATGGGGAAAATGAAAGTGCAAGAAAGTTTTTGAAAAAACTGCTATAAAAACATCAAAATGTAAAAATTACATCAGAAAAATTGATAAAAATGACAATATATTCATTCATTTATTTATTTATCCTATTGTTGGTAACATGACTATAACATAAAAATCGTCAGATACAAACACTCCTGGAAACACTTACTAACTAGATTACATGTTGCAAATACTACAATATACACCACCTTTTTGAACTTCACGAATAATTGGTTCCTGAAAACTGGTGCGAAATGCAAATTCGCGAAGTCCAAGTCCTTTTTTTCCATAAGATACAATGTAAAAATAGGAGTATGGTTCCAAAGTCAACCTAAAAAATTCATTTTCTATCATAAATAATGCAGTTTAACAGAAAATTAAAGAAAACATAAGAGCATCATAAAGTGAAAAAAAATCTTTTAATTACTTCCAAAATGTGTATAAGAGCAAATGAAAACCCAGCATTACAAACCAATAACACTTCTTTTGGCAATTGTGCAGTTTACCTCGACATATTTTCAAACGTGATTTTCGATATTCTTTTGTTCATTCCAAGGAAATGCTTTAATTTAAATTGATTAACTACTGAAATGGAATATTGAGTACATGATGCATGTATGTTTTCTTAGGTCCTGAAACAAACATTTCCAAGCCTCAAAAAACACGCATTATAAAGTGGTAATATTTCTTTTATTAATTACATTCAAAATGCATAACAAAAAATCAAAACCTAGCGTAAGATAGTGATAAAATTTTTTTTAATTGTTCAAAATATGTCACAAAAAAATAGAAACAAAGCATTAAAGTGGTAACAATTCTTTTAGTAATCATGTCCAAAATACATGGCAGAAAATTTTACATTTATAAGATGATAGCAAATCTTAGATTTACATTAAAAATTCGTAATAAAAAATGAAACCCTAACAAAATAAAACAACATTTCCTTAAATTACGTTCAAAATATGTACAAAGGTAATATAGCAAATGAAAACCTTACATTCCAAAATGATGGCATTTCTGTAAATTTTAAACCGTTGCTGGTAAAATTCAAACTGAGTTACATAATATTTAAGTTGAGAGTTATCACGTTTGTTTATTTTGAAAACTGCTAATAATGAGTAACATAAATATAATATAATAAATCCTTTTCTAGGGTGCCAAAGTTTAAACTGAACTTTGAAACAAAAAAGTAGAGGGAGTTCACACTTGTTGCCATCGCAAACACATGACACGTAATGCAAATAATCGGAACAAAACAGAAATAATGGTCATAAAAAATTTTGTCGCGAAGTGCAAATTTACGAGCCGCAAGCATACGAAGTTCAAAAAGGTAGTGTAATGCAAAAAAATTAAGAAAAATATGTACCCTATTAATTAACTAAATAACATGATAATCTGGAGTAGGGTCAATCAAGCAAACAAAGAGAAGGCAAGAATAATTAATGAAAAGTGGCAAAAAAAACAAATGCCATTGAAAGAGGTTTGATGCAGGATGGTGATCAGGATGATAAGTTAACAAAGTGACCTATCACTAGCAATTTACAAAAGAATCAAAATACTTGTTTAAATAAATCAGCAGGAAGAAAGACTGCAAGCATTTATCAAAACATATTTAGACAGTAATTAGAAAAAATCACCTCTTTTGTTAATGGTTTTCTCTTGCAAGTATGGATCTCACAATTAATGCATCCACGAGATGGGCAATCCAGATCCATTTTCATTCCCAAGTTCTTTCCCGAATGCCTCACAGCCTCTTCTCGCTCGTCAAACCCTTCATCTGCATCTACCCTAGGCATTTTTAACAGTGCCACATCCCCTTCCTGCCGCCTTCTACCACCAGAATCATACAAACCTGAGTCCATCTTTTTCTCTCCATCTTCATAGTTGTCCTTTACACCTGCATCAGAACTTCTATGATTCTCCTGTCTCCAATTTTCCTCCATTTTCTCAGCCATAATTTTTCCTTCATCAAATTGCTTTGTACTCTCATTTCCACAATCAGAATTACAGCTATCCGAGGAGTGACTGTTACTAGCTGCATCATCCTCTTCATCGGAGCACTCTTCAAAATCTGATTCATAGTCCTTTCCATAAAAGCACATTTTTAAAGTAATATTTTTCAAGGTAACTCTATTAGCTGAATATATAACTAAATATTAATAACTATTATGAAAATAAGCACAAAAATAAATTTAAATATTTATGAAAGATTATGATACATATGTATTCAACAGACATAGGTAGGTTCAGTAAAAAATGATAATAATGAATAAGTAAAAAATGAATTACTTATATTAAATTCAAGATATAGAAATCTATAATACTTAATAGCAAAGCTTTATCTAAGCTGCACATATTTGTGGCAATGCAGCAATAAATCAGATGCTGTGCATTTAATTTGTCCATCTTAATCAGTGGGGTTTATTATAATACTGAATGTTCCTTTCAAATCTCCTACATTTCAATCCAACACTGTGGAAAAACAGTAAAAGCTAAATGAATACAATTTGTAGTATACGAAAGAGGAACTCAAGAGAATTTTATTCTGTGACTCAAAGAATTTATTTGTGTAACAATTGCTAGATTAGTACACTTCAATATGTGACCCATTGGTTGCATGAAGAATGTCAAGTCTGTGCTTGTCAAACCAGGCCTTGATGGTTTTCATCACCTCTATACACTCACCAGTAGTTGAATTGCACCATAATGAACAACTTAGTTTCTCTGAACCACAAAACAACCTGTGCTCACTGCTGAGGAGTTGCCATTTTCCTTCTACCATAATGCCACACAACAAACTGTGCTCGCTGCTGAGGAGTCACATTTTCCTATTAGCGACTGTAATGCCATGCAACAGCCAGAGCAGCAACTTCAAGGTCACAGAATAAAATTCTCTGAGTTTCTCTTTCATATGCCACAAATTGTAATCATTTAGCTTTTACAATTTTTCCACAGTGATGGAATTAAATGTAGGTTTGAAATGAACACCCTGTATTTATGAAATATTTTGCATAACTAAGAAAAATTATAAAATGAATACATAATATGTATAATATTCATTTGAGGGGAAGATAACAAATTTTCAAATGCCGTAATAAATTTTTTTTAAAGTTTAGATACTTCACTAAGATAAGGGAAGGGGGGAAAAAATGTTTAAAAATTAAAAATTGAATACACGGAAACCTAACCCATACAACCAGACACTCCACCTGCCGTTTAAAGGCTATTTTAAGGCCAGTGCCAGGGACAGCAGGTCAGCCAACCAAGGTTTACGGGAAACTCCTCCGCACCAGAGACCTACAAACACACTCAACATTCACACAGATCGGGTGTGGGAAAAAATTGCAGTGACCCTTGTCATAGATAAAAAACAAAACAAACCGAGGTCAGGAAAATAAAACCTTAGTGAAGCCGATTAAGAAGAATAATTAAAGAGATTGACACTATCGGGTATGTGAAAAAAGGGGTGGGGGGTGCAGTGACCCTTGTTATAAGTTAAAAGGAAAGAAAGCGGAAGAGAACATAAAAAATAATCAAAATAAATCAAAGAATCGGTGAAGCCGATTCGAGAAAAGCGTAAGAAAGGGAGTATTGACTAATATGCATATTTCGGCTACCAAGTAGCCCTCTTCAGAGTCTTGAAGGTAATGCGCAGGATGGGAAGCTCGGTGTGTTATATATAGTGCCAGAGGAGGAGAGAGAAAAAAGGGGAGGGGGTAATGGGAGAGGAAAGAAGACGGTTAACCGAGGTATAGGGAAAGTGAAAGTGTGGAGTGGATTGGAGTATCTCAACTTTAAAAAATTTTATTATGGCATTTGGAGATTTGTTTCCTTTTATCATGAGGCGTGAAGCTCATTCCCATATATATGTGGGGAAGTCATAAAATAAGGTTACATAATTTTTTATTGCAAGTGCAAGTGGGTTGCATCCAAGGGCACAAGTGGTAGACATAGGCACATCCATAAGATATTCTGCGACAGTCTACATGTTTGTTCAGGCACTTGTACTGTTAGGAATATTATTGAAATGAGAAAAAAATTCTACTATGACCAGGAATTGAACCTGGGTCTTTCACCTGCTGAGCAGATATTCTACCACTGAACTATCATAGCAGACTAATTTTCCCGTTTCTGAATGCGGGAGTTTTTCTTAGTAGGGTCTGGACTAGCAAAGTTAGTACCAACAGACATCCTCCAAGAGATATTTTGAAGGAAACCCCTCCCTCTCAAATGGTGAGATTACCAAGCTAGAAAATGATGGAATGATGTGATCTTAAGATCCTATAATGGCGAATTTAAGCAGACCGTCTAATAGGTCAGGCAATGGCTACTGCAGCAGGACACAATGTTCTAAAACCATGGCTTTGACACATCACACATCACACAGAATGTGAATTTGAATGTGCTATGTCCTCCCTAACAGCTAATGGCTTATCTTTTGTTATTATTTCTCTATATAGGCAGCCACTTGGTGATTTACAGGTTTTCTGTATAAATTAGGACCTCTACTTGACTCATTGCACAATTCTATCAATAATCCATTACTTATAATCACTGGTGATTTTAATTGTGACCTGTCAGCCAATAGCAGTAACAGAAATGATTTTTTTAACCTTGCTAACTCTTTCAATTGATCTGTTAATAATCATGAGCCTACTTGTGTAACAAGCCACTCAGCAACTCTGCTTGATAATATAATTACTAACTATGACACTAATTTAGTAACAACAAGGGTTATAAAATCTGATATTTCAGATCATTTTCCTATATTTTCTAAATTTGTTATGAAGAAGGAAACATCTGTTTCTACATATTCCAGTCGCTTCTTTTCTGATCAAAATATTTGATATTTTTTTACACTTTCTTGAATCTGAAAATTAGCAGGACATTTATGACTCCAATGGTTTTGAAAATAGATTTAATAATTTTTACAATAAATATTTGTATTACTTTAATTTAGCTTTCCCTGTTATAATTAAGAAAATGACACAAAAATATGTGAAGGAATGGATTACAACTGAAATCCGCCAGTTTTCTTCCCATCTTAAAGATATGGCTATATTTTGTAATGAACTTAAATTGGAATGTAAAACACAAAAAAGACAATACCACAACATCTTCAATGCATCAAAAAGATCGTATAATAATAGACGACTGATCAACTCAAGTACAGTATAAAACCTTCTATCCGGATTCCACTTATCCGGAAATCCAGTTAACCGGCTATTTTCAAAACTAATGCATTTTTCCAAAATCTGTTAGGAGAAAGATTTAAATTTGGCGCCTTGCTAATAATTACCCAACTCACCACTGTGCATTAGATACGCTCTGGTGCTCCAAGGTTTTGTTTTTTTCAGTGCCTTGTTTGTCTGTTTGTTTACTAGTGTTAAATATCGCCTTTCCTATTTATCCCCATAAGATGTCTAAAAATCAGAAGCCCAGTTTTTTTAATGGATGGATGGATAAGGCCAATAATATTGAATAGTTCAAGAAAAAATTTGTACTTGAAGTATAGATGTGCTCGAAATAGAAAATATTACGAAATGGAACACTTGTTCTGATAGTGGAATCAAAGCAAGTAGGCGCTAAATAACTGATTGTGCTAAATTTGGATTTATTTCTTATGTACTATGATGAAGAAAAGTGAAAAAAATATTTTATATTAATTTTATTAAATAAAGTTAACACATTGCTATTACTAAATATTTGACCAGACCAAACAATTTTACCGATGCATGTGACAAACTGGAACGTAGTTGCTGTTCTGAGCAATGTTTACGAGTATATTCCAGATAACCGGAATTTCCAGATAACCAGCTATCCCTATATCCCAAGCTTGCCAGATAAAAGATTCAATACTGTAATAAATTTGGAAAATAATAAACAGCTCAAAAAATCAGGATTCTACTTTTTCGCTACCAAACTTAATGACCACTATGAGAAGAGTATCTCTGGCCTTCCTCTTTTGGCCTCATATTTTAACGATCGTTTCACTCAACTGCCTATTTCTTCATACTTATCAAATCAAAATCTGCCAAATTCCAGCAAATCATATTTGTATAACAGATCATAACATGTAATAATAACTAAGAATGGTTCAAAATACGTTTCTTCCAGAAAAATAGTAGCAAATGGTGTTCTCCAGAGCCCCGTTCTGGGTCCTGAACTATTCCTATTGTTTATTAATGACCTTCTCAACAACTTTCATTCAATAATGGGTGTTAAACCTATCCTGCATAAATAAAACTCATAAAAGACTTGTAATCAAGGTTAATAACCTAATAATCAGGTAAATCATATTAAATTTATAGAAATCCATTTGGATTCTTGTATTTCATGGGAATTTCATTTATGTAAATTGTCAAGTAACCTTAGTTCTGTTTTTCTCATAAGCTGCATACAATCTATTATAACACTTTATGTCCTTACTTTGTATTATGGTGAATTTTATTCACGAGTAATTTACAGTATTTTATTTTGGGGTTCATCCCCTCATTTTGTCACTATTTTTAAAGTTCAAAAAAGAGCTGTTCAACTGATTGCAAACAAACCATATGATACCTTGTCACCCTATTTTTAAAAAATTGAAAAATATTCTGTTACCATGTGTATACAGGTAATTCCCGCTTAACACGAGTTTGCATAACATGAAATTCACTTTAGCACAATTTACCATTTGGGGAAACAGTTTACTTTAAATGAAAAATTCCTGGTTTTACACAAGTTGCAGCACGATCCATTACATAAAAATAAAATAAAAAAATGTTACCATTAAGGCAATGTATATTAATTAATATTTATTCATATAACACTAGATAATATATAATTTGCAGTCTAAAGTCGAAGTAAAACTTCATGTAGCCATTTTCTGTTGTATTTACCATGAAAGAGTGAAGATGAAAAAGAGAAACTGTACACAGATGATTTTAGATTTGATAGTTTCCAGGTATGACTCACCAGCAGAGCTCATCTTTTACAAATTCTACTTCATGTTTTTCATCTCTTTTGCGGTTAAAGTCATGATGTCAGAAAAAGAGAAACTGATTCAAACTTTTTACATTGTATTCAAAGAGGAACTGTACGCAAATGAGGAAACACTAGACTAAAACACACGAAATAAGTGACAAGACACTGCTGCCCCCACCAAGGAAAAATCAACTTGAACGAATTCTACTTCATGTTTTTTGTCACTTTCGTGGTTAAAGTCGTGGAAAGTATTACAAGAAGTTTTGTTTCGAATATGCAGATCCAAATTATAAATATTCGAAGTATATTTATGTATAAATAAAAACTTATATATCCAATGTGATATGATGATCACTCTTGCTTGAACACATATCTCCCGCATTTTATTTGGTTTCTTATGGGAGCTATGCACAGGCAAACCCCTACTTATGAATGTAATGTGTACCTGGAAATGCATTCGTAAGCTGAATGCTCGTAAGTTGAATAGATTTTTTCTATAAGAAACAACATTAAATTCGAGAAAAAGAAAGAACTTAGTCACTTCCACAAATTTATTTTGCACTAGTGCAAAATAAATTTGTGGAAGTGACTAAGTTCTTTCTTTTTCTTGATGAGTAAATTCCACAGGGTTAAGCATGACCTCATTATTGATAACATTAAATTCGTTAATCCGTTCCTGAATATTTATAAAATATCAGTTTTTTCCTTATAGATAGATAGATAAATGTCTTTATTCGGGCAAAATTTAGACCATAAGGTCCACTCTTACATTTAACACTTATAAATGGAATAAAAATGGAAGTTAGGATAAATTCGTATATTTTCAATGAGACAGATTTATTGCTCTGCACATGCTCCGGCAACTGTAATTTTGAAACAAGTAGGCTCACATCAGAGGAAGCAGAACTTGAAGATAAAGTACAGCTATCAAGAAAAATCGCACGTGGAGCTAATAAAGAATGACATGAACATGTGGACGTGCTAAAAATACTACCACAACTCTGAAGTGCAATAGTTGTTCAAAGTTTACATTTAAGAAACACATAGCGTTAATAACATACACATGTAAAAATTGTCATTCAAACACAGACCTGGACAGTTCATAACAATGATTTATGTAAAAAACATATGAATTTAATTTTTTAATTTGTTTTGTACTTTTTCAAATAACTACTCTTAATCATACTATATATAAAAATAATTTAGTATCTGAGGCGGTGTCTGGTCAAATATAAGTATGTATCTATAACTCAAAAACTACAATGTGGAGACAAGTGGAATGTATCATTTTAGCCATAATAACGAGTATAGGGCAGTAGGTTGGTTTTTAAACTGATTCATTTGACCAATTTATTTATTATATTTTCTATTTTAAATTTCTCCATTTAAAAACATGGAGATGAATGTAGACTATTTTTCATTTTACATTAAAATTACTAAAAATCATCTTACGAAATCAGCACTTGAACTTGAGGACAAAGAAAATTATGAAATTTCATTTTCTTTTGGTGAAATTTCAAGTGCAGATCGGATTTTTCCAAAATTGAGTTTTAAACTACAAAATCTCGAGTTTTCTGAATAAAATAGTTTTCCATTCCATGGCGACTGATATTGTTGCCAAACTCAATATCGTAAGGACATTGAAATAAAATCAAGTTCAGTTAATTATCCAGCTAAATAAGAGATGGCATAACAAGCTATTTCTTCAGTTTCAAATATTAAAAGACAAGAAAGGGGAAGGATGAGAGAGAGGGGAAGAGAATGAGAGAAAGTGAGAGATCGGGAGAGAGAATGGGAGGAGAAGAGGAAGGGTCTGAGAGAGAGAGAGGGGGCAGAATGGAAGAGATGGAGAGAGAATGGGAGGAAGGGAGAGAGAGAGGGGAGGGGAGAATGGGAATAAGGAAGAGGTGGAAAATGTATATTTGTTGTAAGGCATTGTAACTAAATGGTTTTTCACACCCTATCTACGTTTGACTATTCTTTTTAGTGCTTTTTGTCATTGCTGAAAAGCAATATTATCTTCGTGATGTCCGTCCGTCCGTATGCATATATATCAGGTGAGAATTGGCTTAACCAATTACAACCAAATTTGGTAGATTGAATATTCGTATAAATTAATGACCAAAATGGCATATTTGGACAGGATCGACTAAGCAGGGTTGCCAAAATTGTAAAGTTAAACTTTTCTGTAATTATGAATTTGGAAGGAATTGGCTGAACCGATTTAAACAAATTTTCCATGAAGGAAGAATGCCATATAAAAAAACAAAATCAAGATGATTAGTATAAATATAATAAGCAGGGCTGCCACAATACAAGTAACTAAAACATTCCTTTTTATATGTATTTCTGTTGAACTGTCCACATCAATTTTAACCTAATTTAAAACTTGTAATATACACATATATAAAAAATCATATTAGTATATTTAAACTGAATTAGCCAAACAGGGGGGCCACAATTTGTTTATTGATCATTTTGCCACTCTCTCCCGACATTTGATTCTTCTTTTCTGTTCGTTTATTATAATATTTCTTGACGTTTCTCAAAATTTTCTGGAGTAGAACTGTGGGGTCCCTACTAGTATGATGTTTAAAATAATTGATAGTAAGTACAAATGTACTATTCATTGTTTGTTTTATCAAAATAAAGATATTTTAAATAAATTAATTTTTTAACATTTAAATCATTACCAGTATCGATGTAGCACACAGGAAGTTACACGCGTAATAACTTCCCATAAATGGACATGCATAGTTAGGTGCTAAAAGGATCTGTTTATGTTATGAGTGGTAGAATCAAGATGCAAAGCAGATATAAGCATTCTCGTATACAGGGGTTATGTTTGTTCTCCACCTGAAGACTAAAAGAGCAAGGAGTTCCTACAGGTCCAGACGTGCATATCTGGAAGGGCAGTGTCCGTTAACTGATTAGGGAGTCACAATTCATTAGTATGTGAAATGTTTGTAAGCATAAATTGTTCGTAAGTTGAAGTCCGCCTGTATTTGCTTAGCACTAATTTGCTTCTCACGACATTTTTTAGGAATGTATCTCTCGTGTTAAGCGGGAACTATCAGTATATCCTTGCAGCATTGGTATTTATGAAGGAAAATTTATCTGATTTTCATAAAAATTGTAGTATACACAGGCATAGTACCAGAGGCAACCTCCACATTCCATTTGTTCATACAAGATCAGCTGCTCTTGGTCCTCGACTAATGGGATTACAACAATATAATAAACTTCCTAATGATCTGAAAACTGTTAAAAGTATTTCAACTTTTAAAAATAAGGTAAAGGAGTTCTTGTTACACAGAATGTATTATAGTATACATTTTGAGCACCCCTGAAAACATTTAGACAATTTTCTTGATGATGTCTGTATGTGATAGCTTTTTTGTGGATGCTCTAACTCAAAAACTTATTAATCAAGTCAATGCAAAATTTTATATTGTTATAAAAGTCACAAAAACCGATTAGTTTTTGGTAAAAATCGGTCAACTGGAACTGGGTGTTTACTCTTGTCACATCCGTTATTTTGAAATATTTGCTTTTAATATTTTATAAATGTAATGGAACAAAAGTTGTAAGAATATAATTTTCTAAGTTTGTTTGAAACATTTTCCCATATAATGCATTGTTTAAGAGATATCTTATATTTTTAGCTGCCATGCTACCTACCGTCGACTATTGTTAACAATTGATGCTTAGTTACCTCTTAGTAATGCTCCTTTTTCTTTTCTTAATTATTGGAGCTTTGTGGCTATATCCAATATTAGAAGGCTATGGTTTGAGTTTATTTCTGTTCTTTTTAAAGTCTAAAATTTTCTTGCAGTTTCTTAAAATATTTATTATTATGTAACCTATTTGGAATTTTTAGAAATATTACAGATATGGAGAAACTCATGTGGTGGCAACATCAGTTTTTTTAAATTTGGAAGTGCTTATTTTTTAAATAATAGGAACTAACATTCAAGGTCAAAAACAAAAACTGTACCTGCAAAACTGAAATCAGGCAGATTATCTGAAATAACCGATATGTAGTACTTGAAAATAATTACTATTTTATTAAGTACCTACAACAAAATATAAAAATATTTAAATCTACCTTACATTAGTAAAAAATCAAAATATCATACCTCAAAGTCATCTTCATATACATATTCCTCTTCTAAAGTATCAATATTTTCGACGACGTTTATGTTTTCATTATATATTGCTAATGGGTTTTTAACCTTTTCATCATTAACTTTATGAATTTCTTTTGTCGCGTGAACGTCACGAATACTTTTTCTTGTATCTTCACGAATGTTTTTTAAAACACTTCCTGACACTTGAGCCCTTCCCTCCCTCTCACTATCTATATATTCTTTCTCTTCATTTTGCAATGAATCACCTTCCATGCTTCTACAAACCTTAGAATCTTTATCAACAAAATCCTCTTCAACTTGCTGAATCAAATGGTCCATGCTATTATCTCCAGAGGTTGAACTAATAGTCCAAGTTCTTGTCCTTACTCTTCCTTTGCCATTTATTTTCCTACTCATAACTGACTCAACAGAACCAGTGATGGACGAAGACGTTGTTGAAGGAACTTTGGCCGAAGAAACTTTGCCCGAAGAAACTTTGCCCGAAGAAACTTTGACCGAAGAAACTTTGTCCGAAGAAACTTTGCCCGAAGAAACTTTGCCCGAAGAAACTTTGACCGAAGAAACTTTGTCCGAAGAAACTTTGCCCGAAGAAACTTTGACTGAAGTAACTTTGTCCGAAGAAACTTTGCCCGAAGAAACTTTGACCGAAGAAACTTTGCCCGAAACAACATTACCGTCTCGTGATTTTTTTTCCTGGCCTGAAATAACATTTTGACGTGCTTCATTAGCAATAGAAGTCTGTCGCCCGCTGATATTTCGTCTGGGACGACTTGTTGAATCGAAGTACTTGCTTTTTTCATCATTTTTCTTTTCATATATTTTGTTCTCTTTCTTGTCTGCCTTTAATTCGGTTATATTTTTCTTTGTTTCGTTATGATCCCTGACAATATTAGTATTTTTTACTAAATTCGATTTCTTAAACTGACTGTTGGTGGCACATACGGTCTGAATCCTAGAGTCTGTTTTAAGATGTTCGGTCGAACGGCCGCCTCCTTTAAAATTTACTTTTTTCTCCTTTATGTCATAGGCCATTTCCTTTGATGTTCCACCAGCCTTACTCGAACTTATGTAGGTCTTCATGCTACGAAATTTAACGGATTGATCTTGCGACTTCTTACTTATAGGAGCATTTACACACGAGATGTTTTTCTTACCATCGGCAATTAAGTCATCGGAATTCTTGCCAGTTTTCGTAATTGAATTCACTTGAACTTTTGAATTCGTTCGCATTACTGAATTTCCTTCCACATCAGATTTTGTTCGTTTAATGAATGCCACATTACTTTCAGTTAAGTCGCTGCTTGTTAACCTACTATGACTACCAAGCTTCGAAGAAAATGAAGATGTTGAAGAGGCATCTATGTGAGAGGCAATCCTTCTTTCAGTGAATTTATCATGAACTGCTACATTTTTCGGGAATACCGTTTTGTGAGTCCTACGCAATGATTTATCCGCTCCTATGATAATTTCCGACTCCTTCTTTTGACGAAGTTTGCTCTTTTCATCGCTGGGCTACAAAAAATCATAGGAATCACGCAATAGCTATACTTTCATTAATATCTATTAAATTACAGAAGAACTTAATTCAACAGTACTCACGGCATTATTCTGCATTCTTTCCGTTATGATCAGCACTTAATTTAATATACGTGAAGTTATGTCGTCTGTTTATATAGGTTATATACGATACACAGTATACGATATATCGATAGTCGGCGACATCCACAACGGAATTTTAAATTTTCCAAAATTTATTTATTACACATTATGCAATATTTTGTATCTAAATGCGAAAAAATAATATGATAATTTAAAGTAATAATAATAATTTTATTCCTCATTGGCCGACTTATAAGTGGAATACATTTCGTCACAGTTACGTAATAGATTAATAATGGTACGCTTACCATTTACCCATATGTCACAGTTTTAAAACAGATTAGTCGTTTTCAAGGAATTCGTGAATACAATAGAACGACTTAGATTTTAGCCATGAGCACAGAACTTTTTTAAATTTATGTAAACTAACAGATTTCGATTCATTAGGTAACTCATTAAATAGTTTTCGTGCATTGACATTGAAATATTTGTTTTTGTGGTCCTGTGAAATGGCAAATCTAATTCATTCTTATGTCTGGTATTATACATATGTACACTCGATCTGATGGGAAAACAAGATAAATGCTCTTTCACACACAACAATTACATATAAATATATATACAATGCGCATTCATCCATTTTTTACTTTCTCCATACGTAGTATAGGGGAAAGAATTGCTTTCATAAAAAAAATCGACTACACGTTTTGAGATCCCCTGAACAAGTTTCGATCAATTTCTCGATGATGTCTGTGTGTATGTGATAGCTTTTTTGTGGGTGCTCAAAAACTATTAATCAGGTCAATGCGAAATATTATATTAAACGTTTTTATAAAAGTCCCAAGACCTGATTAGTTTTTGGTAAAAATCGGTCAACCGGAACTGGGTGTTTACTCTTGTCATCCGTTATTTTGAAATACTTGCTTTAATATTTGATAAATGTACTGGAATAAAAGTTGTAGGAAATTTAATTTTCTGCGTTTGTTTGAAACATTTTCCCATATAATGCATTGTTTAAGAGATATCTTATATTTTTAGCTGCCACGCCACCTACCGACGACTATTGTTAACAATTGATGCTTAGTTACGTCTTAGTAACGCTCCTTTTTCTTTTCGTAATTATTGGAGCTTTGTGGCTATATCCAATATCAGGAGGCTATGGTTTGAGTTTATTTCTGTTCTTTTTAAAGTCTAAAATTTTCTTGCAGTTTCTTAAAATATTTATTATTATGTAACATATTTGGAATTTTTAGAAATATTACAGATATGGAGAAAGTCCTGTGGTGGCCACATCAGATTTTTATAAAATAAGGTTTACAATGATCATCCCTTTTCGGGCCATTCATTGGCCTTATAACCTTTTTCTGAAGCACAAAGATGTCCTTTGCTCCACTTGATTGTCCCTAATGGTCTCTTAACAACAGGGCTTTGTGTCAGGTTTGGAAGAGTTGGCTATGACCTAATATTACTCCATGATATTTTGTCTCCGGCAGTGACCATGATGTAACCTAACATCATGTTAATTTGAAGACCTATGCATGGAGGTCTTGAAATATTAGGGCATAAATATTGACTGCATTGTATTCCTTGTACTTTTCTCTATTTTTAATTTCTATGCCAGATTGTAGGACAACATATACAGAGTGGCGTATTAAGGTATCTGAAGGCCCCAGGCACAAAAGGTTCAGTAGGCCCCCAACCAGTGGCGTAAATATAGGTACACAAGTTACGCGATCGCATAAGGGCCCTAGACCAAGGGGGCCCTCACCCTTGCATCCATTGTTTATAATAAGCTATAGTTACGCCACTGCCCCAACTGTCAATGAGAAGGGGTAGTACTCAATCTACAAAATTTTTACAGCTTACGAATGGAAAAAATGTGTGCAGCAGGTTAAATAAATTGAATTACAGACATGCATAAATTGAAATTTTAATGTTTATTATATAAACTTGCATATATAGAAAAATAAACAAAAAATTAATTATAAAAAATATAAATGTTCTTCTTCCTGTATTTAACAAAAACCACATTATATTTGGTATTAATTGTTAATAAATACAATAGGAACAATATTTACATAAGTAATAGATTATACTGATAGTGAAATATTTTACTAAAAATGTTGAAAAAAAATCAAGTGTTGACCAGTTTGAGGCCCCCTTGAGTGTCAAGGCCCCAGGGGAGAACCTCATGCACCTGTACGGTAATCCACCACTGCATGTACACCAAATATAGGAACTGATTGCCATGTATACATTTAAATGTACACTGGGCACTGCTTAAATGAATTCATAGGCCAATGATATCCAGACTTCTTGAAGGATGACTAAGAGGAGGTCCAATTGTAATCTGATGCTTACCCAGCAGTGTCTCTTGAGTCCATATGCCTTTCACCTCTGCATCTCACTCATCTCCATCCGAGACTTTTCTTTTTATTCTGTCATGTAATATCAGGATGTTTCTTGAGCATATTCCACAAAAATGCAGGCATGGTTGAGCTAGTAGCGGAAGAATGTGTCACATGGTATGAGTACAAAAAAATTTGCCACCATGAGCGAGTTAAGCTTCGAAAAACCAGCCACTTAAGAGGTTAATGATGAGTGATGCAAATTTGCATCAAACTGGCTGAAGATTTTTCTTGAACAAAATAACTTATTAAATACATATGATCAGACGAATTCGAAACATTCATATACTCAATTAAATCAGTACCAGTACCTGATGTTGGCTTTGTGAAATGACTGTTATACATGTAAACTCTTGTATACTGTTCTTTTCAAAGCACATAGGCATTGGTTCAAGAATTTTGGAAAAATTATGCACAAAAGTAGTTTATTATTTACAGAAATTATCATAGAATTTTATAAGCTTTAAAGAAAATTTATGATCTATATCAATGGTTCTTAACCTTTCCAATGCCACTGACCACTTTCAATGAAACTAATATTATGTGGATCACCAATATCTCTAAAACCTTATGACATCATTAAAAATTATATTAATTTATTATTATGAAACATTATTAACATAAAGTCAGAAATATTGATCAAGAAATTCACATTACTAATTACAAACATGCTTTTGCATTGCACTTTAGGTGTACATTCTGTTATTAGTGTTTCTCCAAGCCTGAACGTTTGCACACAATTCTTCAAATTTTGGTGTAAAATTGGACAGATAATCTCAACGTTGAATTTATTTCAAGTCTTGTTTCAATGTTTAGTTTCTCACTGCAGAGAATTCTGCTATGCACAGGTAGGATGAAGAGATAGGTTTAAGTACTGGTAATATGAGGGGGGTTGTTTAGATTTTGAGCAAGGCAGCCTATAATTGGTGATTATCTAAAAAAAAACATTTGTTAAAATATTCAGGAATTATTTTTAATTTATTGATCACTGGCCAATAGATGTGGACCATATCTTAAGTGCTTGTTGACCACCAGTGGCCCATGCACCCCAGTTAAGAATACTGATCTATATGATTCATATTTTGTACCTTCAATTCTCAAAAAATATTTTCTTTGTAAAGTATGTCACACTTTTGTGACAATCAGCAATTTGAACTACCGTATTTCCTTGATTCTAAGATGCACTTTTTTCACTTTTTAATGTTTCTGAAATCGGGGTGCTATTACTAAATCAAGGGTGCATCTTACAACCGATGGCACCTTAGAATCGAGGAAATACAGCATTTGCATCATTCATTTATATGTATAAGGCTAAGGAATTGTAATCATATTTTTTTCTTTCATTTTGTCCACCTTGCTATTGTCTATTGCTGACATTGTGAATCACTTGCAATTCCAAGAAAAGGTCAAATAGATATGCTATCATTCAGGATCTCAATTGCTGCTGCACTTTGTAATGCGGGAAAATGTTTCAAAAAGAAAGTGACTTCATCCAACATTGTCATCAGTTGAGAGACTTTCAAACAAAAAAAATGACGGTTCAGCATATCCAATACTGACACAGGATATAGGAGCTGATGGAGTTGCTCATTGGCCCATGGTTGATAAGTCAAGACTGGTGAAGAAAGCCAATTTGTAAATGTCTGAGAATTTATGTATAATCAAAATGCAATTTCCATCTTTGACTGACTAAAAAGAAGAACTGTTTTTTGAATTTTCACGAATAAAAGTCAATTACATCTCCTAACTCAAGGAAATAATTTATGGTGAGTTGACCAAAATATGCCTGTTGATGCAGAAAAGCCATCATCATACCAAAAATTTAAAAAATATATTTTTCTTTAAGATTTGTTAATATTTTTCTTTATAAAAAAAATCAAATATGAATTGAAAAAATTAATTTTATAAAAAATTCAAGCATTAAGCTGTAAGGAATAATTTTCCTTTGTTTTTTATTTAATTCTGCTGGTAAGAGAAGAGGAATATCCATTTGCAGTAGCAATATATTTAATAATCTTGAGTACTTTTTGAAAGTAACTGGTAGAGATAGGGATGTGTGTGGGGTGGTGTATCATCGAGTGGAATGCAGTATGTTTTTGGGGTTTATGGAAGAGGAAGAGTGCAAAGTGTGGTCAGAAACTAGAGAAGTTTAGACCAGCATTTTTCAACCTTCTTAATTGCATGCCCCACCTAAGCTTTGAGATTTTACCTGGGACACACCTATTATCTATATACTACTAATTTCGTCAAGCAGTAGATAGTACATGTGTCCACAGAGGGCACACACTTATCATGAGTTCTTTAACTATTTTATTGCAGTCATTTAAAAAATGAAAAAATTTATCAAAATAAACTATTTAGAAATCTTTCCCTGGCCCACCTCAAGTTCCTTTGTGTCCCATCAATGGGTAACAACCAGGGCCATCCCCAGAGGCAATTAGCATTTGTGCCCCACAAATGCTAATTGCCTTAACCCACCGTTGGTCATGTGGCAAGCGAATCCCTCAACTCGAGAATAAACATGCTCTCATTTTTTTCCATACAAGTTAAGACTTTCGGGATCAGTATACCTTCTTAAAAGTATTCGAACTTACATAACATGTTATCGCAGATATTTTTTGTTCATTGGTAGCAAAATTAGGGATGCATATGATTGAGGGGGTAGTGCCGTTTCACCTGCCGTTAAGTGTGTTACATTTGTTATGTACCAGTCTCCTCACCATATTGAAATTTTACAATTAAATTTTTAGCTTTATTATACTTTTATAGGAATTTCTACATTTTTTCTAGTGTTTTATTTTTTTAAAGATGTTTATTCGAGTATTTTACGTTATTATTGAAAATTAATATAATCTTAATGAGAAATATATTAATGCTTCTTTTATTTATATTTTTACTCATACACTTATTAAGGATACAAAATTGTGGAAGATAATGCTTAAATGATATAACAAATAATTATTTTTACTGCAAGAAAGGAACAATCTTCTGGGTAAGCATGCCCCTCACCCAGGACCAACGGCATCACAAAATACAGTGCGACCAATGGCGGGTTAACAATCTAAAATCATCAAGGTATAATTCGCACACTAAAAATAATTGCAAAAAATATTGTATATTTTGTTTTTTTTTAAATGGGGAATTGTTTCTGGAGTTCAAGAACAAAAAAAAGTCCTTCGTTAGGAAAACCAACAATAATGTGATCATTTATGCCCGATTCATAATGATCTATGTTCAATTTTGTCACAAATGGCTCTGGAATACCTGCAATTTGGATATGAATATAAACATACAGAAATCTCAAATGAATGACAACATACAATACGCGAGGTCAACTTAATGCTAAAGTAGCATAAAAACTCATTGTTTATTGCTCGGCCTACTTCCAGAAAGTCAACTTCCTTGACTTTCTTGCAGCCTACTCTGCCATCAGATCATTGTAATCCAAATCTGAGGATATTTCTCTCTCAATAGACAGTGTAGCCATTCCACTCAATCTCTCTTGGGACATTGCTGTCCTAAGATGTTTATTATTATTTTAACTTTCGAAAAACCTGTCCACTAATGCCACTGTGACCGTAATTGTTAACAAAATCCTATGTTATCTCTGTATTTGGAGGGAACAATTTAATGCAGGGTCTCAAACTCACATCAGTGTGTGGGCCACATGAAGGCTCTCCACTAAATCCGAAGGCTGCATTAAGGCACCATACCTGATCTGTGGGCGGGATTTCATATTTTCCCAGTTCTGACACCTGTATTCTTTGTAGATTCTTCCAGCAGGAAGGAAATTACCCCATCCTATGGTGCAGCACCCATTCTTTATAAAAATATTAATTCAGTGTTGAGAAATGCAAAATACATGCTGACAGTGGGAAGAACATTATTTTGTGCCCCAAATGTGCAAGGTTTTTATAAATGGGAATGAGCAATAAACTGCAGGTATTTTAAAAGCGCTGATTTAATAAACTCCTTAAATTATTTACCAACATATGCGTGAAATATTTTCTAAGAAACAGAGTTGAGATTGTGCCATTTAGCAAAAAGTAACTTACTTTACAGGCCACATAAATGCAAGACACAAGCCGCATATGGCCCGCAAGTTTGAGGCCCCTGATTTAACGACTTTAGAAACTTAAGGATTTCAAATGCACTTTTCATTCCTTGGTGGATCAACCGTCAAAGCACATGGTTCTAAGAAAAGGTCTGTAATGATGTTGATGTGTGAATCTTTATCATTCAATATGTTGTCCAAATTTATAAGCTTTTTTCATTTTGTCTTCTGTTAATTCTCCAAGTTTGTTAATCTTTAACTCTCAATATGTTGTCCAAATTTATACTTTTTCATTTTGCCTTTTGTTATTTCTCCAAGTTTTTTAAATCATATAGGAAGCTGAAATTACCTGTGTACTCTTACATTTGTTTGAAACGTTGTCAGTGACATGAGAACCTGACCTACAATGACAAAGAAGTAGCTAGTTTCAAATGTCTTTTCAGCCTAACACTCTGAGTGTCGTCCACACTTAGCAGCAATCTTCATCTTGCTGCTTAGCACTTTTGACACAGGACCAGGAGTGACTGCCCCGATTAACCATACCCTAGGGATGGCCCTGGTTGCGACCCACCGGTTCAGAAACTCTGGTCTAGGGCATGATTAAGGATTTTTTTTTCTTTTTAATTTCACTACATCTTTCCTGACTGGAAGGAACTCTTACTGCTACAGAAACAAAAAAACCATGGAAAATGTCTACTGCATGTAAATACTATTAACCCTTTGAGTACCACATAATGATATATTGTTTGCTTCCTAAGCGAGAAGTGCCAACAACGATAAATCGTCGACCATGCTGAGTAAGTGTAAACTTGTAATAGTTCCACATACATATGACAGGAGATGATAGTATCACTCAAAAGAGGAGACTGTAGTTCATGTATCTTCCGTTTTTTTTTGTTCATGTTGACAATTTGTTGAGTTATGATTTTTTCAATTTCGTGAAATATTACCTCTATTCTTTCAAGATGGCTTCTACAAGCAAAGATAATTCACTGTTAGAATTGAGGATGATGAACTGCTTTGTTACATAAACTCATTAAGTGATGATGAAGATTATTTAGAGGAAGTTTTCATGGTCTTAGAAGATAAGTGAATTTTGTATTTTTTTTCGAATGTAAAATCATAGTAAAATATTTTTTTATTTTATAAATAAATGTTATGAATATAGCTTTATATAATGTAATGCTTTATATATCATTTCTGCAATTACTGAAATAATCACGTAAAATTATGAATAAATAGTGATTTTTCATATAGGCTGATGAAAAAGTGCTAAAATTGCAGTTATGCAAATATATTTTTCTGTATTTTCATTTTTTAATATTTTTTGTGGTCTTTTGCAATCTTTATCTAGATGTATTGCCTTTATGAAAATAAGTTAAATATACTAGCGAAAAGAATAAAATACCACATACTTCATTCAATGTAAAGTTGAATTTTAATTATTTTATTAAAAAATGAAAAACAAAACTTTTTAAATAAAAAATCATAAATATAATTAATATAAAAATAATTAATGACTGCAATCATTTGTGCAATTACTGAAAGAATCAGGCAAGAATACGAATAAATAGCATGAATGTGATTTTTCTTCGAGATTGATGAAAATTGCTGAAATAGCCATGGCACTTTTGGGCATACCCACAGAAATCGGCATGGCACTCAAAGGGTTAATATATTGATTACCTACCTCAAATTTGTGAAGATGAAACTTGATATAAAAATAGTTATACCATACATAAATATCAAGTATTATGTGGATTGGCAAAGTCACACAGGCACTGAAGCATTATTGCTGGACAAAGATGGCCGAGAGAAATGGGGAGGGCTGGGAATAAAAATCGATACATTATGGATGCCATGTATTTCTTTTTTGAGAAATATAGCTTATGCAGAATTGTTTATGACTTCATGATCTGTAACTGGGTGAATTTTAATCAGAATGATTCGAGTCATTTTTCAATCAATTGAATTTTTGTGAAATCAACAAGAATAAACTACCCTTCATTGTAGTGCAATATTATTCATCTCTTCCTATTTCACATTCTGGATAATAGTATGCCTGAATATGAAACATCATTCGAATTTGTTGAATTATTTACTCTTCAAGTCATGCACAGACAGACAGATGGACAGACAGACAACATGGCAAAAACAACTTTTTTGGATTAAGGGATACCTAAAACGTATATTTCTGTAAATCTTGAAGTCAATTTTTTCACGATTACAATACTTTCTGCATATACTATGTATATGAGAAAGTAAAAATAATGACCTTTATGTTGCTGTCACAATTACCCAATTCTGTAACAATAAGTCATGCAGTCATCATCATCCTTCTTGAGTTCCCAGTAGAAGCACAAAAAAATGAAAATGGAGAGGGTCTAGAACATCACATAATTACAAGTCAAATATACATAAATACATGATTGTAATTTTTATAACTTCCATTATAGCTACAGTAGGATTAGCTGGAATGTTAAAAATTCTTAGCATCTTTAACTATCATGTTAAGTAAAGAAAGTCATAAAAATCCTTCACTTATACTGAATAGTATTTGGAAAAATACCAACATTAGTTAAAATCATGTCCATAAAAATCTTTCACATAAATTGAAATAATCAAGATGGACAAAGTATTATTACATTCTTTTTCACAGCACCAAAAAATATCCAGCACAAGCAACATCAGGCTGGTTAAATCCATTTTCAACTTTAAGCAGCTGTACAAGTTTATTGAAAAATGTTTCAAGGATAGGAACCTCCACATAGCCTTTTCTCACTATTATGTATCTCGTTAAAAGATAATCCTTCCTTGAAATATATTTCATCTAAAGAATTGTTCCTGGAAAAGGACATAAACCTCTTACACTTATTATTTTAAGCAGGCATAGTTTAAACATTAAAATACTAAAATTCATTACAATTACTGTTTTTATTTTTACATTTGCTAATGAATAAGTTACTTTCTTGCAATTTTTTCAATTATTAGTTTTCCATTGATAATATTAACCTCAAAAGAAGACCATCATGCTAAATTTAAAATTGGGTAAGGCACAAGGGCTTTATCCAAGCACTTCCACCGTCATTGATCTTTCACTTTTAACTTTTCACAAAATACATCTGAACATTTGTCTACATGATCTCTAACAATAATGGCAGATCCATCTACTGCTTCCCTTAATGCATTCTCTGGACCACATAATGAAGGCATTTCAAAACCTTTATTATAACCACTTATCACAGGAGGAAGGTTCATGCAGAAGCAATAACATACCAGACATCATGATCAATTTTAGTGAAAATGCCATTTTTATGATTCAACAACAGCCAAAATACACTCGGCAGAAATATTGACTCTATTTCTCCATTTCATGGCCAAAAAGACATATTTTAGTTTAACAGCATTATTATATTGACTCATTTGGCCCATGGGCAAGGCATTACCATACTTCTTCATATGGAGAAAGGCTATGTAAGCAGAGCAAATCTGTTAAATATATGTCGTTTTATCAATCCATCTCGCTATTAACGAGAGGAGAGAGTAAATGAATATCACAGAGGATTATCACCACGCATTTCAGCTCACATCAACTGAAGAGTAGAACAATATATAGGCAGCAGGAGAGACCACCTCACTTGGTGAAAGCTCTGACACTTCATGATCATCAAATTTGTACCACCTAAAAGGTAAAATTAGATTACAATAACTTTAGTAAATATGAGCAAGTTAAATACTGATAACAAAATTAAAATAGACAATCTAAAGAAGTTCATCATTATTTCAAGATTATATTTTTTGTAAATATGAATTGATAGACCTCAAACTAATGTTATATAAAAAAGCATAGATTGAATGAGAATAATAGTTGATGAAAATATCGGTAGCCATTTTGAAATTCCATTTACAACCATTGATAAGGAATCCTTCCAAATGAAAATTTCTAGGTATTAGGAGACCTCAATTTATTACCAAAGCCATCAAAATTTTTGGCTAATTTAAAGATTTAGGAGGAATTCCAAGGTTTTCAATGCATCTATTTATGTAGAATATGCTCTAATAATAACACAGAATATTTTTAAATTAACATTATATGAATATTATATATCTTAAGAATATGAGACTATTTTAGAAAAGAAATTACCGTAATTACCCGAATCCAAGAAAAGGTTTTTTCCAAATCTTAGCTTGCAAAAATCAAGAGCCATCTTCAAGTTGAGTACAAAGTGGTATATCATCAAAACATCATGGTCAATTCATTACATGACAATTGTCACACAACAGATTCGTCGCGTGTTAATACAATGTCCGACAAACTCATTCTGCATCAATTAATCGCTCAACAAATTCATCACAAGACAAATTGGAAGGTGAGACACCATGACTGGTGTATGGCAGGGAGGAGCAGGGAGTGATGAATTGATGTGGTGTGATATATTGATGCACGATGATTTTTTTCTGCAATGAATTGACGCGCAATGAACTGACCTCACTGAGTTGATGTAAAAATTCTGGAAGTATGACTACATGTTTCATAGATGATTTTTTAAAAACAAATGAAACAAAATAATTGCATGTACTAAAATTTTTCATTTAAAAAATCTGATGTGGCCACAACGACTTTCTCCATACCTGTAATATTTCTAAAAATTCCAAATAGGTTAAATGATAATAAATATTTTAAGGAAGTGTGAGAAAAAGTTAGACTTCACAAAGAAATAAACTCAAACCCTAGCCTAGCCCCAAAGCTCCAAAATTAAGAAAATAAAAATGAGCACAAAGTGTTTACAATAGTAGGTAGTGTGGTTAAGGCATCTAAAAAATTTAGTTTTTAAAATCTCTTAAACAATGCATTATATGGGAGAATGTTTCAAACAAAGGTTGTAGAAAATTAAATTTCCTACAACTTTTATTCCAGTACATTTATCAAATGCTAAAACAAATATTTCAAAATAACGGATGTGATAAGAGTAAACACCCACTTCCGGATGACCGATTTTTACCAAAATCTAATCAGTTCTTTCTCTTTAACAAAAATGTTAAATATAAAATTTCACAGTGATATGATTAATAGTTTTCGAGTTATAGTGCCCACAAAATTCCGGTCAGAGACACACCCGCAGAAATCATCAAGAAAATAGTCAAAATGTGTTCAGGGGACCATTTCAGAGCCACGCGACGATATATCGTTGTTTGCTTCCTGAGAGCAAAGCACCAACAATGATAAATCGTCGACCATGCTGAGTAAGCGTAAACTCGTAATAGTTCCACATGCAAATGACAGATGGCAAAAGATGATGGTATCAATCGAAAGAGGAACCTACGTAGTTCACATATCTTCCATTCTTTTTGGTTTTAGTTGATTATTTGTTGAGTTATGATTTTTTCAATTTCGCGAAATATTACCTCTATTCTTTCAAGATGGCTTCTATAGGCAATGATAATTTCACTGTTAGAATTGAGGATAATGAATTGATTTTGTTATATAAACTCATTAAGTGATGACGAATGTTATTAAGAGAAGGAAAATTTCGAGATTTTAGAAGATATTTGTGATTAAAAAAATTTTTTTTCAAGTGTAAAATCTTAGCAAAAAATTTTTTAATTAAATATGTTATGAGTATATAGTTTTATAGAATGTAATATTTTATACATCATTTCTGCAATTACTGAAAGAAACACTTAAAATATGAATAAATAGCGTGTATGTGATTTTTCAGAGACTGATGAAAAAGTGCTAAAATTGCAGTTATGCAAAAAAATGTTTTTCTGTAATTTCATTTTTTAATATTTTTTGATAGTTTTTGCAATGTTTTACCTGGATGTATTGCCTTTATGAAAATAAGTTAATATACTAGCGAAAAGAATAAAATACCATACTTTATTCCATGTAAAATTGACTTCATTTTTTTATAAAAAAAATTAAAAACAAAATTTTTTAAAAGAAAAAATCACAAGATGAACTCTAACATTCCATTAATATAATTAATATTTGTAATCATCTGTGCAATTACTGAAAGAAACAGGCAGGAATATGAATAAATAGCATGTATGTGATTTTTCTTAGAGATTGATGGAAAATTGCTGAACTTTTAGACACCCACCAAAATCAGCGTGGCACTCAAAGGGTTTAAACATGTATTTCAATTGAAATTTCGAATTCAATTTTTTTCACGAAAACAATACTCTATACTTCATATATGGAGAAAGTAAAAATCTGATGTGACCATCACATGACTTTCTCCATACCTGTAATATATCTAAAAATTCCAAACAGGTAAAATAATAATAAATATTTTAAGGAACAGTGAGAAAATTTTCAAGGCTTTAGAAAGAACAGAAATAAACTCAAACCAGAGCCTTCTGATATTGGATATGGCCACAAATCTCCAACAATTAAGAGAATAAAAAGGAGTGTTACAAAGACGTAACTAAGAGTAAAGTGTTTACAATAGTTGCCGGTAGGCGGGGCGGTGGTGGCGGCTAAAAATATTAGTTTTTAAAATATCTCTTAACCTGGCAGTACTCGCGCACATTTTTGTAATGTGAGAGGTTGTGTCTCGGACACCACATGGATATTTTTGTTTAAAAAATTATTAATGGTTGATTTTAAATAAATTTTTCCTCTTGATATATTTTTGATTAATTAAAATTTATTTTAAGATGTCAATTATTTGACAAAACTGGGAGAAAAATAAAAATTTTGGAAAATATAACATCTGTTCTTATATGAAATTTTATATTTTGTAATTAGTCAAGTAACTGTTCAATAGCAATCCCAGATCATAAACAACAACACCAACGATGCAAATAGTAACAATAATTTCACAATAAAATGTATAAACCACTCACAAAACTAAAAACACAGATATTTCTGTCAACACTCGGTTGCACCGTCTAAGAAAAACATCCAAACTTAAAGAATAACCATAGGATACTAGTTTTTAGGCAAAAATGACTGAAGACGCATGCCTCTGCAGCTTCTGAAGGGTAAGAGTCAGAAAACCTAAAAGTAAAGGAACCCTGTCATAAAACAGGGCTGTGATGTCTACAGAACCCCGCGCCATCATTCCCGGGTTATGAGAAAATGTTTCGAACAAAAGATGTAGAAAATTAAATTTCCTACAACTTTTATTCCAATAATTTGTTACATTCATCAAATATTAAAGCAAATATTTGAAAGAAATGGATAAGTGACAAGAGTAAACACCCACTTCCTGTTGACCGATTTTTACCAAAAACTAATCAGTTCTTGTCCTTTTAACAAAAATGTCAAATATAAAATTTCACATTGACCTGATTAATAGTTTTTGAGTTAGAGCACCTACAAAATTCCAGTCATAGACACACAGACATCATCGAGAAAATAATCAAAACATGTTCAGGGGGCCTTAAAACATGTATTTCCATTGAAATCTTGAATTTGACTTTTTTTCATGATAACAATACTTTCTATATACTTCGTATATGGCGAAAGTAAAAATTTTTTTCTCAAACAAAAATTTGTAACAAACCATTCAATTAATAAATGAACTAGCCAGGGCCGTCTTAAGGGGCAAACCAATGTGGCATTGGCTCGGGGCGCCAAAGTTTATGGGGCACTGAAGTTTAGGGGGCGATGAAGTTTAGGGGGTGCAGAAGTTTTGGGGTGCAGAAGTTTAGGGGGCGTCAAAGTCTAGGGGGCGCCAAAAAGACAAAAGAGCCAAAGAAAAAAAAACAAACAATTCAATTCGCTGGGGAAGACTTTCCACGGTGAAATAAGATGAGAATGTGGAGCGGGGTGAGGTCTTTCATTGCTACAGACCGACGGTTGTCGGTTAGATTCATTGCCAATGAACTGAACATTAATAAAAATGCCATCCATCAAATTTTGACAGATCATTTGGACAAGCAAAAAGTTTGTGCAAAAATGAGATCCAAAAATCTGACAGACAAGCAAAAGGAAAATACAGGGAATTTCTGCCAAGAATCCGTGTGATTTCTGCATTTGGGGGACCCTAAAGACCATGGTTTACGCTGAATATGTTAACACAAGGGAGGAGCTTTGGCAGAGGATTCAAAATGCTTGTCAAACTGTTGCAGCACAACCTGTACTTTTTGAGTGTATCAGGCAGTCCTTAAGAGGAAGGACTAAAGCATGCATACATTCAGAAGGAGGTCTTATTGAACATTTATTATGATTTTTATGTACTTCATAGGATTGTTGAGAACATTAATAAAGTTACGCACTACAATGCTGCTCCTTTAATTCCTTCTATGATCCCAACTCCCACTCAGCAGGATGGACCAAATGGAGCTGTACCTCATAAATATATATATATAATCATGAATTTTTTTCTTTATTCTGAACCACTCAACAAGCTCCCGAAGTTTTTGGAGGTATTTCCATATCAACCTGTATATACATGCATGCATATATACACATACAATATTAGGAAAGTTACTTAATGGAATATTACTTGTGGAAAATACTGCTCTTGCAGTGAGCTGTGTAGTGTCCTCCATCCATGGTGCCATAGTGGTTAGAAACGCCATAAAGGTTGTAAAGAGATGAATTCCTTTTGTAGGATGAATTGTACCCAGATGAGGGAACCTCCATTCCAAGCCATAAGGATGCATCAAGGTCCTCCAATGGAAATTCAACCAATGTCTGCCTCTTTCTACACCAACCATCACTTGTGAATCTGTATATACAAAGTATTTCTCTATTACTTTCTTCCAGTAATAAAATGGTTTATCTTATCCTAAAATGAGTTCAATTACCAGAATGAGTAACAAGTAACAAGAAATTTTTTCAGCCAGTTGATTTCACCATATCTACTTGAATATTAATTTCAATAAAATGACAAACGATTTTCTTTCAAAATTAATTTTCCATCTAGCCTATACAAAAAAGATAATTACAGGTAACTCTCAATTACCATTATACTTGAATTACATTGTTTCAGTTACACACAGTCGAAAAAATGTAACCGGTTTTGATTAACACGGTTTGAGACTTGGTTTTACATGTTTTTGTATTCACTTTTTTAATTTCTGGCTCCAAAAAATAGCAAAAACCACAGGAAATTTCATTTTTATTAAACATTCAACCATTACATGAACATAAGTTAAAAATGTGTTACTGTGTGAAATTTATAATCAAAATTTTATCAATATTTAATTGATAAGGTGGAATTTTATTATACTGTGCAAAATTTAAATAAGCTAAAAAATTTGCTGAAAGAAAACACGTTAAATATATTAATAAGAAAAGTTGCATTATAATATATTAATAAGAAAAGTTGCATTATAATATATTAATAAGAAAAGTTGCATTATCAGTAGTGCATTTACCTTAAGGCAGGGGTAATAATAATAAACTGTTTTTTATTTTAAGGGTGATATTTTAGACCATCTAGTCCACTCTTACATATAACCCAACAACGAACACAAACAACCATGTCCTTGGTGGGATTCGAACCCATGACATTAGTATCCGTTGGCAGATAGTCTATCTGTATACCAAGACCCTGCCTAATAAGGGTGTTAGCAATTTGGGGGGAGACTAGCATCTGATCCCAAAGCTAGGGTCGACAACAGTAACATTTTCTTAAATTTTTATACAGGATAGGATTCCAATAGTAAACTAAGCAGGTGGTGACAAGGGAAACTAAGGGGAGAATTAGGTCTTTCTTGCAGGGCAGTGTTGGTCGGAAAGAGCACTTGAACCCTCCTCCTTCAAGTGTCATCCATCTTGATAAACAGCCAGTTGCAGATTAGATAAAGAAGCCGCAACAACAAAAAAATATCATTGCAAACACTTACAAGAAAAAGCAAATAAACAATAAAATATTGATCTTACGAGAGAATGAAATCTCACCAAAAGAAAACTCATCACTGCTACCATGCAATTCAATGGTTTGAGGACGACTGTCTGCTGTGACAAGCAATGCATTTTTGTGGACTTGAAATTGTCTGCCTAGCTCCAAATGATGGTTAGTGCAGGAATATCCACAAATGAAAACATATGTAGCATTACTTTCCCCGACCATATGAACAAGGAGTACAAGAATTTCTATGGAAAGGATTTTTGGGAATATCCTGCAATAAACCAACCCAACAATTCCTATTTATTGGTCCCTTGAGCAGAGAGCTAGTTCAATGTGTTGTCATTCATGTAGTCTCGGTTGCAAAATTTCAGGGCTAAAAACAAGGATTTATTCAAATATGACACTCGCAACCTCTCGTTAGTATTTTACGTCCTTCGCCAGCCTCTTGTCCACAAAACTTTTTATGCATTCTCTTTATCTTGGACCCTTAAGGAGCTGAACAGTGTCGAGCAGCACAACCAAAATGAGGATATTTTTATTGAACGAACTCATTAAGTAGGTAATGGTTGATTATAAAAAAATACTAATTCCATGAGAAAATGCTTTTCTATAAGCATATTTAATCTCGCAAGAAAAAAATCAATTCCGAATTTGCACTCGTGTATAGACTGAATCAATTCGAAAAATCAAGTAAATGCCAGTGAAAGAGCCTCACATGTAAAAATTTTCAAAGAAATGATACAATAATGATTTTTATGCTCTCAATGTATAAGAGAATGAAGACGAAGAGGTGAGAGAGAGAGAATGATGCATTTGCTGTGTCCTTCCTAGAATGGCATTTCAAGAGAGAACTGTGATTTTTATTTGGTATTTCTAATGCTTAATTCATCATTATATACATTCACACTCCAATATTTTCACTCCAGAGTCATGTTAGGTCATACTGATGGGTGTCTCGAGCGTCCAGCTGCTGATTCCGAGGCAGGAGCGACCTCTATGCAAACAGAAAAGGCCTTGAGACTCAGCGTACAATATATTGGGTCGAGTGAATAAAAACTAAGCAAATGCTTAAAGCATTAAGCAAAAGCATAAGCATTTGCTAAAAGCATAAGCAAATGCTAAAAGCATTTGCTTCATATTGAGTGAATAAAAGTTTGCTTTTGCTTATAAGCATTTGCTACTCAGTTTTAAGCAAATGCTTAAATTTTACGGAAGAAAGCTCTTTGCAACTCTTCCTTCACTTGTTTTTGTTTACATTTAAAGTTTTACATAGTTGAATTTCAAACTAAAAACATAAATATATTGGGTAATATTTTTTAAAAAGTTAATTAATAATTTTTTAAAACTATTTATTTTATGACTGAATTTGATAATATTACAAATCATGGGTGTATTTTTATTCAATTAGTTATAGTAATTTTATCCAGTCATTTGCCTTTATAGTGATTTTGGACGCCAAAAATATTTCTATCTTCTGTTTGGAAGACAGTACCCCCGCCACGCCTTTCTTGATATTCTCCGAGTAACAGATTTGAAATATAGGTACTTAACATTTTCTTCAGAAAAACGATATAAATTTTTATAACCGTTGGTTGTTGAAACTTTTCTCGTATTTTTTAACCTTTCGTGTCACCATACATTACCATATTTATATTTAGGATCAATTATCATGAAAATAGAGTACCTGGAAATATTTTAGCAAACCCTTTACCTCACTTAAAAAAATTTAAGCATATGCTTAAAGCATTAAGCAAAAGCTTGGTTTTATTCACACAATTTTAAGCAAATGCTTAAGAAAATTCCTAAAAATAAGCAAATGCTTATTATTTCTAGCAAAAGCAAATGCTATTTTTTTTATTCACCCCAAATTAAGCATTTGCTTAAAAGTGAGGGAAATCTTAAGCATAAGCATTTGCTTATTTTTTATTCACTCGACCCATTGTCTCCACGGCCAACAGATCCTACATCCAGCATGCATTTAAATGTATGCCAGTCCTTTAAAGGTTAAAGGCGCATCAACAGCTTATCTATTAGCAACTATAAACTAAAGCTTTAGGATTAATATGTTTGATAGGTAAATTTAATTTTGCCATTGTGGAAGTGTGTAACTTGCAAATAAACCAGATAGGAAAGTACAACATAGAGTCTTATTATTCTATCCATATTATCCAGGAACAGCTTTGAATATATTCTTATGTAAAGTAACATGATAGATAAAAAAAGTACAATTTAAAATATGGGAAAAATAGCATCACATATAGAGTTTGAATGAGACAGGAAAATAACTAAAAATACGGGAAATCCCATATAATACAGGACAGTTGGCAACCCTATTCACAGCAGTTTCCATTCACTCAGTTCAAATGACTCTCACTTCGGGAGACACTGGGGATAAGGATTCCTCTCTCTCCAATATAAATATCTTAAAATTCCTCATAAAATATGAACATAGAGGAATTTAAAATTATCACTATACAAGGTCCATATAACACACAAGAGCTGACACTGAGGGATTAAAGAACTCATTTGATTCAAATAAAATAACAAAAATTCAATAACTGTTTTAATGAAAATCATCACATTATAAAATTGAAGAGAAAAACATAATTCATATTTCTTGTTCAATTTGACAAACTAAACATTTACATACCTTTTGAAATGAATTACTAAAATTCGTGGAAGAATCCATATGTCAAATTTTTTTATGGCATCTCTGGGCTCTTTGCATTTTGGGCAGTTCCACCCAGTTATATGTTCTCCTTTAAGATATAATGACATGCAATCCTAAAACAGAATAAAAGTGAAAGGAAAAAAATCATTATTATTTTGTTTTCCAAATTTAGACATACTTTGTCCACTATATCATCAATTTAATTTTCTCCACATTACTTTGCTAAAATAAAGCACTATTCCATACTTGAATAAAAACCCCACCATTTTATTAACCTTTATGCACCAGATTTAAATACCTTCAAGTAGGGGCCAGGTGGCATATTTTTTTGGGCATTTAAAGTTTATATGACTGTTTTCTAGAAAAATCGTGTATCTCGTGAACTACTGATGAAAAAATGCTCAAATAAAAAGCATTTTATAGTAAAAATTATGAAAAGGAAAGAAAATTGTTGAAAAAATGTTATTAAAATATTTTTTTTTTAAATTTCACTCTCCTTAGCCAGCTATCACTCTAGTTGGATGACTGAATAAGAAGGCTCATGAAAAACAGATGTCTGGGAGCATTATGTGCTTGGAGTTCTGTCTCAGGGTTATGTTTGCCTTCTCGAATGCGCTTGCTGGTTTGAGATCTAGATAACAATTTGTTGTCATTGTTAAACCTCGAGATTGTATTGTCACCTTAATCCTTATACTATATGTGTAAGGAATGCATTCTTTGAATGTTTTAACACGAAAGAGAGACAATATTAAATGTTACATAGATTTAAAAAATTTTGGGCATATAAGAATTGTATAGCATAATGTATTTCTTTGTCAAACAATTTCTATTCGCTCAAAACTTACTCTCTGGAACACTCAATTATGTGAATTATATATTTATTGCTTTCTTTTTAATGCATACAAAAGTTAGTTTCATTAACTTTTATTTCAATTTTAACGTATACTTAATTCATGCATACCCATCCTACTTGACGGGCAATTATGCTAGTTACTTATATTGACTTTAATATCTTTAAAATTACCACAGATGAGTTGCCCTTTGTGCTCCCAAATTTCATCATTTAGCATTATAAAATATCACAAATACATTCGAATGGAAAACTAAATCGATCACATGTATTTGTATGGCAAATATAATGCCTGTATGTACTAGACCAGCATTTCCCAACCGGTGGTTCGCTTACCCCTAGGGGTTCACTAGAAAAAATTTGCAATGGCATCTTTTTCATTTTCTTGGTTCTACCATTTTTACCAATATTTTTTTTCTTTCAAATTAGTAGCATGATTTTATTTTCACTTTTATCTTACGCTTCAATAATTATATTTGTATTTTACAGGGTACTAACTAGAAACTTATGACAATATCAGAGATTCTGATTTTATTGTAAACGTTTACACACTATGTGCTATATATATACATTTTATTTTTTTAAATTAAACGAGTTCAAAATTTTTTTACAAAATTTACTCTCCATTATAAGGGGTTTGCTGCCAATACTGTTACAAATCAAGGGGTTTGCGAAGATAAAAGGTTAATCAAATAGGATCATGATGAGAAATAGGTTAGCTCAAGGGGTTCGCAAAGTGAAAAAGGTTGGGAACAACTGTACTAGACTATACTGAATCAGAGTCCAATAATAGTTGTTGCAATGGCAACACTCTCATAGCAAGTGATAAAAACTGCAAGCAAAATTCTACGATAAAAATTAGTTTCTATTTAATAATAAAACAATATGATATATTATATATTACGAGTACATCTTGTGACACACCTCATCGCATGTAATATAACACAGTTTGGAAATCACTGTTCAAGGATCTCCTATATGTGTATTGCTAAATATCCTTCTTTAAATGAAAAATTTAAGCACCTTATACACAAAAAAACACATCATCATCATCATAACACATCCTTGACACCTATATAAATTCCGCTTTCAGTTAACGTTCATTCCCTAATTTTCCTACTGAGGATGACATCACTGATGTCGAAATGTACATTTAGGTAATAAATAAATACTGGTGTAGTTGTCTGATTTTGTGTGTCAGTGTGTGTGTGTTTGTGCATGTGCACGAGTCCCGGCACAGAATCATTTTCTTGCAAATTCGTACGCATAATACTTCGGTCCCTGGAGAGAATTAGTTTTCCGTGAACCAGGTAAGTGTGTGTATGTACTATCACTAGTATTTCATTTTTTGTGTATAAGGTGTTTAAATTTTTCATTTAACATCTCACCACAGAAGCTCGCATATTTATTTTTTCATCCTTCTTTAAACTTTAATTTATATTTCTGTGTCTAACATACTTATAATATGTTTTTTACTGTTAAACTGCATTCTCAATGTTAAAAAAATTCTTCTTTGGAGCCTGTCAAGAACACATTACCCTATTATAACATTACACCCGTGGGAAAATATTTCGCGACCTATGCAAATTTGATTTACACAGCTGAGTGTGTGTGTGTGTGTGTATTTTTGGCTAACCAACCTATTGGATTATTATAGCCATAGCTCCTTCCACACCGAAAAAACTCACAAGAGAGGAGGGAAACCCAGTGTTGGCATTAGCTTATACTTAACAAAGAGTGCCAAGGGGGCTAATGTCTTAATGTCCCTTCCAAAGGATGGAATGCTGACATTGTGCGGTCACCTCAAACCACACAAATAGGGGGCCTGGCGACCTTGGAAAAAATCCTACTTTTGCAGGACTTGTGCCCACTGCCCTTTCAAGCAGCAGGTGATTTACACAGCTGATTTCATGAAAAAATTATCCACTTAAGTTGAGACTGTGGGGTACAATCTTTATGCACAATAAATGTCCTTTTTGGATCAATAAAACCAAATTATTACAGTGTACATTTAAAAAGCAATAAAATACTTAATGCAACTAATTTTCCTATTTACTCAACTTTTAACTTAAAACACATAACTGATTCACTTACCAAATTCTTTGTTTTAACAAATGCCATAACAACATTTAAATGGTAATAACATTGATGACCTAGTAGAATTATACACATGCATACATCATCACATATAGGTACAGTAACACAACTAAACTGAGAGCATTTTAGAACATGTCATCCATTTATTATCATAGTATATATCCTGCACCTCTTTCCATATAGTCACATTAGTTCTAGGTACAATCAAATTATACTGAATTGCATCATTTGATAAATTATAAAGTGGACTTACAGCAAGTGTGCATCGTGTTGCATTAGCAGGGAGTGGTAACGATAGGTTAGAGAAAGGTTCATATGTCACAGACTGTTCTCCACATTGAAGGCAGCGAACTGTTGATGCCTGCTGCCCATAAAAGAGCTGCAGGACAAGAGATTCATTCTGATGGCAGAATTCCTGCCAAGCCTTTATTGCACCTTCTGGACCAGAAGCATTTTGTGCAGATGTCTCAGAACTACCAGACCCAATTGGAATGACCCTCTGTCTAGCCTATGGAGAGAGAGAATGCGAAGGTTATTCAGACCAAAGAAAATGCATTCAATACATTTCTACAAAAAATTTTATTATTACACTTCCTTTCAGAAGGCAATTCATTTTTATTTTATTTTGAGCAAAACACATTGCCCTTAAACAATCAAAAGTTATTTAAAACTATCTCACTGGGGCTGAGTAGTAGTAATGTCAAATTTACATCCTTGCTCATTCATCGTAAGTTATCAATTTCTTTTCATTTACAAGACACTGTAAGTGCATAAAGAAAATTAAACAAATTTACATTCATTTATTCCTCATTAATTATCCCTTTCTTTTTAATTGTAAAAGCTGTCTACATGAGAGGAAATTTAATGTGTATTTACATTTCACTACTATTGTTGTAGCAATGTAAACAATATGATGCGTTACTACATAATGGAGATATAATATGTAATGTGATAAAATTAATATTTCATTTAATAAATTTCATAACATGCTAGATGTGACAATACAAACTTTTTAAATTACATCACTTCACAACATAAGCAAACAAAGCATCTGCCCAAGTGAAGTCCTAATGAATTTTAATAATTATCTCACACTTTTGAATTTATAGGATATTTTTTTCCTCGCATGTAAGTCACATCCTCATTATGGAGACATAAAATTTGGTAAAAAAGTGCAGATTATATGAGAATAAGTAAGCTAAATCACACTGCATATTGTCTCAGCAAAATATCATAGAATCTACTTGATATCTTAAGTAAAAATAATTGAATTGTACAACTATGAACCTGCTGTCTAGGCATACTTCATCTTACCCTTCCAGAGTGACCACTATATGTTAGGAATGAAGCATGGGAAACATGGAAAGCACTGCATAGTCAGGTGGAAATGTTCTCCAGCAGTGGGGAGAAAATAATTCTCTCCATCCATGCCATTCAATTAACATGATTTGTTTGTTTCCTGATTTACTTTCTAAAATTGTAGTCAATTTGAAACTTTAGATATGACTGACTTGCAGCAGACCTTTCACAACTAACAGAAAACTCTCTACAGAAAAACCAAATAACAGGCTACAAGAGAGATTAAATATAGCTCTATGAGAATATCAGGATCTTCAAAACTATCCCACTAAATAACTGCAGTGCAAATGATGTTCTATAGGACCTCTATAAAGTAGTCCTAATGAAATATACCTGAATACTGCTGTTGCCAGCATTATAATAATAATGCTGGTAATTGAAGCAACATATGAGAGATAAATTTAAAAAAAATGAAGTATCTCCATTCAAATATATCTCAAGAAAGATCATCTGGATAGCCACTATTGCCAATGAAGCAAAATGAAATAAAACCGACATCAACTGTAACCGAAAAGCTTTCCAGGAGCAAAGTCAGAAAAACTGCTTTAAACACTAAAATATTTCTATTGTTGCTTTTATAAGATCACAAGCTTCATAATGAATATTGACACTGCTATCAATAAGCTATATGAGAGCTGATCAAAAAGTATCGAGACTGAATCTGTGAAAAGTAAGATATTGTACTTATAGGAATGGGAGGTTAATCCCCTTCAAAGTAGTCTCCTTCAGCACGTACACGCTTAATCCATCATTTCTGCCAATGTTGGAAGCATCTCTTAAACTCAATTTTTGGAATCGCCAACAACTGCTTGGTCACATTTTATTTAATCGTTTCCACATCATCAAATCTTTTGCCTTTCAAGGTTTTTATAATTTGAGGGAAGAGAAAAATGCCTTAGGGAGCCATATCTGGTGAGTATGGAGGCAGGGGCAGCCCTAGACTAGTTGCCAGCAGCTGGCGCCCTAGGCGAACCATGGAATCGGTGTCCCCATCACCAAACCTCAAGGACGTTTTTGGGGTGTGAAGGAAAAAATGACCCCATTTTTAGAGCTCTGAGACGGAAGGCGTCACTTTGCCAGTTCATAATTACAAAACGATTTGTTCGATTGCAACTAAATCTTTAAATAATGTGAATCATAGTCTTATTATTACGTGTACAAGATTTCAAATTGGCAGCTTTATTCGTGTATGATATTTAATTTAATTTATGAGACCATTGTATCTCCTCAAGCTGTGCACAATGTTGGCTTCTTCTTGGGCTTTGTATTACAAATCAATTAATATCATAAGCCTAAAATGAACAAAATATTTTATAGTGACTTTTATAATAGTTGAAGCCAGTGAGGGAGGGAGAGAAGGATGGGTGCACCCCATCTGCTGGGATTCGGCAAAGTTTTGGCGCTGATAGTAGGCTGACAATGAGGTTTTTGATAAATTGGGAAACATTGCCCCTTTTTTCATTTAATGTTTTTAAGCATTTTTTTAACATAGGCTTAATTATTTCGCTTGTCTGTCCATCCCTTTGTCCAACCAATGTTTCTGAGATCAGATAAAATAGAGACACAAAATTTTTGGAATAGATTTGTACACGACAGCTAAATAATACTTCACTCCAATGGGCATTATAAATTAGCATTTTTAGCCTACTTTCCAAATAATGGATGACAAAAATTCCAAAACTACTATAGTAAAAATAAAAGTGCGATCTTAAAATATAGCTGGAATTCATTGCAGTTAATGCAAGTATTTACTTCATAGTAAGTTACTACATAATTTCCTTGAATGGTAAACTGATTGTTCATTCACGCTTTATTGTTTTTACTTGTTAAAAAGAGCTAGTAAAATTGTTCAATTATTAAGTTAAATTCAATAAGTTTTAAATAACATATAATGTTCTCAAATATTTGAAGTAAATTTCTGTTAATTCTTCATACATTATATCTCTTTATTTCGATTTTCCTCTTATTTTCAGCAAATATTTGGACAATAATAGTTATTTAGACAATATAATTAAGTATATTAAGTAGCTTCAAGTATTCCACATGTCCTCCATTCTTGAGTAGGAACTGACATCAGTTGTTTGTTTCCAGAATATGTTTACAGAACTCAAGAGTAGTCTCACCTTCAAGGACGGAAACAGAAAATTCTCAAGAAAGAGACGATAGGTCACATTCAATAGGAGCAATTCTCCTCTTGGATACGCAACTGGCAATGATCGCAATTTGGGTATCTCTCGCTCTGCAAGATTTGTTTGCCTTTCTCAGGAAGAGCTAATCTGTGGCGTAAATTCTAGAAAGTGTACCGAATATATCAAAGAGCGCATCTTGAAGTGGAAGACTGTACTTCCAAACAGAGATGCAATCGCCAGTACAGTACAGGAACAGGGTGGGCGCAAAGTAACTGAATATATTTATACCTGTATACCTCGCAAGCAAAATATACATGTTTGTGGCTTTATCTCTCAAATAAAACCTACAAGTACACTCACTCAACACTCTCCAATAATTTATCAATTAAAAGGGAAAATGGGAGAACCACCAACAATCTTTTGAGTGCCCAATGATTTTCGGTGCCCCGATGATGTTTACCTCACTGCCTACGCCCGGCCCAGATTATTGAGGTTCGGTCGCCAGTCAGAGGTACCTATGTTATTTTTGCAGTGCAGCGCGTATGAATCATATTGGCTTGAGTTCCACTTCGGGGGTTTCAATATGTTAAAAAAAATACAATTTTAAAAAAGTCTTGAGTCTGGAAGTCTTGAATGAAAATTTCCCGGGACTCAAGACAAGAAAAATTCTGAAATTTCCCAGAAAATTTTTGTTGAGAATTCTCGGACCAGAATCATTACTCATGATGTATTCAGCCAGTGATGCCGAACGAGAGTGAATAGAACTGAACCTCTCTCTTCAATATTAGCTTTTTCATTCTTTCTCTTTCTAGCTCGTGTTTCAAAACATGATGCAGCAGGCGTAAACAGAACACAGTTGACTACAATGTACAACAATTTGTCGTGAATTAACAAAATTACATGCCATACTAACAAATTCTCAGAAATGTAGATAAATTAATTATAATTCATACTCCCTCTGTACGTGCACAGGAATTGATATAATGACATCTCCGATATTTCATTTTTTTGTCTTTTTCATTTTTTTAATTCGAATTTTTTCCTCGAATTTGGCACACCATGTAACTTGGCTCCCTAGGCGACCACCAAGTTCGTCCAAATGGATAGGCCACCCCTGTATGGAGGCTGTCTTACTTGCTAAAAATTGCTGCACAAGTTGGGCTGAGGGGCAAGTGCATTGTCATGGTGAATTTGCCACTCATAGGATTCCCACTTTTGCAGCAGTTTATGAAACACTGCATCATGGAGACATTTCAAAACTTGTATATAGTAAATTTTGGTTGATAGTCTGACCTTGTGGAGCATACTCATGGTGCACAATAAACTCAAAATCAAAGAAAACAATCAGCATCACTTTGGTTTTGCTGCGCACTTGGTGTGCTTTTTTCGGTTGGAAGAAGAGGGAGGATTTTCATTGTAATGATTACTGTTTAGTTTCAGGGTCATAACCATAGACATTTTTCATCAACTGTTTCAATATTTTTTAAGAAGTTTTTATTGGTTTCTACACTTTCAAGCAAGTCATAACTCAAAAGACAAGCAGTTTTGTTTTTGCTTCTGTTAGCTGTCATGGAACAAACTTGGCTGAGATGCACCTCATTCCCAAGTTTTCAGTTAAAATGGTTTGATATGAGCAATAAGAAACGCCTACCACTTCACCAGTTTCATGAATAACCAATCTTCTGTCATTTCGCACTAAATTAAGCATTCGAGCTACGGATTCATCGTTTCTATTGGTTGAATGGCATCCAGAATGCTCTTTACTTTAAACAGATATTTATTCCTCTTTAAATAACACTCAAAAACTTGTGCATGGCTCATTGTTGCATTTCCAAATGCTATTTAAACCAATTGATAAGTTTTGGTCATCGTTTTTCAATTTTCTCACAATTAATGTACATGAATTGTTCTGCACTTTCGGACATGGTTCAATTCCACACGTGACAAAAACACGGTGACTGACTGACTGACTATGAATGATTGAAGCAATGGAATGAGCTGCAAACACTCCTGAACATGCAGTAACATGTCAGGACATGTTCAACAAATCCGCAAACCCACTCAGTGTGATTTATCAGAGATATGAATTGTCATGATACTTTTTGATCAGCCCTGGAATCTCCATGTTCTGTATTGAATAATATACATCACATTATGATACAAGCATAAAATATATGAATAAAATACAATAATTTTTTTTACCTTGTTCAGGTCTTCATGCAGCCAATCCATCAAGATGGTAAGAAATTCATGAGAATCTTGCTGCTCATAACCAGCAAATGCCTTTTTGTGCATACCCACAACTGCCTAAAATTAAAGAAGAAAAAATAATTTGAGCAATCAATTGATTGCATTCAATAATAGGTCTAATAAATATTATACTAAAAAAATCTGATATGGCCACCACATGAATTTCTCCATACCTATAATATTTCTAAATATTCCAAAAAGGTTAAATGATAATAAATATTTTAATGAACTGTGAGAAAAATTTAAAGATTACAAACAACAGAAATAAACTCAAACCATAGTCTTCTGACATTGGATATAGCCAGAAAGCTTCAAAAACTAAGAAAATAAAAAGGAGCATTACTAAGACGTAACTAAGCGTAAAGTGCTTATAATAGTCGCTGGTATGTGGTGTGGTGGTGGCAGCTAAAAATATATATTTTAAAATATCTCTGAAACAATGCATTATACAGGAAAATGTTTCAAACAAACATTGTAGAAAATTAAATTTCCTACAACTTTTATTCCAGTACTTTTTTACATTCATCGAATATTTTTTAAAAATGGGTGTGACAAGAGTAAACACCTACTTCTGGTTGACCAGTTCTTGTGCCTTTAACAAAAATGTCAAATATAAAATTTCGTGTTAATTTGATTAATAGTTTTTGAGTTTGAGACCCACAAAATTCCGGTCACAGACACAAACACACACAGACACATACACTCACAGACATCAAGAAAATAGTCAAAACATGTTCAGGGAACCTTAAAACAGTATTTCCGTTGAAATCTCAAATTGGATTTTTTTTCATGAATACAATACTTTCTCTAATTTACGAGTTGGCAGCACTGGAATTGCTGTCAATATTGAACTGAAATATCTCCTTAACAATTGGCTAAACCAAAATTATTAAATACAAAAGTTGCAGAGAATAAAATTATCTATAACTTAGGTTATTAAATAAGATTTTGTTAATGAAGAATTGCAGGAGATATTTGACACAAACGGAAAAATGACTAGAATAAACATCCACTTCCAGTCAACCAATTTTAGCTAAAATCTAATCAGTTCTTGACTTTCTAATACAAATGTTAAATATGAAATTTTATGCTGATCAGATTATTAGTTATTAAGTTAGTGCCCACAAAATTCTGGTCTCAGACACAACCACAGACATCCTCGAGAAAATAGTTAAAACATGTTCAGGGGACCTTAAAACATGTACTTCTATTGAAATCTTGAATTCGATTTTTTTCGTGAAAACAATACTTTCTCTATACTTCGTATATAAAGAAAGTAAAAAAGCAATGGTCAAGAATTGTCACATCTTCATACTATATGACAAATTAATCAAATTTAACACCTACAATGCCAAACTCAACTTATTCAGGCTAAATTTTGTAAAATTCCTTAGCCTATACCAGTAGTTCTTAACCTGCTGTGACCTAAATTCTGTTTGCTGCAATTCAAGTTCTTTTAGCAGCAACACTTAGGGTACATTCATGCTGCCAGGACTGAGTCCAATTAAGTGTGTGAGTGCACCCTTATGCCCAAAAGTTCACGGGAGCTGGTCCGAAGTGTCATGCAACATCTCAAAACGCCTGTAAGGTAACAGGTTACTATTATCAATCTACTTAATGATAAAATTTATTATAAAGTATATAAATTAGGGATGGGACATTCGATTCCTCGAATCCAGCGAATCTTGAAAAAGATTCAAGATTCGAAAACTCGAATCTTCGCGCTTTTTTCGTCATTCAAATCTTTCGAATCCTAACCTAAAAAACCGTTAAACATTTTAACTCAAAACTTTGGAAAGATTAGTTTTATTGACATCCAATTGAAGCGTTCATTAAAAAAGAACGCGATTGTTGCAATTCCAGAGCAAGTTCGAATGCTAGTTTTCTTAAATAAAAATCTCCATTGAAGATTTCTGCACTTTTAGATTGTCCTAAAAGTGTTCAGTACTTTTATGAACTCTTAAAATAAACAAGTTTTTGATTTTTCTTAATTTTCTGGAGAGAATTTAGTGTTCCATGTTTAGTGTTTATCTATGTTAACTCTTGAAATAATCCTCCCCCCTCTACACTTGCTTCGATTTAAAAAGGTTTTGGAAAAATGTAAAAAATTTGAACTGATACTCAAATATTTTTGTCAAATTATGTTGAGAAAATGAACCTCAAGATTCAAGAGTTTTAATGATGTACTTCATTAACAAAATTTCATTTGTATCTTCTTAATAAATATAGGTGTATTTTTAAAAACTGTATTCTTAAATTTATTTTTCATTAAACGCAGATTTTAAATTTTGCTTTAATTAAAAACTGTTAATTTTAAGTAAAAGTTTTTTCTTTTTTCTTCTTATTATTATTCTTATATGAAGGATTCGAGAGATTCGAGGGATTTGAGAACCTTTTAGGATTCGGATTCGATTTTGGATTCGTCCCACCTCTAATATAAATGTATATAAATGAGATATTTTATTACATACTTCCTGAATAAGTTTGAGTATATTTAATAAAATGACAACATGCATCATGGCTAGAGTTTTGGAACCGGGAATTCCCATTCCCCGTAATTTACTCGATATTTATTATTCTCGGTTCCTGGTAAAATTTTTAATCATTCCCGAGAATTGTTCGTTTGAATTTTTTGCTGAGTCAAGCTTTTCCAGAACTGCATTTATAGCTGTTTATTTTAGATATTCCTTCGAATTTCAATTCCAAATGTTAAGAATCGGCCCCAGAGTAAACAATAAAATTCCATAAGTACCCAGTGTCCGATTCACAAAGCTCGAAAGTCTTTATTCCAAATTTAGAAGACTTCAAAGGAATATATTGCTTGAATGACAGACGTCCCTTCCAAAGTGTTAGAGATTCATCCACAACAATATTTTCTTTTGGTAAATAAATACTTTGAAATTTACATTGTAGATAATCGATGATAGATTGAATTTTGAACAATTTTTTGTTTCCAGTATAACTTAATTTTTGAATTATCAACAAAATGAAAAAATTTTGAAATACTTTCAAACCTATCTAGAGACATTGTTTTGGGGAATATTGGAGTTTCCCAAAGTGGATTTCTTGAAAAATAAGAACGTAGTGTAGGCTTTTGTACGATACCCATTAACATGATGATTCCCAAATATACATATATTTCCGCTAGATCAACAGGTTTCCATTTGTCAAATCGAGATCGGGAGGAAAGAACAACATTTTTTAAATAATTATCGGCATACCTGTTAGTTTCCAAAACAATTGTCTCAACTAGGGTGGTATCAAAAAAATTTGTAAAAGACTCAAGAACATTAGTAATAGAAGTAGTTGGTCCAAACTCACCAATAAATGGAATTTTTCTTGGAACATTTCGTCCGTCAAAATCAACCCAAACCCATGCGTTGTGAAAATCGTCGGCCCTACCTGATGAACCACCATCATTTTCGTCTTCGTTTTCAGACTCTTGAGGTACACTTAATTCAGCGAAATCAACCTCTTCTTCACTAGAATTATCACTGCCGGAATCCACATGTAATTCACTGTCTTCTATTTCATCCTCAAGTAATCTTTCAATTTCATCTCTCGAAAACGAACCACTATTACTGCTCTCCATCTTTGAACACGGGTGTCTCAACTTCCTCTCACAAAAGTAATATCTCGACTGAGAACTAGAAAGCAATATAAGATGAGATGCCTGACTCAGGAATGAGACTAACCAGATACTGTGCTAATATACACAAAAGGAGAGTGAAACAGACCCTCGAAATGCTTACGAAGCAGGCCTGCTCAGACCATCTAGAAGAGAGATAAAAAATATTTTTGAGTGTTTTTTTAGCTTTTTAAGTGCCTACTCATGTACCGAAGGATATGTTTACGAAGCTGAATCCCTCTAGAAGGCAATCCTGTTCTTTGATTCTCCGATAAAGCCGCTAGCTTGGCCGAAAAAATTAAAAAAAGACGAAGCGCGCCGGAACATACAGTGCACGTTCAACCGCAGATAGGGCCTCCCTGCCGCTGACGTACAGCGTACTGAGAACCGCGCATAGGGGTTAATGACTCCACAGTTAACTTTCATGTTTTTTTCACATTAACGTATGCAAAATATTCAAGAAAATTCAATATTTTCTCTTCCAATCGCTGTCCGCCAAGGCAAGGCTAATATTATTAATAATATATAATTAATATAATAATAATATATAATTATAGATAACCATTCTTGCATGACGGCATTGTTTCATTAACTGCAATATTTAAAATACCCATTATTATTGGGCAACATGTGTGACCTAGATAATTAATGACATTTCTGAAAGCCACTGGAATCTGTAAGGAGTCCACTCAAAATGTCATGACCAAATTTTGGGTTGCAATCAAGAGGTTAAGTACCACAGGCATAATCCAATATAATTAATTGAAAAACTTAACAATTAAATTCAACAACAAACATTCAATGGGCAAAATAAAATTTTGCAAAGAAATTACTTAGTTTCTCAAAAGAAACTTTTTATGTATACAAAATGACAGATATAGGGAAAACTTCATAACAAAAACTGATGTGATGTCAATAATAAAAGAAAAGTAAATAAAAACCTTTAAATCTCTACAGGCTATAGATCGGTACTCCCCACTCCACAGGGCTCGCACTAAAGCAGCTACCTCCTCTGCAACCTCCCCTCGCATTTTTGTGCTTCGATTGACATCTTCCCTATAAAAAATGAAGAAAGAAGAGTTACTGAGCAATACAAGCAAATATTCAATACTTCTTACACCCTCCACTAATATTTGACATGGGAAAACATTAATACATTTCAATTTTAACAAACAAAACACCAATTATTTCACTATTTAAAACATTGAATCCTATTATTTTATTCCTGTTGTGGTGATTATCTGCAACATATACCCTGTGAGCAACAGGGATTATTTTATTAAGATTTTTCAGTGACAAATGCACGTAAATTAGCATGTTTATCTTTTCTTTTGCTCATATTTATTTTAATATAAACATTAGTAGAACAAACTTGTGCCTTATTGAATATTCAATTTATAGCTTTATAAGACAATTTGCACATATAAACAGCCATCCAACTAAATGGCTGTTTCGTTGGTCACTTTTCCAATGTACTATGTGCTATCAGAAAGTTCATGGACTGTATTTAAAAAGGAAAAATAGAGTCCATTACCAACTATTCCATGCCGTCACCCACAAAGCATAAAATCTCAGCCCAGGGAGTAAACATTCTATTTTTGGGAACAGAAAAAATCAAAGGGAGTAAGATCTGGAGAGTACAGAGGGTGGGAGACCACAGTCATATTGTTCTTGGCCAGGAATTGTCTCATAGACAAGGCAGTGTGAGCAGAAGTATTATCGTGATGCAGCAACCTATCACCAGCATGGAATTTTTCAGGACTTTTTACCACATATCTTCCAATAAAAACTGTAGAATTTCAATGTAGATACAACTATTAACAGTTTGGCCCTGTGGTAAAAATTCTTGATGCACAATCTCATCAATTTTAAAAAAGATCAACATGCTCTTCACGTTCATACAAGCCTGTCTGACCTTCTTCAAGTGTGGACCTTTTGGGCTATTCTACTGAGAAGTTTGCTGCTTCGTTTCCAGATCATTTCCGTGAAGCCAGGTTCTATTTACTAGAATGACCTCAGAATGGAAGTTTGAGTGATTCTGAACTTGAACCTGGAGATTCCAACCCATAATTACCTGATTTTGCTTCTGTTGTCAGTGAGCAGATGGCACAAATCTGGCAAAAATCTCACCCTACTCTCAGGCATGTAACTAAAGACACAAGCAAGATAAGAAGATGTGGCTTGTGGCTGTTGACTCACCGTAATATACATTATCATCACCTAAAGGAAGAACTCCATACTAACATCACTGTTGCCATGTCAAGGGAAGTTCAGGAACCTTCTGATAGCACCTCATATTTCTGGTAAGTTACATAAAAAATCAAAAGAGATCATGAGAAATTTTTAAAATTACCTATATCTTCCATCGCAGAAGTACTCCACCAGTGTCGTTGTATGATTGATACATTGAAGAATAGAGTTCATATAACAAGAGTTGCCTAAATTACGGAGTCCTGTTAGGCCACGACCCTAGAGTAATACAAAGAAGTTTTAATATAGGTGGCACAAAAAATGACCTGATACATTTCTCTTGATTTCAATAACTTTTATATTAAATTCACCTCTATACATAAATCATATGTATGACTTTGAAAGTTTTTTGTTATTTCATACATAATAAACTTATACATGAAAACAATGTCCCAAATTATGAATCATTTCAAGCCAATCATTACATTTCGTTAAGAAGAAATTCATCATAGAATTATTTTCAATGAAGATTTACTTTTTTATATTTCATTTATAAATAAGGATACTTCTACCAAGTAAAATACAAGAATGGTAAATAATGCATTGAAATTACTTATATTCAGAGACAAATGTATAAAGTTATTTGAGGACGGAAAAGAATTAAGAACTAAAATAATATTCATTAATACTGTGTTAAATGAACATTTTCATAATTGTATATGAAAGGAAAATGAAATATAAGTAACTAAACTGAAGTTAGCAAATTAAGATTCATGGCTTGAACAATTCCTGAAAATTTAATCCTTCTTTACCTATGGCCTAATAAAAAAAACTGATTTAAAGTCTTTCCAACATGCATAAATGCAACCTTATAAATCGTAAATGTTAACATCAGCAAAAGTAGAACAAAACCTAAATTTCACTTTGTCACAATAAAGAATTCAAGATGCAAGATTTTTTAAAAATTACCCTTCTGAATGGGATGCAGAGGAGAGTGCCTCGAGGAACTATGCGCAATTTAGACACTATAACCATTTTCAAAGCATTCACTAAAACACACAGGAATCATTAAAACAAACAATCAGATCTTTGCAGGCACTTAAGAAAAATAACTATCTTTCATGATATACTAATGAGTTTCCAAAGAGCACAACATGGACAATCTCTAGGCACTGCTCCTGAAAGCAGACACAATAGAACCTGTGAGGCTGTCACCAACAACAGAGGAATGTGAAGGAGGTAGCAGGAGAGGTTTTAGAGGGGGAAGACAAAGCAGTGCAGGGAAGAGAAACAAGATGGTGAAGGAAGCAGGTAAGGTGAAAGGGGGGGATAACACCATTGATTGTTATGTATGAGAATAAAAAAGAAGAAAAAATGCAACTTCATGTAAAACTACACCAGAGGACTCCTTGTCTACTGTAATACAATATCAGTTGATGCAAGGATTTCAGAATATACCCCAAGATTTCAAACAAGCAGCATAAAAGTCTAACAAATCACTTTACTAGTGCCCATTTTTAAAGACTGAATAACACAATGATGGTTCAAATGATAAAAGCAAAAGTTAAATAAAAATTATTCACTCAAAGTTAGGTTAAGGAATCTCTTTACTTTTCAACATAATCTCCTGCTCTTTAAATATACTTCTTCTATCGCAAAACTAATGTATGGAAGCTGTCGGAGTAGAATTTCTTTGGTTGTTTTCATTGTCACCTATGCCCTACTGTTTAAACCCATTTTTGGATTATCTGCAGTTTTCGGTTTTCTTCAATGCTGATCCCCTTCATTACCACAGATAATCTGGAGGTGCCTTACATAGCTTACTTATTATACCCCATTGATTTTAATTTTTTTATCCTTGAGGTTGATATGGACGTCAGGGTAACAATGTATGTAGTTCCTAAAAAATTAAAATTGCATTCTATGGTTAAGCGAGAGCTAAAAGGTCTTTCACCTTTGGGCATAAACTTTGGGGATGAGGGGAATACTACCCATTAACCCCTAAATTCATTGAAATCCATGGATTTCCTACACCCAATATGCATTATTATAAATGAGCATTTGTTTCTCTCTCACTTTCATCTGCTTTCCTAGGACTTCAGTCGCCCAGAATCCTATACCAATTTACAGGGTTGTCCCATCCATCCCTTCTGCTTCATTCGAATGCAAACATTTTTTGTTTACATGAAAAAACAACCCATCCAAAGGAACAATTATACAAAAATACACCCAGCATGAATGTGATGATAAAACTCATAATGGATTGCATTAAACAATATTATTTAAAACATTTTTATTTAAACTACTTAAATGTATAATACTAAAAACTCAACGAATATACCTTATTAAAACCAAGTGCACAGGAGTTTTGATTGTCTGAACATTATTTAGAATAAAATGATTTCAAGATTTTGCAGCAAAAAAATGCTGATCAAGTTTTGAGTATCATAAAATTATTTAATACAATTTTTGGCAAAATATTTAATTAAAATAGATAGTTAACCAAAATCAGAAAGATTCTTAAGCATTAATTCCTCCTATTCGATATATTTGCACTTATAAAATTCACCTTGAATGGGATTTCACTAAAAGATGGTAAATTTCGTGGTTATTTTCATGAAATATATTTCATAAATACTTTTGCTTTTGAAAAGTACGTCCAAAATCGCACATGTTAACCATTTTTGACAAAAAAAATTGAACTAAAGATAATGAAAATGGTAACTGAGTTTATGCTATTTCAAAGATTAAGTCTAAACCATCGAATCGCAAATCAGGATTTTTAGGCCTCAGCACGCTATTTTTAGACTACTTTCCAGAATGGAAATAGGCTTATACAGTACCTGGCCAAATTGTGAACACTTGAATATTTTACACTAGTCAAACATTTTCTGCTTATAAATTTTAATTTGTATAAAAATATTCTTTTTAATTGTTGATTTATATAAGTTGGTAAAATTGTTTATGATATTATTATGCAACACTGCTGACGGCTTGTAACAATGCAACAGTCAATGGCCACCATTTTATTTTAATGTCATTTCTTGTTTACACATAGTGAATGTGATACGTAAAACCAATTTAAATTGTGTTTCCTAAAGTGCACACTTTATTATTTCAATAATAATTGTTCCACAGTTATAAACAGACATTTTAATGCACTGAATATACAAAAATATAGGTAAATTTAGACATTTTTCTTAATATTCTGTTTTTGCAAGTGTTATTTTGAATTTTTTACAATGGAAAGACCTGGTGACTTATCACTGAAGAAAATTGCAAGAATAAGCACACTTTTGCAATCTACTAACTTTTCCCAGTGGAAAATAGCATCAGAATTGAAGGTTTCAGTCTTTGAACATGGCATTAGACAGTGAGCGCTCTGGGAATTGTGGCTGTAACAGAATAACAACACCAAGAACAGACCGGCTGATAAGGAATTTTTATGTGGATAACCATTATTTGAATTCTGCAGCAACCACCATGAAAATCAAGGCTGATGGTGTTAACATTTCTGAATGGACAGTTTGTAGACGTCTTTACGAGCAGGGCTACAAGTGTTACTATCCTCAACAAAAATCTTCACTAAGGCAATGATGAAAAAACGGTACGAAAGAGCATTCAAACATCAGCACATGACTATTGAAGATTGGAAAAAGGTAAGTTTAAACTCTCACCAAAATATTAGTTAAAAATTTAGAAAAAAGTCTAATTAAAGGCATAATTTCAAAGGTATATTTTTTCGCAGATTTATTTTTTGGATGAGTCGTCATTTCATGTCCTTGAAAACAAAGCAATGTTTGTGCGACAGAAGACATGTGAAAAGTTTAAGTCAAACTGTCTTGTTAGGACAGTAAAGCACCCTGCTGCGGTTATAGTGTGGTTTGTCATTAGCGGTTCAGGCTGTAAATCTTATAGGGTACCATGGGCAAGAACAGTGCCATAATGATTTGAAGCAGAGACTCTTGCCACTGATACTAGATTGGTTTCCTGAAGGCTCCAATTTCACTATTATGCAAGACAATGCACCGTGCCATACTGCTCAGACCATCAAAAAGTTCCTCCAAGAGCAAAAAATCAAACTGTTAGACTGGCCTGGTAACTCCCCAGACATGAATCCAATAGAAAATGTCTGGGAGTCTGTAAAAAGAGAGATTGCCAAGAAGTCATAACTACCAAGACCAGAATAATAGAGAAACTGCTTGAAGTCTGCAACCACCACGATAGAATACAAGAAGTGGTTCAAAGTTGCATTGAAAGTATGCTGCATCGCGTCATAGCTTTAATAGCTGCAAAAGGAGGACCTACTAAATATTAATTTTTATCATGTTCACCTCAATCACTCTTTATGTTACATTCTAAAATTATTCTTGAATAAAGTCTTATTATAAATATAAACATTTGACATAGTTTCATTAAGATATTTATGAAATAATCACAATGTTTGTCAAAAAATATTTCAGTGTTCACATTAATTTGGCCAGGTACTGTAGTTTTGTCGTTGAGTCTGTCTGTCCGTCCGTCCTCCCTATTAACTTTTGCACCAATAGACCGATTTTCATGACACTTGGTGGAAATCTCCTGCCACTGGAGCCGAGCTCCCAAAAATAGTTTTTGTTGCGAATATTGAAAGTCCTGGGTTCGATTCCAGGAACTATCCTTCCCATTTGATTTACATGGAAAATCTGAAAACCATCGTGCAGGGTAATTTTCTCTTACACATTAAAATATCTTAGAATTGTAATATCAGTGCGGAATTTGTACTATTCTCTGAGGAAAGGAATGGAGATTCTAATTTCTATCGTAGAATTTTGCTTATTGATAGTATTTCTTCGAATTTTGCGTAAATACTATCGTTTTTGCAGTTTTTATCACTCATTACGAGTGTTGACATAGCAATGACTATTGTTGGACTAGCATTCGGTATATTCTAATACATACGCGCGTTATTTTTGCCGCACAAATACGCGTGATCAATTTAATATTCCGTTCGAATGTGTTGTAATATATTATAACGCTAAATTATGAAATTTGGGAACACAAAGAGCAACTAATCTGCGGTGATTTTAAAGCTATCAAAGCCAATATATGTAAGTATAAATAAATGATTAAAAGGAAAGTAGGCATAAGTTTCGTTTGGATCATGTTGTTTTTTAATTTAATTAACTTTCAGTCTCCATAAGATTTAAATATTTTTGTTTTGTACCGTAGGCAAAATATGACGATAAGAATCATAATCATCTTTATTAATCCAAAGATCCACAGGGATATAGGATAAGTCAAAATTAAAAGTATTCACCATATACAAAAATAAGAAACGTTATTTTTTTTTTGAAGCGGTTAAGGTCTGAAGACCGTAGGTCAATTAAGTCATGATTTAAAGAGATGCCGGACCAAAATGGAAAAACTGTCTCGAGTAAAATCAGAATAGTACTAGGCAAATATCATGAACTAAGCGAAAGTAATTACGGAAACTTCCATATTCGCAAGGCCTCACGTATTACAAAGAAACGATTCTCCATAAAGCCTTTAATAACGACCTTACGAACTCGTTCCCATAATGGACATTCCGAAACAACGAAAATCCAATAAAAGGCAAATTCCATTCTCTCATACAGTCAACGGTCATTTCCGGAAGGACAGTTTTCGGCGGACCGCACCACGTGAACGGGGCTTCTACGGTCACGTTTACCCCTCTCCAAATCTTTTGGGGGGTTTCCGGAAATCTTTTCGAAAGAAAATATTTTATACACGCGGTTAGGTTTTATTCGCGACCAAAAATTCCTTTATTCCCATTAAAGGCTTATATCTCATACTAGTTTACGCCGATACTATTATACCAAATAGAAGAGTAAACATCCTACTTCATAGTAACTGGTGTATTTCCAGAAGAGAAGATTATGAGGTATCGCATTCTTACGGTTGTCAATAGTTATTTCTGATTGTCTGCGTTAACCTAATACCGTATTTTGTTTAGACATACTAAGCGCTTCCTGATACTAATTGTAAGAGTTAAATACGTGTTCTGCAAAATGACTACACGCTTTTTTCTCTTGCCCCCGACTACTCATTGGATACGAAGGCCATCACTGTAATTAATATGAATCTAATAAATGACGAGAAAGCAACAAAAAATAGAGTGAACCGCAGGTGAATGAAAGGAATAAACTTTGACCGTAAAGTACTCGTACCAAACGCGTGCATGGCAAGCGAAGGAAGAACTCGATAAAAGCAAGCACGTAATCACGTTTCGGTGATTTTGAAGAGTTTGGTGTAATTGGAGTGCAGATGAAATAAAGAAGAAAAGATTGTTCCATCGCGTGATGGAAAGTAGGGGAAAATGGAGAGAAAGATGTTGAGGGCGGGAGAAAGCGGACAGAGAAAAGAGTAAAAGCGAGGTGGAGGAAAAGAGATAGATAGATAGATAGATAGATAGATACGGAGAAAATGAAGAGAAGGGGGTAGTAACTATAATTTTTTATTCAATATAAAAGATCTTGAAAGTCATTAATCTACAATGACGTAGGGCGGGCAATTCGGGCGACCCACAGGACATGGGTGTCGTTTGTAAACTGGATCGCAACAAAAAAGTTTGAGAACCACTGACGCACATGGACACATGGTCACGACGTGTTTTTTGAGTGAGGAAGCGACGATAGAAACCCCAAGAAAGCAGTGACGATTGCATTTTCTTCGGGATCAACGAAAAAAACACCACGTTCCCCAAATTACGTAAGGCAATAAAATTTATACAGACATCGCTCAAAATAAATATAAATATCTGTTGAGCGCAAACGATAGTAAATTCTAAGGCACACGATTATTTTAATCGATTTAAACATGGATTTTCGACTACATTGTCCAGGTTCAAAAACAACTAAGAATATAAAAACCTATTAAATTTGTTTCCTGGGATTCTCTGCCATTATAAATTTAAATAATATAATTAATTAAATTATAAGATAAAGTTAAAACGAAGTTTTTATATTAAACTAAAAATTTGAGATAATTAATTTGTGACTGCCTCGGTACATGTTAAACACAATTTCAAAACCGGATAAAATAAAGGATATGATTAGAAATTGTGAATTCTTGACTTTTTCTGTTCTCGAGAATTCTCGAGTATAAAGAAGAAAACTTTTTGTCGTGTGTGAATTTTGATTAAACAATCTTTTGGTTGTAGACTAGAATTGGAGGGCAACTTTAGTATAAAAAATAATTTATATTGATTTCTTTTGATATGAGCAGAAGTTGTCATCAATTATTTTGATTGGCTTCAGGATTTGCCAGATGGATTCTTCCAACTGCTTATCTAGATACATACTACAACAATCCACTATCAAAATGTCTTCATTTTGTTCTTGATCATGGTTCATTGTTGCATAATTATTCTGCTCGTTGACATTAATGATCATTCTTTTCATTATTATTTTAACTCTTTTGACTATTTCGTTTTTTGAACTAATAACAAAAAATCGTCTTCCTCACCGAACTAAATGCAATTGGTGCCTTGAAGAAATTTTATCAAAAAAATTTATGACTCATCTCTTCTTTTAGCTCTTTGTTTTTTAGTCCATTGAGAAGTTTAGCATCTAGTAAGCTAGTAATTTCTGTATTGTTCTATTTGAGAGCATTAAATAAAAATTTGAGGACTCCCTCACCAGTTAAAAGGTTATCATCTCGGTGGCTCAACGCTTCTATCGCTATTCTGACCGGTTTCAAACTTTTCATTATATTCGATGCAATTGCCTCATCATCTTCTGGCTTTCACAAATGACTTAAATTTAGACCATGCAATGAGTTTACTATAGGGTTCTTTCAAAGAAATCGCTATCATAATTTCTATGGTGTTTCAATGCATTTTTCAATCTAACAACAATCTAAGAAATTCGTCTTTCTCTCTAGCTTTTACATGGCTTTGTAATAGCATTCCATACTGACGAGTATTTTAATAATTTTACAATTTTACGAAGTCTTTTACGAGTATAAAGCATACACTAGAACAGCATTTCCCAATCGCTGGTTCGCGTACCCCTAGGGGTTCATGAGATAAATCTGAGGGATTCATGAGAAAAATTTGGTAATGGCGTCTTTTTCACTTTTTTGGTTATACAATTATTAACAATATTTTAATTTCTTTCAAATTAGTTGCACGTTTTGTTTTCAATTTCTTTTTATGCTGGAAGAAGCATAAAATCAGTAGAAGCCAGAACTCATGCAAGTTCTCCCCCAAACACAGGATAAAACACCCAACTGCATATGGCATCACAGAGTGACAACCCACCAAAGCACACTTTTAGCATGCTCACTTGATGTTCCTTTCTTTCTGACGGAATAGTCTTTGGCAGCTTGTTAAAATGGCTGCCCTTTCTTGACCCGCAATGAGATGAGAGATAGTAAACAATTATATTTTTACACAATGGAGATCTCACATCCCTCTGTCACCAATTCTTACCCCTTCTCCCACCAGTTTTGCATTAATGAAATTCATGAAATAGGGTAGCATTTCTTGCTAATCGGTTCTTCCTGGCCTAGTGTCGAAGAAACATCTCTCTTGTGATGTTACATCTTTTTGGACTGTGGAGTTGAAAAGATAAAGAGCAAGCTAACGTGTACTGACTCCAATGCAACAAAGCTAACAGGATGTCACTTCTAACAATAAGACAAAAATCCCCTTCAAGAAAGAGGAGTAGGATAAAGGAAAAGTGTTGTTTACTTGATAAAGGGAATAAGAAAAGAGACATACAATCACTGTAGGAACTGCCTGAGGAATCTTGTCCTATGTGTGGTACCATACAATGAAAGGTATCACACATTATCCAACCTCAACAAATAAAGTTGTAAGTACAAAATCTATTCAAAATTAAATATCCCCAGCCTTAAAAAATCTTATATAGTGATCTAATAGCATTGCATATTGCTTAATTTTTTAGATTTTTAAAACACTCTTGAGGAGTTAAACAGTTGAGAAAATGAGACTACAGTTTATAGTTAATAACTCCTTAACAGAATGTCCCGTGAGGAGTTTGGAAGGCAACCACCTCAAGCGGCACTTTACTAGGGGGCGGCATTATAGTAGTGTCACCACCAATCTGTATCCGTGTTGCAAACTGGGGCGGCATTTTGACTTTTTGCCAGAGGCAGTAGATTTCCACCCAATCGCCCTGGCTGGTTTCTAAGGGTGGAATGGACTATAACATATTAGGATTATGATGTTATCACATATTTATGTGATTGGCTGAAGGCAGCAGTATCATAATTTAGTCTATAAATCCTTTCCATACTGATTTTTAAATAATTGGTCATCTTACTAAGTCTGCCAAAACCGGTGGAAACAAAGTTTCCACTTCAAAATAAGCCGGCCGAAACCAGTCACTCCACCTCACCCTTGTATTGTCATCTCTTTGGGAATATGATCCACCAGATTTTTTTAAATGTGTCAAAATGTCCAGCTTTTTCAATATGGCAACACTGGCTGACTTGGCTGCATAGATGAAAAGCAGCGGCCATGTTGACAGAATATTTGGAGAAATGGATAAAACCCCTGGAAAACTTCTCTCATTTCACATGGATGACCCTATGTGTGACACCAAACTGGAATGATGTGGAATCTTCTGTCAAATACCTGATAAATAAAGGGGTTCCAATTGACGATGTGAAGGGTTTTGATCAATTAAACAATCTGAAGGAATTTGTGGAAAGCCACATAAATGATGAAGATTTCAAAGACATGCTAGCAGACCCGATGTGGACCTAACATTTTGAAAATTCTAAAAATGTTGAGTGCCGTTCAAAATTGTTGAAGATCGCAGTTTTTCTTCGCAATTATGCCTCACAATGCAAATATGGAGAGAGTATTTGAAAAACAATCCAGCCCTGCTGAAAAGATTCTATCAACAAACAAGTAGGGGTGTACACAGGTTTCCTGTGGTACATTTTCATCAAATTCGGCGTAGTATAATTGTAAAGTATTTGCTTTGAATTTAGAAAATTATATTTCCTTATATAGTGATTTTTTGATCCATTCTAAACATATTCATTTCATTTTTCCATTCTATATTCACCCTACAAACGAAATTTCTTTGAAATCTGTTAAGCCAATACCTTCCAAATTCATAGTTAAAGAAAAATTCTAACCTTGATATTGTGGTAGCCCTGTTTAGTTGACCCAGTTTAAATATAATATTTTGGTTATTTATTAAGTGCGTTTTGTCAGCGTGTCAGAAAAGACAGATGACACTTCACATCTATAATATGTGAACGTCTAGAGTCAACGCTCTGTGACAATTTACTGTTATATTTTGTCCCTGAATGGTTATTGGACAACACTGATCCATGGTCTGTTAACTACGTCATTGAAATTTTATTAAAAGTATTCATACTTCTTTTTTTTGGTTGCAAATATCGCCTAAAACATTCAAATTAAAAAACCACAAGTATTTAATATAAGTCATTGTAGGACAACCTAATTTGAAAAGAAGATTTAGATAGAAAATATTTTCTTCATGTAATTTTACCATACTGCCATTTCATGGCAGTAATAGGAAACAGTAAAACCTAACATGTGGGACAGTCTGAGATAGTTTAAGTGTTCATCACCAGGAGCGACATACATTTTTAAAAATTATACCCATGCACATTCTTGATCTCAATTGCATTACATTAATGTTGTAAAAAACATTAAAATAAAAAATAGGAATATCTAATAGCAGCAATGGTTGCAAAACATAATTTTAACAGAAAATTTTGATAGAAAATATTTATGTCGAGCATCTTTCTATTACTGCCATCTCAGGGCCAAACATGGAACTGGTATAACCTTAAATGCGGGACCGTTGGAGATAGTTGAAAAGTTCTCCAACAGGGTATTTTGTAGTATTTTGGAATACATTTCTAAAAATAAACCCACCCATTGCATTAATTTGCCATGTTGGGTGGAAGCAAGCACATATCTTAATGATGCTGCACTAAGCAGCTAGTTTATATGAAGACTATATATACTACATTTGGTTAAAATCTATGAGGTTCATTCTCTAGAATATATGTAAAAGAAATATTATATCACTTTTTACTGTGGTTGCCCTGTTCTTTAGCTCAGATTTAAACATCTTGATTACATTATAGTATGTTGTACAAATCTTATATACAAAATTTAATTGAAATCTGTTTAGCCAATTCCTTCCAAATTCTTAATTACTGAAAGAGTTTAATTCGTAATTGTGGCATCCCTGTTAAGCTGACTCAGTTTAAATATGCTAACAGGGTTTTGTATGGATGTGCATATTATAAGTATTAAATTTAGTTAAAATTGACATAGGCAGTTCAACACAAATACGTTTAAAAAGAATTTTTTTATTCCTTGTATTGTGGTAGCCCTGCTTTCTATATCTATACAAAAAATTTTGATATTGTTATTTTATGTTGCACACCTCCTTCATACATAATTTTGTTGAAATCGGTTCAGCCAATTCCTTCCAAATTCATAATTACCAAAAAGTTTAACTTTGCAATTGTGGCATCTCTGCTCAGTTGATTCGGTCCAAATATGCCATTTTGGTCATTAATTTATGTGAATATTCTATGTACCAAATTTAGTTGAAATTGGATTGGCTAATTCTTCCCTGATATTATATGCATAAGGACGGACGGACATCACGAAGATAATAGTGCTTTACAGAAATGACAAAAGGCATTAAAAGTATAAATGGTCACAAAATGAAGTGACTGATCAATGAATATTGTTTATTTTACCTGAGATTAAAATTGTTTATTTGTCCTCTTTTTAAGCCGGATGTCTAACTTTTATGACAGATAATTGGAAAATATCCTCTTCTCTTATGATTATGGTAACCCTATATGTCAATCTTGTGTATAGAGCAACCCCCGACCATTTTATAAAAGTTCTGGTTTTTAGGCTGGTTTCCAAAGGAAACCTAGCCTTATGAAACGGTTGTGTATGTGTGTCCCTCACTAACAACGTTTGCATCAATGGACCGATTTTCATGAAACTTGGTATGAGGCTCATGCTGCCAGGGCCCACCTTCGGGCTATATTTTATTTGGTAGAGATTGAAATCCCAGGTTCGATTCCAGGAACGTTTTTTCCCTATTTGTTTTACATAGGGAGTCTCAAATCCATTGTGGAGAGATGTTTTCTTTAATACTTTAAAATATCTTAAAATTGTGATATCGGAGTGAGGATTGTACTATTCTAAGGGGAAGAGAACGTATATTCTAATTCTTATCACATAATTTTGATATTTGATTGTATTTTCTTGAATTTCTACTAAAACATAGCATTTATGTGTTTTAAATAGCATTTTATCGGATTGTTGCCATGGAGACGATTATTACCTAACTCAGCTTGAGCATAGACGAGTGAACAAATGCCTTATTTTCTTATCCGCTCGACTACATTTCAGCAATGGACAGTTGATTAATACCTACCGTATAAACAGTAACATTTATTAAATTCGTTTATTTAAAAAATACATGCAAAACATAATCTCAAAAAGATTTTGACAATGTTTTTCGTATTTTAAACCTGATAATGCTCTATTAATTTGTTTTCCTATTTTTTTCTCTCATTGATAAACTATGAATTACAAATGGTATTAATGGTATGAGAATTCCTTAGAATGACTAACACATACTGAAACATTTCCTGTCAATATAAGTAATCAATTCGGGACATCAACTTTGGGAAACCACCCTGCATTATCCTGGTTTGGACATCTTGTTTGTATATCTTATGTATAAGCTAATCCTAGTTTTTTAGGTGTAATAGAACTTGACATGAGTTTACCTAGTGTGTATTGATCCATTTGATTCAATAATACAATATAATTCAATACATTTATAACAAGTAAAACAATGTAATAAGCTACAGTCAAACTCGTTTATAACGAGCACAGTTGTAACGAGTTCACGGCTATAGTGAGCAAATGCTACCTCCAAGATAAGTTTACGAGCATTTACATACAAATATTTCACGTATATAACGAGCACGCTTCATGGATATATCGAGCAAACTTTGACCACTTCTCACTGTCTCAAACGCGGTGGCGGTCAGCCCCTTAAATCCTCATAGTGACCCAAAATATGTAACCTTGTGTTCTTGAGTACAGCCTCTACACCCTATCCCTCGGGGAGGTTAAAGACCGCGGCATTGTTAAAAAATAATCCCTTCGTCCAAACCAAGAATTCCCAACTTGCAGGTACAGTGGTACTCGCGGAGGTCCTTTGTCCTCTCCTCCCAACCCACAGCTCTTTTACAGCCAGGAGGTTGTGTTTGGAAGGGGGTAAGGGCATGTACAATGGCGCCCACCCCCGTCGCTCAGCCGAATGCACCCAACACCCTTTCCCACGTAAAGATGGGAAATCCCACGTTTAATCCGTCTCCTCATTAACTCTTCCTGGAATTGGTATGCTCACAGTTTGCAAAGAAAGTTCGTAGCGTTGATCACAAAAATCAGTTGAGATTTTGCCCTTGAACGAGTAACATGTCCGTACATAAAAGGAAGTGTTTGTCTATTCGCGAAAAGGTTGATATTATTCGAGAGTTAGAACGTGGTAAAAAAATGTTGAAGTGTGTAAAAAATTTAATTTATCATCGTCTACGGTTTCAACCTTATGGAAAAACAAAGAAGCGATTTTATATGCACTAGAGAACAACCTAACAACGAACAAGAAAATGAGGAAGTGCGACTTGGGTAGTGATTAAGGATGCAGCTGTGAGTAAATTTTATATGTACGTATGTTTACTTTAAATTTTCTAGTTTATTCTCATTTTTAGGTTTTTTCATAAATTTACTAAATAACCTTTCTGTTTATATATTCACTTTTACTTCTTATGTCTTATTTCACCATACGCATGCATGCTTTTGCCTTCACGGATATTAAGTTTAACGGCTATAACGAGCAAAACTAAACGGTCCCGTGGCGCTTGTTATAGCCGAGTTTGACTATTTAAATTCATTATTGTAACAATGTATGTACCCTGAAATACATAAATTTTTCCTGGACACCAGTCATAATATAGTGCTGGCATGTGTGGCTGATGGAACTAAACTGAAGCCAATGGTAATATTCAAGAGAAAAACTATTCCAAAACAGGGATTCCCAAAAGGATAAGTAATCCACTTGCACAATGAAGGATGGATCCATTGGATGTCTCCATTTAAAGATATTATGAGAAGAAAGTGAAATGATTGGATGATAGAAGGAGAAAAACATTCACCAAAAGAGGTTCCATACAGGTTCCGATACTAGCAACATAATGCGAATGGGTTGCAAAGACTTGGGATGAAATCAAAATGGAAACAGAGATTAAATCGTTTAATAAACTATGAAGAACATCTTGATGATACGTACAATGATAATATTAAAGAAAAAGATCAGGACGAGCTATTTGTATATTGATGGTGCTGATTTTTATGGATTTTAAGATTTACTGACAAGGAGAGGTTACGCCCTGCCCCTCAGGGATTTGGACGAAATTTGGAGAGTAGAAAGTATACATGAAATAAGACATCCCTTGTATCAAAATTCTTTCCATTGGCCATTAGCTTCCGAGTAATAAGCGTTCCAAATGTCGCAGAAATACACAAACGTGATTAAAGTCCATTTGGTGGCCGCAGCGGTTTAGGCAGTATCCCATTTTCGTATAATTTTTAGGTTCTCGCATCATAAACGCATGACGCGAAATGCATGTAATATGGGCGAAACACAAGTAATAGTCATAAAAAATTTTGTCGCTAAGTCCAAGAACGCGAAGTTCAAAAAGGTGGTATACTATACAAAGAAATGCAAATTATAATAGCAATAATTTAGGTACAATAATATTTTATAAATATTATTTTAAAAATTATTATTAAATATTATTATAAACAATATAATTTGGTATAATGATATATTTTTATAATAATAATAGGTTTTTAACAATAATAAATATAAAAAAATATTCTCCAATCGGGGTTCAAATGCAAGAACCCAAAAATTATACGAAAAAGGGGTACCGCCTAAACCGTCGCGACCACCAAATATGTTTGTCTGTTTCTATTCCAAATGGACTTTTATCGCATTTGCGTATTTCCGCGACATTTGGAACGCTTATTACTCAGAAGCTAAGGGCCAATGGAAAGAATTTTGATACAAGGGATCTCTTATTTCATGTATACTTTCTACTCTCCAAATTTCGTCCAAATCCCTGAGGGGCATAACCTCTCTTTGTGAGTACAAATTTTTTCTTTGAACTAATTCAGTTCATTTTAATTCCCTAAAGTAGCTCTTTCTTTTGTATGCATCCATAAAAGTTTAAACCGCTGGATCAAAAATGTCATGGGTATTACTCGTGTATAAGTCAACCCTATACTTTTTCACTACAAATTTGGTCTAGAAAACTCAACCTATACAGTATATATAGTAATTTTAAAATGTAACTGTATACAGCCTGCACCAATTTCCATGCTTTCCTTATGTGGGGTAGGAGTGAAACAATGGAGAAAGAAAAAACTATTCTAAAATGAAATTTTCTGGAATTTTGTAATGTAATATCTGTAGTCCTTCCAGTTGTACCTTAGCTTTTATATCCTCCAACATCCTTCTCCTATTTAAGAAGTAGCTATTTAATATAGATTACAGAGATAGATAAGAAAGTGCTATTAAACACACCTAATTAACACTTACTGTGAACATATACTGAAATTGCTGTAAATTCTAAAAAAGTATTACTCACCAAATTTCCATAAACTCCATCAAAATTTCGCCGTCTAGTTGCAATGACTTCAGTAGTCTTATTGACTGGTTTGATGCTACGGTTGAATTTAGGACATTCCTGGTCATCCACCAGCTGAACAAAGTATAGAATTATAATATTAATATAGTCCATCATATTTCTCAGTAACTTCACAAAAAACTTCAAAGCACAATTCTCTAAATTAACATACAATCAAGTTCTAATTACCCAAAAGAAAAGGGTCTAAGGGCAGTTTGGATAAATGAAAGTTGAATTATTGGATATTTAAAAAATGCAATTGAAGCAATAATATCAAGTAGGTAGTTTGTATTTTGAAAATATACTGTCAAACATTATTGACAGAATAGACAAAGAAATACATATATATATACACATACATACATAAATGTGGTTGTGTAAAGTAAAGGCAATAAGTGAATTTTAAAGACACGACCTCTTCTTGGGCAAAGGGCAGATATGTGAAGATAGTGAGCTCCATTCATTGGACAGAGGACAGTTTTAAGGGATTAAACAAATCGAACATTTGTGTTAAAACATTCATGAAGATTTTTTTAATTATATGATGTATTTATAAAAGATCACCCTAATGTCTCTTAATGCCTCTGAAAATGTCTTGCAATTACATTTTTTCTGAATTTTATCTAGATAATTTGACTGAAGATAATCATAAATCCATTATAATTAAAGTTTTAATTAATAATGATTCAATTACATTTTAAAACAGACATTTTGATATCATTAGGCAATAATGAAGTTTAACATATGTCTACATGGACATGTTAAACTAAATTTAAAAAATATGCATAATTTTGCAAAAACATAGAGCTCCTGATGAAAAGAAGTTTTACATTATATTTGAGAACTAATAGAATGGGATGAAAATAAAAAAATGTGGAATAAGTCAATTGTTGCATTCAAAATACTGATAAGAAATATTTTTCTGAGTTAATGGCAAAATATTTGAAAATTAATTAAATTTCAAACGTTGTTAAATTCAAACAATTTCTTGTGAATTATTAACATAAGGTTTACAAATGAAAAAGTAAGAAATAAATTAGTGTATCTTTTAAAAAGAAATATTGCTAGATAGTGTAAAATGGAACATCATATAAATCTTTCAGCATTATATATAGATGGAAATTTTTAAATACTCACATTAATGGTGGAATATCTGTGATTAATTCATAAAAAAATGGCTGAAATTTAACATCATAATATTTACTGACTGCCATACACAACCACTCCATGGCAACTAAAATTTTTTTATTGATGTTGATCAATAAAAATTGTCCCTTTTCATTTTAATTCATCTTTAACATTATATCTGAACACTTGAATTTTAAAATGTGACAATAAATTAAATTTCATAAATGTGGTATTAATTCACATTTAAAAGAGTGATCCTCAATCAGAGGTGTAGATCCACATTTCTGGGTTCAATTCAATTTGGATTGTTCTTTAAGCATTTAATTATTTGTTAGATGAAACAAGTGAATCTCTGTTTGCTGAAGGGACCTACGCACATACACATATACCGTACAAATATAAAAGACTTAATCCTTCAGTCACCTTGTGTATGAAGCTTCTATAACGTTTTAACAAACTTCCTGACTAGATAGAATAGTGAGATTGGAAGTGCAATATACCCCCCCCCCCTACAAGTCATGCCTTATATGGCGAGAAATGGAACTACTTGAGTCCAGCAAATTGCCATTTTAGAACAGGCACATTTATTATTTATCCTTATTAGGACAATGATGAATCTAAGCGAAATCTATTTGGAAAATGTTATAATTATAACTCTCAAGAATGATAAATTCTATGCTTATTCACCTTCTTAAGCATTATTTCCTTGGAATTAACAAAAGATCGAAAATTGCGAGATGTGTGGGGGTTAGAAGAGAAAATCCACCTCGTTTTAATAGGAGGTATATACATGGTACAGTCAAAAAGTTGCTGGACTGTCTGTTGGAGTGCACTAGAAGCACTTGATGACAGATTATGTATAAATTATTATGAAGTACTAACCTTTAGCTATAGGGACAAAATCTGTTTTAATTGTATAGCTAGTTACCTTGTTATAGGCTGTGGAGTATTTTCGGTGTTCATGCAACTTTGAGGTTATCAATGTAAAAATTTGAACAATGTGTAAACATCAAATTTAGCTAATGTTGTGCAACATGCATCTATTTAAAACAAGTTCTTTCCTAACTATCCAAATATTGAATAAAAAATGTAACGTTAGAAAAATATTTATCAAAAGAAATTTTACCCTTGAAACATTTTGCAACGAATGGGATCGTTTCATTGCTGAAGATCCAGGAGTTGGCTCGGACTTCAGTGATGTGAACCACACATCTGAAAAGACACCAATGACAAAGTACTCAACATAAATATAATCATGGGATATCTAGCTTTGGTAAAGTTCCAAATAAGTTAATCATTTGAACTTAACTGATTTAAATACAAATACAGGTAGCCCTCATCTTTCATCAGGGTTACATTCCTGAAGAATGACATGATACACAAAATTGCTAATGGGAAGTACATAAGTTATGGGGAAAATAGTTTGTTTCCAACATCTGCATTAACGCATAAATGCAGTTTTTTTCTGTACTGGTGAATGAAATAATATTTGAAAGTTACAATGAAACATTGGATTGTAAATGTGATGTAATATTAGGCTGCAGGATTTTCATTTTGTGGGAATACTATATCAAACCGCAGATAAAAGTCAATTTCTAGGGTTCATCATGAAATGTCAAATTAAATGTTAATATAAGCAATAGTTAGTTGCCATAATAGCAATGATGTTGAAGGATTCTAGGTTTTCTGTTCTGAAAATAGATTGTAGACATTTAAGCGGAAATGTAAACATATTTGGCTGAATATTCTGCCCATAAATCATGGAACAGATAATAATTCAGTCAGTACACTATCCATAGATGATGGAAGCTTCCTGGGCAATAAAGAAAAAGCCTTTCACAAATATGGGATTTCCCAGGCAATGGTAGCCAACCATATAAATTAAAGAGATGCTATGACTTGCAGTTGCATAATAAAAGTTTAACTTTGTGTTGCATTCTCCATGATTTTTAACTGCCAAAGAATGAAACAAGAGGATGCATATGGCAAAACTGGTCACAACTGGGGAATCGCGAATAAGCAAAGCTGCAAATGGCAAAGGTGTGGAGGTGAGAGTTACCTGTATACATTTTAAAACTATTGCAGCTATAAGTTAATATGGAAAAACCCAAAGATGAAAGTCATTCAGACTTATACCTTTTTCAATTTTCTTCATTTGAGGCCTGTTCTCTTCTTCTTTGTTGTCATCAGACAGAGGCTTCAAATTTCTAATTTTCTTTTCCACACTTTCAATGGGTGTCCTAATAATAAACAACAAATAAATATACAAAGAATTTTAAGGAAATGGACTATAAGAGAGTAATGAAAGCAAAATTTGAAAAAACCTGAATATCTCCACTCATACAATAACATTTCACAATTATCATAAAGTATATCAATTTACATCAAGAAAATAGTCAACAGTCAAGTAATACAGCATTGCTATTCTATATATGATGCATTTAGGTATCTCTTTCAATTTAATTTTAAATTTTCTAAAAACATGCTTCAGGATATACTTCATTCATTAGCCAACTATCATGAGTGTTCTACTACCCTAACTAAACCTACCAACACATAGTCTATACTGTAAATATAAAATTTCAGAATACTTGAGTAGGAATATAATGTACCTCTTTTCTTCTTGGCCCTTTTCCTCGCTCCGCTCTCTTCTTGGTACCACAGGACTTTGCTTCTGGCCACCAGAACCACCCATTCTCAACTTATTTCCTTCTTCCTCTTCTCCATTGCTATGTTGTTGGAAAACTTTTGCCTTAAGACTTCTGTCCACAGGGGGAACCTTAGCTGCCTTCAAAGACCTTCCATCATCCATCTCTTCATTACTGAAAGCAACATTCCTCGCTTCTTTCTGCTCAATTGGGTTCTTAGAATCACTTTCTACCTTTGAAATAGCATTCTCAGCTTCTCCATTTGCATTTGAAACAGTCGTAGAATCATCATTTTTTCCCTCTAAAGTTTCTTGAGGCTTATCAGGACTTAAAAACTCACTGGATGATGAAGGCAAATTTGATGTCTATAAAAGAATGAGAAAGATTGTTCCATTTTAAAACACCAAAAATCACATATGAAACACACGCTTCATTTACTTGGATAAATTTTTAAAAATTAATCAGAATTAAGATAAAAATGTTAAAATTATAATTTAGAAAGCAATTTAGACTGCATGACAGTTTTTACCTTCATATGACATTGTGCTCAATAAACATAAGAAAAATCAGAAGTGCAGCCTTAAAAATAAAAACTTGGGGAAAATTTTTAAACATCAGGATAAGGTTCCAGGAGATAGGAGATTTGGATTAAGACATTTCATCCAATTTCCTTTGTCTAAATGTTTTTTCATCTAGAGACAATTTATCCAAGGACATTTTGTCTAAAAGAATTTCATCCAATGACATTTTGCCCAAAATTTTTTTCATCCAAAAGACATCCAGTTTTCAGCATTTTTAGCCTACTTTCCAGAATGAAAATAGGCTTATAGTTCCATTGTTGTGTCTGTCCCCCCTATTAACTTTTGAACCAATACACTAATTTTCATGACACTTGTTGGAAATTTCTTGCTACTTGGGCTGAGCTCCCGAGGATAGTTTTTGTTGCGAGTATTGAAAGTCCCGGGTTTGATTCCAGGAACTATAATTCTCATTTAATTTACATGGAAAATCTGAAAACCATCGTGCAGGGTGATTTTCTCTTACACATTAAAATATCTTAGAATTGTAATATCAGTGCGGAGTTTGTACTATTCTCTGAGGAAAGGAATGGAGATTCTAATTTCTATCGTAGAATTTTGCTTATTGATAGTATTTCTTCGAATTTTGCGTAAATACTAGCGTTTTTGCAGTTTTTATCCCTCATTACGAGTGTTGACATAGCAATGACTATTGTTGGACTAGCATTCGGTATATTCTAATACATACGCGCGTTATTTTTGCCGCACAAATGCGCGTGATCAATTTAATATTCCGTTCGAATGTGTTTGTAATATATTATAACGCTAAATTATGAAATTTGGGAACACAAAGAGCAACTAAACCACAGTGATTTTAAAGTTATCAAAGCCAATACATGTAAGTATTAATTAAATGATTAAATGGAAAGTACGCATTACAAGTTCCATTTCGATCATCTTGTTTAAAAATTCAGTTGTTTCACTATGGTGACCCTAGGATCAGGGGGAAGATGGGAGAGATGAAACAACAGGGATATATATCAACTCGGAATTTCATATAGATTAACAAGAGAAGAAAGATGCATGCATCATGCATGCATATGCGTGAAGCAGAGTCGCTCTTTATGATTTATGTTATCATGTCAAAAAAGATAAATATTAATGGCTTAATATAATGTATAAGAACTGAAAAATGACATCCCAGTAGTGATGCCAAGGAAATGTCGAATTTTTGATTCAATGATTTATTTCTTAATCAGTTGTAATTAATAAAACAAACAATTATTTAAAACAACTCACTTGAATAGTTGTAATATAAACTTTATGTTTATGTTCATTTCTTTGCCGTAAATAATCTATTTTCCTTCATTTACTAAATGTTCCATACGCATGAAGGAAAATTATATTTAATTAAGTATTCACAGCAGATGTTTACTTCAGTTGCCGCAAAGATTGTTTTCAATGATAACAATTAAAAAACACTGGGAAATTTTTCTAAGTTCAAAGTATTTGGTTTGGTTTTCTTGAAATCGGCTGCTCCTTCAATAAAAATGTACAGATGCTATTTCAGTAGAACTACAATATTGTTTGAAGACTTTTTTGTTATAAGTGATATTTTACAATCCACCTAGTAGTTTCGCAGATGAAGCATGCAGACAGACAGACACGACTGACCATGAGGCATTTTATTTTTACTTTTTGTAAAGAACACCTAAAAATGGGATGGATAACAACCTAAAGACAATGGGAGGGTAGGAGGAGGAAGAGGGTGGATGGAATAATTCCTCATCAAATAATAGGCAGTAGAGTCTATCAACTGGGTTTCATATAGATAACAAATGTGAAAGTATCTCAAATTAAAGATAAGGCTGGATGAAATTAAACTATTTTATCTCAAAATCAATTAATTTCATAAAAATCAATAATAATATTTGATCCAACTAAATTCTTAGGTCAAGATGCTGCCACATTTATCATCTATATGGAATTCCTAGCTAACTGACACCCATATTGCCTATTGTTTGATTTCTTCTTCCTTTTAATATTCTTCACCCATACCCTCCTATTATCCTTAGGTTGTTATTCCTGTACATTTTTAATCTACATGTAATTCTGAGTCAATAGATATCCATAATGTCTACATTTGTTGAGTAGTTTCTCTTCCCACCTTCTCTCGATTCTCAAGTCACCTAAATGAAGCAGGCAGATTTGAAGAAAAAATGCTAAAAATTGGATGAAATGACTTTTGGACAAAATGTTTTCAGACAAAAAATTATCCTCACAAAAAAATTGGGCAAAATGTTTATCACTAAGTTTCTTAGACATATTATATTATTTCTCTATGTTCACAAAATCCGTTTAAATCATTTGTGTCAAGAAAGAAATTTGGCTTTGTATAACCAACCAAGAGCAAATGATACTGTTTCTTCAACTAGTAGCGAAACTTGTTAGACCTGTTCTTACTGATACTTTATGACCACAGTACTCTGATACCTTTAGCCAATGAGATACTGATTAAGTTTTAGTAGCCATAATTAAGAAATAACTACATCTTATCAGCTGGAAAGTACAGTATACAGGTTTCCCTCTCTTTATGCAGGGGTTACATTCCAAGAAAGTGAAGTATAAAGCGAATTCGCATGAACAGAACCCATATTTACATGTAAAAGAAAGAGATACATTTCACAAGCAACCCTAACTCTCCTCCAAGAAGCTCTTCTTTCGCTCCATAATGACTTCTTATGCACTAAATACAAACTTAAAACAATTAACCCTGTAAATTATACTCACCAATAAAAGGAAGCAGTCGAGCAGAAGTGGTGGCTGTTGTGAGTGACATAATAGTGATTTAAAGTGCTGGAAGGTTGTCTTGGCCCAATGAAAGTTCCGCGGGCAAGGAAACAAAACTTCTCAAGTGTGTTCAAACAGTATCACATGAAATCTTCGTCTCTATCCACTCTACAAGATCCACTCCATTCTCATCTCTTTTACTGTAGTATTAATACGCACAGCACAAGACACAATGAGAGACTGATTGGTCGCCTTTTTGGTGTAGTGGAGAACTTTCTATCATTTGCATTGCACTGGCCACGTAACCACATAAGAGCGAATCAAAGGCGCATAAAAAGAAATTCCGGTAGCAATAAGTTTATCGCATAATAGTGAATTCGCATAATAGCGAATTCGAATAAAGCGAACCAGCATAAAGAGAGAGAAACCTGTATGCACACATTGTTTGATTTTAATGTGTGCAAATTTCTAAAAGAAAATATTCAACCAATAGTAAACTAACATTTTCATTTCTGCCAAAAATAATTATGTAAGTAAACATCAACCTCTAAATTTGAACCTTGAAAAATTACCTGAAATATTTGATTTTTAAATGGAAGTATATGGTAAATTTATTCTATGATACATATGATTAAATTATAAATGAGGAAAATTATTTTGCTATTATTTATAAAATTATTCCTAATATAATGTAAATGTTACAACTAACATCAGTGGCAAAGATAAGGCAGCAAGGTGACGGGCCTAAATGTAATACATGAATTAATTTTAAGTCCAACTTTAATGATTATGTCAATGAAAATAACTGAAATGAATAAAAAACTTTAACAATAAATGGAGTTGGGAAAAATGTACAACATGATGAAAATAACCATACATAAAGAGTTTAAGTCGATGATTGAAAAAAATTCAATGGCTACAGAAACATGTATGCCTTGAGAAAAAAGGCCTCACTTAAAATTTATCCTTTCATTTTATACAAAAGAAAAATCTATAAAAATTTTGTACAAACAAATATATCTAGGTAATTTTTTTATATGGACTAAAGAGAGGCAAATGAAAAATGTGATATTCCATTTTGAAATCATGCCTTCGATAAATACTTATATAGGAAAATTAAACTAAGAGAGCATGAAATATATGGTTTGATAAAATGCTTGATTTTCTCAATGAGGTGTTCCTAATTTACACTCAAATTTATCACTTGCATATAAATTTCAAATATCTTAGGTAATTATTTCATACAATCTACAATGAATGTAATGTAAATGGTTTCCAGTGGTAAACTTCATCCTGATTCAAGAGATAATTATCATCTTATAGCTGAAATCAAATTTAAAAACTCTATTTCTCCAACAGCCATACAAAAGTTAAGAAAACCAATACTGCAATTCAGCTATAAAGCAGCAACCATCACTGGTGATTCACTGGTACTAGATTCTAAAAAGGAACTTTTTCCTAGGGCAGTATAATTCATCTGTAAATAATATTGTTAATTTGAAAATAAATCTGCATTGTTCATTGAATTGATTCTTCACTAGCATTAGAGATTGACTTTAAGTAATAAATTACATATTGTATTTCTTCTTTCTCTACAGCTACTAAACATCACCTACCAGGCAGGATTATCTGCATAATTGGGGAACAAATATTAACATAAACGGTATTCATCTTGATATTCAGCTTCAGAGACAGCATTGACTTTAATATGTATAGATTGAACTCTCCAGAACATCCAGCAGAGCACCAAAGAGAAATTGATTGTTGGCATAAATATCAAGCTGTTTCAAGTTCTGGATTCAGAGTATTATCTTTGCTTGTAATAGTGCTTCAAAATAAAGCAAATATTTCTGATATTAAGCATTCGACTAAAAATCTATCTAACAGCATTTCTTCCTAAATACTGAAATTCTATGAACATGTTTCTTTAAAGATATAACACCACTTATTGCAATTGTAAACATTTTTCTTACTTCTCAAGCTTCCACTTAAACTTGGATGATTTGTGTTAGAATGAACATACCTTTTTTAAGACCGTTGGGAGAGATGAAGAAAGTTTTTGTGGAGAAGAAACTGGAGCAGTTGGTTTAGAAGATCTATCTATCAGAGGAACTGGTCTTTTCTCAGAATTTGATTGTCCTGTTCCTGCAGAAGATTGCAATGTGGGCAAAATGCTAGTTGGAATTTCACCTTGAGCAAGTGGAGGTGGAGTAAACTTAGGAGGACTTTCTGCTAGGTTAGGATACACCACATCATCTAAAATGACAAAATGATAATAATAAGAATTTTTATTCATCCTGGAGATTTGTTCATACAAATATAGGACAAGTCATTAACATCAAAGATTCGGATATAATAATTATATGAATCATTATTACACAAAAATAATTAATCAAAACACAAATCAGTAAAAATCTTGATTCCCTTACAATCAACTGTTAAAATTATGTTGAAATTTAACTCAACAAACTTAAAAGAGTTTTACTTACAAGGTCACAATGAAATAATTTCACCTTTTAATGAGAATTGAACATAGGTTTCAGCAAAATAAAAAACAGTGGAGACAAATGATATCAAGACTAGGTCTTACGTTTGGATCATCCACATTCCAGGTGGTTGTGTTCATGAAAATACCAAAATTTAAAGTAATCAAGCTATTGACTTAAATATTTTATGTATCATTATATATAGACGTTCCTTACAGAGGAGGAGAAAACTATAACATATCATAATATATAGACCTTTCTTACAGAGGAGGATATAACATACATAACAGGAGGATACTAATGTTTAAGCACTTCCAGATGAGCTGAAGATTCGAAATTTTTTTCTTAGGTAGGATTTTGTGCAAAACCGAATAGAAAAAACGAAAATCTTGGAAAAGTGCAACAATGCGGCCGTTAAAAATTCGCAATTGTTTAAACAAATTTTCAAGGTTTATGTATTTCCGAATGTGCTACGGAGCTGAAATTTTTTTTAGGGGTAGGATTTGTAAAAAAACGAAATAGGGATTATAGAAATTTTGATATTTTAATTTGTTTGGCAGTTAAAAATTCTCCAAGTTTAAACAAATAGGTAAATGTTTGGATACTATGGGGTGAGTTAGAGTGCTGATATTTTAAAGTTATTTAGACTTAAGTCTATTTAAGCGAAAGAACATTTCCATTTACCCATAAAATTCTTATTGCGGCTGTTAAAAATTATTTAAATTTAAACAATTCGAAAAATATTATTTCACTTCTAAATGTGCTACAAATTGAAAATTTGGCATAAATGTGTGACATTATTAACCCAATGTTGAATTCATAAAATTGCAAAAATTAGCAATTGTTTTACTCCATTATTGTTCCATGAGGAAAAAAAGAAATTTGGTCCCTAGGGGAAATCTTTTGAATTAAAGAAATATTTCCCATGATGAAATATCTCTCTAAAAAATTAATTTTTTTCAAGGTGAGATGAAATGCTTGCAGTAAGCAAGCACCTTCTACTAGTATCATTATATATAGACATTCCTTACAAAGGAGTAACATATATATATAGGAGGATACTAATGTTTAGGCACTTCCAAAAAAGTGGCATACACGAAATTTTTTTGTAGGTTGGATTATGTGCAAAACCGACTATAAAAATCGAAAATCTTGAAAAAGTTCAAAAATGCGGCCGTTAAAAATTAATTAATTTTAAACAATTAGATAAATGTTATTTCACTTCTAAATGTGCTACAAATTTAAAATTTGCCAGAAACGTGGGACATTATTAATCCAATGTGGAAAATTATAATATTAAATATTAATATAATATTAAAAATTATATATTAATATTTTAAATGATGAAATATCTCTCTGAAAAATTAATGTTATTCAAAGCGAGATGAAATGCTTGCAGAATGCAAGCACCCACCAACTACTAGTATGTTATTTATATGTTACTCCTCTGTAAGGAATGTCTATATATAATGATAGGATATATATAGAAGGATACTAATGTTCAGCCCAAACTACAAGAGCTAGGGAGCTGAAAGTTTCAGTTTTTGTAGATATGATGGAGAAACCTACAGATAAAATGAGACTTCTCACCTAAGTGACATGGGTGCGACTCCAGAAATTCCGAAAGTTGCATTTTTTCCCATAAGAAAAGCATTGTGCATTTTTTTTTAATTAATTTTGGGCACTTGCCCATAAGCTAGAAAAATAAAATTTTGAGTGTTGCTAGATAGCCATCTATTAGGAATTATTGTTACTTTTGGTTACAGTGTACTGGATTTGACTCCAGATGCCCCGGAAAATATCCCATAAGTTAGCATGGGAAAAAAGTTAATTAAGTGCGTAGACCAATCTAATAGGTTTAGGAAGCTGAAATTTTGCAGGATTATAGAATTTTGCTAATAACCAACTATAAAAATAGAAAATTTCAAAATTGTTAATTTTTAGGGGTTGTTTTAACCTCAGTTGGACATTCAAGTTTAATAATTTTTATCTTGGAAACTATAAGTTGTAGGTTCGAGTATTTGAACAATTTTGTAGCAAATTATACATAGAAAAAAAGGAAATTTTGAAAAAGTTCAACAATGCGACCTCTAAAAATTCGAATTTGTTTAAACATATTTTTAAGGTTTATGTATTTCCGAATATGCTACGAAACTGAAATTATTTTACTGGTAGACTTTGTAAAAAAAAAACGAAATAAGGATTACAGAAATTTTGATATTTTAATTTGTTTGGCTGTTAAAAATTCTTAAAGTTTAAAAAAATAGATAAATTTTTAGTTACTTCTGGGCAAGCTAGGAAGCTGAAATTTTAAAGTTATGTAGAGCTTAGTGCATTGAAACTAACAAACATTTGAAAATCTCCAACAAAGAGTTACTGCGGCCATATTAAATTTTTAAAATTTAAACAAATAAATATTATTTCACTTCTATATGTGCTACAACTTCAAAATTTGACAAAAATGTGTGGAATTAGTACCTTGCATTGGATAAAGTATAATATTCTTAAAATTTCAAATTTAAGGCATCGTTTTAATCAAATATTGTTCAATAAGGACAGATCAAAATGAATTGGATGCAGAGGTGAAATCTTTTGAATTACAAAATTTTTCTAATAATGTTATATCTCTCTGAAAAATTAATGTTTATCAGGGTGAGATGAAATGCTTGCAGAATGCAAGCACCAACTACTTGTATAACATACATATATGAGGATATTAATGTTTAGGCACTTCCAGAAAAGTGGCAGACTAGAAATTTTTTGTTGGTAATATTTTGTGCAAAACCGACTAGAAAAAACGAAAATCTTGAAAAAGTTCTACAATGCGGCCGCTAAAAATTCGAAATTGTTTAAACAATTTTTCAAGGTTTATGTATTTCTGAATGTGCTATGTAACTGATTTTTTTTTATAGGTTGAATTTGTAAAAAAAACGAAATAGGGATTGTACAAATTTTGATATTTTAATTTGTTTGGCAGTTAAAAATTCTTAAAGTTTAAATAAATAGGTAAATGTTTAGATACTATGGGGCAAGATAGGGAGCTGAAATTTTAAAGTTATTTAGAGTTTAGTCTATGTAAATGAATAAATATTTCACTGTATCCATGAAATTATTATTGCGGCTGTTAAAAATTATTTAAACAATTAGATAATGTTATTTCACTTCTAATTGTGCTAAAAATTTAAAAATTGGCAGAAATGCGTGCCATCATTAACCCAATGTGGAAAAAGTATAATATTCCTAAAATTGCAAAAATTAGCGATTGTTTTACTTCATTATTGTTCCATACGGAAAAAAAGAAATTTGGTCCAGAGGAGAAATCTTTTGAATTAAAGAAATATTTCCCATGATGAAATATCTCTCTGAAAAATTAAGGTTTTTTCAATGAAATGCTTGCAGTATGAAAGCACCTTCTACTAGTAATTATATATGATAACTTCCAATACAGGCAAGAATTGGATGGCAGTGATCTACCAAATATAATAAGAAGCAAAATTCAAAATGATGTAAGAAATGCCTCTTTTTACATTAATTCCTCTTTCTTACACCTAAGAGAGAGAAGATACATACATCATACAAGGCAAAGGTGTTCATTATGAATTATGTAATCATGCTGAAAAATAAAAGTATTAAAGGTTTACAATTAATTAATTAGTTTAATTACTAAACACTGCAAAACAATATATCAGAAGCAATGCAGAGGAAATATTGAATTTCTGAAATGCAGATTTATTTTCTAATCAGATGCAATTAATCAAACAATTGAAAATCATTCAAACCTATATCATCATATGTAAACATCGTTGGCTGAAATCAAATGGATTATAATGCAGTATAAGCATTAAATCAATGCTCTTGAATTATGGAAAATCAATGCCCATTGAAAGGTATTGGAGTAGTTGCTATGGTTGTTAATATTTTTCATTGTTGAAAACTCCAACATTTTTCATAATTTTATGATTAAAATCAGACTTTTATGCAAATTCAGCATGGATTTAAATTTTGTCTTCAAGAAAAATAAACTTCATTCTTTCATCCACAGTACTTTGCATGTCCCGACTTTATATCTTAATTGTAACTAATTTAAAAAAGTATTTTTATAAAGTCCTGCACCGCTTTTCAATGCTTTTCTTATGGGTGTTTAAAATTGGACATTGGGGTCAAAAATACCCCTTAAATATAACCTTTTCTGTAATTTCGGATTTTTTCCCGAGGCTGTACTCAATGACCTATCTTCATACCAAATTTCAGCTCTGTAGCACTTCTAGAAGTACTTTAAGTTTTACATGATATATTCTATATATGTAAGAAGCAGCTTTTTATAATGATATTATTCATGACCATATTAGAATTGCTTTGCCATACAGTGATTGGAAGAGTAATTAATGAATATAATGACTTTCTGTGAATTATTCACATACGCTGGTGAAAAAAACATGCAAGTTAACTTTGGAGACATCAATAGGGAAACACACTCATGCATTATACAATATTCAATTACTACTTGGGGAGAAATACTGCCAAATGTGTTATTGTGTGTAGCAAATACCTCAAGGAAAATTTTGAACTCTAGCAAGTTATCAAGTAAAAAAAACTTGCACATGACCATTGGATGCTCTATAATTTTTATTTTGGAGGAAACAGGTGCTACATGAAGAATTTTTAACGAAGAAGTATATTTATTGGTACCTTCCTACTATGAACCATTGTTTCATCGACTGCAATATTTAAAATGCTAATTGTTATATGTTTCTGCATTCATTATCTCCAAATAAAAATTAGATAGCATCTTTTAATCAGAGAATATTGGTTTTCAATTAACGCTTGGATAATTTGAAAAATAATTAAAACATACAGGATCAAACCCAGGTCATCACTGTATGAGCCAAGCACATTATCCACTCAGCTATTCCCGTTCTTAACAATAATTCGACAATGAAGCCTATTAAGTAGCATGCAATGTTTTTGCATTTCTCAAACCCCAAGACACCGGTCTCCTTATTTTTTATGTAGAATCAGTTGGTTGATTTTCATCAAAATCCATGACCCGAAGGTCATAGCCTCTCCTTGTTAGTGTTTCCTTTGCAAACATATCTAAAAGGTCTCACGATAGCTATCAGCATAAGGAAAAAGAGAGCCATAAATGGACAATGTGACGGTAAATCTTAGCATCTCATACAGTTGCATACCTACATTTGAAATTAAAATTTTTGTTAAAATCTAGAGCCTCTTTCCAATAATCCAGTGCTGTATGCTCCACCCTTCTTTGTTGGTATTGCAGTAAGAAGACAGTGTTAAAACAGTAAAGTTTGGATAATGAGTGTCAATTAATCTCACATCTAATTATGAAGTGTTCAAGTGTTTATTAAATTTGTGGCCATGGATCTTTAATATTTTCATAGATTGCATTGATCAAGTTCAAGTAATGGCTAGAATAAAGCATGATGCTTTAACGATATCAGAGAAGGTGAAAATTCTATATGCACTGGATAGGAAAGAAAAAACAAAAACTGGAAATGCTATCAACATAGTCAACATATGTGAAAAATCGGTGCAGAAGATGGGACTCGATTATAAATGCCCAAGTGGATGGGTTCAGTGTTTCCAGAAATGGCATAATATAGTAGGTTTGTTTATGATTGGTGAAGTATCAACAGTTAACACCATAGCTGCTGATAATTAGCAAGAAAGTAACAAACCAATTCTTGAAAATTACATGCTGGACATCATCAACTGCAATGAAACTGGGTTGTTTTATAATTTGCAACCAGATCTGATGCTCGTGTTCAAAGGTGAAACTTATCTCAATGGGAAAAATCTAAAGAAATAGCTTGTAATGCAGATAGAGGTGCAAAAATTAAAACCACTCATTGTTGGCAAGCCCAGAAAGCCTTGATGTTTCAAAGGGACGAAACATCTTCCTTCAGGCTATAAGGCCAATAGAAATGCTTGGATGGCGGGAAAGCTTTTCCAAGTTGCTGGAGAGACAAATGCCTTCCCAAAACAAAAAAATTCTTCTACTATTGGACCAGTGCAAAGCAGACATTCAAACGGGCCTGGATTTTAAGTATGTGAATGTTCTATTTCTACCCACTAACACGATGAGTTACATGCAGGCCCTAGAGCTGAGCATTATTAATTGCACATAATGGTCATACCAAAAGCGGTTGGTTCAATATTTTCTCTGCAAGATTAAGAGGAACACACCTGTGACAGAGATCAAGAAATGGAATGTCCTGGATGCCATGAGAAACACAGTTTTTAATTGGAATGCTGTAGAGCCCATAATTATTACAAATTGCTTTGCAGAAGTTGGGTTTGCAAAAAAGAAATTTGGGATCGAAATAAAAATATTACACTGAACTTGGACGACTGGCTTGAGCTTAGGTATGAAATCACCGGCCTAACACATTTTGAAGATTTTGCTAATGATGATAACAAGGTAGCAACTTCCAGACAATATATGAGTTCAATAGATATTCTTCCAATGGATATTGAAGCACAGCAGCTTCTGGGAGTGAGAGAGAAGAGGAGAGCCTCCTTGAATATGCATGTCCTACCCGCAAGAAAACCTAAATAATTTGCTTGGTTATGTGTAAGGTATGGATTTTTCAGGTTTTACCCAATTTTTATCTGATTTTTACCCTCCGATTACCTTTTTTAAATTTCGGGTAAAACCCAAAAAAACCCAAAATTATTAGTTTTCTTTATACACAAATCTTTTTAGATTTAATCACAGAATTTCTATTATGGCGCTTGTAGGCACCTCATCACTTGAGTGCAGTCCATTTTACCCATCGAGGCACTATATGCTTTGTGGGCAAGGGCCTTGTGGCCCATTTTCAACACTTCACGACCTGCTATTGGGCCACAGCCAATACTTTGAAAAATCCTGTTCTAGAGTAAGGAGAAAATTCTCATTATCTGCCTCCCTTTTACAAATGCTTAGGCAAATTACTATGACTGTAATCATGTTTTCCTTTGAATGCAACTGAAGGGGAGTCAGTCTATGCCTCCTTTTATTTCTACATTACATATTTTTTAAGCATTGTAATGCTTATTCCTAGTATTCCTTCTTTGTCAAAATTATGCTGTAGTGTGTCCTAGTTTTGACAAGTGTCACAAAATATCTATTACTTGACTAAGATTTTAGTGATATTCGGAGTAGTTTTGTTTAAATGCTATAAGTAATGAACTTAACAGGTTTTGCTATTTTGAATGGTTAAAACCTACCCAAATCATCCAAAACATCATCTTGTTTCAAAAGGTCAGTGAGGTACACATCATTATTGGGAATAACAGCAGCAAAACATTTTGGCTTTGGCGGGCCTTCTACTCGAGGATTGGTTGTCATCATTGGGAATGTGTTGACCCAATCAAAATAGCCACGATCCAAAATTACTGGATACTGCTTCTTTGAGATATTTAAATCCCACTGTTAAATAAAACACAAAAATGTTGTTAAAATTTCATAGATAAAATTATGAATCATTCCATTGCTAGAAAGGATCATATTATTTTATAAATATAATGAACATTAATACACTGAATTTCTATTTTAATAGTGCACATTTAAAATACATTTAAAAAGTTTAAAAATATCATTGTCAAAGCAATAGACCCTTTTCATAAAAAATGACAGATAATTTTTAATTCTGTGCATGTGTGAAAGTAGGTGTGTGTGTGTATGTGCATGGATGCATGTGCACATATGCATTTAAAACTATAAGGAATAATGAAACCTAATATTTACTTATTTGTTAATATCCAAAAACAGCCATGTTTGGCCTTTTACATTAAAATATGACAACCAAATAAACGACAACATAACAACAAATGACATAATAATTAAAAAAGAAAAAGGACAACAGGACATGGGGTAAGATACGCTAGGGTCTGAGGTTACGTTTAAGATAGGTGTTTACAGTGTGGGATAAGGATAACAAGGCAATGGAGAGATGATTGGCAGTTACAGAGTTCAGGGCTGTGGGAATACAGTAGAATAAGGATCTCTGCAATATGGAAAGACGGAAATTGGCAAGGTGAAGGATGCTGAAGTTGCATGTAGGGCGAGGGGGAACATGAAGGGAAAAACAGGGTAAAAGTTCGTCGGAGCGATAATGGCCATTCATAATTGCATGAAGGAATGTCAGGTCGTCAATTAAGCACCTGTGAGGTAGGGAGAAAATACCTGAGGAGGATAGTATCTCATCTTAAAATAAATTCCTAAAAGAAGGAATACAGTGACAGACTACAGCAAGAAAGAAATTCATGGCTCATTTAAATTGGTTAAGGATGGTAGGGGATGCAGTGCACCAGATAGGAGAACAGAACTCAAGAATGGGTAGAATACAGCCGGAAAAGACATTTCAAAGCAAATAGGTCTAAAATTTTGGTAAATCTATAAATAAGCCCAACAATTGACAATGCTTTCACCGAGACTTTGCTTACATGTGTAGAAAATGTAAGTTTGGAGTCAAAAATCACATCTAGATCACTGTGAGAGGAAACAAGAGGTATGGGCTGTCGGGTGAGGTAATAGGTGGCAGAGAAGGGCTTGCATTTAAGAGTGAAGGACATAAGGGCAGACAAGGTCGGGTTGACTTGCCAATCAGAACACCATGCATCAAGGCAGCGTCGGCGTTATCATCTACATAAGGGCAAACAAAAGGGGCCCAAGGACACTCCCCTGCAGGACACCGGAAGAGACAGGGAGAGAAGAAGAGGAAACACCATCAATTACGACTCTTTGAGAGCGGGAAGAAAGTCAGAAAAAAGTGATAAAAGAGGGCTATGGATATTATATTGAGACTTAAGCTTATGCGGAAGAAGAGCATGTTTAACAGTATCGAAGACTTTGGAAAAGTCGATGTGGAAGATGTCGAGATGGGAAGAATGTTCAAAGGCAGAAGTAATGTGAAGGTGTAAAACAGAAAGATTAGTTAAACAAGAACTAACAGGAAGGAAACCATGTTCAAAAGGTGAGATATAAGGAAGTGTAAAAGACAAGACAATTGTGTATCATACACATGGCATTTGGTAAATTTCAGATTGCATTTTTGTAATTATTTACAGAGGTTTCAGTATAGGATGACACTTACAATGCAGCACAGCTTATTTACATAGCAGCCAATAAGATGTTGATTTTTGAAAAAGAAGCTGAATAAGAACATAAAATACATAACATGCTTATCTGAAAAAATCTAGTTCCTTTTGGTATGTGAAAAATAATCACTTACTATGGGCATACAAACTCATAAAAATTCAATGTTAAAATGGTTAATGAAAGAAATTTGTTTCATATAATATATTCCTAAATAAAAATTAAGTTTAACACTAGTTTTACCAGGCACCCCACCTACCTCCATTTACCAGAGCGGTCATTTTGACCGCTACTCGTTAAAGCGGTGCATTTCGGGCTTTTAAGATGCTCAATCATTTCAGACAGTTTACAGAGGAATGTTAAATGGCTTATTCTTCCTTTATTAAGTAGGAAACATGTAAAGCATCAAGAATTACAGAAACTTTACGGATATTACAAGTAATTATTAGAATATGATTCTTACGGAAAACAGAAAAGAAATGGAACAAAACGCATCTCCTAGACTAATTCTGGGCGCCGCACAAAGAAGATATTCACATTTTAGGTAAGTAAAATATTACATAAATGTGCACTAAGTGCTAGAAATGTTATCATATTCAAAAGAAATACATAAGTTGCAGAAACCATACAAGCTTGGCTTCCATTTTTTGGCTACATTTTCAAAAACTACTCTGCACACTTAACACAATCACGCACTCCTGTCACTTTTGCTGTGCACGTTCCATAGACAATGTTTTTGCATGTTTGACATTGGACTTTTGTTTTATTCTTGTTGCAGCGACCAACCTGGCATTGGTGGCGGCGAGAACTTTCTGCGCCCTCTTCTTCCATAGTAAGAGTAGGTAAAGGAGCTGCTAATTTCTGGGATGACGAATAACGCTTTGTTAGTTCCGAGCAATCTGCCTAATGACTTTCCTTCGAGGTATTTTTGCACCAGTGAGTTCCTTGTACAGAGTGTAGGCATTGAAGCCTGCAAGGTTGAGCACATTGAAAAATACGTGCACAGATAATCTACGACTCATGGATTTCACCATGTAATTGCGCACCATTTTGTCAACAGTCAACACCACGCTTATCTGTGTTGTAAAATGATATTGTGCCAGGAATTTTCTTTGAGTGATTCTCGTCTATGCCCACATCAGGATGAAGAGTGCTGAGAATGAGGATATTTTTGCTCACATTACAGATGTAAGAGTAATGTCGCTGTGCTTATAAAGGACCTACGTGTGGAGTGGATCATACGTAGAATTTACAGAGGAAGGGACTTCCCTTTTGCTTCGGTTGACTGTGCCTACAAGGCTTGTGCACTTCTCCTTCAACAGTTTTGCTAACTTCAGTGAGGTGAAGAAGTTATCACAAGTAACATTCCTTCCTCTGTTTATGTATGGGTTGATAAGATGCAAAACCATGTGTTCAGCAAGAGAACGATCAGTGGGTCGCGTCTTGTCTTTATCATGGTAAGGAAAACCATTAACAACATATTTAGTCTTGACATCAACAGCTAACCAGTATTTTATGCCCAACTTATCCAGCTTATTTGCCATGTACTGTGTAAATAGACATCTAGCTTTATAGGGAAAAAGCTGTCATCCACAGTGATATTCTCAGAGGGCATGTAACAAAGAATGCAATTACCAAAAGGTTTCTCCCAAATAACTGAAGCAAGTGCAAATTTGTCTGTTTGCAGCCATTCCTGCCATGTAACTTTTCACCAAAGTGAAGGAACCTCATTATTTGCAAGAAACGATTGTGTGGCATGGTTTGAGTGATAATCCCAGGACCCCATTCCCAGGACCACAAATCTAGAATGTTTGTGTCCGCTCCGTAAGACTCAAGAGCATACAAAATATCATTGAAGGTGCACCAATGCCATTCAGTCTCTCACTGGCATGTACGAACCTCTTGCATGACGTCACAGGCACATATGGATCTGCGGTCAGTTCGACAATACATCCCTCATTGTTGCATAAGAGAAAGTGTTTCATAGAGTATATTACAAAGCATTATACCCTCCGAAACCAATGTAATCTTCATCACTTACGCAAGTTCAGTTTCAACGGTCCAGTAAAAGTAGGTATGATATCCTAGAACACTGAAGGTGAGTAGGATACGTGGATTTTCATCAGTTTTTCGGAAAGTACATTAAAAATTAATAAAAGTCACAAAAATACAGGCATGAGCGATTGATGATAAGAAAATGGTGGCCAGCAGAAAAGGAGGAGTGGTCAAAATGACCACTCCGGTAAACCTAGTGTTAAAGGAGCACTTGAAATAAAGAAAAATTTTGAAACTGGATAAATATAACAAATATTAGAATAACACAAAATATTAAGAACAGATTTAGGTTTTATTCACCGATTAGTAGCAAAAGAAAAAAGCACCTTGGTCATAATTTCCTTGAGAACATAAATTGTGTTGTCTGGCTTCAAACTGGATAGTTCAGTATCCCAATCAATTAGAACAATTAAATCAACTTCAGTCCTTTTTCTCCAACCTCCGAGACTTTCATGAGGCAGTTTCACACCTAAAGATGATGGCGTCAATCTAGAAATAAAGACCAAGATTAAAAGTAAAAAAAATCGACCTTCGTAATATTTACACATCAAGTAGGATTCTGGTATAATTGAATTTAAAAACACTACAATAGTTTATTTGAGGGCCATTGGACAATAATTACAAGATCATGAGCAAGAAAGCCACAATGGATAAAAATGGGTGTGGGTTAAAGGGCCGACAAGAGCCGAAATGCTGACAAGACTGAAGGGCTGACCTAGGGCCTGACAAAAACTAAAGGGGCTGACAATACCCAAAAGGCCAACAACACCTAGGAGCTGACATATAGGGTATTGTCTTAACGATGATTATAGTTATTGCTGAAAAAGGGCGATCTGAGCCATGAAACTTGAAAATCAAAAACTTGGACGCAAGTCGATTGCCAGAGTATCCGAGTCCCATAACTTGAAATACGAAAACTTGGACACAAGCCGATTGCCAGAGAATTTGTAAATTACGGATAGTTGCCTTAATTTCATGGAAAATTATAAATATTCTGCTAGAACTCATGAAATTTATTATCTAATATGTACACATAGGATGCACGTGGTTTAAGTACTGTTGTCCTGGAGATCACGTTTGTTTATTAGGAGTTTAGATCTTGGTGTAAGGTGATTTTTTAAGCGCTTGCAGTATGCAAGCATGGACAACTCATAAAATAATTTCAAGAACAAAATATCTTTAGACTGGAATGCATCTTGGCTTTTAACATGGAAATCATCGGGAAAAATCATGATCTTTCAACAAATTTTCCTTTAACGAATGTTTTTCAGGAATGCATGTTGTTCGTTGAAAGAGAGATGCCTGTACTTCAATGGCTAATCAAGTCAGGGGGGGAGGAAGGAAAGCCAGAGGTCAGTCACTGCTGATGGGAGAATAATAAAACCAACAATACCAACCAACCTGACACATTTCACCAAAATTTACAACATGATTCAATAAAAACAGATATTTCACATCTCAATTTCAAATATATTTTTTCATAGAACTTCCTAATATGAGCCAATAAAGACAAATAGTTCAAAACTCAATTTCGAATTTGATTTTTCAATTCTAACATTTATATCTTAAATGACTAGTGGGTTTCTACTTGAATAACTTCAAATCATTAAAACCACAGAAAAAGTATTACATAATTATGAATTTTAATGTAATACCATAGTAAATTGATATTGTCAGCCTTTGGCTGTCGGCCCTTTTGTCTGGCTACCCATAAAATAATTGCCAAACATAATAAAATATAAACAGGCTAGATTGTCAAATCTAAGCGCCATATTTACCAATATATAAGGTGCCTTTTTCCATTGTTAAACATTCAAAACTTGAGTTATATCTCATAAAATACACAATCAAGGGTTAATTAGGTACTTTCAACTCAGAAATGTCAAAGTTGAAAAGGCTGTTATACATGTCTACACTGTCTATTACAAAATGTTTATCTAAGAATCTAATATATTATAACCACTATATCCCTGCCTGCCTGTGTCCAAAGCCTCGAGTGACGTCACCTCCCAGTATGAATGCAAATAAATTGAGAATGGTAGGTTCAATTTCGACGAATCATTCGCCTGAATACTCGGTGCGAACTCTTGCAGGTTTTATGAGTGAGTAGTCATCTCCCAAAAAGGAATGGATTCGATACCATGACCATACCATTTTTGCATTTGATTAACATGTAATCAGCTGGAATACTAAGCATAGACCTTTAGTCTTTGACATTTAAAAATATATTACGATCTAGACATTGACTCAAGATTTACACTATTTCACATAGAAAGAAATGAAGATTCTTATTCTTACTGTTGATTCTGTTCTTTAAGTCATTTACTCATACTTTAAATTTATATTCAATTTTCCCCGATTTTTCAACATTTCAAAAACCAAGTTGCTGGCATTGTTCACCTCGGATTTTTCTGATAACTAAAATTTTTCCATTTAAATTAAATTTAAAAAACATTATAACAGCAGTCTATAAGTAAAACAATAAGTTTAATCTTATGAGAACTATCTATAGAATAATTTAAAAACTAGAAATTAACATTAAATTATGGTACATAATGCATAAACAGCATAAGAAGTTATTGTATAAATTTTTTACCCTCTTTTGATAATATCCTGGGGCACATTTATTACAGTAGCCATATCACTTTTACTTTCAGATGTGGAGACTCTCAATGAGCCTCTCTTAAAAGACATATGAGATTTAGCAAAAGCATCTGCTGGACGAGTATCAATCACCAAAATAGAACATTCTCCTTCAGTAATTAGATGACCTAGTTCCAAACTGGATATTGATGAATCAAAATAATGTCTCACTGAAAATTAAATGTAAACAAAGGCAAAAATGAGTATGACAAATGGAAATATCAAATATATATTAATCTATTAAAAATTTCCCATTTCAGGTGATAAGCTTAGCGAAAAAATGAATTTACAGCTTCACTAGTTGAAATTCTTGTGTATGCAATAACATTAGAATAAAAATATCTGAAATCTATCTAATAGAATTCATGCTACAATAACAAAGTATGATGCTGATAAAACACATGGGAATTTTAAGCTTTACAGAGAAAAATTACAATTAAAATACAATACAATTACAATGATAATTGATCTCACATTATACTTTATTCATACACATCTTTCATAAATTTAAAATCTTTCTACATGTGCAACATTTTCACCATTGTAGGTGCAGCATCTTGTGCAAAAAATCCTGAATTATATTTCCAATCATGAAAATAAATGCAATTAAGAGAATAAATAAAAGAAGGATGCCATACACTTTACAAATAAATGTGATTTTTCCTTTAAATAAACATTTACAATTAACTGATGCAAACTCACCAAACTGGAAACAATGCCCAACATTCATGACTATAATTACAAGCACAAAATTATTAACTTCATGCTAAGGTGGAAATAAGGTCCTAGGCAAAGGGTGGCTAAATCTAAATTTCGGGGGTTCATCTTCTGAGGTTCAAAAGTCAGAAAACTCACTCAACCTTTACTAATAACTTTATGTACAGCATACAAAGCCGGCATTCAATGCAACCCAGAGAGAATGTACCTGAGAGGCTCAAATTACACTGTGTTGACCTATTCAGTATTGGAAAGTATTGCCACATCCCTAAAATATTGTAAATTTCTTTTTATGGAAGATTCAAACAGCTGCACTTGAAGGAAAAAGAGCTGCATGAAGCTTGCAAGCTGTGGTTTGGCAACCCCTATCCTAAGCAATGAAAGTTTTTCGAAAGTTTCTCATTCTCAAATGCCCTTGATTAAGTTGTAAAAATAATGCCATTTGAATTTCAGGCAAATTCGAATAAAACAATGAAGACCAAAATATAAGTTTTCCATTACTGACAAATACAGAACCAGAAATATCAAAAAACCTAATACACAGCAAGTTTCAAAGGAAGTGATATGGTAGTCCACTGTAAAAATCAGACATTGAATAACTCTATTAAGCTTTCCTAATTGAAATGATTACATAAAAAACAATCAATAAAGAGATTTCCCTCACCTTTAAAGGGAGTTTAATTCCTGAAAATGCCAACAATTATTAAACTGTAAAAGACAAATACATAAGGTTAAATGGAAAAAATGATTCAGTTCACACACCTTCAAGAATGAACTGTAGCATTGCTTTCTTCTTAATGCTGCCTTTTACCTTGTACGTCTCTTCTACTTGTATTTGCAAAATTAGAAGCCATAAAAATTTCAAATTATGAATATATTGTGGAAAAATATTTTAAAACACTGGTCCAAATATAGTGACACACACCTCTCATTGTAACTGCTGCACCCTTAGGAAATCAGATAATCAAATGAAAGATCACAAGAACTTCACACATCAACCACGGCAAAGTAGACTGCTACACTATAGCAAAAGATACCCAATGAAGTTGAAAATTGCAAGGATCCAAATGCCCAATTTACTTAAAGAGGGCTTTTACTTCCATGGCCAAAAAGAGAGAAATTGCTCTTACAAGAGAATAAACATCCTAAGGTTGATGTGCACTATTTACTGCACGAGTTTATAGAACAATATAAACACCAACTGTGATCTGTAACCAAATTACATAAGTGACAGGCCTTCACAAAGATATTTTTGGGACGGTGATCGAAATCTCTTGATAAAAGAAAAGATGAAAGGCTAAAATTCATGGTAATCACTTTGGTATCTTTTCAATCCTCCAATCCTCTAACAAACATCGCATTTTCCAATTATGTTGAAAAGGCAAAAAGGATTTTTAAAACTAACTCCAAGTACGAGCATAAATTATTTAACCCTAAACAGGGAATACCTTGTATTTTAATAATTACTGTTTGATTTTATTTAAATCTTTAAAATCTGTTTAGCAAAATTTATTATCTGCATAGCTTGAACTTTCTTTCTCTGACATTTTAACTAAGAAAGAGTAAAACTTGATGATCTGAAAAAAAACTTGATGCTCTGAAGGCAAAACTGGTCACAACTGTGAAAACCATCAATAAATAAAACTGCAAATAGAAAGGATGACCTGTACATGTTTGACTAATTGCTTACAAAAAAATTGGCACTAATATTTTTCATATTGTGTAACTTTTGTGATGACTGGCAATATAAAATAGGCTTCACTGGGTAAATATCACATCTCCTGTGTGTACTTGTCAGAACATTGCTATAATTATAAAAGAAGTAAATCAATATATCAGCAATAAATATTTTGATGGTATACCTGATGAGCCATTTGATAAGTCCTTGTTAATACTTTCAGTTTTATCTCTATTTTCCACCAATGGTTTAGGATATGCCTCAGATTTTCGCAATGATGTATCTTTGTTCTCCTTAAGTTTTGAATACCTGGTGATAACAGAAAACTTTATCAATGAGCCAAGTTAGCCAAAATGTATCACTTAAACTATAATACCATTATAAATAGCTGCTTCTTAAATATATAGGATATATATATGAGGCGCGGCTATTAAGTTTCCAGATTTATTTTTTTTTATTTTTTTTATTTTTACAAATTATTTACAATCATCCCCTTCAAAGTACTCTCCTCTAGAACTTATACATTTATGCCAACGATGCTGCCATTGTTGGAAACAGCGGTAGAAATCTTCTTTCGAGATGTCTTGCAGAGCCTGCTTAACTTTCGTTTAATGTCAGTGATGCTTTCTAATCTGTGACCTTTTAAAAAGCTTTTGAACTTAGGAAATAGCTAGAAGTCACTTGGGACTAAATCGGGTGAATACAGCAGGTGGTCTATTACAGTGACCTGTTTGCTGGCTAAAAACTCCCGGACAGAGAGCTGTGTGAGTCAGTGCATTGTTGTGATGATGGATCCATGACTTCTCCTTCCACAAGTCTCTCCTTCAGAATTAATCTAACAGTTTCTTTATCCAAATGCAAATCTTCAGCAATCATTCTGATTGTTCGACGTCTGTCTAAATGCACCAAATCGGTAACTTTCGAACCATTTCTGGGTGTCCCTTTGGTAACTGGTGCTCCACAACGCTGATCATCATTGACGTCTCCTCTGCCCTATTTAAACCTCTAATGCTACAAAAATACTTGCACTCTTGTCATGGTGTTATTACCATAAGCTCTTCTTGACAATACAAGCGTTTGAGTTGCAGAAACGTCCAGTTTAATACAAAATTTGATGTTAATTCTCTGCTCAAGATTACGCTCCGTTTTCAATCCGTTGGCGAACACAAACACAGCCAAATTAAAAGAGCCAGAGCTGACAGCGCACTGATCGGAACATGCTGAAACTTGTCCACTTAGTCATTGAGGTTCCACTCCACTCCCTCATCTCACTCCACTCCTTTCATTACAATTTGAGCAATAAGTTCTGTCAGGAAACTTAATAGCCATATCTCATATATCATATAAAACCTAAGGTACTTATAGAAGTGCTACAGAGCTGATTTCATTTTTACTCCCTTTTTAAAAATAAATTTTCAAGTTTTCATTCTAATTTTGGCTAGAAAATTGATTTCATACATATCACATATATTTATTGTTTCAGTATTTTCAGTAAAGTCCCGATTATCCATGTCAATCAGGACTTGGGTAGGCACAGATAACTGAATAACATGGATAATCCGCATTTTAGGTAAAATTTTGTATAACATCTGTTTGATAGTGTACAAATATATTATGTAAAAACAGCCTGCCCGTCATAAATAAGACTATCAACTGAACCAAAAACTGTAATTAGGATGGAATAAATTAACAGAAAATTAAAATTTGGTTTTTGCAGTGACTATTCTTTCTAACCAACAAATAATCATTATTCCTGAATATGAAAAATATGGAACAATAAGATACAAATGTTAATAAAGCATTCACTCATCCATAGAATAACATAATATCAGTGTGAAATTAAGATGGTCCTTGGTTTATAAGAATCTTTGTAAAATAAAAGAGAAAACTTCATTTTGAATAAAAATGGTAGGCAAAATGGTTGATGTGACATTTTTCGACAAAGAATTATGTCAACTTCCTTTCTTTTGCTGAAAAAACTTTTGTTTGATCAGTGATCGCTTAATAAATATGTAGTGGACCAAGACAGACACTGTCCAGGTTTTGAAAATAGTTAATTTTATCTTTCAAAAATGAACCTGATTCAATGCAATGAAAGTCATTCACTGTAATTTTACCTTCCACCTGCCACACTAGAGTTGCACTAATGCTTCTCTCTATCCTATTACTTATTGGTACCAATCAAGCTATGAAAAGATACACAAGTCTTGAATCTTCACAGCAACTGACACCACCTCCTCATGTGTGAAGTATATTTGTAACGTTTTAACATATCCACTGTTTAAATATTTAAATTACTGCTCAAATTTGATATTATTTCTGGGATGTGATTTTTTTGTTTCATCTGAAAAAAATATTTTGAATAAGCAGTTCTGCATTTTATTACATTATTAACTACAAGTTTGAATGAACTGGCAGAAACCAGCAGAATGACACCACTGATTTTAAGTTATGTTTTCCAAGAGAAAAACTATAACTTATAGGTTTGGAAATACATGTATACCTACAATGGCTGTTAATGTATATCTCCTCATTCATGCCAATGGACATCTCACCCCTTCAAAGCGCTCCACCACCAATCAACTTATTTACCATTAACAATAAAATAATATATTCCTCCTCACCATTATTTCAAGTTTCTTAGTCACTTCCCCACTTCCATCTCTTTTCCTCTCTAACCTTCAAATCAGAACCAACACAAATATGCACATATCTCCACGGTAATGGTATCTCATAATAGAACCTGAGTTATATATTTCAGCAGAAAATATAGCATTTCTTTCTCCATGTTTCAGAATTATTTATGAATTTAATATAAAATAATGCTTGAGCTGACAGTTTCACAAGTTGCATCCATATTAGATGCTAAAAATACTTACTTGAAAAGGGGATGATTTTTCCATGTGAATGCCAAAAAATACTGTGAACTCAAAAGCCATAAGTATACCTACCATCAAAAATAAGTAACGATTTATGACATAATGAGGTACATTGATATTTATGATTTCTGGAAACTGTGAAAACTAACGAACAACCACAACTAAATCTTAGAAGAATAAATTTCGAAAATATGGAAAAATATTGCATAAAAATTTTCTATGAAATAGACCAAGGGTCTTCAAGTTTTTTTTATTATGTATCCCTTTGAGCATTTTCAAATAGTCAAAGAAAAGTATTATCTCTCTATGACAGCCAAGTGAAGTAGTGCAATAAACACACACATGAAACAATAGACTTGAAATACTTAAGCTCCAAATCCTACTTAATTAGAATAGTAGCAAAAAGATAAACCCAAGAGAATTTTATACCTTATGCTCAAGCTTTTCTGAAGTTCCTCAAGTGTATCCATTGCACTGATCACATTACCTCCTCCAAACATTTCCTCGAATTCCTTTTCTGTCACTCCTTTCATTTTCTGGACGTGTAACGCAATCTTTTGGATGGAAAATTTTGTCGTATTCAATTGAATCCAATTATGCATTTAATGAATTAATGCCCTCATTAAATAATATAAATTTACTTACCTCTACAAACTTCATATGCATTACATAGCTTTTTTCTTCATCTCCTTCCAACAGACACGTCTTTGCACTTTCACGTAATTGCCTGGCAGAATTTTCTAACCTTGGAATTTCAGTTAAAGATTAACATTATACTGAGATAACAAAAAAATAATACAGTTTCCATTAATTAATACCTGAATGGTTGACAAACACGAGAAACATGTTAAATACATAATTGGATAAGCATAAACAGATTACACTGGTAACTCAAAACATTCGACTTTATCAAACCAAAATTGATATATCCCAGAAGACAGTTAGAAGCACATGCACTGACACGCAAAATAATCGCGAGGATATAAATTTATCTATCAATAACGTACAAAATATTTACTAACTGTTTCAGTTTAACATTATTTAACGGCCTTATTTTTGTTTTATCGATAAGTTCAGCCATCGACTTAGCCACATAGAGATCCTTTACCACCTTTCCCGGCATTTTAAATAATAATATAGCGTAGACAAACAACAGTACAATAATCAATCTTTCTCAATGTCATTCCTCTCTCAAACAGCAGAACTCAATTCAGCGATTCGGCGATTCAGCCATTATCTTGTTTTTGTAGGTAAGAGACATCTATTGAAAGGATTCTTAAATGCGTATATAATTTAATTTGAATAGACTAATCCCTTTGTAACCTTAACGGAATTTCTTCGGTAGTTTAATTAACCCCACTTTTGTTAGATATAACAGCTCTAAACTTGTCTAATGTATTAACATAAATATACATATAAGTAAAAAGTTTAAAAAATAAATTCATTTAAAAGAAAACGGATTAAGATGTTAAGTTACACTTCTGCATAATAAAGTCTATTTATCGCATTCAATTAGGGTTACCATATTTTTAATCTTACTTCCCGGACAACAAGAACAAAAATCCGAGCAAAACCCGGACATTAAAAAAATTATCTTTTCAAGCAAAAAAATTGTACTGTGGTGTTATATCAATAAAGGAAATATAATTAAATATTATTCAAGTTAATTTTCGAACGAAATGTTTTTATTACTTAAACAATTATGCATAAAAACAAAATGCAACAATATTTATAATTTCATAGGTTATTATGACTTGTTATCCGAAACAATAATTCTGACGATGCAGACTAAATATGTAAATAATATATAGGAATATACAACTTTTTATACATGTCTTGAATAATATATACAAAAATATAAACTCTAAACCTAAGTTTGTTAATTAACTTGGAAATAAAATTTAAACTGATTATTAAGGAATAATAATATGACAAATTATATTATTACCGCGGTTTGCGGAACGACTTATGTACAAATTTAAAGCAAAATGATCGAGTAAAGCGTCAAAAATGATATTTAACATTCACGATATAATTAGAGATAAAACGTTAAAATCACAAGCTGCAATCATCATCATCATGTTGCTGTCCGAAGACAGGTTTCATATTTCCCAAAAATTAACGTAAATAACTTTTAAAAAGTACAATAGAAGGAAATATTCAAATTCCGGACATGTGTTAAAATCCCGCTCGGACGTCCCCGAACCCCCTAAAAAGGAGGACATGTCCGGGAAAAACCGGACGTCTGGTAACTCTACATTCAATGCTACTATGTACTGTGTTTCTGCTAGCGTAATAATGCGGCATCAGTTATTTCACAATTCAACTACGTATAATAGTTCTCAGTTAACAAAAATAAATTAAATCGATCGAAAATTTCTTATCACCATGTATGCGTGAACATCGAAGTTCATAACGTTATAATAATATCTAGTGCAACCCAGGTCAAAATATCTTCGGACATAATGTCCCGGACAATGTGTCCCCAGACAAAATGTCCCCAAACGCAATGTAGGACAAAATGTCCCCACGCACCGGAATAAATATTAATTATTCCCTCTCAGATGTTGATATACTGTTCAAAATCAGTCAGTTGATTAATTATAACGGCTTTAACAATTTTCTGTATTTATTTTGTTCTGTAAAGTAAATCAGTAACATTACCCTCCATGTAGACGTTTCTACATTTAACGTGTTTTTAACAAACATCCCGACTAGCAAGAAATTTGAATATCCTGGAGTCGAATCCGGGTCCTTTATGGAGATCTTTTTATCGTCATTAACCTAAATGCGTGATTGAAGTAGTCCTTTCAAATTTCTTACTAGTCGGGATGTTTGTTAAAAACACCTTAAATGTAGAAACGTCTACATGGAGGGTAATGTTACTGATTTACTTTACAGAACAAAATAAATACCGAAAACTCTTAAAGCCGTTATAATTAATCATCTGACTGATTTTGAACAGTATATCAACATCTGAGAGGGAATAATTAATATTTATTCCGGTGCGTGGGGACATTTTGTCCTACCAGATTTGCTGGAACAAATGGATTTGTGATCTAAACAAAACTAGAATAAATTTTTAGTGTGCCAAGAATAAGGAAAAAAATTGTTGGTATTTTTTATTTATTTGAATGCACCTTCAGAAATATATACATAGGTATTAATTATTAATGAATAAAAAATAAAACAATAATAGTAAAAAAAGCAATGGGAAAAATTCTGTTTGTGTCCATTATTAAAAAGAATCACAAATTATCACAATGAAATTCAAAAATATAAGTAATATGTAGAAAATGTTCTTTTATAAACGAAATCGTCACTCAAAATGTACCATTGTTTTAAACTCATCTATTACAGCATCGACATTGGCTTACTCTAATTTTCAATATAACGCATATTATGAAAACATCATCACTTATATTTTTTTCTGTGTGTAAGATTTTACTGTATCCAAAACATTAATTGCATCAGGCACTGTGATTGAGGGTAACATAAATAATTTGAATTCTAATGTAATATTGAAAGCACCAACACAATGATTAAATTTGAGATATCAACTGTAAACAGGAGCAGATAGGTTTGTTTTCTCTAGGAATATCAGGGATCACAACAGGAGAAGCAACCCTGATAGAAGTGACAATAGGGACTGCACTGCACCCCCTCAATATTCAATGGTGTTACTTTCGATATGGACTGAAATGCTTGCACCAACTACTTGTCATCATCATAGGTAGTCTGTCCGTAGACAGGTCCGTGATTATTCTTGGTTAAACCTGGTTCTCCATATACTCCTATTTTCCGCTGTCCTCTTTATATCTTGATAACTCTCTTTCCCTTTCAAATCGTCTATCAGCTGAAACCATTTCCTACCTCTTTCCCTTTTCCCATCTAGTTTTCCTTCTAACACATCTTTAATCATACTCTCTCTCCTCAGGTAATGTCCAACCCAGTTAGCCTTCCTCTTTCTGATAGTCTGTATAATCATTCGCTTCTCTCCTATTCTTCGTAGCACTTCATCGTTTTTCATCCTATCTGTCCATTTTATCTTCAGCATTCTCCTCCAAGACCACATTTCAAAGCTTTCCAAGTATTTGATGTCATTTTTCCTTAGCGTCCATGTTTCTGCCCCATACAATGCTATACTCCATACGTAGCATTTTATCAACTTCTTGCGTATATCTTCCATTATATTACCTGTAAGTAGTTGTTTCTTTCTCCTGAAAGCCGCTTTTGCTTTTCCTATTCTAGTTTTGATCTCATCCGTACATTTTCCTTCTCTTGTTATGATGCTTCCAAGGTATTTATAGTCTGAAACTTGTTCTAAAGGCTTTCCTCCAATACCTATGTTCAGATTCCCTTCTTTGCCTGAATTGAATGACATTGGATTTTTCTGTATTTATTTCCATACCGTATTTTCTACCTGTTATCACTAGTCTATCATTTTTTGTAGCTCCTCTTCCTTTCTTGCTAGAAGTACTTGATCATCTGCGTATTTTACTGTTCTTATAATCCTTCCTCCAATTTTGAAATCCCCTGTGCCTTCTAAAGCTTCTTGCATTAGACTTTCTCCATATATATTGAATAGGGTTGGCGATAGGCAGCAGCCTTGTCTTATTCCTCTACCGATATTTATTCCGCAGGTGTCCACATTCTCAAACCTGACCTTTACAACTTGATTCTCATATAGATTCCTAATCAGTCTCCTGTCTTTCCAGTCTACACCTATATCCTTTAATATCTTCATCAACTTTACCCAATTTACTCTATCAAAGGCCTTCTGCCAGTCTACGAAACATGCGCAGATATCTTGACTGTATTCTATTGCCCTTTCTGATATGATTCTAACTACTCCTATAGCATCTCTAGTTCCTCGTCCTTTTCTGAAACCGAATTGATCTTCCCCTATTATTTCTTTTGCCTTTTTCTCCAGCCTTTTATTAAGAATCCTCGTGATTATCTTCGATGTGTGTGACAGAAGGCTTATCGTTCTGTAATCTTTACACTGCATTGCCTTTGGCCTCTTCTTTAGAGGGATCATTGTTACTTCTAGGAAATCCTGAGGCCACTCTCCCGTGTCGTAAATCTTATTAATTAATTTCGTGATCGCTGTTAGTCCTTCTAATCCTATGACTTTAAGTATCTCAGCCGGTATTCCATCGCTGCCCGTGGCTTTCCCCTTCTTTAGTTCCACTATCGCTTTTTCTACTTCGCTCTCCATAATACTTGGTCCTAAGTTGTCTTCTTCAATGTTTTCCTCATTTTCCAGTTCTATTTTTGCCGCTCCTGCCTGTTTGCTGTATAATTCCTTAATGTATTCTTCCCATACCTGTGCTATATCCTTTGTTTCTGAGACTATCTTCCCATCCGTATTCATAATTCCTTTACCACAAATTCCATTAGACTTCTTATCTTCTAATTCCAGTGCCCTAGCGTACATCATATCGTACCGTCCTAATTTCTCCATTTGTTCTATTTCATCACATTTTCCTTTTATCCAATTTTCTCTAGCTTTATATGTTACCCTTCTCAACTCATTGTTTATATGCCTATAGTTGGCTCTACCTTCTTCACTGTTAACGTTTTTCCATTTTCGTCTCTAATTCATTTTCTCCAGCATTTCCTTCGTGATCCATGGTTTTCTGATTTTCTTCTCTTGTTTTCCAATCTCTTTATCCAAGGTATCCTTGGTACTGGTTTTAATTTCATCCCATTCTATATCAACGGTCTTCGGTTTGTTTTCCAACTTTCTTAGGTTATCTTCCAACTTCATGCTGACTACATCCTGCCTTTCTTTCAGTTTTTCTAGGTCCCAGGTCTGCCTTTCTGTTCTCGTTTTTCTTATTTGTTTGAGCTTTGTACTCACGTCAACTATTAGAAGGCTGTGATCTGAATCAATGTCTGCTCCTTGCAATGCCTTGGCGTTCTTTATGCTGTTCCTGAATCATTGTTTTACAAGGATGTAATCTATTTGGCATCTCATCCTATCTCCTGGGCTTTTCCATGTGTATAACCTTCGTTTATGGTTTTTGAACCATGTATTAGTCACTACAAGGTCATTATTGATGCAAAATTCTACGAGTTTCTCCCCTCCTCGATTTCTCTTCCCAAGTCCGTATTGCCCGACAACATTTTCTTCCTGTCCTTCTCCGACTATGCTGTTCCAATCTCCCATTATTATGCAGTTTACCTTTTCTCTTCCAGCTTCTTCGTAAATTTCATTAATTTGCTCATAGATCTCATCTATTTCTTCATCGTCATGAGCTGACGTTGGCATATATACCTGGATTATCAACATGTCCACTGGGACTGCTTTTAACTTTATTGCCATCAGTCTATCGTTGGTTGCTATTATCTTTGTCACGCTTTTCATCATATCTTTAGCTACTCCCCTTTCCCCACTATTTCCTCCAGAATAAACTACCGTGAATTCTTCCGAGTCGAACTGTCCTTCTCCCTCCCATCTAGTTTTGCTTAGCCCTATAACGTCAACTCTATTTCTTCTCATTTCTTCTTTCAAGTTCTCTAGCTTTCCTGCCTTCCTCATAGTTCTTACGTTCCAAGTCCCTATTCGTAATTTACTTTCAACAAATGTTTTCCTCAAGGCAGTCCCCGCCCGGAGATCCGATTGGGGGACTATTTTACCTCCGGGTTGTTTTACCTCGAGAGAACTCATATTGTCCAACCATATAATCTTTACTAGGGATCGTAATGTGGTAGTTTCCCTCTTGCTTTCCACATCGCAGTACTGTAGCCGTTCAAATCGTCCTGATCACGCCTACAGCTGTATTGGATATAGACCCAACCAACATCACTTGTTTTCGGCTCTATACCATACTGACAGTACTGCTGCCTACTGCCAGGCACTGATAATAGGTTTTTTATTGTTGTTTTTTTTATAAAACCTCCATTCGAGGGGTTTGAACCCCCCAACCTTGCAATAGAAAGCCGGCACGCTAACCAATACACCACCAGTGCATACTTGTATATACCGTATATACTCGTGTATAAGTCTAGGTATTAAGACCAAATTTTTAGCTAAAGACTTGGGGATCTACTTATACATGAGTAATATTTTTGATAGATACCCATGACTTTATTTGCCTTGTGGTTATTAAAATTTGATGGAATTTACACTCTTGTTTTACTTTAATAGTATCAATAACTATCAAATATTTAAATAGTGATGTATATGAAAGAATAAATTACTATATAATTTGGTTATCCTAAGTCGATCTCTGATGCTTTGCATTCTCCGAGGGGTAGGTTCCTCCATTCCTCTTCCAAAAACATGCAAAACATGGATTTCCTAGGACCACGTAATACCTCTTTCCACCGCTTTATCGTCAATTTCAGCGACACCTGCCCTCTGCAGTCCAATGTCAGTTTTGTTCCCTGTTCTCCTTTACAGAGATAGCTTTTGAATGAGCACTGTGATGAAATACTAAGTATAACCCAAGTGATTTGATCTATTACAAAGGCATATACAATGTAACGACTTTTGATGCTATGCAGTGGCACTGGAGGAAACATCAGACTTCTTCGCTGCTACTTTGACACAACGTAGTTATATCAGACTAAAGGGAACTTAACGTGTAAATTAATGGATCAACATTTATTGAATACAAAAAATTTCATTCTATTACGCCTGAAAATCTGTAGTCAACTTATACATGAGATATACCAAAAAAATAAAATATTTTACAAAAAAGTCAGAGGTCCACCTATAGACAAGATCGACTTATACACAAGTATATCTATTATAAATAGCTGCTTCTTATGGAGGATATATATAGGACTGGCGTTGCTCGAGTGACAAATTTGTTGACTGTATTTATTATCAAATAATCATAATAAACAGTCGATGGAATCAATTTTAAAATATAGTTATTTCGCTTGAATTGATCTCCAGTGGAAGAAACTGCATCATATTAAGTGATCATGAATCTCAAAAACATTAAAAACTTGGGCAGAAATTGCAAGAATGTTAGAGAACGAAAGCACTTAAAATTTCACATTAAAACTGTCTTCCACTTACCTTTTGAAACAATTAGCCAGATATATAGTTTTTTTGGTGATTGTCCTTTGAATAACCTTAGTGTTCTTTCTTCCCTACTTTAGTTTATATTAGGTATTTATTATTTCTTTTCATTATTATTAGGTATATATTATTTCTTTTAATTATTATTAGGTATAAATTATTTCTTTTAGTTAATATTAGGTATAAGGTATTGTTTATAATGGTTATCACGTAGATTGTTAATTCAACAATATGCTCATTCCAGTGTTATTTAAATGGGGCACCTTTTAATGGTATGGTATATACAGCATTATAAATACCTGCTTCTTATATGATATAGCATATATCACGTAAAACCTAAGATACTTCTAAAGGTGCTACAGAGATGATATTTGACATGAAGATATGTCATTGGGTACAACCTTGGGGAAAAATCCAAAATTCCTGAAAAAATTATATTTAAGGGGTATTTTTGGCGCCAATGTTCAATTTTAAAAACCCATAAAAGATTGAAAACGGTGCAGGGTTATATAAAATGGCTTTTTAAAATTATTTGTAATTAAGTTACAACATTAAGGCATGCACCTTACAGTGGATGAAAGAATGATTTTTCTTGAAGATAAATATAATTGGGAGTGAGCTTCACAGCACACATTCAATAATAAAAGATAAAAAAAATTACGAGTTTATTGATTTTCAAAAATAAAAGCCACCATTTAAATCAGGATAGTGGCCCCATTCCATCACTGCTGTATGCACTTTCTGATGGAAAGATGTGAACTTGGGTTTCTCTGTGTTGCTTCCTTTACGTTGTTTTTCTTTCGTGTCCTTGCTTAAGTTGATGCCCCCCCATCTCCCACTCCTTTCACTTTTCCTATACCTTGGTTAACCGTCTTCTTCCCTCCCCCATTATCCTCCCTTCCCCCTTTTTTCTCCTCCTTTGGTACCATATATAATGCACCGGGCTTCCCATCCTGCGCATTACTTTACCTTCAAGACTCTGAAGAGGGCTACTTGGTAGTCGAAATACACGTATCAGTTCATACTCCCTTTCCTCAAATCAGCTTCACCGATTCTTTGTTTTATTTTGATTTTATTTATTTTTTATGTTTCATGCTCTCTTCTTGCATTTTAACTTATGACAAGGGTCACTGCACCCCCCTTTTCTCGCATACCCGATATTTTTAAACACATTTAATTATTCTTCTCAATCAGCTTCACAGAGGTTTTATTATTTTTTATTTTTTTTTGACCTCGGTTTGTTTTGGATTTTTTATCTATGACATACCAAATCTGTGTGAATGTTGAGTGTGTTTGGAGGTCCCTGGTGCGGAGGAGTCTCCCGTAAACCTTGGTTGGCTGACCTGCTGTCCCTGGCACTGGACCTAAAAAAGCCCCAAAACAGCAGTTGGAGTGTCTGGCTGTATGGGTGAGGTTTTTATGTTTTCAATTTTTAATCTTTTAATTTTTAAAATTTTTTTCTCCCCTTCCTTTATCTTAGTGGAATGCCTCAATTTTATTATTTTATTATGGCATTTGGAGATTTTTTTTACCTTTTATCATTGAAGACAAAGTTCAACAATGAAAAATATTAACTACCATAGCAATGACTACAATGCATTTTAATTGCAATTGATTTTCCATACTTCAATAGCATTGATTTAATGCTTAGATTGCATTATACTCCATTTGATTTCAGCCAACAACATATGCATATGATAACATGATAATTTTAAATTATTTTTTTATCTGGATACACTAAAAGGCATACATGATGATGCCATAATCCCAAAAAACAAAATACCTATCCTAATTTCTACATATATTTTAGTGTAACATATAGGCTATTGACTTAATGATGATTATAGTTATAATTTTAATAAATCATTGCAGGTAATAACCCAAATTACAGCATAAGATAGAACAACAGTACATGTATAATACATATGTAATAATGCATACCTGATTCATAAATGTTCTAGTATATACATAAGTAAAACATACCTAATTTAAATAATGCGTACAATATATACTTCATAACTTGCATAAAATATAACCAGAACACACAATTACTACATAGACTCAGGGATTGCCTTGATTTGTTTAACAGTAGTTTCAAAAATGTCTAAAGAATTATGAGATAAAAACAAATTACCTAAACGTTGATGGCAGTTTATTGGTGAGTTGTATATATAGTTTGTAGTACAGGCATTGTTAAAAAATATATCAGTGGATCTAGTATTATAAGACGGTATGCGAAACTGAATTATTGATAATAGATCGGGGCAGTCATAAGTGGAATTTACTATTTTTAGTAATGTTACAATATCAGAGATTTATTGACGGAAATGTAGTGTTTTTAAGTTGAGACTAGAAAGATGGTGTTGATAATTTATGTCAGATGTGCAATACCCGAGTTTGAAATTAATCAGCCTTAAAAACTTGTGCTGAACTTTCTCAATTGGGTGAGAATGGCTTTGGTAATATGGTGACCACACAGGTAAAGCATATTCTAAATGGGGTCTTACCAGGGAACAATACTGTATCTTTAAAGAAGTGGCATTTCGGAACATGCTAGTATTCCTTGAAATAAATCCAAGCATTTGTAATCCCTTCTTTACAACAGAATTAATATGGCTAGAAAACATAAATAAAGAACCAAAGCACACACCTAAATCCCTAATTTCGTTAACTCTGTTATCATTATCTATTATCATTTATAAAATAAAGTTCTTAAACAGGATATTTGCATTTATAAAAGGTGATGACATTACATTTAGAGATATTCAACTGCATTTGTTGTCAGTACACCATCTGAATAAGTTATTCATAGCCAATTGTAAAATATCACAATCACTAGAGGAATGTACCGTTTTATTTTATTTTATTTATTTTTAAGTCATCTGCAAAGAGAAGTATATTTACGTTTTGCACATAATTAACTATATCATTAACAAAGATGTTAAATAATAATGGCCACAAATGGGAGCCCTGGGGGACTCCTGATGTCACATCAAATGCATATGAAGAAAAGGATTTAAGTTTAACATATTGATGTCTACCAACTAAATAACTATGTAGCCAAGACAACATAGTAGGTACCACTGATGCCTACAGTTTCTAATTTATTAATCAACAAGCCATGGTCTACTGTACCAAAAGCCTTACTAAAATCCATATAAACAGCATTGACTTGCAAATTATTATTTAAAGCACTATAAATATTTTCCTCATAAACTAATAAATTGGTGACAGTGGAATGATTTCCCATAAACCCATGTTGTTGATCAATGATAATTTTTTTAAAAAGTGGAGTTAGCATATCAAGAACTAAGTTTTCAAACAATTTAGAAAGACATGATTGAATAGATAAAGGTTGATAATTAGTAATATCAGATTTTTTGCCTTTTTGATAAATTGGAACGATGTGACTTATTTTCCAATAGCTTGGGTAGACACCTGAAGAAAGTGACAGATTAAAAAGTATGAGTAGTGGAAAACATAATACACTAAAACATTCTTTAATCAAATTTGGAGGAATGTTGTCAGGACCTGGACCTTTTTTAATGTCAACAGATTTTAACTTTTTCAAAATATCATCAGAGGACACCTTGCATATACTTATATGTGCAGTATTATCTTCTCGAAAATTCAAATCATTGTTCATATCAGAGTTTGAGTTGTAAACACTACTAAAATATTTGGCAAAAAGATTTGCTATAGCTTGTCCATCTTGAGCTACTTCGGATTCTAAATACATTTGATTAGGAAGCAAGTTGTCTTTCCTCAAAGAATTAACATGATTCCAAAAATGTTTGATGTTAGAATGCAATAAGAAGTCAATATTATCAATATGATCCTGATAACTATGTTTAGACAGATCTTTACATCTGACACATAGCAAGGAAAAAGTCTTATAATCAGAAACAGATCTAGACAATTTAAACTTCTTATGGGCTTGTTTCTTCTCATATATTAATTATCTCAGTTCAGAATTGAACCAGCTTGGAAAGGACTTATTTTTTAATTTAATTTTAGGAACATATCTTTCAATTGCACAACCCAATATATCATAAAAGTAATTCACAGCAATATTTGTATCCTGTATAATCAGCACATTCCAGTCAATAAGAGATAGATAGTTGGACATACCTCTATAGTCACCTTTGGGAAAATTATATGATATTGAGTCATATTTGATGAAGTCAAGATTAGTTTTGATCATAAAATCACAGTCAAGGGGTGGGTGCTGAGGATCAGGTCCTATGAGAGACTCACAACTGAACAGTGCTGAATGTTGGTGAGCACTAGATCCAGGCATTTGCCATTTATGTTGTACACATTGTTAATCTGTGATAAACTTAGGTAGCTGACAGTGTTCACCTAAGGTCTACTATGGTCGATCTGGCATGAGCCATGAAACTTGAAAATCAAAAACTTGGACAAGAGCCGATTGCCAGAGAATTTATAAATTCCAGATATATGCCTTAATTTCGCAGAAAATGAAAACTATTGTCTTATTTATATGGGCTCTGCATAGTTCAAATGCTGTCATGTTGGTTTATTTATGAGTTTTGATCTTGGTGTATTGGGATTTTTTAAGTGCTTGCAGTATGCAATCACCGAAAACTCATATAGTATAAGGATTGAGATGAGTAACAATGACACGATCGGCAAGGCAACATATCATTACATTTTTCCAATAAATATGATTTAAACATATTATTTGTGCGATTTAGAACCGTAGGCAAAATGTGACAATAAGTATAAGAAACGATATTAATTTTCTTTAAAACGGTCCTGGTCTGAAGATTGTTGGTCCATTCTTTCTAATTTTAATTTTCAAAAATGTAAAAGCCTGTAAATTGAAAAATGGATTTTTACATGTTATCTTATGAGAAATATAGATTATCAACTGGAGTCAAACCCAGGTCTTTTTGGGGATTTTTTTTCGTCGTTGCCTCGTGATATCTGAATGAAGCATTCCTGCCAAATTTCAGTCTTCTACCTAGTTGAGATATTTGTCAAAACACATTAAAAATATCATCGTTCAAGTGCACCAGGACATCATACCAGGATCTTATGCCTTCAGCAAATTATGCATAGATAATGTATATTTTAAAGTCTTTGCGACAAATCACTACTAATTATTCCATTTAGGAGATGAGTGTCTTCATTAGTGTTGGTATGTATTGCAGTGGCGTAACTAGGTAACTGGGCACCAAATTTGGGGGGTACCATTTTTATGGTTAAAAAATGCAAAAATTCCACTTCCCATTTATGACAATCCCATTTATCTCACTTCACATTTATGTGTAGGTATGTGTAATTGTAGGAAAGAGTCAGGTGATGGTGTGCTGCAGAGAAGAGCAACAGCACCAGTTTGTTTGGGAGAGGTTGGAGGAAGTGAGTGGTTTCAAATACGTAGGGTTGCATGTGTCAGCAAAAGAAGAAATGTAAGTAAAGGTGAAGCACAGATAAGATGTAGGGACGAAAGTTCTGGGAGCATTGAAAGGTTTTTAGAAGTGCTGGGCTTTGGGAATGAGGGCTAAGAAAAGGTTGTATATTCTTATGATGTCACAATTAGGTGGCGCCTGCCATTTGCACTATTTAGTTCCGTGTCGGATTTTGTCGAAGTTCATTCCACAACAGTGTGTGTGCATGTGGTATTCATCGCTGTCGTATTGACGTTTTGCCTTGCTCTCACGTTTCTCTAATTTGTGTTTCCAGTGCGTGTTTATTTTGTGGCTCAATATAGTTGTGTTACTGTTACAGTCATAACACAATATTTTTTTCATTCTTTTTTTATTCCAGAAAGTCTTACCATGAAACGAATATTACCAAAAAAGAAACTGAGTGGAGCAGAAGCCAGGAAGAAAAGGAAAATGCAAGAAGAAGAAGCTAAAAAGTCAAGTGGTTTTATGATGCCATTTTTTGAAAAGCAAGAAGCTGGTACTTCATCAGCAGTAACTGCATCAGATATGAGTGTTGACCAACCCACCAGTATATCAGAAGGAGAATTAAGTGTCTTTCAAGAACCAGAAGTGTCTTTCAAGAGGCCAGAAGATACTGAAACTTTGAGCAGAGAAGAGCAGGAAAAAACAGCACAGACCATACCAGATGTGATTCAGTATCATGATGTAGGATCTATGTTACAGCTTAGAGAGAACATGTACTTGTAATTATAAAGTAACTATAATGTTAATTAATTTAATAACAAAGCAAAAAGTTGTTTAAAGATGTAAATATATTATTTATACTCAACATTTGGGGGCCCCTAAAAATTGGGGGGTCTGGATGCCTTGCATCTGCTGCACCCCCCATCTGGGCAGAGCTCCTAGTTTTATGCAATATAAGTTATCACATTAATGGTACACAAAAAATAAGTGTTTTTGCTATCTCACACATACCGCTAATGTCAATCCACTGTATGACACAGCTTCAGCTATGCTGGAGATGCATATGCTTTTAAGTTTAAACCAAGTACAAAGACGTTTAAAACACACTTGCAGGTTTTGATCATGCTCTCAGCTGAATGTATCTATCTATACATATATATGGGCACACAATTGATATTGGTCAAATCACATTTTTTTGTCACCCTTTCTGGTCACACCATATTATTTGGCCACTCTAATAAGTGATATTGACCCTCCTGGGATGCCCCAGGCACCCTTTTGGGAATCACTGCTCTAGTTCAACGAAATAGTGTATATTGTTCATGACATGGTATCATTGCTGAGTGATATAGTTTTCAAATTTCCAGCAGATATCTCATCAAAAATTGTGCGCACCATATCTACAGATGCAGGGGGAATAATTTTTTCAGCTATTGTATGAGCCATTTTCTCTTTTGTCACATGATATGCAACCAAATATGAAGCTAGTTGAGCTTTGACATTAAAAGTAGTTGAAACTGTGCTGATAATTTTAAATTCTGCTTCATTCTTTCAAAATATTCAATAGGCTTATTTACATGTTCACTATGTTTTTTCCAAGTGTCTTGCCAATTTCGAAGGTTTTAAGCTTTCATTTGCAAACACCTCACCACAACTAACACACTTGGGCTTAGCATCCTGGTTTTTATTTGGACAATTAATAAAACCATATTTTTAAAAAATCTTCACTATACATACTGCCTTGCCCAAGATTAATATTTTTTTCTTGTTAGGCATTTCAGACAAACTCAAACAGAGCAGTTTTTTGCATTATCACTAGCACTTACAATTGCAGAAATCACACCAGCACAAAAATTTGTAGTTGTCTCCAAAAGTTCCTTGATTTGAAAGTTCAGTGACCAATTTTCATTTTATAAAAAATGCGATCCATTTTTAGGTATATCCATTGTCTTTAATGATGGACACGAAGCATGAACCTTGCATCTATGGTGCTATAAAGTGACTTTTTGAATCATTTTTAATCCACAAGGCTATAAACATGAGTGAGTGTTGTGCAAGAAAGAGGGAAAGAACTATCATACATGTTTTCAGTAGCTTTGGAAAACGGGTGTCCTTGTGTGTATGTGGCTTGTTGGGGACAAGGCCGGATAAAGAAAATCGGGACCCTGGCGCAGAATTTTTCATAGACCACCCCATACAATCCCACACACTGTGTTCCGGGGGGCCCCTCTACTCATGGGGTTCTGGTGCAACTGCACCATTGCACCCCAATTAAACCGGCATTGGTTGGGGAAACAGAGAAATGAAAGCAACTGGTAGCTCTGAGATGCAACATACACAGAGAAAACAATACTCATTCAAGCTAGTGAAAAACCTCTTGCAACCCCAAGTTTGAAAAACACTGATCTAGAACTGACTGAAGAGGTAATTCAAAATAGAAATTTAAACTACCAAATCTGTGGTTCATCGTCAACATGTGGCGTTATCTTTTAAAGTAATGTTACTTATATCTCTATTATTACATTACACTTTGATTATTTTAAATGTTGAATAAATTATGTGATTTATCAGACCGTTTCCTTTGCAAAACTTAATGCAACACAAAAATATGCTTGTGAATAAAACCAATAACTTATTCATTGCTATGTAAAATTCATATAATGATAAAGTCAACAAAAGAATTTGAAAATTGTGTTCTCTCTCCCTCTCTCATTCAAAGCATGCTTGTCTTACACAAATGAGAATAAAGTCAACTATAGAATTTAACAATTATGTTTCCATGGTGCTAAATTGATTAAATGGTTAAAATACATGAAGAAATCGTCTGAAAGTGTTTTTTTTAAACATTTTCGAATAAGATTTGAATTTTCATTATAAGAAAATTAATCTTCATACTTTTCTCCATAAAAATGCGCAAATCCCTTGCCGATATTTGAACTTTTAAGATATTTTAAAATGTTAACAACCTTGCACCCTTGTTTCAAAATATGGTGCTACTACTGCTTGCCAGCAGAATTGTTGATGAAGTAATTCTTTTATTAATATAGATGCTATGTAGGTCTAGGTAAAAGGGTAGGCATTTGTGCAAGGGCTGAAAAGACCATAGAGCCGACAATGTCAAGAAAGTCCAATAATGTGGTGAAACATGTACTGACAGCTGGTATAGCAGAAGGACTGTGCTTATATTTTATGATAAACATATCAGATAACCAATACAACCCAATTCATTGTTTAAACCAACCATTCCAGCAAAACCTCATCACATTGCATGGGGTAGAAAAAATATAAATAGTTACAGAAAAAATTCTTGAGCATCACTATGAAATGGCATTCACTGGTCTGCCTGAGTTTAGTGCAAGTTGCATACTGTATTTTATTATCCAAGATCAAAGGTATTTCCTGTAATATAGAGAGCATCAACTGTAACAATATGAGACTCAATGTGTCTCATTTTAGATTGCTGTAAAATTTCTATATAATTACTGCAATAAATATAATGTATTGACATTTCATAGTAGTCCATTGCTACCAAGCCCAGTGAACCTCAAATTGCAAGTAACTAAAGTAGTTGTGAAAATGAGGTTTGACTCCTACATCTGTAAGAATGGAGCATAGCCTGATTCTTTTAACCATATTGATGATTGTAGGACAGTGTCATCTTAAGGGGAGAAGGGGCTACAGGCTTAGGCCCCAAGCAAACAGAGGATCCATATGAATATAAATAACGTTTTTTATTATCTCCCTATATAATAAAATGAATCACCTTTTCGTCAGATGCTTTTCTTAAGCCAGTGTGCAACTCTGCCATGCAGATCCTCCCCACTCCTCCTTTTGAGAATGTGACGTCCTTGGTTTGATGAAAAAAATGACTGTATGCGAGTTTAATGTTGGGGAAAGAAGGGTGAAACATTGTCACAAATCGAGATTTAACTGCTACAATGTGGGAAATTGAGAGAACTAATAAAAATCAACTTATTGCATGATGTACCGTATTTATCCGAATCCAAGACGACGAAAGATTTTGACCTAATTTCTCACAAGATGTATTTTCCACAAAATAAGTTTTCTTTATATTTCAATAATACCAGAATTACGCGAGACATTTTGGATGGCATATGGCAAGGAGAGACACCCAACCAAAAGTGTATCTCACTGGCGTGCACCAGTCATGCAGTCTCGCAACGAAATTGTTACGCAACGAATTTGTCTAGCGATGTATTGATGCATGGTGAGGTTGTCATGTGGCGAATTAACGCGCCACGAATTGAAACAAAGAATTGATGCGTGATCAATTGACCACGATGTATTGACGGTATACGACTTTGTACTCGATTTTAAGACGACCCCCGCTTTTCGCAATCTGAAATTTGGAAAAACCTCGTCTTGGATTTGGGTAAATACGGTAATTTATGGATGTCGAAGAGAGCGAAGTGCACCCACTCCTCTTCCTTGGTTATAAAATCACGAATGGTACGAATGGGCAGACAAAGGTGAGGCCATAGGCTGGGGAGTTGGGTCGCAAAGCCCCCTAGTTATAAACAAAACTTTTTATTAAAAAATTGCTTTTTTATTATTCTATAATTGTATTTTGTTCAGTTATCAGAAATTACTAAGTGGTACGGTAATATATCTTGAAATGGGGCCACAAGATAGCTTAAAACAGGTCAGCTGCAGGACAGAAACATAGCCATTGACTCTCCTGAAGTTGATACTCATTCCAAAATGGATCAACTTCCATTACTTTCTGTTTTAGTTTGTTTACCATATACTCACCTTCACATAGTCACCAGCATAACATTCTTTCAGCAAATTTCTGCCCAAACACTGCCTCTTCAAATTGAGACATCCATATGTATAAATGGAATTATTGTTTTTGACCTCCACCATACTTTATTGCTCTCCTATTTAGTAATGGCAGATCTCCAAAGACCTCCATGATTTTTCAAAGCAAAAAATGATGCTGAAGAAAGACAAAACTAATTAATTGTCACCTTAAATAATTATAACTGTCACCAGGTAAACCAGAAACAGATTTATTGTTAGCTTTAACATGTAAATGTCTGATTATAATATTTTTTACTTGCTTGCCCTTATGAAACTTACTCAATAGCCTTCATATGGAATAAATTATCAGATCTCACACATTTAAAGAAATCTTCCATTATATTTTTGCTATGGAAATAATAGCCTATGATGAAATTTAGTTTATAAGACTTTATATGCTGATGTCTATAAAAAAATTTGTGACAGTACAAGAAGCAAATATTGCTATTACTTTTGTCATCATTAAATGTGCAGAAGTTGATGTTTATATATTCAAAATAAATTTTTGTTCCAATTTTAGACAAATCAACTTTCTTAGCTATAAAAATAAACTATTAACCCATTGTGAAAAATAAAAATCCTACCATCTTTTTTGCCTTGATTAAATGGAGAAATGCTCCTAGTATCTCATCATAGACCCAAGTAAAACCTTTTAGGATTCATACTAAGCTGGATGAATGGTTGAAATTCTATAATGCCATTCCCAACTCATTTACATTCATAATTACTTCCATTCAAATGTACATCTTACCCTCACATTGAAATTGAATTTTAGATTAGTTGAATCAAAATTATTTCTGAATAGATAGTTTTATCCTGCAAAACAGCGAATCTGGTGATAGCCGAGTCCATTTCTGTGATGATAAAAGAATCATATCACTAAAAGAAATACATCAACATGTTTTGCCAAAATTTGTATTATCAAATGATAATTTTCAAATTGTAGATGAAAAAGGGCAATGTTATCATGCTAGAACAGCTCTCTCAATTTTTATCCTATAGCACATTTCATTAAACACATATGGATTCTTTTAGCAAGCAAAGGGATAAATAAATTTATACAAAAATTAATTGCTAGAGCAGCATAAGATGTATTTTGTACCAACCATTCAATCAAAATCAAAACTTTCAAAATATATGCACATAACAACTATGATAGGCAGATATGCACAACAGGTCAATTTTATGCTAAATTTGAAAGATACATGATTGTCACCAGCAGCTATTATCTCTGAAAGATTGAATATGCAGGCGCTGTCAAACTTCCATTCTTCAAAGGCACTTTAAAAATGCTTCAGTAAAAGACAAAACTTTAAGTAGAAAAATCAACCAGAAATAACATTCATTCTATACACAAACTCTCCATAATGGCACAATACAACCAAGAAAATGTGAAATTTAAAACTATCCTATCTAGAACAATTTGCATCAAACACTATAAATAGATGCAGCTAGTTAATCAGGAAGTAAAAGAGGGAGAGAAAATTGCTGCACATACATTTTTAAATAAATGAAGTACATAATGGCACCTAACTAAAACAATTTCAACTTGGAGAGCTAAGCACATTTGTACATGTAGGAACACTATAACTGCTCCATGAAAGACCTAAAGTCCTTGCTCTCATAATAAAAAAAGATAAGCAATCCTAAATAATCCTTTTACATCAAGAATACAAAACTAATTTTCAAAAAATCACTAACAAACATAAAATTCAGGTACTTTTCTGAAGAATTCTCTTTCACAAGGCAAGATGCTAATGCTATTTTTAACTATATAAACCAATAAAAGATTATATAGTATTGTAAAATTAATTAGGATTTGAAACAGCATTCAAACATCAATTATCAAGAGAAGAACTACTTTTATGTTAATACCAAAATACAAGTTCTGAAAGCAAATCAGATTTCTGTACTTACAGTTCTAAAAGTATCAGTTCAATGACTCAAATTGGTTATAACTATTACATTACAAAGCAATTAATTTATACAAGACCAGAATATGGAAATTTACAGGTAGAACAAGCAATTCATTTTGTGGCATATACTACACAACTGTTGCAATCTTGAATTATTTTAATTTTTTTAAGTTTACGATGTTAATTATGAATACCAATGATTATGGTAAAATTCATGAATATTGATCCAACTGAAGTTTTACATTCTTCTAACAATGGTGGAATAAAGCCACACACAATATACAAACAAAACAATTTTAAAGAAAATAACAGTAAACTCAAATAACCAACTCACTTTTAAGAATGATAAACAGAAGCATAATAAATGTTTTAAATCATTTATGCTGTAAAATACACTATAGCGAATAAATTTTCATCTGAAAATGTACCTTCCAGTAATGCAGATTCATCACTTACAACATTAAAATTATATTCCAAGTACAAGTTACTTGAAAATCAAATGCTAATCCAGAACAAAATTACAACAAAATTTTCGTATTTCCCAACCCATGAAATATTTGCATATCCATTCCAAGCGTGCTCACTAATGTTGAAATACTTCAGTGAAATATTTTCATACTCAATGAGAAATAGCATACCAGTGATTTATGTACACCAAATAAATTCCATAATGGAAATGACATGAATTTCAAAAGGCTTATGCATGTTGGAAGGTGCTCTACTCAATATCTGACAGCAGCTTCTACTACATCATTTACCTATATAAAATGTCTATAAAATCCATGTTGCACAAATCACAAAGCATTTTCTCAAAATAGAAAGTAAAACTAGCCATTTTATAAAATACATCTCATAGAAACTTTAATATAGCAGTCAAGCATTTATGTATATTATTCTTCATGAGTCAGTAAACTAATAAAAATGTTTTCTAAGATAAATTGTTAACTCCTGATTCCTTAAACTTCAATATGAAAATTAACAATGCAAATAATACACATAACAAGATGTCAACAAGGTGATCAAAATTATAATAATGCATCAATCTGGCAGACTTCACTCTTTGCGCAGTTAGTAACTAAAATATATGCAATGAAGCATATTTTGTCATAAAAACATATTCCTAAATTGAAAAACTAAGAATGAGTAAGAACCAAAAAGAGATAGTAATGTTTCTTTTATGAAAGCATTAATAACAATCCTTTCCTAGACAGAAACAGAAGTTAAAATTTGTACTACAAGGTCTTCGTAAGCTTACTCCTTGCCTTATACATTATAAGCAAACCATGGCTTCCCTCTGCTTTCACTTCATTCCTTAACTACAAGAGCATTTTGTATCAGAGAGATTAAACAACAACATTAAAAGCATTGTCACAAACAGACCATTGTGTAAGTTTTTAATTCACAGCAACAGATGGATACTAAAAAATTCAATTGTTAACTGAATCAAAATAAGATAAAAGAAATATCCTCATCACTCACAATATTCTCTAGTATTTTCATCATAAATTTCCAGGTACAGAGTTATTGGATGGATATTTTCAGGCAAAGTGTTTTCCATAATTAAAGATTTCAAAATTTCCTTGAAATTCAACAAAAACTGAAGAAAATATAAATCGTCAGACAAGAAAAACTTCAGTTCATTATTTCATACCTATGTAGCAAGAATTGCTGGATAAGCATGACTAGGTAAAATAACAAGCTAAATAATTTTTTGGTGCAACAAGCCATTGAGTTCTATAAATTTTTATCAATCTCTCACAATACAAACATCACTATATCAATCACGTGATGGAAAGTCAATAAAATAAACAATATTCCAAATTGATATTATTACACACATGCATTTAAACAATGCTTTGCACTCTGTGCATTGTGACATCATGGTGACTAGCCAAGCATCATAATAGATGTGGAAAATATAACAATGTGGGAGTGAGGATAAATATCTTAAAATGCTTAATTACAAACATTCTATATAAAATATTTTTGAAGGGTGGCATATGTAAAACCATTAAAATGTCATACTAACACTAGATGGGTATATCATATCCACCAGGTAATGACATTTAAGCATTTACATGTAATATTTTTTTTTCAAAAAGTCTACTTATTTGAATGCACTAAGATTTAACAGTAAGATTAAGACACTGCGACAATCACACCATGCCTAATAAAATAAATTCCTCATAACATTAACAGACAACTTTTGGCTGTGATCCTTTCCAATTAAGGAATAATTTACAGAGCACAATATAATTGTACCATGTGTGTTAATAATCTGTACAATTCCACAAATCCTTATCATGTAAAATATGCACAAGTTTTAATGCTAACTGCATAATGAGAACAACTTTACCTTGACTTGATCATTAACATGACCAACTCATAAAAACTTATTGAAATACGGCAAAATTTCGAGTACTACGGGGATATAAAATCTAAGTAAAAGATGTAGAAAATTAAAAAATGAAACTACCATTTAAAACTCAGTTCAGTCATTCAAATTATCTAATTTCACTGTCATAAATTTGAATCCAATTGTTATATTACTCTGAGAAACTAAGATATTTTTCCAACTATCAATATTTTACATTAGATAACTCCAGATTATCAAGGAAACCTTGATTTTTAATCTTTCTTCTTAGATACAAAACATTCAAAAAATCTATGCAGCCTTCCTCAGTTAGTCCTTAGTTATCTTACTACAAGAAACTGCAAGATACTTTTCTATCAATATTTTACAAGAGATAATTTCAGCTTATAGATTGATTTTTTAAATCTTTCTTCTAAGATTTTAACCATTTAAAAGAATTTGTGCAGCCTTCCTTAGTCTTGATCCATCTTATAACTAAACCATAAAATAACATTTAATTTGATCAGCCATAGTTATAAATGTACTCAGCACCTTTTGGCACAAAATAATTTGTTTAAATGACACATTTGCCATTTACAAAGATATGCTTACATGCTTTGCATTCAAATAAGCACATTAATTGGAACTTACATCCTGATCCTTGTAACTCATTTTCTAATCATGGAGACTTGGCAACAAGTGGAATTATTTCCTTGCAACTTGTGTATGTTCTCAATCCACCACCCAAGGCTAATAGTATACCAACAACATCCCCTACCACTTTCAATTTAACTTTCACAAAGAATTACAGTAAGATTATCTTTCTGATCCTTCATTGCCTTTTCTCATAGTAATTCTCCATAAGTTCAGAGAAAGAATTGATGTCAATAGGCACATCATCTATAGGTAGTTCATTGCCCATTAGATCTGAGTAGTCAAACTCCATCGTTGAATTTCCTACACCTGCAGTCCCAGCACCAGTGTTGTAGCTGTAAAAATTTAAAATTCAAACATTTTAAGCAAAACCAATGAAATGTATATTAATTCATGGAAACATTTAGCTTCAAAGAATTTCTGACCATATTTTAAGTAATTGATTAAGCAAGTGTTGTTTCAATTTTAAACAGTAGTTTGATAAAAGTGAGAAATACTTATGCTCCAGGAGTATACTTTATATGAAGCACCTTCTCATAGAAATTTTAAGAGGTATTAAGTATTAAAACCAAGTTTTAAAAAAATAATACATAACTATGCACTATGATTACCTTATACATAACAAGCAATGCATCATACAAAGCATATGGCATAGAAGCAAAAAGGAATGCTCCTATGACAAAATATGGAAGTAATAAGTAGCAAGAACAAAATACTGATTTAAACTTACCATACTTAGCTGCAGGGGGAAAGATTTGGCAAGTTAAATTAAAAACAACACAAAATCTAAGACATTAACTCATTCTTTTAAAACACAGCAATGAATGAGCAAAAAATAAAATAGTGCATCTAGTCCATTCACCATCAGCAGACTTAGTTATCCCTTTGAAATGCTTAAAAAGTTTCTGGAGTTTTATGTTGAACTAGCTAGATGTCATACAAAGATCAGAGATATGCAATCATCACACCAATTACTCGAAGAAAATGTCATACATGCACTTAAAATTTCACTTTAAAAACAAACTATTTCACTTTAAAATTCAAGGCAATAAGTATGTACAGTGCTTAAAATGCCTCCTAGCTTGCTATTGTATTCACAAGGAAATATTAAATATCATTCTAGCATTGCAACTATATGTGAAAATAAAAAAATCATTAATAAAATAAGAGGAGATACATTTAATAGGTCCAGATGTAATATGATATGCTAGCTTTTTCTTATGATCCAAATAATTATATTTTGAATCATAATTGAGGATATGTAACCAAATATTTTAAAAATTATGTTATACAATTTTATTTTTAAGCAATCTACAGCAAAACTCACAACTTCGCTGACAATGTATAGTATTTTAATTTTCTTCAACATGAATAAATCATTCAATTTGTCACATATAAGTGCTTTTACTTGAGCAAAGTTAACATTAAATCCATTCAAATTTTGTCCTAACAAAATGATTCTTCACTTAACCAGAACCTTGACTAAATCGAAATATCAAAACTTTAATTGGGCCAATCACTACATTAATAAGAAAAACAATTACATTCGTTAAAGAGTAAAAATACCTGTTGCTGTCGTGACCACAGTTGGTCTGATTTTCTAAGTCTTGAGAGAGCGGCTGCTGATCTGCATACTAGAACACCACATAACTGTCGCAGCTTGGCATCATGAATGACAAGAATGCAGTATTTCTACTATATATTTATATGCAGTAAGTACAAAGAAATACAAGACTCTATTCCTTCTGAGAGTGGATAAGATTAGTTGCAAAAAATGCATCAAATCTTTCTAAATAAAGTTTAACTCCTCGACTCACATGATTATAGGATGCAAAATAATTATGGCAGCATTTTCCATGATGTTTATCTCTACATAAATCATGAGAAAGAAATATTTGAGCTCTTCTACACACGATGCTTCAGATATCACAGCTATATCCATTTTAATTACTATTGTGAATTTTTAAAAATGTGATACAGAAAAGAAAATTTTCTCTTATTTTGAATTGACAATTGCTGAGACATTAGACTGAAATTAGCAAATACTATCTATGACTATTCAAAGTAAACAAGACTGATTTTTTATATCAATGACCTAACTTTGGTAAACAGCTTATATTTTAAAATGGCATTAGTGAACTGAAGAGCTGCAGTTTGAATTCATCAATAAACTCAACTAGAAAATTAAGTTTATCTTACTGCAATGATAATCATTTTTTTTTTCATCTAAACCATATTCAGCTGCTTCTATTTCAATTGTAGCCATAACATATTTCTACCACTCTCAGATAAAATTACCATTAGTCAACAGAGGAAGTTAAAAAATACATTTTCACTGATTCCAATGCTTGTGAAACAGCTGTATGCCAGCAAGGATAGAATTTTGTATCAATTGCCAAACATTGTTCCAAAGTTTTAAAAACAATGACTTTTTAATATGACACTAAGCACCATTAGCTGTGCTTTCATTGGTCAAACGTTCCTCTTGTTGACATCAGGCAATTGCAAATTTTCTAATGAATGATAATTGATCACGTAGAAATTTAAAGCTTTTTTGAGCTCAGTTGTAGCAGTGTGTCTATCCTCCCCAGCATAATGCCGCTGCACTTACAAAAGGTGGGAACAATTGAAAGAAGTGGAATCATTTTTTTAATACATTCATTTCATTTCAATTTGTTTTACAATTATTCCATTAGGAGATCAAAGTTGTAATACAATAAAAATTCATATTACAATTGCAAAAATAAAAAGGAATGTCACTTATTTTAAATATAAAAACTTATCATTACTTCTGCATAGTCAAGATGAGAAAACTTTTACTAAAATACAAATATGAAATGCATAACATATAAGTCAATGCACCTGACATAAACAACATAAACAATCATTAAATATTTATAAAATTCAGGAGAGTACGAGAACTGTGGCAAACATTAAGTACAATTAATGTTAATTATGTTACTTGAATAACTGGAATTCACGAAATAGTGAATTTTACTATTGCCTAAAATACTGAACAGACTTCAATCTACTATCACAGTGATGAAGTGATTTGCCAGTAAAAAATGGATGGAATTACAATCCTGATTCATTCAATTTCAACAATTTCCTTTTTGAAGTGAGCGTTTTTGGCATAAGATGTTATTTCCATCATAACAAATTTAACTTTTGGTCAGAACAAGCATAACATTCATATAAAGACAACTGTACATATATCTGAACCGGTAGAGTAGCAACATTTTCACAACTTCATAAACATTTAATATGCATGCCACTAAAATATTAAGTATTTCCTTAATATATGAATAAACTTAAGAAAAATGTAAAAATACTGATAAGAATTTTAGCCTACATTGGGCTAAAACAAGTTGGGAACACATATAATACATAAATGTTTCAAATTTATTTTTAAAAACAATATAAATTTTTATGACTAGTGAATCAAAAGATACTCTTATTAAATAAATGAAATTCTAGGAAAAACATTTATACCAACAAAGTTTAAAATGAAGCAAATTTCATGCTGAGAAATCCCCATTGAATCAACATATACTTTTTGCATTATATTTTACTTTAGCAACAATAACAAACAACATATGATATCTTGATGTATTACCTCTCAATCACTATAGTACTTGTTTTCAAGAGGAAATGCAAGGAATAAACTGGGCACCAATCAAATTAGTTCAACAATTCAACAAGAAAGTAGAAATTTACTTTTACAGAATAAAGCTTTTTAGCTTAAACTAAGTAATACCAGCTAAGCAGTATTTCAAAATTGGCCATGCTTGGCAATTACATAAAGAAAATATTAATCAAATATGATTATTTTTTCCAAAGAGTTGGACGTTTTCCCACAACAATGGGCAGTAACAGAAGCATTGTATGTTATCACTTTCACAAGATCAAAATATTAGTCTGATTTCTTGACATAATATCTTCCGAGCTGCAACAATATATTTGAAAAGGTACCCAGCTCAAAGACAATGTAGACCACAACAATACAGATCCACAATAATACTTTTGGTAAGAACAATCTTAGATGAAGATAAGGAACACTGGAATTAGTTAGCACTCACAGGCAACAGATACATGTTGAACAAGAAATTACAATTACAATCATGCTCACAAGATGCTACTCTTATGAAAATGAAATCCTGCACCCTAGTGGCTTGTTTTATGCACAATGTTACACAGAAAGTCCATAAGTATAATTTATAAATTAATTTTAGATAATATATTTTTCACAACAAAAAATTTAAATTCAAAGCAAAAATTATGAGAAAACTTATTTAATAGCAATAAGTCAATAATAATCTGCCTAAAAAGAATGAAAAACATAACAATAAGTTTGTATAAAGGCATTTTAATAAAAGGGAACAAATCATCTGTAAATTCGTTTTCTATTAATGCAAGAATTTCAAAATAAACATCATTATAAGATATTATCACATTCACCGACAAGCGTGAGTCAGAGAGAAAGATTTATTCCACCTTCAATTTTCCATTCCCAAAAAGCTGCAAAGATACAAAAATATCAGGAACACACAGCATGCTTACATAATTGACACCAAGGTAGCTATGGGAGAATAATGTGCTTCAAAATGAATGTTTGATAAGAGGACACAAACAACATTTGAAATTTCAATGAATTTCCTTGAACATGCCTATCATTTTATCTTCGGATTCAGACACTAAAATTCCCTCTAACATTTTAGGCACGAGCTTTCGACTCACTACAATCACCTATAGATACCCTGTGATCCGCTTGACATGTATACACGTTTCAAAAAATATATTGTTCGACTAAAATACCAGATAAAATTTGTCCCTGTAATGAAAGTGAGCAGCAATGCGTGCATTTTAAGCACTTATAGGATGATTCATATATTTTGTCAGTTTCATGAACCAATCAAGTCATGAAGAGTGAAATATTTAACCACTATACTTCAGATTTATTACAAAAGACAAAGGGTGCCAGTTTTACTTTAATATTCAACAAAATAATAATTCAATTCATTTTATAAATGGTTCTTGTTGAATTAAAAGATGGTTATCAAGGGAATAACTAGGCTGGAAACTATGAGTTGTAGACCTTTCATTTGACCCTCAATGTGAGCACAGCATTGGCACATCATCTAAAACATATAACATATAATAAGAACAGCAGCTCATTTGATCCTTTGAGCCATTTCTTCCATAAATAATTAATTTTAAAATAAAAACTCAAAATAACTATTTTACCTATAAATGTTCTTCTGATCCTAGTAAGACTTTTAATCTTTATAACATTATGTTACAAAATATTAATAGGATGATCCTACTCATGCTTGATATGATGCATTGCCCAACTGTGAATAAACAAGTGAAGGCCTACATTTTCTGCATTAACTGATCAACATAATTGATAGACCTACATAGAAGTCTACTACTGGAATTGTGAAACTAACTTGAAAAATAAGAGAGCAGTACTTCAGTTAACAGAAAGCACAATAGATAACTAAAAGGAAAATATTGAGCAATGGAAATATATCCTTTGTGCAGTTCAAAAATAATTTTAAAAAATCGCAACATCAACTATAAAGCTAATTCCTTACTTCTGGAATCAATGCAATTCAACACATCAACCTCTTTACAAGATGAAGTGGACACACAAAACATTTATATTAAAGAAGAATTCTCTTAAAAAACAGCAACATAGGCTTCATTTTTTAGCTGATCTTATTCAAGTACGGGGGAAAATGCAAATATTGCACTAGTCCCTAACATTTATACCATCAAAAATATTCCAACTACAAGTGCATACATTTGAACAATTTACTCCAAATAAAGTGCATTTGAGCAGACATTCATGCACTTGAACATTTTAGACATTAATTTTTCTAGCCATTTACTATAGCCACTGAATAAGACTAAACGTGCTAAAATAAAAATGTCAGGTCAAAAGTAACATCGAGGAATAACATCCTGATGCATCATCTTCAATTTTTTCTTTTTAATTCAATCTGCATTTCATTAAGGACACCCTTCCAATTGCAAGTAATTCAGATTTTGCTGAAACCGTTTAATCAAATACATCTCCTTCGATCAAGATTTCGTGAATTCTGACTTATTTTGTGGTATTATTCCCAACTGGCTAATAAAACAAGACACTGTGACATCCCACAGAGATGATTTATGATGCATGGACTTGTGAGAAAAGATGACTCAATCCGAGGCAAGAACCTTCAATATCTTCCTTCAAAGTTGGCTGGACTGCAAGCAAATCTCTTCCTGCCCTCAACAACATGTCGCCCTCCGATGGGAAACACCTCCTCACATCACTCACAGCTCCACCACTGTCATGGTCGAGTGCGGCCTATGCCAATTTAGGTGGCAGGTGAAGTCAGGACATCAAGTTGAATGGTAATCAACGACATCAACAAAATATTGCTACCATATTATTATGGCCAGCCATGAAATCAAAACAACTCCATCTGATTCAATCGGTGTTTTAAATAACCTCAGAACATCTCTCTGGTCAGTCAGGCCCAAGAAGAATCAATAATTCCACTCGGTGACTACAACTCAAGGGCAAATACTTTACTGTGAGAGTAACATGTTCAAAATTACTTAATAAAATGTCTCAATAAAATGATAAAATGAATTATGCATCTAAAGTAAATGATATATTCATGATTATCATTCAAATGTGACTGCTAAAAAAGTCAACCACCATTAAAACAAATCTTTCATTAAACTGGACTGCTAGCATTATGAATTGCATTAACAGACATTTAATCAATAGCACTCTTAATTATAAAAACATCAGATTCTATGAATCTCAAAAATGGATTCAGAAACAAATTTTCTGATAAAAATACAAAAAATCTACGTTCAATATTGACATAAACAGCAAAAAAGGCTTAAAACAATATCTGCAGGTTGTCATACATTTTCTAAAAAGATACAAATAGCATTCTCTATAAGTGATAATACTCTCAAATATTTAAGCTATTAAGTTTTAAAATGAGATATTAAGACAAAGATTTGAAAGAGCAAAGAACTAAATTACATAATTGCATTTAAATCTATAATAAAAAATACAAATTGTATTAAGTATAACTGAAAGCAGTAATAAATACTGAAAGCGAGGCCTTTACAAAAAACCTTAGAAGTTAACAGGTAAGTTAATAGAAAACTAATACCAATCAACTTTCAAGTTATAAAATAGGCATAAGGACAAAATATTTTTTGACTAAAACATTGTTATGTAGATTCTATGTAAATGTACTGGGAAAAAACAATATAAAGGAACTATGTTTGTGCTATCACTGGAGATAAAATATAAAATACCAAATGCTCACGCTTAAAGCTATCTAACAGGGCAACTGGATAAAAACAACTTTTAAAATCTTATAGGCAGATATCAGCATTCCATCTGTACACGTGCTGTGCAAGGCAAATAGAGGAAAAAATGTGTTATGGAAAGTGAGATAGTAACATGGCAACCATATAACTTGCTCACCTGCCAGGTGGCTCAGATAGGGCACTGGCCACAGATGGTGTATCCCTACTGGGATCTGGCGATTGTGGTTGAAACATGGTTTGAGGAGTTGATGGATAGCTGCTCACACCCCCACCACCCATCACACTGCTGCCGCTCCCTCCACATCCTGGACCTCCCCACCTGCTCAAAATGATGTCATGAGGTTAACAAAGAAATTAAGAAACAATATGTTTGTTTAAATTTATTTTGATTAATGAAAGTTTTTTAATTTGAAACATTTAAAAGCATTAAAAATTAGTCACTTTATTAATAGTATTGATATGAATGGCTATGTATCTAACTATAATAAAAGGCAGTTGTGCCTTGGAATATAATGCTGCCAGTCATGCCTCAGGTGGTGAGTAATAGTTTAATGCAAACAAGATGGAAAAGTATACTCCATAAATGGAATACACAGAGATTTCAAAGGCATTCTTAATGCAATATACATATGAAACTATAGAAAGACTGGGCGATTCTCAACTTTTTATTCCCAGAACTATAAGTCATAATTACATGGTTTCGTGGACTATCTTGTAGTAAATGTTGTCCTCTATCCGAATAAATTTTTTAAACTATACCTCACAGATCATATAAGGACATGAGGTAGAAAAACATGGATTTTAATTTTTGTTTGCCCTAGAGATCAATGTAAAGAAAATATGCGATGCTTTTCGTGGGATTTTCTATCTCCGAAACTATAACTCGTAGATATGTGGTCTTTTAGACTTTCTTGTAGTAAATGTTGTTCTCTAGCCAAATAAATTTTTTAATCTATACCTTACAGATCATATAAGAGCTAGGGAGAGAAAAGTTCAGTATTTCATTGTTGCTTGATGGATGACATTTAACGAGATACAAGTATAAGTTTATTAAAGTAATTATGTAAAGTGGAAGTTCTAATTGGTGGATACCAGTTCAAAATCATAATTGGGCAATAAATTTTAATAATGATCACTCATACTTAATAAAAACCCATATAGCGGTTCAGCAGATGAAAGTTACGACGGATGGACCCAGCATGCCCATAAGGCGTTCCGCTATTACCGCTTTGCTGGTAAAGAATGCCTAATAACCAGAGAATGGAAGGTTTTATGTATTTCAATGATTTTTTCACAATATACTGGGATCTACCTATCCCACATTTTAAACGTCATCGTCTATCATAATATTATGGATTCAATTCCAGGAGCATTCATTTTCTCAATTTGATTATCACAGGTATAATATTAAATACAAATATTAATCATTTGCATTTTACAATTACTTAGAATCATTATAGGGATTTGAAACAAAATATAGCTGGAAGAACGAAATTTCATTTTTCTTCTGTTTATTTTCAGATACACATAAAATTGGTCCACAAATTAGTTATTTACATCATTATTTGACATATTGATATGAAGACCTGTATGACATAATGATACTACTATGGCTTATTCTTACCACTTTTCCGTCATTGTCATAAAAATATACAATATTTTTGAAATTTTTATAACAACATAGGGAATGGTAATATAAACCCGAGTGTTTTCAATGGTTTCTGTAGATAAATGTAATAAAAAATAAATTGATAAAAATTGGCAATAAGGGTCCACCTCCCCAATTTAAACAATGACCCTTTAAATGTTAATAATGCCACTTTTCATGAGAGATTTTTCTTCTTGCTTCTTGATAGGTTCTTAGAATTGCATGATGTTCTCCATGAGCATTAAATACGTAATTAAAATAATAAAATTATCCATAAGAGAACTTACCCAGGGACGTGAGTAACCAGCAGCGGCTTCACATATCCATTATTTGCACTGGGTTGATTCTCTGTACAGGTTTGTCATGAAACAACAAATTTCAGGGAAAAATTAGTTCAAAACTAAAATTACTTCACTTCATATTTTAAAGAATCCATAACAACTTATTATACTGCATTTTTATGGCAGGCACACAATAATAATAATTCCTATTTGCATCTATCCCAGAGATCTCAAACTCACGGTCACCGTAGTACATTTCTGTGCCCTAGGAAGTAAGGTACTTTACACTAGACCAGCGTTTCCCAAACTGTGTTCCACGGACCACTAGTGTTCTGTGAGATGTTAATAGGTGTTCCGCAAAAAAATCAATGCTAGCGATATTTCTCCTTCTAAAATTTAATTTTTAAAAATATACGTGTATGTAAGAAAAATACTAAACACATTTATATAGTTGTTCTTATTATTACGCTATGATCTGCTTTTAAGAAATGGTGTGCCATAACTGAGAATTCGATATTCAGTAATAATTCTCAAATGGAATGGGACATGCAATTATCTGATTTGATGTTTGCCTTAAAGAGTGTGGTATCAGAAATGACAGGCTTTTCAATGTCAGGCTCATTATTACAATCTTTGTCGCAGGTATGTAACTTTTACAAAGGACACTCTTGTATGGCGAAGGAATCGTCCACTGTCAAGTGCAGCTGACTTTACGATGCATAAATTAGCACCAAAATATGTTGGTCCTTATGTCATCGATCGGGAATTCTCTCAGTCTGTTTACAGACTATAGAGCCCAGTTGGCAAATCTGTGGGAGAATGGCATACCCAGGATATGAAGACATTGGGTCAAGTGAATAAAAATTAAGCAAATGCTTAAAGCAAACAGTAAAAGCAAAAGCATTTGCTAAAAGCATAAGCAAATTCTAAAAGCATTTGCTTCATATTGAGTGAATAAAAGTTTGCTTTTGCTTATAAGCATTTGCTACTCAGTTTTAAGCAAATGCTTAAATTTTACGGAAGAAAGCTCTTTGCAACTCTTCCTTCACTTGTTTTTGTTTACATTTAAAGTTTTACATAGTTGAATTTCAAACTAAAAACATAAATATATTGGGTAATATTTTTTAAAAAGTTAATTAATAATTTTTTAAAACTATTTCTTTTATAACTGAATTCGATAATATCACAAATCATGGGTGTATTTTTATTCAATTAGTTATATTAATTTTATCCAGTCATTTGCCTTTATAGTGATTTTAGATGCCACAAATTTTTCTGTCTTACATAGTTGTGCATTGTACGTGGTGATCTTCCCCGACTCCTATTTGAAATTCGGGATCACTTAAGTACCTTAAAAATATTTCTATCTTCTGTTTGGAAGACAATACCCCGTCACAACTCTTTTGATATTCTCCGAGTAACAGATTTGAAATATAGGTACTTAACATTTTCTTCAGAGAAACGATATAAATTTTTATAACCGTTGGTTGTTGAAACTTTTCTCGTATTTTTTAACCTTTCGTGTCACCATACATTACCATATTTATATTTAGGATCAATTATCATGAAAATTGAGTACTTAGAAATATTTTAGCAAGCCCTTTACCTCACTTAAAAAAGTTTAAGCATATGCTTAAAGCATTAAGCAAAAGCTCGGTTTTATTCACACAATTTTAAGCAAATGCTTAAGAAAATTCCCAAAAAATAAGCAAAAGCAAATGCTATTTTTTTATTCACCCCAAATTAAGCATTTGCTTAAAAAGTGAGGAAAATCTTATTTGCTTATTTTTTATTCACTCAACCCATTATTCTAAACGCTCTTGGATTAAGTAAGATTTTTAAAAGATGATGATATTGGCAGAATAAGCGCGAGTAACTTAGCCGAAGATTTCTGAGGGAAATACAAAAACCACTTTAATTCAACCTCTATTCCTTTCCCTTCAACCGGAGTGCAAGCGGGTTGTCTGTTCTTTTCACCTTGCACTGGTGCTCAGTTTTGTTATTTTCCATTAGTTTAGGTTCCCTTTTGTTATTGATCCCACGACCACTGACGAGGAAGATGAGGCAATTACGTTACAATATGAGGATCCGACTCAGCAACATTGTTCCTAGTATTAAGCAGATATTTGATAAAAAGACACAAAAACAGTTCTCATTAAAAATGTTTATTTTTGTCATATTTTATAACAAAAAATGTAAAATGAAAAATTTTGTTATCTTGTTATATTTTGTTCTTTATGTTGTTATAAAGTAAATAAAATGCATATGAAACAAATTTTGAACATTTCTTGCAGCAATTAATTCGTCTTTGAGACCATTTTTTGCTGTCTACTTTAATCCAAGCGCGCATTATATCTCATGAGTTTCTGATGGTGTTCCATCAATACAATATAATTAAAAAGGCGTTCCGTGGTCAAATAAGTTTGGAAAACCTTGCACAAGACGAACAAAACTCAAATGTATCACTAATAAAATATTTCATGTAAATCTAAGAAATTTAAGAAGTATGTTAAATCAGCACTATTAAAATATATGCAGTTTATTGGTCATTCAGATTTATAAAAAATCTGCACTGGTGGGGTACTAAGCATGTTCTTCCTGCCGCCAGTGTGTGTTTTGCTTGTCAGAAGAACGTAATACTCAATACTGAAACTAGCATTTTTGTAATGAATCGGTTTAAGGCTGCATCAAAAGGCTGAGGCAATTTCTTCCATGTGGAAGGGAAGAATGAATGTTCAAAGAATATGAAAATGCGTGATAAATGGTAAAGTTCGCCATCTGTGGATTTGACATGGTTCCTTAATGCGGCCTGAGAGTTCGGTGGAGGGTCTTAATGCGGCCTGCGCACCAATGTGAGTTTGAGACCCTTGATCAGTCCAAAGCATATCCAAGGCATAGGACAAGTAACACTTCCAGACAGTATAGGGACACTATTTATCAGTCTCGGTCCAATGAGAATTTAGAAGGATGAATCAAAATATAGATAATGTATGACAACTCCTAATTTCAGCAAAGGAAAACAATCACATTCTAAGCATCAAAGGAGAAAAAATAAAATGAGTCATGTATTATATAAAATTAAAAGGATTAAAAGGAAAGAAAGAAAAACACTATTATGCTGACAAATAGCTAACATGCCAAGGGGTTTTAAAATACTGCATAATAAATTTTTAACATGGTAATCCACAGAATATCTTGCAGAACATGTTACAAAGTGTACATAGGACAAAAGAAAAGTAAATTAGAAACACGCTTCAAAGAACACTTTACATATTTTAAACACTACAGGTTTAACAATTCAAGGGTAGCAACACATACACAAGAAATCAATCACCCCATCACAATTGATAACTTAGCCCTTTTAAAACAAGTACACTACGTGAACAAACTAGATGCTTACGAAAGCATGTTTATACATAAACACCAACATACTGTTATGAATAATGACCGCGGCCCTCTCCACCATTCTCCTCTCTACAGTTTAACTGTCGATCCTTCTCCTCCTTTCACTTCCACACCAACACGCAACCAGTTAAATGACACACATAACACACAGCCCCTTCATTCCTCATCAGCTACTGATGATGAGAGCATTGCTCTCGAAATACATATTTAGAAGAATCATATAGAGGTTTGCAAGCATGAATTTTAGTACGTGTGTTTATTGTCTGACAGGTCCCGGATACTGTCAAAAGATACCTAAACCTTCAGGCAATCGTGTGCTATATCAGATCCCTGGTGTGGAACAATTTCCTGTAAACCTGGTATTATTTCCTGATCCCCTTTTCCCGATCCCTTTTCATTTACTTTCTTGTGCATGTGTGTGGCTGTTTAGTAGGTCCCTGATGCAATTGCATTATTTTAAAATTCATATCATAACTTCGTCGGATTCCTCTGTTAACCTGGGATTTCGAAGAACCTTTTTTCTCAACATAATCAGCATCCTTTTTGTCACCCATTGTTAAAATAACGAATGGGTAAAAACTTGGTAACGTAGGCACTAAGAATACGCTGACGCACTGATAGCTTCAATTCAATGACTAATGAGGAGTTCAGCCGCCGACTGAATTCGATCTATTCTCGCCTCAGATGCTTTTCAAGTACATTGTAACACGTACGCCTAATGTCTCTACAATGTAACAAGTAACTTTTATCACTTAACAGACATGCGGAATGTACGGTGATTTTTCGAAACACAATTTTACTAACTTTTAAAATCACTTGTACTCGAATATAATGCAGGGACTACTTTAAAAATTTAATTTTCTGAAAAAAAAAAAACATTGCATTATATTTGGGACAATACGGTAATTTAAATTACAACAAATTACAAATTAATGTAACTTTATTTACAAACTGTGGGAACCAAGGGGCAGAATTTGAGTGGAAAGGGTTAGAACATGATAGCGCCAAACATGAACAACTTTTCAATAGCATTCATACTTGGTTCAAGGAGTAAATAGTATTTCCGTATCTAGATGCGCTGTTTATGCTCTGCTAGTGTGATTTACGTATGAGGTTTTGAAGTTTTCACCCAAAAGAGTTCATATGTATTTCCATCTTTAAGTATGCTGTTCCTGAGAAGCATCTGTTACCTTTTACCATCTGTTAACCTTACAGTGACGGGAGGCATTTAAATCCAACGGCATCGTATGGCCGGCTGGTATTTAAACAGAATATCAGATTTTGTAAGTACCATCTTTAAAAAAATATAAATTTTCATCTATATATGTTAGATGAATGAAATCTTGAAACCAACGGCTGTATAGTGTTCTGCATTTAATATTAAATTTACAATATAATATCTTAATATTCTTTTACGTTAATAACCTCTGAAGATTAAAGACCATGCCAATTGAAATGTGTTACAGATTCCTGAATGCAATTTTTTCGGAAATAGTCATCGATATATTCGATGTATTGTGATATCACACGCTGAAGTTCTCTGTATAGTCTTAGCTTGCACTTCTCTGGTCTACTCAATGGTCTACTGCGTTCGCTTCCTTGGCTTCTTGTAAACACCGACTCCTTGGAGCCTATGCCTGGTTATTAACTCTCTCTCTCTCTCGCTCTCGGAGAGAGAGAGAATGTTATCGCGTTTGGATGCCCAACAAAGAGAAGTATTGTATTCCTATCATCCATTACGTGACCACTTAGCTTAGCTCACAAAATATTCACTGAAATTACTTCCTCGAGGTCTCACCGAGCCGGCACCAATATACAATGATTTATTGCCTCTCGAGTTCGTTTAGTCCTGAGAATATGAAGTGTTCCTTCTAATGAGAGCACGCACGATGAGATATGAGAAGATATATCATGAAGAAAACAGGGAGGGTCCCTTCCATCACTGAGAAAGAGACGCTCTAGAATGATCCGTTTTCATTTCGTCTCTTGCCTCTTTACAATACTAGCCTACTCCAGTGCAGCTGTTCCAAGAATATACGCACATTTATTTAGTTATTTGCATAATCTGTACATTTAGTTTTTAGAAAGTACAGTTATATTTTAATATACTATATATGTTAAAGTAGACAAAAAATTGGATGTTAAAATCATAACTTTCGAAATAAATTTTTATAATGTTAATAAGAGCCAGATGAACAAAAGAAATTGTTTAAATTCCTAAAAATATAAGAAATTATCCGTGTGATTATAAAAGAAAATATTACGAACTGATAAAGTAAAGAATAAAAAAGAGATGTGAGAAAGAGTTTTTTTGCCGTTTTCCATTCATGTACACTAAAAAAAATTGTATAAGTCAATTTAAGAGTTCACAAACGTATTCTATTTATAAAATTCAAATAATAAATCATTCCTCAGTATTAAACAAAAATATCATTCTATAAGAAATGTTTATAATCGAAATACGGCAAATTAAAAGAGTCACGGCAGAGGTCAGTACGTGGTACTGACTGGATGAGTGCAATTATAAACTTTGGCAACCTTAAATTAGGCTTATACCATAAATGATGACCAAATATTACCATTAAGACATTATTATAAATACTAGCATAATTGCCCATCAAATATGATAGTATGCATGGATTAGTATTAAATTTATGGCTCTTCCTCCTTTTCTCTCCTCTCTCCCATCCTCCTACTCTCTCCCATCATCCTCCTCTCTCCCATTCTCCTGCTCTCTCCCGTCCTCCTGCTCTCTCCCGTCATCCTGCTCTCTCCCATCCTCCTCTCTCCCATTTCCCTCCCTCTCCCATTTCCCTCCCTCTCCCATTCTCCCTCCCTCTCCCATTCTCCCTCCCTCTCCCATTCTCCCTCCCTCTTCCATTCTCCCTCCCTCTCCCCTCTCTGGAAAAATATACTTCCTAGGCTCAATCTTGCCCCAATAAAGAACATTATCTATCTCTCCCTCTTCATTTTTCTCTGCCTCCTTCCCTGTCTCCCTCCCTCTCTCATTCCCTCTCTCCCCCCTTCTTTCTTCCTCTCTCTCCTTCTCTCTCATATATTAAAACATTCAAAGCATGCCTTCCTTATGCATATACTACAAGGGTTAAGATGACAATACAATCTCGAGGTTTAACAATGACATGGTCGTCAATGCAACATATCGTTAAAAAGTTTCAATTTTTCCAATAAAATTGATTTAAATGTAGAACTTGAGCAATTTAGTAACATGGCAAAATGTGGTGATAAGAATAAGGTAATGTTATTTATTTTTTTTTAAACTGTCCAGATCTGAAGATCGTTCATCAATTATTTATAATTTTAATCTGCAAAATAGTACAAGTCCGCAAGTCAAAAAATCGATCTTTCATTAAAAAGTTTCAATTTTTCCAATAAAATTGATCTAAACAAACTTGAGTGATCTTCTAATGTAGGCAAAATGTGATGATAAGAATAAGAAATATTGTTTATTTTTCTTTAAAACGGTATGGATCCAAAGATCGTTGGTCAATTATTTCTAATTTTAATTTGCAAAAGAGTAAAGTAAGTGAAAAAATCGATTTTTACGTGTTATCTTATGGGAAATAGAAATAATCTACTGGAGTCGAACCTGGATCTTGTTTGAGAATTTATTTTTGTAAATGGCTTTTACTATAAGAACCAACCAAACATTCTTATCAAATTAAAATTTTCTACTTTCTCGGAAAGTTAGTTAAAATTGCATTACAGTCAGTCGTAAGTAGTTATCAATTCTCCCGCTCATTTATAAAGCCTTATTAAGAGAAGGGCCACAGTCGAGCATGAAGGACAAACGTAGCTTATTATATAATAAGATTGTTGTATGGTTACTTTATTTAGTCCCATATAAAAAAGTTTTGGAAACTATGATGTAATTACTACCATTTTGATATTAAATTTTCAATATTACAGAGTAATTCATATAACCTTACCTTGCTAATATTTTGAAAGATTTTGAAAAAACCAATAACAAAAAGTCAAACTGTTTTTCAATCAGAGTTTTGATTTGTACTCTCCACTGACCTGTAAAAGGAGTGTAGTATTTCGCAAAAGCTTGGTCCTTGGGTATATCTGGATAGAGATATAAAAGGTGATTCAGGTCAGATATTCTGTCAGCAAGAGATCTAATGGCAAAATCCTTGCTCGTAAATGGCTGTAGCATGAATACTTCTCCCTGCTCTGCAATTAAATGTTATAGATAAAAATTAACGAAAACAAAAGGCAAACTCCGTAAAAATTCACATCTATTAAATGCATGGAAATGGAGCTCCAGAAATATCCTCACCCACTCGCCACATGCAAGTTAAAGGACAGTGGCATGTAGATTTTTAGCCTAACTCATCATGAAGTGAATAATGGGCGAGTGGATTTTGTCAAGTGGTGAATAGGTTTTAGTTGTGTTTTTTGAGCACTGCATGGGAAATCAGAACACTACCTCTGATTTAGGCAAACTTCAATGAGAATCACGGTAAGTTCTAAATCACGTTGAGCAAATTTACTCCTCAGATCAATTTTTTTAACATGAATCCATCAAGACTGAAATTATTGAATTTTTTACAAAAAATCAATATAGTACTTTTATTTGAACATCAGAGGCCAACTAATGCATAAATTGATTTGTTTGTGCACATTTACTGTGAAAACATTAACAAGAAAATAACAATCTCTCACCAGCCACCCATGCAATGGTAACGCCACCCAGTTCTGAGTCTGAGAAGCGTAGAAGAAATGTGCCATTTGCACAATTAGAGAGCATTTCTTCTGCTTGTTTCTTGCGGATGAAACCCAGAATAGCCCTACAAAACAAAGAGTACAATATTATACATTAAAAGCTAAAAATGTTCTTTCAAAACTTAAGAATTTTTAGCAAATGAGAAGATATTCTCCAGATCTTAAAACTCATCAACATTTACAAGATTAGTTTTCATTATTTGTTTTCTTAAACAAAATTCTTAATAATGTCAAGAAATAAACCAATCCATCGCAAGACCAATGAAATATGTGAGCCAGAATTTTAATAATTAGTTAATCTACAAAATACTCTTTTAATAATAATTTAATTCCATCCTAATACAGTAAAAGCCCATTCTACCGGCACCCTATTTACTGGCAAACTTGATCTTACGGCATCTCCAGCACGAAAATGTTGCACATACGGTTAATAGGTGTCACCATAGTTGTGATTGATATTGCGTACGGTTAAATTCATATTACATGTAGCGGTGGGCAAAACCAACTGTTAATCGATATTTGACAAAAACAATCTGTTTCTTAGACAAAAGTTTCCATTCATTTTGTGGCAGGTAAAGGGAAACACACGTTTTAATCAACTACTGCCATGTAATTTTTCTCATGAGATTCAGATTTTATTTTAATTAAATGCAACATTGGTCATACATTCCCTTAAAATTGTGAACACACTAGTCATAAATAAAGCAGTGAATGAAAAGAATATGAAACGTATGCAAAGGATTGCTTTCTCATTCCACTAAATTTTTACTGCTGTCATTTAATCAGCATGTATATAAAAAGCAAAGAACAAGGTCTTAAAAATTAATTAATCTAAAAGACAATATTCTTTTCAAGTTTTATGTATAATTTTATGTGATATTGTTGTTCATAATACTATGATAGTATCATTTACCATCTTCGTAACCTATTGATATACCGTATTTACCTGAAAGGAAGACAACCTTGAATTTAAGACGACCCCTAAAAAAATTAGGTTCACTTACACACTTACTTAACTTTTACATATATGTATAACGAGCTAACACTAAGAGGATGAATAAAAAAAGTAAATTTACTACTTACATCTCCCTCTCCTCTGTTTCCTGCCCTTGACATTTAACAATTATTCCATTTGGTAGTACTTCCTTAGGCACTGTTTCGTGTTTTAAAATAACATATGATGGCAACTTTGTTCTGTCCGCTAATACAGTCAGCATTACACTAATGCACAGTTTTTCATTTCCGGAAGTTTTTATGATGACATTTTTTGCACCTTTTTCGTTGACTGTGTAATTGGATAGCATGTCGAAGTAAATGGGTGTCTTCAGAAGGTAAATGTGCCATTTCCACAACCAAATTACATTCCTCTGGAAAGTTATTAGGTAGTTTGTCCGTGAAGTCGGAAGGTAGACGCTGGCAAAGTGAAGTTCTTCGTCACAGGCTAAAGCCATTATGACACATCATACACACACACCATCCTTTACTAGCCTTAAATTCCTGGAGTGGAATGTTTTGCAATCGTGCTAATTCTTGGGCTTTCAATTTAATGATATCAGGCATCACCGGTTTACTGTCCATTCTTTGAATATGCACCAAGTTTGCAATTTCCTCTTCTAATGCATGAAATCGGCCTCGTTTTGGTCCACTAAATGATCTCCGTGCTGAGTAAGCAACTTCAAGTTTCTCTTTTGCTTGCTTCCACCTTCGCACATTTTCTTCAGTCACATTGTATTTCCTCCCTGTCGTACAATTATTTGTTTCTTCAGCATAGCGCACCACCATTAACTTCAAATTTCTGTCGTAACTTCTTCTAATTCCTTTCGATACATTCCCTCTTACAGCAGTTCCTTTTTTCTCTACGCGATCTGCCATTTGTTTGGGGTATCTTATTTAAAAGTAATAAGTAATAACTTGTCCTATTTCACTTTAAAACTCAGCAAACATGTACTACTCATGTGCTCTTGTAAATTTTCTACACTCTGAAACTCATGTCCACTTTATGTCTACCGTTGGCATGAATAAATAGTGTGTATGTGATTTTTCATAGACTGATGAAAAAGTGCTAAAATTGCAGTTATGCAAAATAATATTTTTCTGTAATTCCATTTTTAAATATTTTTTGCGAGTTTTTGCAATGTTTTACCTGGATGTCTTGCCTTTATGAAAATAAGTTAAATATGCTAGTGAAAATAATGAAATACCATACTTAACTCAATATAAAATTGACTTTTCATTTTTTATTAAAAAAATTAAAAACTAAATTTTTTAAACAAAAAATCTGCTACAATAGTTCAGTGGTAGAATATTCGCCTGGCAAGTGGAAGACCTTGGTTCAATTCCCGGTCACAGGAGACTTTCCTCGTTTAAAAATTATTCCTAACTTTACAGCTTATGCCTGTCTGCATAGGATCTTCTGATCGCTTTATTCCATCAATTTCTTGCTTGGCAATCTCACCATTTGAGAGGGAGGAGTTTTCTTCGATGTATCTCTTCAAGGACATCCATTGGGGCAGTTTGATACTAGCTTGGCTAGTTCCGTCCCAACCAAGAAAACATCTGCATTCAGAAACGAGAAAATTGATCTCCTACAATAGTTCAGTGGTAGTATATGAAAATACGAATGTTAAGGCAAAGATTTCAGAGTGACCAAAAAGAATTGAGTTATCGAGGCATATGTATTAACAAATTCTCTGTAAAGCTATCAAATCAAGTGAGGGCATTAATTGTTACCTGTACTTACTATTGACGGTGATATTTTCGTTTGCTAATTTCTTGGGCACGAATACTTTTCTCACTAATATTTTGGCCGAAAAGGGGGTGACTATATTCGGACTAATACAGTAGATAAGTGAATAGACAATAAGAATAAGAATTTACATTCTTTTCTGCATAAAATAATGCAAATTCTGCGATTATATCTCAATTCTGAAACATTAAAAATTGTTAAAGACTAAAAGTTTACACATCGGAATCCAGCAGATTACATGTTTATCAAATGGAAAAATGAAACATATGAAATCAAAACAACAAAGTTGAGAGAAAAATAAACAACCGTTGCACCCTCAGGGGAGTTTGTGCTTTCCAACCATATCACATTTAAAGAGGTTTTGTCTTATGTTTTCATGAAAAAGGTAGTCGCAGGTACAAACAAACAAATCCATACTCTGAAATAACATAAGATAGTATAGGATTTCCATTTCACTAATAGATTCTACTTCCTGATAATAAATATGTGAATTAAACATGGAAAAAATACAGAAATATGTATAATAAACTGACCCATCAATCCATGGACCTCTAAGATGCTCCCTAGTTAGCTTCATCACTGCATAAAACCACTCCCAGAAAGTGAAGCTACGTTCAGGTAATGGCTCCTTGCAAAATTGTGACCAGCTGAGCAGCATCGAGGATGTTTGATTGCTACTGTTAGAAGCACTGCTGCCCCCTCCACCACCACTGCCACTTCCTGGCACTGCACCACCTCCTACATTGGCATACTCTCCAGAGCCACTCCCAACCAATGGATTTCTGAAACATAACAAAAGTCATGTAACACATGTATACACGAGGAACTACCAACAAATAAGAACTAATTTTTTAAAAAGTACAAGAAAAAATGTTAAAACAGAGAAAATTGGAGCTGATTATTTCGAGTTTCAGAAATTGAAATAAGATTTTTACCTATTCTAAATTCTGGTGTACAAATTAAAGACAAGACTGTTCCATGTGGGTGTTTGAAACATGTAAAGGCAAACAAATGGCAAAACTCAGCATTTTTATAGTCACTGATCAAATTCCTATGAAGCATTAGTATTAGAAACCCAAAACTTTTCCATACTATGCAATGACTTTCATTTTCATATTTCATCAGTGATATGATAAAAAAATATTCCAATGAACTCAAAAGCAAGTTAAATAGAAGTTCTAACCTGAATGCCTTCTCTCCAAGAAACCGTAGATTTTCCTCAGTGAGTGCTCGACCAGTTGCAGCTCTGAACTTAACACTAAGAGCCTCAGCTGCCTGTGCCCAGGGCACACGATCTGGAACTGCATAAGGAACTCGTTCTGGCTCAGCAAATGCATTGTCCCAAGTGACAGTTGCCCATGCATGTGGTTCTTGGTTGCCATGGACTATTACTACTACAGGAAGAGACAGAGTCCATACCTGGAATGGAGGCACCATGATGTAAATTAAGCTGAGTTATACAACTGTCATTTATAATTACAAGTAATTCATAATTTATATAATGACACAAGCAATTACCATATTTTTTTGGCATAAAAGATGCACTTTTCCAGAAAAATGACCCCTAAAATCAGCCTGAGTCTTATGCAGTGCAGGTAAGATTATTACTGCTCTCAATACTGACACTAACAAACACTCATCCCCAAAATGAGATAATTGGCAGTAATTCGTTGAAAAAACATTAAAATATACATTATTAATAGTGCAAGATTTAGTCAACTATTTTTAAACATATAACATCATATCTCAGGCTCTACTGATTCAATAGTGAAATTTTTCTTGGTATGCCTCTTGAAAGATAATGAATAACAATTATATCAATGATAAACACAATATTAATATAACGCCTTTAAAAAATTTAATAATGTCCTTTCTGCAAAAATTTTTCGTCATGCATGAAAGGGTCAGTATGCTCAATATTTTTCCCTAATCAATTTAGAGAGATAAAAAATAAAATTTTATTGATTCCCTCAGGTACATGACATGGAATAAGTCAATGCCCTTCAACTAATTTTTAATATATTTAATGAGAAAATTGACTTAATGCTGTTTGGTAGTTTGTTGAAGATGAGGGAGTCTGAGTGGTAGGAGCCTTTTAGGCAAGAGGAACATGAGTAGTTGCATTTGAGTTTCATAGTCTTTTATACCATTACTAGTGTAAATGCCCATTGAAATTCAATGGGAAAATTGGAACTTAATATATTCAACTATATTGGAAGGAATTGAGCTAAATCTGCCACTTATACAAACATTAGATAAGATAGATGAACAGGTTTTAACATTAATATATTTTATGATATTTAATAGTAAGACAATAAAAGTATACAATTTTTTAACTAAGTTAACAACATCTTTAACGTTTTATTCTGAAAAAATTAGCTATTATTGACTCACCAGATGTTGATTTTCTGTATGAACTACGTTGTTCAACCCCAAGGGAACATTTCAATAAAAATGCAAAATTTTGACAGATTTTTTAATATTATATATACATCACTATTTAAATATTCGATAGTTATTGATACAGTTAAAGCACAAGTGTGTAAATTCCATCCAATTTTAATAACAGCAGGGCAAATAAAGTCATGGGTTTAAACCAGTGCTGGAAAACATTATGCATCACATAACAAAATAACTGAATTATTTTGGATTAACGTAACGAAAAACGTTAACAAAATTTTTCAAATATCTATAAAGGAAAACGTAACAAAAACGAAAAAATAAATTTCATTATTTCATTAACAGATAGTAAAGGGTTATGTTCAGTGACATTCGTACCAGGCAGTGTATCTTGAGCAAGTGAAAGTGGCCGAAAATCCCTTTCTCCGTTCTTGCTTGTCCCCCGCTGGGCCAGTTTTGCCACCTTGTCGTGAAAGAAACACTATTCTGACCACTACCGATTGTCCTTTGGATTTCCCATCAATTTGTGAAAAGAAAGGTTTCCTGGTGTTAATCCTTCTGCAGGAAGCACGAGATAAAAAGCATGGAGGACGAGGAAGGAAGCTTCAATAAATGTGCCGCTTATAGTTAAGGACCTCTACCATTCCTTATCCTCTCCCACAGTGCCTCATATCTCCTGTTTTTTATTTCAAACTTTTTCATATTTCTTGTTCTTGCTATAAATTAGGACAATTTTGGTCATTATAGTTTTCAAAGCAAGCATCAAAATAATGCTCTGAAAAAGCATTGAATCATGCATTTTACTGTCCTTTCCAGAAAGGAAAATAGTCTTATTGTTTTGTCGTTCAGTCTTTCTGTCCCTCTATTAACATTTGAATCAATTGACCGATGCCCTGTTGAGGAAATTTTTTTCTGATATTTGAAGGCGTGAATTCGATTCCAGAAATTTTCCTCTCATTCAGTTTACATAAGAAATGTGAAATCCACCATGCAGTGCCTTTTTCTTTAAGTGTTAAAAGAAAGGAATCATACTATTGGCGTGGAATAAAGATTTCAATTTTGATCATAGAATTTTGCTTATTGAACGTATTTATTCAAATTCCATGTAAGCAAGCGCATGTAGGAGCTAGCTATTTTAGAAGAAAATGTTTCAATTTTAACATGTATTTCTATTCAAATGCAAAATAAAAAAGTATTAAAAACTAATATATAAAGTATATTACACATGACGTTGAGACATGGCATTCGCGACATAATATTAAATGTCATTTAGTTATAGCAGAAGCAAGAGAGACAGTTCCATTGCTTAAACGCAGTGAGTGATAAGTGATTGCGAGCATTGGTGAAAGTGAAGAGAGATCGTGTTGGGATTCGTGATTTATGGTGAGGTTGCAGCAGTAAGCGACTATATCCTTTATCATCATTTTATTAAATATTATGTATTTTCCGATCCTAAAAATTTTTATTCATAACTATCGAGCATAAGTCTTATCCAAATGATAAACCCTCTAATCAACTGAAATTAAAGAATTTTTTAAATTGGTTCATTTTTATCAACTGCGTTGGAAATAGACTACAAACTAAATAAAATAAACGGTATATATATACATATGTATGTATATATATAATAAAAAGCAACGAGAGGTTGAAAGGGATAGGAAGGAGCCAGTGAACACTTACAAGAAAGTTGTCGACATCCACAGCGATAGAGGAAGGCTTGTAGTTTGCAGCTTTTGGGCTGGCCTTTGTCAGCGAGAGAATAATGGAAGCTAAAACTATGCCCTTTGTCAGCGATAGAATAACGGAAACTAAAACTAAGTGTTACACTGGAGGTAGGGGAAAGGATGGGGTTCAGGAAAAGAGATAATTGGAGTGGGAGTGTTAGCAAAGATTTAAACCTGGGAAGGATATAGAACGGAGGATGTCAATGTGGTCTAGTTCCCAGTGATGGAGTTGTGGCATGGGGAAACTAACTGTAAGAGCACGGATGGTTTTTACTGTCAAGCAGCTATTGAAGGGAAGGGAGTGGGTTAACATATGGTCGGGCACTGGAAGAGGGCACCTAAGAGCAAAGCTATTCTGATGGCCATTCATGCGGATATTAAGGGATGTGGTTGTGAGGCCCACGTAGAATGCAGGGCATTGAGTACAGGTGAGGAGATATACTACGTTTTTGGTGGTACAAGTACTGCGGGGTAAGATTGGAAATGAGATTTGGGTAACAAGGCTGGTGAATGACGAAGAAGTATCTAAGATGGGGCAAGTGAGACAGCGTGGCCTTTCATAAGGGAAAGATCCTGCAGGGGATGGTGGATAGTTCCTTGAGCCAGAGCAGGTCGCCAAGATTCCTGGGTCGGCAGAAAGATATCATAGGGGGCTTAGGGAAGAGTGCAGTTGTTGTGGGTGTGTTAAGGAGAAGGGGATAGGCGGCAGTGAGGACATTATTAACCGCTTCCCTGATTATCCCGAGTATACTCAGGCTCGCGATAGGCAAAAATTCTGATTATTCCGAGCATACTGGGGCTAGAGTGACTTTTTGCTTCTGTAGGCGCTGCAGCCGAGTTTTCTCGATTTCGTGTAATCTTTGACCGCTAGGTGTCAGTGGTAGTAAGATCTTTAGTATTTCTTCGCAGGAAGTTCTAAAACTCATCGTTATGCATTTGAGGAATTGGAAAATTCGAAGTTTGTCTTTACAAATTTTGCGGATTTGCTTTCACACACAAATTTATTTTATAGTACAGTAGAAACGAAACAGGGATTTATTGCCATAGCTGTGTCAACCAAGGCCAAGAACAGTCAGAAACTTGAATCCTAGAGCAGACCCCTCACCTCCCCCCCTTCATTTTCACCGGAGGTAGCAGAGTGCCCATGAAAGGAAGGTGCTCTTGGCAACCTTCTCAACGATGGTGGTCACCCCACCCTAGAAAATTTCATGGAGAGACATCGGCAATTTTACAGCCCATGCTGCACAATCCTGAAAGGATCCTTCCAGCTGCCTTGAGGTTAACATTCCCATTATATTTTACAAGGGGCCCTAAGTGGCGCCTTGAGAATTTTACTTGGCCACGTGTCGTGTGAACCCTTTCATCACCCGATGTTTTCGTATAATTTCTGTCAGGGACTGCACTCCTGTGCTTCAGTTGCTTGTTGATATCCTTAGCGAATACAACACTTTTCACTGCAGTAGTGCTTCCTTACAGTTTTATTATAGCTGTTGTTTGATAGTTTGCGATTTTCGTTTTTTTTTTTTTTCAAAATTAAATTTTTTTATTATGTACCCCCAAATGGATAGTGGAGTGGAAGACATTGACGACTTGGAAGATGTTTATTTCAATTTTTTTTATCGTCTACTGATTTTTACTTTAAAAATATATTCAATATATTAATACACTTGCAAAAATCCATATTTTGAATAAAATATGACTTTTTTAATAAGTCAGTTAATATTCCACAGAGAAAAAAATGAATGTATCTATATAATAGACTCCTTGCAAACTTTCTGAAACAAAAATTTTTAAAATGTCTTTTTTTAAACCATTTCTGAGAAAAATTCGTCAGGGAAGCGGATAAGGGCTTCGTGCAGCCCTGGGTGAAAGGTTGTAGTGAGAGTCAGGAGGACTTCTGTCTGAGTGGGTGTGTACAGGTTTGGTGTGTGTCTGGAAGGGGGGAGATGGCGTGATGAAGTTGACTAAGTTGGCAGGGTAGCCTCAATCTTAGTGGTACTTGTACCACCAAAAAAGTAGTATATCTCCTCATCTATACACAATGCCCTGCATTCTATGTGGGCTTCACAACCACACTCCTTAATATCAGCATGAACTTTCATCAGAATAACATCGCTCTTAGATGTCCTCTTCTCATGGCCGACCATGCATTAATCCACACCCTTCCCTTTAACAGCTGCTTCACAGTTAAAACCATCTGTGCCTTTCCTGATAGTTTCCCCATGCCACAACTCCGTCACTGGGAACTAGCCCACAATGACATGCTCCGCCCTCTCTGCTTCCCAGATTTAAATCTTCACTAACATTCCCACTCCAATTACCCCTATTTTCCTGAACCCCATACTTTCCCTACCCCCAGTGTAACGCTTAGTTTTAGTTTCCGTTATTCTCTTGCTGATGAAGAACAGTAGCTTGAAAGCTCCAAACTACAAGCCTTCCTCTATCGCTGTGGATGTCTATAACTTAATTAAGTGTTCACTGACCCCTTCCTATCCCTTTCAACCTCTCATTGCTTTTAATTTTATTATATTATCTCTTATTTCCATATTGTTATATATATATATATATATATATATATATATATATATATATATATATATATATATATAACTTAAGGAAATGAAAAGGTAGTGATAGGGGTGGCAACAAGGTGTTGAAGGAAGCCCAGCGGACATTTACCAAGTAGGGGACCAAGTTGGCAGGCTGCTGGGGGCGTCGAAGAGACACGTTAAACACACGAACACAAAAAACACGCAAGCTTATCGGGCCTATGTCCTTCTTCAGCGTAGAGTATATATATATATATATATATATATATATATATATATATATATATATAAATATAGGTGCAAAAAGGGGAAAATCTGACTGCTTTAGTATTAGTTAAAGTACTGGTGTTCCATAATAAAGAAGTACGGTATATATGTATGCATTCTATATACCTGGAAAACCAGCTCTCCTCCACCCACAGAGAAATTAGACTGGAAGAGCAGAGAGAACTTTTCATCCATTACAGATTCTGTGCCCTTCTTTTCAGCTCGTTTTATCTTTTTCAGTTGCATATTTCTGTAAAAAGAAATAAATAGTAAATTGTTAAAAACAAAAACTTGGCCAGGTTGATCCTAAATAAAAATTTTGTGTGTTTACTTTATGCATTCATTTTATAATGGTAGACTACCACCATTAGAAAACACTTTTTATGCAATGATTGAAACATAGTTGGGAATATCTATTTCATATGAAAATTATCACATTAAGCAATGATCTTTTTTAGCATATACAATAAATAAACACAAATATAGGAACAATACTAACAATGAAAGTTAACTGAAATGGAATGTGTGAACTTGGTTTGTTGACCAATTTTTAGATCCAACTTTCAGGACGACTCGATTAAAGATAGTGTCTTAAACCCTCTACTGCTTTTGAAATATGTCACTAATATCTGCCCTATAGTTGATAGCAAAATCAAACTCATTACAGATGACACTGCTCTTTATAGTGTGATAAACAACAGAATGACCATCAGCACCAGCAGACAAACTTAAGAAAAGTATTATCTCATTTTCCTTAACTCTTTCATTGTGGTCAATGAATTTTTTCATCACAGCGTATCATAATCCCCATGTGAAAGTTGCATAAATCTGACTTTGAATATTAATTTACAGTGGTGGTCATACATTTTGGTTAACACGCTTCAACATTCAGATTTATATCTATAGCTATTATTATACACATATTATTATACACATATTCCTCCATTAGTCCATAGCACTGGTGGTGTAGTGGTTAGCGTGTCGGCTTTCTATTGCAAAGTTCGGGGGTTCAAACCCCTCGAATGGAGGTTTTATAAAAAAAAAAAAAACTATCATCAGTGCCTGGCAGTAGGCAGCAGTACTGTCAGTATGGTATAGAGCCGAAAACAAGTGATGTTGGTTGGGTCTATATCCAATACAGCTGTAGGCGTGATCAGGACGATTTGAACGGCTACAGTACTGCGATGTGGAAAGCAAGAGGGAAACTACCACATTACAATCCCTAGTAAAGATTATATGGTTGGACAATATGAGTTCTCTCGAGGTAAAACAATCCGGAGGTAAAATAGTCCCCCAATCGGATCTCCAGGCGGGGACTGCCTTGAGGAAAACATTTGTCGAAAGTAAATTACGAATAGGGACTTGGAACGTAAGAACTATGAGAAAGGCAGGAAAGCTAGAGAACTTGAAAGAAGAAATGAGAAGAAATAGAGTTGACATTATAGGGCTAAGCGAAACTAGATGGGAGGGAGAAGGACAGTTCGACTCGGAAGAATTCACGGTAGTTTATTCTGGAGGAAATAGTGGGGAAAGGGGAGTAGCACTGGTACTTAGGAAAGATATGATGAAAAGCGTGACAAAGACAATAGCAACGAACGATAGACTGATGGCAATAAAGCTAAAAGCAGTCCCAGTGGACATGCTGATAATCCAGGTATATATGCCAACGTCAGCTCATGACGATGAAGAAATAGATGAGATCTATGAGCAAATTAATGAAATTTACGAAGAAGACGGAAGAGGAAAGGTAAACTGCATAATAATGGGAGATTGGAACAGCATAGTCGGAGAAGGACAGGAAGAAAATGTTGTCGGGCAATACGGACTTGGGAAGAGAAATCGAGGAGGGGAGAAACTCGTAGAATTCTGCATCAATAATGACCTTGTAGTGACTAATACATGGTTCAAAAACCATAAACGAAGGTTATACACATGGAAAAGCCCAGGAGATAGAATGAGATGCCAAATAGATTACATCCTTGTAAAACAAAGATTCAGGAACAGCATAAAGAACGCCAAGGCATTTCAAGGAGCGGACATTGATTCAGATCACAGCCTTCTAATAGTTGACGTGAGTACAAAGCTCAAACAAATAAGAAAAACGAGAAGAGAAAGACAGACCTGGGACCTAGAAAAACTGAAAGAAAGGCAGGATGTAGTCAGCATGAAGTTGGAAGATAACCTAAGAAAGTTGGAAAACAAACCGAAGACCGTTGATATAGAATGGGATGAAATTAAAACCAGTACCAAGGATACCTTGGATAAAGAGATTGGAAAACAAGAGAAGAAAATCAGAAAACCATGGATCACGAAGGAAATGCTGGAGAAAATGAATTAGAGACGAAAATGGAAAAACGTTAACAGTGAAGAAGGTAGAGCCAACTATAGGCGTATAAACAATGAGTTGAGAAGGGTAACAGATAAAGCTAGAGAAAATTGGATAAAAGGAAAATGTGATGAAATAGAACAAATGGAGAAGTTTGGAAGGTACGATATGATGTACGCTAGGGCACTGGAATTAGAAGATAAGAAGTCTAATGGAATTTGTGGTAAAGGAATTATGAATACGGATGGGAAGATAGTCTCAGAAACAAAGGATGTAGCACAGGTATGGGAAGAATACATTAAGGAATTATACGGCAAACAGGCAGGAGCGGCAAAAATAGAACTGGAAAATGAGGAAAACATTGAAGAAGACAACTTAGGACCAAGTATTATGGAGAGCGAAGTAGAAAAAGCGATAGTGGAACTAAAGAAGGGGAAAGCCACGGGCAGCGATGGAATACCGGCTGAGATACTTAAAGTCATAGGATCAGAAGGACTAAAAGCGATCACGAAATTAATTAATAAGATTTACGACACGGGAGAGTGGCCTCAGGATTTCCTAGAAGTAAAAATTATCCCTATAAAGAAGAAGCCAAAGGCAATGCAGTGTGAAGATTACAGAACTATAAGCCTTCTGTCACACACATCGAAGATCATCACGAGGATTCTTAATAAAAGGCTGGAGAAAAAGGCAGAAGAAATAATAGGGGAAGATCAATTCGGTTTCAGAAAAGGACGAGGAACTAGAGATGCTATAGGAGTAGTTAGAATCATATCAGAAAGGGCAATAGAATACAGTCAAGATATCTGCGCATGTTTCGTAGACTGGCAGAAGGCCTTTGATAGAGTAAATTGGATAAAGTTGATGAAGATATTAAAGGATATAGGTGTAGACTGGAAAGACAGGAGACTGATTAGGAATCTATATGAGAATCAAGTTGTAAAGGTCAGGTTTGAGAATGTGAACACCTGCGGAATAAATATCGGTAGAGGAGTAAGACAAGGCTGCTGCCTATCGCCAACCCTATTCAATATATATGGAGAAAGTCTAATGCAAGAAGCTTTAGAAGGCACAGGGGATTTCAAAATTGGAGGAAGGATTATAAGAACAGTAAAATACGCAGATGATCAAGTACTTCTAGCAAGAAAGGAAGAGGAACTACAAAAAATGATAAATAGACTAGTGATAACAGGTAGAAAATACGGTATGGAAATAAATACAGAAAAATCCAAGGTCATTCGAATATCGGGTAAAGAAGAGAATCTGAACATAACTATTGGGGGAAAGCCATTAGAACAAGTTTCAGAATATAAATACCTTGGAAGTATCATAACACGAGAGGCAAAATGTACGGATGAGATCAAAACTAGAATAGGAAAAGCAAAAGCGGCTTTCAGGAGAAAGAAACAACTACTTACAGGGAATATAAGGGAAGATATCCGCAAGAAGTTGATAAAATGCTACGTATGGAGTATAGCATTGTATGGGGCAGAAACATGGACGCTAAGGAAAAATGACATCAAATACTTGGAAAGCTTTGAAATGTGGACTTGGAGGAGAATGTTGAAGATAAAATGGACAGATAGGATGAAAAACGATGAAGTGCTACAAAGAATAGGAGAGAAGCGAATGATTATACAGACTATCAGAAAGAGGAAGGCTAACTGGGTTGGACATTACATGAGGAGAGAGAGTATGATTAAAGATGTGTTAGAAGGAAAACTAGATGGGAAAAGGGAAAGAGGTAGAAAAAGGTATCAGCTAATAGACGATTTGAAAGGGAAAGAGAGTTATCAAGATATGAAGAGGACAGCGGAAAATAGGAGTATATGGAGAACCAGGTTTAACCATGAATAATCACGGACCTGTCTACGGACAGACTACCTATGATGATGATGATTCCTCCATTACATACCTAGAAATTAATTCACCATAGATGTAAGTTAAATGTGTAGCAGAGGCAACACACAGCGAGTGTGGACATTGAGGTGAGTGAAATACTCAATGGTATTTGAAGATTCTGATTGAAGCATGCATTTACCAATGAGGAAAGAGAACATAAGGATATTAAAAATTGCATTATCAATTTGGAGAATGCAAAAATTCTGCTCTCTGTACAATTTTCTGACAAATGTAATATGGGGAATGTAATGGACACCCAAGCATACTAGACTAGCATTTTAATTCAGTATATACAGTAAAACCTCCATATAGCGAAATGGAAGGGAGCTGATTTTTGGAAATTTTGATAAATAGAGGTTCACTATAAAGATGTTTACCATAAGACTCGTATATAATCATTTCTGAATGCCCAAACAATAAAAAACTATCTTGCCCAATTACTATATCTATATAATAAAATAGATTTAATACATTCATAATGTACCTAATTATAAAACCTAAATGAACAATAAATATACATCTATTTTTGCTTAGTGGAAAAAAGCTGGTAATTTCAGTTTGTCATCTTTTTCTTAAATTCATTGGATACAATATTTTTTATTCTATTTAATAGCAAGAGATTATCATCATCGTAATCCTCCAAATTTATAAAAAATCTTTCAGGCACACTCAAAGCCTCATACACTTCTCGCTTTTTTGGTGGTGTAATTACTTCCGTCATTATTTTCTTCTTCTTCATTATCTGCAATACTCTCCCCTTCAATTTAAATCCCCACTTCTTCTACCATTTCTCTCTCTGTTGGTCCACAAGTTACTAGGGATGTGTCAACATAAACAAAATCATTAAATGATGTTTGAAGATGTATTCCTAGTTGATTTCATTCCATTACAAAGGTTCATCATCTGATACTTCATCTTCCTCATATGTTGCCCTCATAAATCCTGCCATTATAAAGCATTTATTAATAGAGGCTGATTTGACAGAATTCCATGATAAGCAAAACCTATGCATGCCTGCAATACATTCCATTTGCATCTGGTAATATCATTTGCTTCATCCGCATGTCTTAAAATATAGAGCACCAACTGCTGTCTGTAATTTCTCATAACACTAGAAATTATACCTTGATCTAATGGTTGTAGTTTACTTGTGGTATTTGAAGGAAAGTATACTATTTTAATATTTTGCAATTTAATCCCCTGACATTTATGTGCAGTGCAACGGTCCAGAAAAAGGATTATTTTTCTATTTTTCATGCCCATCTTTGATTCGAGCATGGTTAACCACTCATTGAATAAAGCTGAAGTTATCCATGACTTTCTGTATAAACACGGAAATTTCTTTATATTCTTAAAACATCCGAGTTTTTTATATTTCCCAATCACAAGTGGCTCTAATTTTTCAGTACCATCTGCATTCATACAGATAAGGACTGAGTTCTCCTTTAACTGCAAGAGTTCTATCAGGCAGTAAATTATAAAAAAACCAACCTCATCTGCATTAAAAATCTTTAGAATCATAACCAATTAAAAATGTATGCAAAGTCTCTTTCCACTCTTCTTCCACAATTGTACTTACAAAAGCTTCTTCCCCAACACATTTTTAAAGTTCTTAAGTTCCAGCGCACTTTAAACTTTTTTAGCCATCCACTAGAACCTTGAAAGTTATCTACTTCCATTTTCAATGCTATTTCTCTAGCCTTCTGTTGCAAAATAGGCCCAGATATAAGTATATTTCTAGCTCTAGCTTCCATTAACCAATCAAAAACACACTTATCCAAGTCCTCATTTTTGACTGTACAAAATCTTTTCCTGTTAAGACTTGATGTTTTTAAAAATAGATGTTAGACTAGAGGTCGGCAACCTTTTTCTACAGTGGGTCAAATCTTGGTTTTCAGATTGTTTTGATGGGTCATAGCAGTTGATCGGTACTGAATATTATAGAAAAAATAAAAAATCATTTATGAATCCTTTATTTTTAAGCTAGTAGTGGCCGATGCAAGCAAGTGGTTGCATATGCATCAGCTCGAATGTTACACACATGCGCTCCAAACCTACAGCATTTGGTGTTAGAACTCTCGACAGTCTGGACCTGTGGGGGGATGATCGACTGTGGGCCACCTTTTGACCCGTGGGTCATAGGTTGCCAACCACTGTGTTAGACTAAAAGATGATATGCCAAAGGTGTCTGCCACATCTATTTTTCTCTTCCCCTCATCAATGGCTTGGAAAATAGCTAACATAGTTTTTATTGTTAGCAGCTATCTTTTTCCATGGATTACCATTATGTGTCTAAAAATAATTTATTCACAAACGTAATTATTAATTATTTTGTATTATTTACAAATTGTGTATTTAATGCAGCACAATGGATAATGAAGGATTTTGTTATACACATAATACACTATAATTATCATCAGAAAATTAATGCATTAATAATTAAATTAAAGAATATATACACAAGTGATGTACGATAAAAATAAAGTTGAAAATACTATTATATGTAGGTCATGTATCTAGAATGACTTTAAACGATCAATCTAAAGAATCAAGCTGGTATACCACTAATTAAACCAAGCTCTTCGTAGTATGCAAGCGTAAACAGTGATACGTTCATAGCAGCTGTACATAAAGTGATGTGTGCCTGAGGGGATTTACCCAAAGAGAAATCCATGACTTAGTAAATAGTAAAAGATCTTTAAATGATACATCTTTGCAACATTGTTGTCATATTTTCGTGAGTTTTTTTCAGAGGCGATGAAAACTGATAGTATGTAGCAGTGGTGTGTAAACTGAGAATCTCAAAAGAATTGACGGTTAGTGTTTCGCCTATTTCTTTTTAGAGGTGAAACGTAAGTCTAAGGGAGTTGACCCAAAAGGCCCTGACTTAGGGAATAAACTACAGAAACTAATATAAAATTAAAACATTTAAATGATGTATCTTTGTAGCAATATAGCCATATTTTGACAGCTGGTTAATTCACTAGTTAAGAAAAACAAAAGAAGACCAAAAATCGCATCGGGGAAGTTGGTCGGGTAAATTTCATGCTTAGCCATTTTACTATACGGAGGTTGTTTTTCATCAGGGATACATTTTCCCACCATGATATACAGAGAATTACGATAATATGGAGGTACGATATAAAGAGGTTTCCCTATACCGGTAATGTCCAGTTTTGGCAGGACCAAAAAGATATTACGAAATACAGAGGTTTACAATAAACGGAGGTTTACTATATAGAGGTTTTACGGTATTATAATATTATTGTTTACAAACATAAATGCTAATTTTTGGTCCATGAGTCCTGTCAGTCCTGTGCCCAGGGGCAACTGCCCCCCTCTGCCACTGCCAGGCAATACCAGCTTTGTACTGTACTTCTTCCCACATTAACGAAAAAATATCATTTACTAGAATGACTGGCTTGACCAATAAAATTGATTCTTGAGGGTGAAAGAAGGAAATGTCTGTTTTTCCATGCTGAAGTAGTTTTTTGTGTAAGCGTTCAGCTGCAAAAATTGAAAGCACAAGCTGCAAAAGAAGAAAAACTTCAATTATGCTGGTAACAAAAATGAAAATGTGGAATGGGGGCTTCTCTCAAAAACAAGATTTGCAGAAGAATTAAATATCTGAAGTTGACACTTTCCACAATTATAAATAAATAAAGAGAGCAAGCTGTAGCTGATGGGACAACAGTGACAATCAATGCCTACGTGAAGACCCACAAAAAGATATAGAAGAAAAATTGTTGAAATGGTTTCAACATATGAGATCATCAATGGTCCCGATTTATGGACTTCTCTTCCAAGAAAAAGCCAAGGCATTACCTACCAAACTTGGAATAGAAAATGTTGACTTTAAGTGGATGCCTTGTGAGGCTCCGGAGAAGACATGGATTCATTTAACATGCTATTTGAGGTGAAGCTAATAAAGTGGATGAAATAGGAGTGAACAAATGGCTTCAGAATTTTTTAAATTGTTAAGAGCTCATATTCTGATCGGGACAAGTTCAATTTGGATGAGGTAGGCTTATTCTTCAACCTGTTACCAGATCATTCATTGGACCTCAAAGTGTCAAGTTGTTAAGGGTCATGGCAGTACACTGAGACTTACCATAGCCATTTGCTGCAAATCAAATGGCATAGAAAAATTAAAATTTTGGGACACTGGAAAATCCAAGAACCCAAGATGTTTAAATAAATTTAAGTTTTCATTTACCATGTGAATACAGCCACCACAAGCAAGCCTTGATCAGTGCTTCTTCATTTCAGAAATTGATCATGGGTGTTAAGTTCATTTTAATATTGGCCAAAATCGTGCATTGTGGTATTTTTAATACTAATTTATTTAACACAAATAGGTTACCTCAATTACATGTGTTACATGTATGTACATATATTTTAGCAGAAAATTATATTTTTACCATTTTTCATACATAATTCAGTTATCACGAACTGGGTTAACATGAACATATGATTTTATTCTCCCTTGGAGTTTGTATTAACGAGGGTTTACTGTAGTTCATAAATTTTCTGCTAGATGGCTTCAATTTAAAAAAATTCAAAATTTTGAAATGGTATTCAAACCATTGAAGCTAGAGTGAAGGTTTCACGGATGGGAAAATTCTAATGAGGATCTACATTCCAAAACTGCGGGTTTTCCCCTCCTCATAAGAAGAAGCAAACCAGAACCATGAATTTTTTTAAGAAAATGTGCTTCTACCTCCTGCTTTAGCAAGAGTATCTTGTTTTTTTAAGCATTTACTTATAAAATTAACTGTAACCTACTAAGAGATACATAAATGAGAAAAATTGCCCTCCTTGTTTGTTTCTTTTGCTTAGCTTCTAGAATAAAGGGTCACTTCATACTGGAACTCACCCAACATTCTTACTATTACTTGACCCAATATTGTAAATTAATGTGTACTATTAAATTGTTCTATGAATTTTTTTAAAGGAATATCAGAGGCAGCTATCAAAACAGCTTGGAGTAGCCACTATTATAATGGATGAGAGAATGTACAAGAACCTTTTATAGCAATTAATGGTCAAGTTTTAACTACTACGATATAAAAATGATTAAACCATCAACAAAACATAACACTTAATGATAAACATGTTGAGATATAACATCCATATCCCTAAGCTTCCTGAAAATATAGATTCATATTCACAAGTCAAATTTATTGAGCAATAACATAATGATATTCTCATGATATGATGATATCCCACCTCAGTATTCTCAAAATAACAAATAAGGAAAATTAACAAGTAAAGATAAGAATGCTTAGAGTATTTCACTTTAATTATTTTTAGCATGAAATAAAAGTGGAGCAAGTGAAAGAGTAGCCATTAAATATGAAAATGAATTTTTCACATTTCAATCTCTTAACTTTAAGATTAATAAGAAAAGTGAAAAAACAAAAGATATTAATAAAAATCTGATGTGGCCACCACATGACTTTCTCCATACCTAAATTTTTCTAAAAATTTCAAATAGGTTAAATGATAATAAATATTTTAAGGAACTGTGAGAAAATTTTCAAGACTTAAGAAAGAACAGAAATAAACTCAAACCGGAGCCTTCTGATATTGGATATAGCCACGAATTTCCAACAATTAAGAAAATAAAAAGGAGTGTTACGAAGACATAACTAAGTGTAGTGCTTACAATAGTTGCTGGTAGGTGGTGTGGTGGTGGCAGCTAAAAGATTAGTTTTTAAAATATCTCTTAAACAATGCATTGTATGGGAAAATGTATCGAACAAACATTGTAGAAAATTTCCTAAAACTTTTATTTCAGTACTTTTTAACATCAATCAAATATTAAAAGAAATATTTCAAAAAAAATGGATGTGACAAGAGTAAACACCCACTTTTGGTGGAATGATTTTTACCAAAAACTAATGTTCTTTTCCCTTGAACAAAAACGTAAAATATGAAATTTTGGGTTGACCTGATTAATAGTTTTTGAGTCGCACCCACAAAATTCCAGTCGCATACACACATAGACACCCACAGACATCATCAAGAAAAAAGTCAAAACGTGTTCAGAGGACCTTAAAACATATACTTCTGTTGAAATCTCGAATTCGATTTTTCCATGAAAACAACACTTTCTCTATACTTCGTACATGGAAAAAGTAAAAATATGCAGAATACATCTCACCTGTAGCTGACAGAGAGCTGCCTTGTGGCCTGATGATATTCCATAGTTCCCGTGTTGTTCAGAATTTCCCCACTGGCCTCCCCTTTGGCCATTTTATCGCTCTTCAGAAGGGCATTTGCCTGCGCCTCACTTATTATTGTCACTTTAACCTGTAAAAACATCACAATTTCATACACGCCCACACATACTCATGTACCCACATACATGACTCAATCAAAAAGGTAACAACATATATCTTTTATCTAGTGAATGAATACTAGCTACACAAATTTCTTTTCTGAACCACAACATACTATTTTTCAATACTTTTTAATTACATTTTGTAATATAATTATCCTAATAAAATAAAATAATCAATGCATGAAGTTTGTTATCTTATACAAAAAATAATTTCAAAAACTGCATAACTAATACCAAAAATATATATGACAAAATTTTACTTTTTTTTACCTGAGGTGGTGTCATGTGTACATTAAGTTTGCCTCCAACAAGAAGTCTAACAGTTGATGTGAAACGTGTATTTGTCTTCATCACCTGAGGTGGCTGTTTCTCGATTATGAAAGTACTAGAAATTAAATAGAAGGAAATTAAATTATTAAATTATACTATTAAATACTAAAACAATAACAGGGATTTTAAGTTGCGGCATTCTAATTAAAATCTCAATTAAATCAGTAATAAATTACTAGTGACCCATATATCATTTTCAATTATGAAATTTAATTGGTTAAAAAGTTTGAATGACAAAACATCATGCTTAAATATATGGATCAATAAATATATTTAAATACCTTAAGTTTTAGGTAAAAGCAAAATAAGACAACATTCATTATCTATGTAACTATAATAAAAGGTTGAAATATAATGCTGCCAGTTGTACCTCTGGTGGTGAGTTATGGTTTAATGCAAATAACTAAAGAATGGAAGGTACTATTCTGATGATTATTTTCTAAATATACTGGGATCTACCTCCCATGCATTTTAATGATTCTAGGAGCATTTATTTTCTCCATTTGATTAACACAGGTATGGATGCAGTGTATTAATCATTTGCATTTTAAAATTAGTTAAACATCATAGGAATTCAGGACTTGAATCAAAGTCTGGCTAAAAGAACATAATTTCATTTTCCACAGATTTTCAGATACGCATCAAATTGGTCCACAAATTAGTTTTTAACACCATAATTTTATGCATTTTTACAAGAAAATCTTCCATTGTCAAGGTGATTTGGCATTGTTGCCAGTTTCATTTCGCATGGTTCACTGGGATTATAAATTCACATCATATCTGTCTACATATTCATGAAATTTTGGCACTATTTTGAAGATTAAACAATACCTTGGTAATGATAAACAATATAACAGTAACAGAAATAAATAAATTAGTATTAGTAGTATCCCTTGTAGCTCTCAACCCTCTCTGACAGGGCTCGCTTAGCTCCCCTATTATTTTCATATTTTCACATACGACATATAGGTCTTTTTAGACAAAATTTTGAGATTTGAAAATTTAAAAAAAAGAAAGATCAAATGTTGCATTTGGTTTCCTATGCTATATAACAGGACAAAATGAAACAAAAGAATGAAATAATATTCACGTATTGCATAGACTGTAAGAAAGAAGACAAAAATACTAGGGCTTCCAATTAATTTTCACTAACCGGGGTTATGGTTCAAGTTCCATCAGCTAACCGGTTAACCGGTAAAAAATAAACTATGTATACAGTAATATACAGCCGGCCCTCTTTCGTACTGTCAATTGCGAATCTCGGTCGTGAATTGATGACAATTCTGTTACTTTCTGCATATGTAAAAATTCAGAAAAAGCGACAATGTAGCTTACATTATTCCATGAGGTTCTTTCCAAATACTGCGATTTTAGAATTGCAACATAGGTTTCATTGATAGTGCGAGCCAGGAAGGGCTAAAGATTAGTAAGAGCGAGAGTGGAGGGTACCTAACTGCCTAGATATTATGGCGAGTAGAATGCCTCTCCAGCAGTGTTTCCAGACATATATGGTATTCATAACATATTTTTCCCCTTATCTACTATGTACCGTATTGACTTGGATGTGGTACTAAAAAATTCAAATATTTCGGAACTGGACTCCATGGTACTAGTTTTATCAAATTGAAAAAATTTTTTTTTAAGAGAATAGCTCCATAAACTTGTCGGCCGTAATTTCCAGCTAATTAGATCTCACTTCCTTGGTTCCTTTTGTTTTCTATTCCATCTTCCACTTCCTCCAACCACAACCACCACCAATGGAAATGTGAACGATTTCACTGTACCTTGCACTAGTTAACCGAATTGATTTTTATAGTTATTCATTTTAAACAATTTGTTTACCTTTAATTTTTCATAACGATTTTGGGAAGAATTTTTCTCCTATCCAGATGGTTAATCAGATGAAATTACCTGGTTAATGAATAGTGAGAACAGTCAACGATTAACCAGTTAAGGTAATAACCGATCTGGAAGCCCTAAATAATACATACTTAGTATTTGGGAAAGTAAAAAATGGACTAATAAAAGTCATGACTGACTTCATTGACCCATCTCTCAGTTTCTCGGTGATTAGTAGTGTTTACAGTATTATGTTTGTGACAACAATGTATCACTTTAGTTTCCACTATTGGTAAGTTAAATCAAAGATACTTGAACTGAAACGTCAATACTGTTTTATTTTTTTAATGATTTACACTTTAAATGTTTCATTTACAAACACTTTATGCTTTTTATTTAATATATCAAGTTTACAATAAATATCATATCATGGCGAATGCTGACGAAACTTAAACGTAATTGATGGAATTTAAACTAATAGATGAGCACTGTGCGATGAGATGACAGGAACTAGATTATATTATTGATTCCATTATTCATTGATATTGTGTTAATGAATGTTCCTAAGTCAGATATAGAGATTAAAATTGCTGAATTTTTTAAAGCCTTCGAGTACATTTTCTGTGAAAGGTGAAAAAGTTATTAATCTTTGACTAAAGAAAATAAAATTTATTTTAATGAACAATGCTTTATATATACTAAAAAGTAAAAAAAGTAAAATTTTACTTTTTAGTGCATGTAAGATTTGGCTTTATTAATTTTATTTTAATAATATTTCTTTCCAACAAGGGTACAAAATGTACCCCAATGAAATTGTAAAATTATCTTCAATACATGTTGACCTGTTCATACACTGGTGGTGTAATGTTAAGCATTTCAGTTTACCATTACAAAGTTCCGAGGTTCGATCCCTGTGAATGGAGGTTAAAAAATACCTATCACCTGTGCCCGGCAGTGAGAAGCAGTACTGTCAAGTGTGGTATGGAGCCAAACACAAATGATGTTGGCTGGGTCTATATCAAATAGAGCTGTAAGCATGATCAGGATGATTTGAATGGCTACAGTACCAATACCACAATGTGTAAAGTAAGAGGGAAACTACCACATTGCTATTCCCTAGTATAGATGATATGGTTGGACAATATGAGTTCTTTTGAGGTTAAACATTCCAGAGGTAAAATAGTCTCTCATTCAGATCTCTGGGCAGGGACTACTTTCAGAGAATTATTTGTGAAAAGTAACTTACATATAGATACTTGGAATGTAAAAACCATGAGGAAGGCAGGAAAGCTAGAAAACCTGAAAAAAGAAATGAGAATAAATAGGACTGACATTATAGGATTGAGCGAAGTTAGATGGGAATGAGAAGGGCAGTTTAACTCAAAAGAATTCATAGTAATTTACTCAGGAGGAAATAGTGGTGCAAGAGGAGTAGCTCTGGTAATTAGGAAAGCTATGATGAGAAGCATGCTAAAGGTAATATGTAGTAACAAATGATAGGTTGATGGCAATAAAGCTGACAGCAGTTCCAGTGGCCATGTTGATAATTTAGGCGTATATGCCAAGGTCTGCATATGACGAAGAATAAATTGAGATGAACAAATTAATGACATTTACGAATAAGAGGAAAGGTAAATTGTACCATAATGGGAGATTGGAAGAACTGATTTGGAGAAGAACAAAAAGATAATGTTAGTTTTTAGTTTAATTTATTTTTAAATGCATTGACTGCCATGGTCATTTTGTACCATTATCAACTGGAGAGACACACAGAAGGGAGAAGGGAAAGCCAGTATTGGCATTAGTCTACTCTTTACAAAAAGCAGGGGGCCAACTGCTTAATGTCCCGTCTCCTCAAACCACACAAGGGCCAGGCAACCTTGGAAAAATCCTACTTTTAGAGGATTTGTGCCCACTGTCCATTCGAGCAGCAGGCAAGTAGCAGTCAGTGTTCTAAGCACTACACCTCCAGCACCCCCAGAAGAAAATGTGTTGACAAATACAGACTTGGGAGAAGAAACAGAGGAGAGAAAGTGGTAGAAATCTGCATTAATAATGATCTAGTAATAACTAATACAAAATTCAAAGAACATGAACAAAGACTATATACATGGAAGAGCCCAGGAGATAGAATGAGAGGCCAAATCTATTGCATCATAGTACAGCAAAGATTCAGGAATAGCATAAAAATGCAAAGACGTTACCAGGAGCAGACCACAACCTTCTAGTAGTAGATGTAGCTACGAAGCTAAAACAAATAAGAAAAACAAGAAGATAAAGAGAGAATTGGGATCTTGAGAAGCTGAAAGAAAAGAAGTATATATTCAGCAAGAAATTGGATGTATCTTAGAAAGTTAGAAAACAAACCATGGAGAAAATTGTAAGGAAATTAAAGCCACTATCAAAGATACTATAAATAAAATAATAGCTAAACAAGATAAGAAAATCTGAAAACTACAGATCACTAAGGAAATGGATGAGAGGAGAAATTGGAAAAACGTTAACAGAGAAAAAGGCAGAACTATTGACAAATAAACAAGTAGACAATGGTTACAGATATAGCTAGATGTGATGAAATACAATGGATGGGAAAGATAGGCATGATATGATGTACTTGAAGGCGCTGGATTTAGAAGAAAGCAAGCCTTATGGAATCTGCAGAAAAGAAATTATGAATGCAGAAGGAAAGCTTGTCACAAAACCAAAGGGTGTAGCATAGGTATGGGAAGAATACCTTAAGGGGCTAGCTATACAAGCAAACAAGATCAGTGCAAATAGAACTGGAAGAATAGGATGACATTGAAGAAGACAACTTATGAATAAGTATTATGGAAGGCTAAGTAGGAAAAGAGATTCAAGAGCTGAAGAAAAAAAAGCCAACAGCAGTGATGGGATGATGGCAGAGGTACTTAAAGTCAGGTGACTGAAAGGACTAAAAGTCATGACAAAATTAACTAACAAGATTTATGACACAGGAGAGTGGCCTCAGGATTTCCTAGAAGTAACAATGATCCCTTCACGGAAGAAGCCATGAAGTGTGAAAGACTACAGAATGATAAGCCTATTGTCCCAAATGTCAAAGATCATTATGATGATTCTTAACAGAGATGCTATCAGTGTAGTGAGAATCATATCAGAAAGGGAAATAGAGTGATAGATAGATTGCTGCAATGTTTTATCGACTGGCAGGAGACCTCTGAGAGAGTAATTTGGGTAATGCTGATGAGGGTATTAAAGGATATAGGTGTAAATTAGAAAGACGAGACAGATAAAGAATTTATGCATGAACCAAGTGGTGTAGGTCAGATTGGAGAAAACTGATACTAGCAGAATGAATATCAGCAGAGGAGTAACATAATGTTATTGTCTAATGCTGGTTTTATTCAATATACATAGAAACTCCAATTTAAATGCCCTGCATTTAATGTTTTCTACAAACATTGTTTATTTTTTGAAGATCAAACACTCCATTCAAGCAATGTATTATTTTCTCCAAATTAATGTTCCTTGATTTAGTGTTTTACCCAGATTTAGTGTACTAAATTTTTGATCACTTCATTTAAAACTTACCTCATTTTAATGCAACCTGGTGGTTACTACTGCAATCCTTAGGCTAACCTCACACAAGTGTTTTTTTTTAATGTCTGTCTAAGTTAGGATGGGAAAAAAACACAGGCAATGAATCTAACGTAAACAGTGCTTGGTGGCAACATACATTTTGTCTGAGTAAACAAGTGCTGTGTCTTTGAGTCACCGCAATAGATCGCAACACTGCTGCATTTTTAATCTGAATTTTGGATGTAGCTGAGTGGCTATACAAGGATACTCTCCTCCCACAGGCAATGTTTTGTTTTCAGGAACAGAACTGTAACGTAGAGTGAGTTAGAGAGGAAACAGCCACAAGTAGCACTTTTCTAGGGGGTGGCATTGCAACAATGTTGAGGCCAATCTTCACCTATATGTCATGAACTAGGAGAGCATTCTGCATTTTTGCCTCAGATGACAGATTTCCACACAACAGCTCTGAAATGTACCTCTTATTTACAGCGAATTATTAATCAGTGAGGTAGAAAAGGTTCCTCTTCTTTAATTATTGTATTTCTTGGCATATAAGATGCACCGGGGTTTAAGATGCATCCTGGTTTTTAGAAGAATTTTCAGGAAAAATTTGATTCACAAAGGTAGTTAGAAAGGGCCACATTGTGTATTACTTCCAGCTTACAAATGATATTAGTGATAACAGTTAAATATAACATTTTAGATAAAATTAATTCGTAAAATACATAGGGATAATCTAAAACATAAATACTGATAAGTACACATTTCAAATCAACTGCTCACTTATGGATGCATCTCCATGATCTTTCAATAGAAGGCACTAGTTCTCGGTAATAGAATTTGTATCAGATGTTTATGTTTATCCACACGAGAACGTAGAAGAAACAGCTTCTACATAACTGTTGTTTCACTTTTATTGACTTACTCAATTTCTGTGCATTTTTGCATATTCAATCACCCGATGGTTATAACTAATAGTGTAGGAGTATCTTTACACTTTTGTAGCCATTGAGTACTCAATACATGTAATGGTATTTATCCTAGGTATTTACAAAATTTTTATCACATCTACCACAATTATAATGTTGCGTGGCATTAATCACATTATTCAACATTAGGAACTAAAACATATGACTATCATCAAAAGCGCACTGAAATTCTAATTACTGCGATTGGACATGTAATAAAGCACAATAATGAAAATATGCAGTTGGAATTCACATTGCATAAAGTATTACTGTATATATTAACAAAGTTTTCATTATTACTTATTAATAATGTATATTTTAATATTTTTGCAACAAATTACTGCAAATTATTCTATTTTGGGGATGTGTGTGTTCATTAGTGTTAGTACTGAGAACAGTAATAATCTTACCTTCAGTGTATAAGATGCAGGCTGATTTTGAGAGCAATTTTTTTGCAAAAAATGTGCGTCTTATATGCCAAGAAATATGGTAATTAATAAATTAATAAAGTGAATTACAATAATTATTATTGATGCCAACTTTCAGTATATAAATAAATAAATCGGTACAATATACATTGCACAAACTCTCGCATATACTATGTATGCATATGGTCTCACTACACTTTCATGACTGGAAGAAACTCCAGCTAAAAAAATCTGATGTGGCCACCAGATGACTTTCTCCATTCCTGATATATTTCTAAAAATTCCAAATGATAATAAATACTTTACAGAACTGCAAGAAAAATTTAAAGACTACAAAGAACAGAAATAAACTCAAACAATAGCCTTCTGATGTTGGATATAACCACAAAGCTCCAACAATTAAGAAAATAATGAGCTTTACTAAGACGTAACTAAGCATCAATTGTTTACAATAGTCGCCGGTAGGTGGAATGGTAATGGCAGCTAAAAAATATAGATTTTAAAATATCTTTTAAACAACGCATTATATGGGAATATGTTTTGAACAAACATTGTAGAAAATTAAATTCCCTACAACTTTTATTCTGATACTTTTTTACATTCATCAAATATTAAAGCAAATATTTCAAAAAACGTATAAGTGACAAGAGTAAACCCATACTTCGATTGACCGATTTTTACCAAAAACTAATCAGTTCTTTTCCCTTTAGAGGAAATGTCAAATATAAAATTTAGCATTAATCTGATTAACAGTTTTTGGGTTAGAGCACCCACAAAATTCCGGTTACAGACACCCACACAGACATCATCGCGAAAATGGTCAAAATATGTTCAGGGAACCTTAAAACATGTTCATATTTCCGTTGAAATCTCGAATTCAATTTTTTTCATGAAAACAATACTTTCTCTATACTTGGTATATGGAGAAAGTAAAAACAATAAAATCGTGAAAAAAGTCTTCTGCAGGTAAATGGTATTAATATCTCGATGACCTCATAAATGTGAAAATCAAACTTGATAAATTACCGTATTAGTCCAAATATAGTCACCCCCCTCCCCCTATTTCTGAAGCCTCAGTTTTTGAAAAAAGTTTGAACCCCATTACAGACCTAACTTTCAATATTCTAAAGAATGAGATTTAATATGTACAAGCAATTTAATTACAGCTATCAATTTACAATGAAACGGTGACATCACGTTTTGTGTGTTATATCTGCAGGCATATCAAGTGTTACTGGACTAAATTTAAAAACTTTCATTTATGAATGTTATTTTAAATTCCATTCATACCCTTCAGATGCCATTGTCAATGGCTACTTGAATTGTGCCTGTATAAAAAAGTAATTATCACCAGATTTGCAGTTAACATATTCTTTTCATAATTTATTTTCCCCGTATTTTCATTACTTCCGATATTTATGCCTCAGAATACCACATCAAGGAATATATTCTGTACATAGTTGAAACACCTTCAACACCTTGGTTTGATTTACGTATTACTTTTATAATGCGATTGCATTATATACAATCAACAGGCTGTGTAAGCTGAACAGTCTCATCTAGTACTATCGCCGGCGATATTTTTGTTTGCTATTTTTTTGGGCTTGAATATAGTACCCCAGTTACTTTTCTTACTAATATTTTGGCCAAAACAGGGGGGACTATATTCAGACTAATATGATATACTTTACATAACTATCAAGTATTATGCAGATTGGCGAAGAGACAGGTGCTGAAGCATTATTGCTGAATGAATATTGTTTAGATAATTGGGGATAGCTGGGTGTAAAACCCTCTAGGAGAGAGAGGAGAGCCCCATAGGTTAAGAACCACTGGTTTAGGTGCTAGTGCCTTGTACAGACAGACAGATAGACAGCATGGAGAAAGCCACTTCTTTGGACTCCAGGGACACCTAAAACGTGTATTTCTATCAAAATCTCAGTTGATGTTTTTCATGATTACAAGACTATCTATCTACTACATATATGAGAAAATAAAAATATTATTTGAATACTTCAGAAATTATCTGTCAATCAACCTCAACTATCTGGTAGTATTACCATGTCACAAATTTGATTGTTATGTACTTTGCCTTTTTCGTGTTTATCCCGATTTAGCGTACAAAAAAGTTATTTTCTCAGAGAAACGTTAAATAAGGGTTTTGCCATATATGGAGAAAGACTAATGCAAGAAACACTAGAAGGCACAGGAGATTTCAAGATTGGGGGAGGACTATAAAAACTGTAAAATATGCTGATGATCAAGTACTTCTAACAAAAAAGAAAAATGAACTCCAGAAAATGATAAATATGGTAGGTAACCTGGGGAAGTCTGAGGGTGCAAACTCTGGAATATAGGGAGGATGGGTAAGTCTACCAGTTCCAGGTGTGTAAGAGGTGCATCATGGTTTTTCCAGTACATGGGCATGCATTGCCATTTACCAGGACTACTCCTTGTGATAACAGGCCAGATCTCTTGTGGAGAATGGCATTCCTTATTTGGATAAGTATGGCCTGATAAGTGGCTGTGCTCAGCATCCCTCCACGTGAGGTGAAATCCTCTAGAAGGTACCCATATATGTTTCAAAGATGATTGCCATCATCTAAAGATGGTTTCCATCACCTTCCCCATACTTGGTTGGACACTCGCAACCTTGTCGCTAGTGATGATTCAAGCCAAAAACGGCTCACCCTCTCCAGCATATCATTACAGATAGGTGAGCATGCTGCCATGTGTGCTGTGATTTGTGCTGTCTTGTGGTCCTTGGGACAATTGTTTCTATACCCATCTGCTGCTGGCTTTCCAGGAAAGAGTAATGTATCTGTTTGCCTCGATGTGATCGAGTCTGGAATGATATGGAAGGACAGCCACGCCTGCCTTTGTCCAACAGACTAATATTACTATTTGTAAACACTCGACATCACTTTCTCACATGTTGCACTGACATGACACTAGTGCCATACACATGCACAAGCTCCCGATGGATTTCCACTGTTGGGTTTTGTTTTGCCTTACTGCTCTCAGCTCTTCCCTCATCCACATCTTCAGTACAGTTGTAATTTTCAAAATGCAGTACAGTTGCACAAAGCAATATACAAGTGATTCTATCAGTTGCATACTCACAAGACTACATGCTAATAATGCTCCAAGTTACAGGGATAAATGGTACCGTATCTGCCTGAATATAAGCCGACCCCGAATATAAGCCGACCCTGAATATTTTCACCATTTTTTTACAAAAAAGTAAATTTTGTAGAATTTATGCTGAAGTGTGCCAGGCATGCATGCATGGCCTAGAATACATTATTGGAGATTGAAGAATTAAGTGGGAAATGGTTTAGTTGTTAACATTGAAATATTACTCCAATTAATAATTTCTCATTGTTTAATAATGTTCCACAATCAGTTTCGACAATTTCATTCATCTTCATTTTCACACAAGATCAAATAAAGCAATAGTGATCTCGCAAAGATAGTTTTTAATGCAAGTCTATTTCTAATGAAATTAACATTTACATTGCCTTAAGAAATTGCATTTTATGATTATACATGTTCATATCGATATATCGTACATGGTACATCGTATATAACTTCACACACATAAGCTTTACCGTAATTCAAACAGTTGAGCATCAAAAGCCATCATCGCATTTTGCATAATTGTCTGCATATTCAATGTACGTAATTTTAATAGATTCCATGAATGAGGTTTTAACATGCATATAAACATTGTATTGGCTATAACAATAACTACAGTAGCCAAGTAAAACTAATAGGAACTTCTTTTAATGGATAATGATACAAATTGCTAACTATTCTTAATAATACATATGCATAGCAGTAAAAAACAAAAGAAAATATCCAACAGCATTTAGAAACGGAAGAACAGGTAACAACGGCAACAAAACATGGGTACTGCTAAATCCAATATTCTAGCTTAATTATTTATTCATTAATATTCATCGGTCAGATATTTACTTTACAAAAAATATAGTACTATCATTTGAACGCAATGAGAGACGTGCTGCCATCTATGAGACAACCCTAACCCCAAATTTTTTCTCGAACTTCTGTTTAAGCTGAGGGATGATTTTTTCATGATAGATATTGACAAAAAACATCGGCTTATATTCGGGCAGATACGGTATATCATTTTGTAGCGATAAAACAGGGAACGTTATTTTTTTACTTTCCCTCATAAAATATAGCATGACAATATATCTAGTTTTACATCCGGCTACCACCAGGCTCTCTGCACTCCAGCAGCAGCAGCATTATTGTTACAAGACAAAATATGAGAATATCTTATGCATGTAAATATGCTAATCTAACTAGTGATGTTATTGTATTGACTATAAGCATATGGATATGAGAAAGTTGGTGCAAGGTATGTTGCACCAGTTATTTTATTGACAAAAATAGTTTTACTTGAAAAATCATACAACAATAAGAAAAATCAAAACATTTTTTACAATTCCAAATAAAAATATGTTAAGGTATACATGCATTAAAAATTCCTATGAAGGCTTTTTTGGTGACTAAGAAAACAGAATGCTACATGAATGCAAAACCATGCAGTAAATTAAAACCATACTGATGCAAATAAAAAATATTCTAAGCTCATTGTCAATTTTAATCATATGCATTTAAGCATACCTCTCCTTGGATAATAAAACATCCTGAAAATGTGCAATTAGCCAAGAGATAGCTTAAGAGAAAATAACCAGGAACAATGCCAACCTGGTAACAAGTTGCGAAAGAAGTTGGGTGATCTGGGCGTTAAGAGATGGAAGGAGATTGACCATTCCCTCCTGATCCAGTTTCAATTTCTGTTTCAAATGTTCAGCTTCCTTAATCTGTTGCCGATTCAACCAAATTAATTCTGCTAAGGACTCACACCTAGAAAAAAACATAAGAATAAAACCCAATTTAAAAAATGCTTACTTTGTAAAAGGACAAGTTTTGCTTTTAAAATAGTGCCTTGAAACAGCAAATCCTTGTTTTTTGGGATTACATGGTTCATGTTTGAAAATAATTGGTAACTACATTCAACAGAGTAGACTTAAACCTGCCTAAAAACTCCTTGTTAAATATGAAATCGAGAGAAGAGCACATGCACCAATAGTCACCAGAAATCAAATTTTTAATGCAAAGAGCAGAAAAGGAGAATTCACAGTAATTGGCATTACTATCCAAACTCATTTCACTTTAAAAAATTAAAAAAAAACTAATGTAAGTAATATTTTTACAGCATTGTCTCAGCCTAAGACAATTCATTATAAGAAGAAGGTTACCATAGAGAACAGTTGCAATGGAGAGTCAGTCAAGCAAGCATGGGTTAAGGCAGGGTCCATTGCATATGTAACATAATGACCTGGCAAATATACAACATTACAATATCATAAAAAAATCATTTATGATTCACTATGCAGCTTATTGTAAGGAGAGTCAACAATCAAAAAAGGGATGATATGATAGCTAAGAGGAGAACAGTGGAGAAGAGGTGAAAAAATTTTCAGACCAAAAACTCAGAACAACATTGGTGAAAAAATTAATTAATGTTAGATAACATAAGATGAGGTTTTTAATAATGTCATGTGCAGTGTCGGAATTATTACTGATAAAATGTTAATACAATGATAATGTACTAAACTCTTTGCAATAGATCGATGAACAGACAAAATAGATAATTTACATATGTGGAGGTAATTTTTCAATATGGAGTTATTTGTATGGCACTTTTATTACTAAGGAGGTTGGAAGTAAAGAGGTTAATTTATAATTAAATTGTATTCAGCCAAAGCTGATAGTATCCATGATATTCATTCTCTAAGGTACGTAGGTATGAATGTGAAGCATTCAAATTGCACACGCGCAAACTTTTATGACATCAGTGCAAATCGCAGACCACAGATGGCATGAATAACAAAAACATAACATATGAGAACATGTGAACGCCATTTTGTCACAGTTGTGTTCTGTTTTTTTTTTATTCATCCATCTTACAAACCTCCATATAACAAAAACCTCCGTATAACAAACTCTGATCTCAGTCCCATCCCCAGAACATGTAAAATGCATACAAGAAGCCTCCCTATAATGAACCTCAACTACGAAACTCCCGTAGAGCAAAGGCTGAACCTGGTCTCCGAAATTTAATCCACCTCCGAGAAACGAAATTTAGACGAAAACAAAATTGTAAACATTGAATGTAACTGGATCATCTTGGCACAAAAACAGTGTCGCCATAAAATCATGCGATACATGTCTAGCTATCTCCATACTCCCTACGAATCACTATCTCCTGTTGGGAACTGCTGAACGTGAGACTGGATCATGCTCGTTGATTACTCTTTAAGCTTTCGCCATTGCAAAGTGCAATCTTACATAAAACACTTATCTGACTCGATCACCATAGCTTACGTGTAAAGTTCTTCCCTGCCGTTGCTACTCAAGTGAATAAAAATTGTCTTACCTGGGCGTATTAGAATGAGGTATATGAAAGTGATATCATAAGAAAAAATATGGGGAACGAACGAAATCAATACCTGAGAACTAAATGCTACATCGCTTTTGTGATGTGATGTCTCAAAATTGACCATTTCTGAGCTGTTGCACACACTATTTGTTATATTATGACATATTGCACTGTTGCAACTAAGATATGGAAATGTTTCAAAACACACTGAACACTTAGTGTGGCGTCATATTACCTAGGTAGGGGGGAGGGAGGGGGGAGGGAGAGGGGGGAGAGTCGGAGGAGGTAGGGGTGCAGCAGCCTCACATGTGCATCAATGACAGCTTTGACAAAAGTAATGGTTCTTGAGAGCACGAGCTACCACCGGGACCTGCTCCCAATTGTAGCATTTATGTGAATAATAATAATAATAATAAAAGTTATAAGATGACCATTAATGAATCAGATAAAATTGTTTGCAATAAAATTAGACAAAAAATACAGTAGAGTCCCGATAATCCGACCTTTGATTGTCCGTCATTCCGTGTAATCTGACATAGCCAAAGGCAGCTCAATATCTGTGGCAAAAAATTATCAGCAAATTCGGACAAATTTTTTAAATTTAAATCGAAATTCCATTATCTCATTGACAATGAAGGATTGTTAGGTGAGCAGATATATAACTGCGATGAGACAGGCTTAAACTATAAAAAGCTGCCTTCAAAAACTTTAGGTTCTTGGGTTGAAGCTTCAGCTCCTGGGTATAAACGAAGTAAAGAAAGAGTGAAGATTCTAGCCTGTAGTAACGCTACAGGTAACCAAAAATTAAAACTCGTACTTATTGGAAAGGCCAAAAACCACGAGCTTTCAAAAACCTAGCTCATACTGTTCTACCACTTTTGTATAAGTATTGTTACTAATGTCATATTATTGAGACCATAGTGTGACCTTGCCACAAGGAAGAGAAGCAAAGCCTGGAAACAAACATCAATTACTCAATTTTTTAAACAATAACTTGAACTTCAAATAATAGTTTTGTACTCTGTTATGTTAGTTGTACTGTAGAATAATGATTAATAAACGTGATTTCATATTTATGTTACACTTCAAATTTTTGTTTCGTTTTATCCCGTTCTTTTCCGTATAGTCTGACATTTTCATTAACCTGACCACTCCTCGGTCCCATTTAGGTCGGATTATCGAAACTCTACTTTATTTCCTTGTCCAGTCTAATTTTGCAGCAGCAGGCAAAAGATGAAGCTGTGAAATTGGGTATGGACAATTCCCAGGCATCGAATGGATCATTACAAAAATTTAAGATCTGGTGGAACTTAACCACGCTAAATACATTTGGGGAGGAGGAGGAGGCAGCAGTTGATCCCTTAGTCGAGGAAGACTGAAAGAGAAAATTGACTTTCCTGATGGCAGGATACACCCCTAAAAACATTTTTAACGTGGATGAATCGAGTTTCTTCTATAAACTTCTTCCCGATAAAATGCTGGCAATTAAGGGAGAATCATGTCACAGTGGTAAGTGAAGCAAAGAGTGATACATGAACAACTCAGCTGTGGCTGCACCTACATCTGCCCTCTCACTGCTTTGCAGGGATTTTCCTGGTATCTTGATGGGCCGACATTTGTGATGTCTACATAACGTTTTTTCTCTAGTGGGGCTGGTTGATGATTAACTGATAACATTTTACCAGCCAGTTCAGCCCTGCATGATATGCTTATTTTGACTTGAACTACTTAATTTTGCCTAACCCTCTCTGTACACATGCGAAAGGAACAATAGGATGCATAATAATTTTTTTTTGCTATTTTCTGCTAATCTTGATTCCCAGATTTATTTTATAGTAACAATACCCATGTTCTGTCAGCAAGAATTTCTCTGAAATCAGCCATTATTTAAAGCTAAACAGAATGATTGTGTATTCACGAGAATATAAACGCATTATAAATTTTTGGTCCATATTTCGTGAGAAATTGTAATATGCTCAATACATTTTATAGTAAATTAATAACGTGAGATATTTTATGTGCTCTCATTCAAAAATACTAGTCCTTTATTAGATGGAGTACATAAACGAATTGAATGCATATTAATGTAAAATCAATCTCATCTTGCACTTTTATTTGTAACAAGATATTAATATTGGCTATTATTGTTTTCACAGAATGCACTACCGTAAATACCTGCGTATAATGCGCACCCTCGTATAACGCGCAGGGTGGTTTTCAGCCTCGTAATCTATGATTTTTCTAAATACCCACGTATAGTGCGCACAGATTTTTTTTAGCGTTATCATTCCAGAATAAAGTAGATGGTGTAACGCGTTCTTAAAGCAATGATTGAATTATTGGTATTATGTATCGGTAAAATAATGAAAGTGCGAAATGAAATTTTCGAATAACGTTCCAAAAGAACGTCAGCTAACTCAATCATTACATAGTCTATGTTTACTTACAAGGTGATATTAGGATATACACAATAAATCGAATTATATTAATTTCATAGTAGGGCATATGACATTATTTGAGTTAATAAAATGAAGGAATGACGATAATCCTGTCGAAGTTTTTGACATACGTTGTAGTCACACCTGAGGTGGACGGGTTCGCCCAACCTTCAGTTTTACCCTTATTAGAACACTCTGGAGCACGTAAACACGATAGCAAATAACCATAATTAACTACAGACTCTAAGAATCAAGAATAAATCACGTATGAATGCTAAGAGAAAGGTAGGGAACTTTTAGGGGACTTTATTTAGTTCTAAAACTATCAACTTCCAGCGCACTCAAAAGGCATCAGCTGCCATTGTTTCTAACTGTAAGTAGTACCAGTACCTCACCACCATGCAGGGCGCCGGTGTAAGGTGATGTCATGCGTAAGATGACGATTCCGATAACATCATCGAAGAAGAATGGTGCAGTGACGAAGAATTTCTTGGCTTTTAAAATGAATAAATACTTAGTTCATTCTTTTCATATCTAATTAATTTATGTTTATAGAATTAGTTAATAAATTTTTACTATTATCTATCTTAGTTTTCGTAAAAATCACCAATAAAAATATGAGGACACCCGGGCAGTAATTGCTGTGCCGAAATTGTGAAAATATGGGGTCAAATGAAAATAGGAAGACTATATACCCTCGTATAACACATCCTAGTTTTTAACTCAAATATTTCGAAAAAAAAAGCTGGTATTTACGGTATTATGATAATGAATGTATAAGAGTTAGCATAGAATCTTTACATGTTGTTACTCATATATTCAATGGTGTTTGCAGTGTGTCACTTGATTAGATGAGCCCCATGATTAAGCCTGACATACTCATGCATGGCTGGTCTGCCCCTGTGTTTATCCAACACCCCATGACCTCCTTACAATGAACATCCCGTTTTTTGGTCCCACCAATTTTGTAATATGGAGGTTTTACTGTATATGACAATCTTTAATGCTTAAACCCAGAAAGTCAACACATCAAGATTAAAGGTACAATTAAGAAACTGATTTCCTGTGTTGTTATACTTATCTGTATTTTCAATGTGATTGATAAATGAGCCTAAGAGAAAGTCGCCGAATGCAACTCAACAGGCAGCGGAGCCCATAGTAATATATGGAAGTTTACATAACATTTTCACTAAGGAGAAACTTGATTACAAAAAGTATTCCTTCTATACTTATCAAGGAAATCTCTAATCAACAACCAGTCATAACAACACTGACCAATCCTGAATAGCATCCAAGTTGCTGTTAAAGAGAGCACCATTGCCTGCCAGTTGCTGTTCTCGTTTCCAACGTGTCAATTCTCCATCCAAGACCCTCAACTGCAATGCACTAAGGAGATCACAAGTATCCTTCAGTTTGTCTGCCAATGTCAATCTCATTTGGATAAGACCAGCCACCTACAGAAAATTAAAGCATAAATAAACTATCAAATAGAGTCTAATAAATTCTTTAAAAAAAAATTATGAGTGCCACTAACTATGCAAAATTTACTAGATTAATGGGATTATTAATTCATTTATATTTATTGATATGCAACACTAAACACATTTATGGCAAAAGTCTTATTGTTAATAATTGACATGTATTCATAAATACAATTTTTAATGCAGAATGAAAAAATACCATACTAAATATATGCAATAAATGCTGTAACATATAATTTGTCTGGTATCCACAGGACCTGCATTGTTTTGGTCAAGCAAAGTACTAGATGAGCATACTGTTGACAACCTTTTCAATGAAGAATAACAATTGACTGAAAATTAACATGAAAGCTTAACCTTTTGAGACTTAGCTTAGATTTTAAGAGTTGATGTGATATAAGGACCTACTAAAATTTTTGTCATATAAGTTGGGTGGTTCAGATCGGAAAACTTTAGTATAATAATTTTCAAGCAAATGAAGATATTAACTATATAGAAGTGGTTATAAAAATTTCTTTTTATATGATCACTTGTTCATAATTAATCAAAAAAACTGCAATAATTGCACAGATCTCAGCTAGTTTATAATAAAGATATAGCCTCAAGGCTTTCAAAGTTTGGAAAATTATAAATATTCCTGGTTCAGCCAAGAGATTACTGGATTTTGGGTGTCCGACTGTATTATATTTTTATATTATCTTAGTATTTTATTTATATTTGTAATAACCTCAAAGAATTCTTAAAGCATTTTCAGCAGCAATATATTATTCTTAATTTCATGCTTAAAGTAAACTGCACATCTCTCTGGCCTTGGATTATCTCTACCTTCAACAGAAATGTCCCGGAAAAACACATCAAATAAGGTCTAACAGAAAGCTTTGATTCTTGAAGCATATAGTGGCTGCAGAGGAAGAGGGGGCAAAACAAATATTAAAATTTTTCCTTCGTCCTTCGCAATTTATCAAGTCCTTCCATACATAGTCTAGTAAATGAACTACAATCAATATCAATGTGTATTAGTGAATAAATTTGAGAATAATCTTCAAAATAAACGTAGCTCTCAATATCAGTGTTTTACTCAAACTCACAGAAAACATCAATTACGAGACTAGAGCAGGGGTGTGCAACCTTTTTGCATGGCAGGCCACATTCGTAGATGTGAGTGCATTGGCAGACCATTTTTAAGTTGTGAGTGCCTTGGCAGGCCGGATGAGAGTTTATATTAATCAAGAGACAATACGTGATTTTTAAAATGAAAATAAATTCAAAAACATTTTTTAGCATTAAATCTTCACAAGGTAAGGTTTTATGGCTACAATTTCAATTCAAGTATACGAAATTGTCTGGATTAAATATCATGGACCACATACTAATCAAAGCATCGCAGGCTGTATAAAATGCTATTGCAGGCCTTATGTGGCACGCCCCTGAACTAGAGGGTTAATATAGCACACCATTGTATATGTCACGATAAATGTGCGTAGTCTGGTAAATGTGTATATTTCCCGGATAATGTGCAGATTTACTATCAATTTTGGTAAATGTAATTATAACATACTTTTACCGATTGGATTGGGGAAATGTACACATTTACCTAGAGACATTGGTAAATGTGGATAAACATCGCAACACAGGCCACAACATGGCAGTGTCACAAACATCTGTTGCAGTTTAGAAGTACGGTAAATGTGCATTGTCCAGTAAATGTGCAGTGCCCGGTAAATGTGTAAATTTCCTGGTAAATGTGCACAACTAAATTAAATTTGAAAATGAAGGAAAATTTTACCCGGCCCCATCAGGTTGGGTAAGTTAATCAAAGTGTTTTTGGTTCCTCCTCACATTCGCTGTGTTCCCCCCTCGGGTTGGGAAGCGTTCTTTTTAATATATACCAGTGGAGCCAAAACCTCGATGATTTTTGTTATAAATTAATGTAATTATTAAAGTGTAGCATTTCCCATTCTTACTTATTTCCACATTACCAAGGCACATCGGTAAAAGGGCACATTTACCGGGAATAGTACAGATAATACGTGTTTCTGGAAACTTAAAACTTACATTTACCGAAATTGGTGGTAAATGTGCAACATTTACCGGTAAATGCACACATTCCCCGATTACGTACCTTTACCATAACATATATAAAATTATTTGTCTTTATTTCATGAATTCACCTATGGCATGCAGTCATAGTGCTGATGCACTTAGGTTTCAATGAGCAGACAACCTTCCCTTCTTCAGCACACTTTATTTATAAATAAAGAAATTACTGAAAGAAAGAGAAAACTATACGACTTCCAACCAAGAAGAATCACCACCAAAATGTCTTCCAGAATAGATTTATCAGAATATAATGCTAAACTGCAATGATGTCTTGACATCTTACAGACAATGGCATCTTTCTTGTGGGCTTCTGGAAATTCCCATGGCATCTGCCAGCATAAAATGAACTAAAATCATAAATAAATAATAATAATAAATAATAATATTTCTTTCCCTTTTTAGTCATTCTTTATAAAAGTAAACGAAGAACGCCTTATGGTCAAGGCCGTGTCCATCCATCTGCAAAACTACTGTGCGGATGTTCAAGAAATTTGGTATTTGGGATATGAGGGCTAAGAAACTAATTTATATATATATATATATATATATATATATATATATATATATATATATATATATATATATAAACTAGTAGTTGGTGCTTGCATACTGCAAGCATTTCATCTCACCTTGAAAAACATTCATTTTTCAGACAGACATTTCATCATTACAAATAGATTTCACCTCCGCAGCGATTTTCGTTTTTCCCACATGTAAAAATAATAGTTTAAAACAATCCCCAAATGTTGCAATTTAAATTTTTTTACAATATCTTCATTATGGGGTACTAATGTTACATATTTTAGCCAATTTTTAAAGTTGTAGCACTTCTAGAAATAAAATAATATTTTTCTAATTGTTTAAAGTTAAATAATTTTTAACAGCCGCCGAAATTCATATATGGTAAAATTGAAATGTTTATTTGTGTAAATTCACTACTTTGTAAATAATTTGGAAATTTCAGCTTCCTAGCTCATCCCGTAGTACCTAAACAGTTATCTAATTATTTAAACTTGAAGAATTTTTAACTGCCGAACAAACAAAAATATCAAAATTTGTATAATCCCTATTTCGTTTTTTTTAGGAATTCTACTCATAAAAAAAATTTCAACTCCGTAGCACATGCGGAAATACATAAACCTTGAAAATTTGTTTAAACAATTGCGAATTTTTAGCGGCCGCATTGTTTCACTTTTTCAAGATTTTCGTTTTTTCTAGTCGGTTTTGCATAAAATCCCACCTATGAAAAAAATTTCGAAACTCCAGCTCATCTGGAAGTGCCTAAACATTAGTATTCTCCTGTTATATGTTATATCTATCCTCCTCTCTAAGAGTCGTCGATATATAATGATGGTTCACGTAGCCTAATCGGAAGTGCCACTTGAATAGTGACAAAAAATGAACTTTTCTTTATATCTCATAAAATATTACTTATAACTAAAAAGTCTTCAAACAAATTAGTAGAATTAGTCAAATAGCATCTGTCTTGTTCAGTACATTATTATCAAAGGAGTAGCCAATTTGAAGAAAATCAAAGGAGGAAGTTGTAATTCACTTTGAACAGAAAATTTTTCCGTGTTTTTAAATGTTGTCTACGAAAACAATCTTCATAGTAACTGAAGTAAACAATATCTGCTTTAAATAACTGATTAATTTAATTTTCTTTTGTGCACATGCAACATTAAGTAAATGAAGGAAAATGGATTATCTATGACGAAGAAATAAACGTAAATACATCTATTTTCTTAACATATTCACAGTGTTTGTAAGGGAAAAGACTACATAACATAACTACTGGCATACCATTTTTCAGTTCTTAGACCGTATACTAAGCAATCAATATTATATTTTTGGCATGATTGCATAAATCATGAAGAACGCCTCTGCCTTGCATGCATGATGTGTGCATCTTTCCTCTCTTGTTGTTTATTGCAATGATAATGTAATTTTTTTGTCACATATTGTATATTGAATTTAGCAGAGTCCCAGTGAATTAACAATCACATCACATTTTCATGTTTTTCAATTTTTTCTCGAATATAAGCTGCACCTTCATTTTTTAAATGATGCTTTCTTGTCATTGACAGTTCCATTGTCGTTGTGTCCAGTTAACCCTAAAGAACCTATATTTTAAATTAAACCATTTTCCAATTTCAAAATTCATTAGAATCGGAAATCTTTTCATTCAAGTGTTTTTAGAGGATCCAACTTGAATTTCTCTGGTCATGAAAGGGTAAAATTTATCTTGTGCTATCGTTTGTATTTATTGTTTGCAATTGAGCCAAAAATGAACTTTGGCACTACAGTAAATATCATGGGAGTGGATCATTCAACTTACTGCATATAAGTTATAAAATCAGCATTTGAACAAAAACTGGGTTAATAGGCAAAGCTGCATTAATCAGCTAGAAATTATTAAAAGGTAAATAAACAAACCTTTTGGCTCAAGGCCTGTTCCATCAACTCCTTCTGCCTACGTAGCTTCTCTAAATCTCCTGTGGGTTGATTTAGCAGCTGTGTTTGCAAATGTTGGAGGTGAGCTGAGAAGGAAAATAAGAAAATTGTGATTATAAAGTTCATAGCCAGAATAATCATAAGCATTTCACTTGACTTTCATAGAAGTTCTGAGAAATTCTCAAGTTGCACAGTAAGAATAACCTAGTGGCTTAATAACTTTAGCTAGTGGTTCCCAAACTGTGGTCTGTGGAAGCCTGGTGATCCACGCGACTACTACAGGGGATCCATGGAAAAAGTGGCATCCTCACTGCTATGCTCCACCAACGTATTTGTTGAAGCAATGAATAGAGTACACAAAATTTAAGGTGCGAACATTACAAATGATTGCTGAATGCATATTATTCCTTTGTTATTGTTAGATTTCTATATATATAACATACGTTATATACATATATATATATATATATATATATGTATATAACGTATGTTCAGAGAATAGAACAAAGTTTAATTTTATTAAATTGATGGAATGATATGATCCGAAGATCCTATGCAGACAGGCATAAGCTGTGAAAGTTGGAACAATTTTTGAAACGAGAAAAAAGTCTGCTATGACCGGGAATTGAACCCGGCAAGTGGAAGACCCGGGTTCAATTCCCGGTCATAGCAGACTTTTTTCTCGTTTCAAAAATTGTTCCAACTTTAATTTTATTGTTAAGAATATTTGAATCCATTCCGAAACAGCCTATAAGTTAATTTGGAATTTAAAAAAATGGAAAATTTTCATGTCTATAACGATGACATCTTTTCACAACCATGGCAGCTCTCATTGTTGCCTTTGCAAGCCCAATGGTTTCATGTGGGGAATAGTCAGTGGTGGATTTGGAAACTTCCTTCCCCTAGGCCAAATTATTTTTCCACTCCATTTTTGGCACATTTTTCCTAAAAAATCGCTCATGTACATGGTTTGCCTGTACATCCATCCATTTGTGGATCATAATGAATTTATTAAACATCTGCGTAATAATAATTATTTTAATCCTGCCCCAAAATCTTGCCACCCCTAGACCATTGCCTACTTTGGCCTTATTACAAATCCGCTACTGAAAATAGTCATCTTAACTGTTTTCAATTGCTGTACACAATTTTGTTTTTGCTTTGTTCACATAACAACAATAAGTTGTTGATTTTATTTTCAAAAATGTTTTAGTAATGCATTCATATTTCCAAAGGAAACCATCTAGAACATTATTAAAGAAACTCTAATTAATGCTTAAAAGCCAGCAGTAAAATGATAACTCTATGATTAACATTTATCTTGTATTATTCATTATATGTTGACAATGAGCCACGGATTTATGTTACTATTTTGAATTAGTGTTAATCTAAGGCATTCAACTACTTCACAAATGATCATAAAGCAATTTACACACATTATTTAATCTTGAAATTTTCAATTAAATGAGCTATTCGAGTAAAATAGTGCAATTAGTAAAGTTTAAAAATCAGAATAATTTCTCATTAAACAATTGTTTGTGCTGTGGTATTGGAAACTTTGAAAAAACCATAAGGTAAACATCTTCATTTAATATGATAATGGAATTTATATGCATACTCAGTATTTACCAGACTATAAGATGAGGTTTTCGCTTAATTTCCAAAATGGAAATAGGGTAATTTTCTCTTGCACATTAAAATATCTTAGAACTGTAATATCGGAGAGGGATTTGTACTATTCTCTGAGGAAAGGAACAGAGATTGATTTTAATCGTAGAATTTTGCTTATCAATCATATTTCTTCAAATTTCAGGTAAATACTATTTTATTAACAGTTTTTGTCACTCATTACGAGTGTGTTGCCATTGCAATGATTATTTTTGGACTCTGATTCGGTATAGTCTAGTACAGTGGTTCTCAAACTTGAATAACATAAGGACCCCTTTTGATAGAAAAGAATTCTTGCAGACCTCCAAGTTCATTGGATGGATTCGTGTTTCGCGGCTTGAAGACACGTAATTGGTCGAGACTTGTAAGTCCCATCAGGATACAAATGCTGAGAGGTAAGATTTTAAGACATTTTATGAATCAGGACTTAAGAGTCCCGACAGTAATTAAAGGGTTTTAAAATTTCATGATTTTTTTCCCAAGTTTATGCATTAACTCGCAGATCTCCTAAAACATCCACAGACCCCCAGGGGTCCGCAGACCACAGTTTGAGAAACCCTGGTCTAGGACATACATGCGTTATTTTTGCCACAAAAATACGCCTGATCAATTTATTTTTCCATTCAAATGTGTTTGTAATATTATATAATGCAAAATAAATTATGAAATTTGGGAAAGTAGGCATCATAAGTTCCGTTTGGATCAACTTGTTTCTTTTTTTTCAATCAAAGGTTAAGAGTCATCTTATATTCATGAACAAAATAATAAAAAATAGTGACAGCGATTATGACTAATCTAGCACGGTTTATGGTATATATGTGAATGCTGTAATACAGTAGGTATTGTTCAGAAATTTTATTGAACATGATATATGTAGAGGGATACAAAAACAATTTTCTAAGGTGAGGAGGGGACAAACCTCATTTGCATCTTAAAGGTGAGATAGCCAAACAAGATCAGAAGTTCAAGAATAAGCACGTAAGAACAAAAAATTGAAAATCAAGTACCGTATATGCCGGTCTACAAGTCGAGCTTTGAGTTTTAAAAAATCCTGTAAAATCTTGGGGTCGTCTTACACATCAGGTATAAAAAGTGAACAATAAACTCCGGCATATTTTTCGATGTTTATAGATGACCGCCATTTTGAATCAGCTGTTCAACTGTTTACCATTTATTTAGCAGACGTAATTTAGAAGATTTGTAAAATGATAATTTAAAACAACAAATAATTAAGAATTAAAATTTTTTGCCTTAATACATGAAATAATTTTTCAAAAAATTACAATATACGCTCTATAGAAAATTACAAAAATGGTCCAAGGAAATTTTAAAAACATTCAAGAATAGTAATTTTCTATATTGCAGTTTTAAAATCATGAAATTCCTTGCCTTCTACAACAGACTTGTCAAATTCATCCTCTGAAACAGATTGCTATGATATCAGGCTCATTGTGATTCGCAATAAATGAAGATCAGATAGATATCAAACAGACAATTCAACATCTTTCAATATAAAAATTATTGGAAGGTTAACCATTATTATTTTGTCATGATCACTTGACTGATTATAAGATTTATTGAGTGAAAAATGTAAAAAATGAATTTGTTAGTAAAAAATCATCTTCGAGACAGGCGTATACAGTTCTATCTTAGGTACCTACTATAGCCATAACAATGTTATTAAAAAGCAGATCTGCATTTCAGCTGCAATGCAGCCATTTCAGTGGTGATCCACCTAAATAGATACCGTTTTTTAGTATTTACTTTCAGTGAATCACCACTGAAGATGGTTGAATGGTAGCTGAAATGCAATGTTTTTCATAACATCGTTATGGCTATACGAAATACCTATGACAAGTACTTGAATTTTCAATTTTGATACTCAAATGCTTATTCTTGAATTAGTTTTCAGCCATAACATGAGCTTGACAATTTTCTAGTGAAGATGAAAAATGCAAAGCCTAATTTTATATTTCATTAAACAAATTGCAAGAATTGATGGAAAACAGAAATAAGTTTTCTAACATTGGTAGCCCTCCTTCTTCTGAAAATATCCCATTCTGAATAAGAATTGGTGTGCCTTGCTTGTGACAGATTTATGACTGACTGTAATTCTATTTTTTTTAATTTTCCGAGTAGGTAGAAAATTGAAATTTGGTAAGAATGTTTGATTCCTATAGTAAAAGCTATTTACGAAAAAAATTCTCAAAAAAGACCCAGGTTCAATGGAGTGAGAGAGAAGAAAGAGGATGGGAGACAGAGAAAAGGGAAAGACAGGGAATGTTCCTTATTAGGGCATTATTGAGAGTCTATTTTGCTAGAAAAGGAGCAAGGGGGAGAGGGAGGGAGAATGAGAGGGAGGAAGAATGGGAGGGAGGGAGAATGGGAGGGAGGGAGAATGGGAGGGAGGGAGAATGGGAGGGAGGGAGAATGGGAGGGAGGGAGAATGGGAGGGTAGGAGAATGAGAGGGAGGAAGAATGGGAGGGAGGGAGAATGAGAGGAAGGGAGAATGGGAGGGAGGGAGGGAGGATGGGAGGGAGGGAGGATGGGAGGAGGGAGAATGGGATGGAGGGAGAATGGGATGGAGGGAGAATGGGATGGAGGGAGAATGGGATGGAGGAAGAATGGGAGGGAGGATGGGGGGAGGGAGAATGGGAGGGAGGATGAGGGGAGGGAGAATGGGAGGGAGGATGGGGGGAGGGAGGATGGGGGGAGGGAGAATGGGAGGGAGGATGGGGGGAGGGAGAATTGGAGGGAGGGAGAATGGGAGGGAGGATGGGAGAGAGGAAGAGAGAAAAGGAGGAAGAATGGGAAGTGCCTTACATTTAATACTAAATCCATGCATACCTGTCATATTTGATGGGCAATATGCTAGTATATTTTTAATGTACAAACTTGCCAGATAGCAGAAAATTAGTGTTTCAATGTATTTAAGTCCTTGATAGCCAACTTTCAGAAAGTACTACTTTAATCAAACAGCTGTAAATGAATAGAAGTTTTTATTTTTCCTTCTTCATGATATTGGTAACAGTCTTTTACACTAATATTTTGAATTGGTTTAGAGCAAAGTGTCCATATTTTTGTTCCAAGCAAAGTGGTAGCTTTGAATGCTAGGCACAAAACAAGCAGCAAGTCACCTTTGAGTTTAAAGCACTCATGATACTGAAGTGCAAATGCCTCCTGCTCTTGTTCCATTCTTCGTAGATCCTCTCCAGTTTCCTGAGTCCGCCGACGGAGGTATTCAACTTGCTGGGCAATTTCTGCACCTGGATCTGAGTGAGGTGGTGCGATTCCCAACCCATGGCTGCTGGGCATGCCTTGGGCCATAGGACTGCTCACTCCAGACCTTCCACCTCCTTGTGATCCACCTCCTCGATTCAATGAAGCCTTTAACAAAATCAATGTTGATACAAATTTACAAAAGGATAATCATTCCTAAATAAATATTAATCATAAATATAGTGAGACACTTCACAGTAAACTCCTGAACATTGGCACATTTACTATCTGAACATGAAATAATATTTCAATTTTAGCCAAGCATTGATATGATAATCTTTTTTAATCCTGTTTCTTGTCAATGACATATCAGTTAATGAAGCATCCACTCTGGTTAGACATGTCACATACGCTCCTAAATTCTGCTGACATAATTAAGCTAACACAAGTATAGAGCAAAATCACTATTCAAAGTATAAAGTGGAGTGAAAAATATTTTTAAAATTAACTGGAACATTTAGTAATATTTAGCAGCAAGAAGTGCTGTTGAGGTAGAAAGTTTAGAATGAACTTCCAAAGAAACCAGCAAAAGAGGAAGTATGTCCAAACACTTATAGCAAGCAGATAATAAGTTTTTAACCTTTAAATGCTAGATTTAAAGCCTGGCTGTGAGTTACCACTGCTGGATTCATTTTGGGATATTTAAAGTACTTTTGTTTATTTTTCTGGAAAAATCATGTATCTCATGAACTATTGGCGATGAAATGTTCAGATAAAGAGCATTTTATAGTAAAAATAATGAAGAATTACATGCTTCTGTTTTATAGAGGAAAGAAACATGTCTGAAAATATTATTATTTTGAAATCTTCACTTGCCATACTACCACTCTAGTTGGATAACCGAAAAAGATGGCTCACAAAATGCATATGTCCAAATGGAAGAAGAAAATAACAGGAGAGCATTATGGGATTGGAGCTCTCTCAGGAGATAAGGCTTATGGATTCTCGAGTGTGAAAGAGGGTCTGAGAGCCCGAACCTAGATCGAGGCAAGTTTTTGTTTATTGTTTGTCTGAAGTCTCCCCTTCTCTAAGCCTTTGACATTCTTGCCTTAACCTGCCATGATGTCATTCTTCTGGAGTGCTCTCTTTCTAAGCCCCTGACTCCATGTCAAATATGACATCTGTAATCAGTCTCAGAACTAAGTGTGCCAGATATGACTTGTTCTGCTGTAAGCAAATACATTTCATGGCACTCTCTGGGTGTTGTCCTGAATTGTCCTGAACATACTACTTTTAAGAAATTCTTGGAAAATTACAAATAATGTAACAATCTAATGAAAAACATTGAGAATTCAATTCAGTCATCCGTAAGAAACTGGATTTTGTGGCCGTGTTGAAAGGGTTAATAACAATAAGAAATATCTTCAAACAGAAAGAAAATTTAACAGTAATTACATATAATAATAACTCATACCTGTTGCACAAGCTTCATCTCTGTGTTTAAACAATGGCGGACAAGACGAAAAAGACTCATTGGATCGTGACTGTACTTTACCTGTAAGATCAAAACATAGCAATGTGAAAGGCTTAATTCATAAGTAGAGCAGAAACAAGTAAAAACTAAAATTTCACTTTAGGTATCCAAATTAATCATTTAACCTAGCATTGTCTTATTAACTAATGAGCTATTTGATGCATAATTCTGTAAGACTCAACTATATGCACCACTGGCAGCTTAAGATCCAGGGGCATACAGTAACACCCCGATTTAGCGCAATTGTTTGTCCATCCCTGACATTGGCGTTAAATTCAGATATATGTAATTATTAGATGGAAGTTCTGTTTACAACGATTCATGGGCAGTAAGCAAGGGTCGCTCTATATAGGGGGCCGCTAAATTGGGGATTGACAATGTATAAATAATAAAAGATTCAATAATTTTATGCCCATTAATTCTTTCGTGTTTCAGATCTTGTAAAAGGTGAGAGATCAGCTGTGGGTTGGAATTCCTATCTAAAGGATTCCACAGATAAGTATTGTACATTAACCTGCGTTCACTTTCAACCTCTGCATTGAGGTGAACTGAGTTTGATTTTCATTGTATATCAAATTCAATACATTGAATCATGGCAGCCATAAAGTGGCTCATCAGTGGGCAGTTGACTATTCTAACTTCGTAGCCAGATGAACTTTTTTTATTCAATTATAAGCTGTTAAGGAAAAGAAAAGTTGAGAAAGCAATTGCAGTATAAATGTGAGTAAATGCAGTGTGTAATAATCTATTGCTCAAAGGGTTAATATTTAATACCCAATTAGTATTTGTGAGCACAAAAATTGATAAGAAAAATCATACCTAAGAAATTTAAAAAATTATTGCTAATTTCATACCCTTATCATGTTGGCTGCTTCCATTAGCTTCAGTTTAGTGAGGAAGAGTATATCAGTGTCCATGGAATTTGCTTTTGCCTCTAATTCTTGAACTAGGGAGCTAACCATCCCGCTTACCCATGCCTCATGTTGAGGGTTTTCAGGATCCACATCCGTCCTGGAGAAGGGTGTTATATTATACAAAATTATGGAACACTAAGAACACCTTATGACATAAAAAACAATTATCAATGAAACAACAAGGAAAATCAATAAATGAATTTGAGATATAAATAAGCACAAGTTTCAGAAATTTGCAAACAGAAAAAAAGGGTACGCTATCATTGTTACAGGTACAAGAGTTTTGAAAATAACCTCACTAAAAATGATTACAAACATATATAAGGCAAATCTCAAAGTTGCAATATTGATGCAGTTATAAAAATTTATAAGCAAATAACATAAATAGCAATACTAACTCTAATGCAGAAGTACTTAATAATGAAAACAGTCATTAAACTTGTAATAACAAAATAAAATTGCATACCACATCTTCTCTTCAATCCAGCCAGCTAAGAAGTGACGGACTTCAATGGGGAAATGCTCCCCATAAATAGCACGCACTTGTTGCATGGCTTCCTGAGGAAGCTGCTGAGCTTTGGCCCACAGAGACATTGTGGTTTTATATTGTGTATAAGTATCCAATGAATACCTGAAATAAATGATAAACGTCGATAAATATCGATTTTGTAAAAATTTGAAATTCAACAAATATGAATTGTCATTGATAAGTGTTGATTTTTCACTACTAAATTTTCTACGAAATTATGTGACATGATTTTTAAATTTGATTTTGCACACTCAAACTTAATTATATTTTAGCACCAAATATCCAAAATGGAAGAGAAAAATTGGTATTGGTCATACTAGAAGACCGCACTTCATTAAAATTCTCTACGCTTTCCTTCCTAAGGTCCTTTAAGCCTTACTGACCTAAACTGAGCTGCAGTGAGCCCGTAGACAAGGGTAGGGGATAAAACAATAGGATTGGTTTATTGCACTCTCTCTTTATCCTCAACAAAGTCTGATAGTCCCTATGTGCCTTGAGTCCTTATCACTATAACATCAGCTGCTATACTCCATTAACTCAAAAGTCAGGGAATGCCTTTTCTGTCTTCTGCCAACCTCCTCCAAGATGTAAAAAGATCTGTTTTCCCAAACTGAAAAATGAGTACCGAATGTGAGATAACCCAATAGTACCTGAAGCTTAGAGGTAATAGTGTCTATTCATGTAGCCATTGCAATCTCAACACACTCAACGTTATTTATCCTAAATATATATAAAATTTTTGACACAAATTCCATATTAAGCACACTGTTCATCGGACTCATCAGGAACTGAAATGTATGAATAACATCGCAAACACACCAAAATTGTAATCACTATGAGCAAACATTTATTAAAGAGCAAGGATGAAAATGCAACGTTGGTATTCACGTTGCAAAAGTTTTACTGTATACATGAACAACTTTTTGCTATTATTTATTACTAATGTATATTTTAATGTTTTCACATCAAATTACAGTAAATCATTCAATTTTGGGGATGTGTGGGTTTGTGTCAGTACTGAACAGTAATAATCTTATCTTCAGTCTATAAGACGTAGGTTGATTTTGGGAGTCATTTTTCTGGGAAAAAGTGCATCTTATAGGTCGAAAAATAAGATATTTCAAGGACAAAGACTACTGAAGTCCATTAACCACTTCCCTGAGGCGAGGGTCAAATTCTGACAAGCCCGAGTATACTCGGGCCGCTGTATTTTTTCCTTTCCTTTAGAAACGCAACCGAGTTTTTTCGATCCTTCGTAGTAGTTTACATTCCGACCGTTAGAGGTCACTCAGAGAGACAGATTAGATTTCTCGGATGGTTTCTCAAAGCGGGTTCTTCGAAATATCGGAGTACTGAACTCACATGGTCATTTGCACCACTGATGCCAAAATTTCTCTTTACAACCCAGTTGCTTCAATTGCTACTCCAGATGTTCTTTACCCTACCAAGGACACTTTCCATTGCTAGGTCATTCGCTCTGAGAGTGTTTTCCCCACCCACCCTTTCTTTCCATTGCTAGGTCATTCGCCCTGAGGGGGTTTTGCCCACCCACTCTTTCGTTCCTCAGTTCCTGGAAGGTCCTTTGCCACCCCTCCTTGGTGATGCCCCTCGAGATAAGTATGCACCCTTTGGGATCGGCCTTTCGAAGACATTTTCGGGTCAGTTATTCGTACAGCTTTCGACTGAATACGTCTAGCAGTTTTCCTTCCGTTTGTGCTCTGTAGCATTTTTATTTTTCTCTTGTTTTTGTTGTTATATTCTGTTACCTTGTTACTACTACTGAAAAGAAGAATCCCAAGAAGCAGTGTGCATTGTGTGGACGAAAGCGAGACACCCGGGGAAAGCAGATAAGGAAAGACAGCCGTTTCTACTGTGTGACGTGTAATGTTCCGTTATGAGTGGTGCCATGTTTTAGAATTTATCATTCAAGTACAAATATATGAATTTTGTATATTTTGTATACAGTTTATTTGTTACATATGTGAATTAGTTATAAGTTTAATATTTAGTACTTTTTTACCTATTATTAGTTATTTTTTATTGTATATTATTTTATTGTTTCATGTTTATTACGTAAGTGTATATATAATTTACACCATATACAGTAAAACCTCTACCTTACGAACCCCTTTATAGCGAAGACCTCCAGATAGCGAACAATTGACGGCGGTCCCGCCAAACTTGTATACAAAATCCCTAATTATAACCTCTTTACTACGAACTTCAGAACTACAAAAACTTCCGAACAACGAAAGAAAAAGACGTCACTTCCGTTTATATTTACCCCTTTAGAACGAAATTTTGCTCGCTAAACATTTTTTTATGTAAGGAAAACGATTGAAAACAGTCGCCAATGCGCCAATTAGCATTAAGTTTACAACAAGCCAATAATAGCACGTTTTCTAGCATGATGACGCATTTCCTGTGTTTCTGGCATTCTCGCGCCAGTGACAATCTCGTCCGAGAGTTATAGTGATGCCGCTATGCATACTTTTAGGGAAATGGAGACTGCTGTTTCCCGAGAATTCACGAAGAATTTGAAACAGAAAAAAATAGATTCATTTATTAAAAATGCTGATGTATTTTAAATAGATCTTTTAAAAAAGTTGTATTTGAAATCATTCCCGATTAAATTAATCCCCTAATCCATTTAAAGGGAATTTCAATGAAAGATCATAGCAATGAGGTATGTATCGTGGTGAGGTGGTTCCTATACACTTTTTTTGTGATAGTTAATTTATTCGTCATAGACGGAGCTGGAGTGTTGTTAAGAAGGTTAGTGAAAAATATTGATTGGAGTCTTGATTTGGAGTGCCAACGACAGTTAGTGCTTTCTTATGAGGAAAATGCCGCTTTCATTCATTTCGTTTTGAAATATTTGTAACTCGCGCCGTGGTGGTCAAATGGTAGTTTATTAATTGGTGTTAAGAAGTGGCATTGCTGTCAATATTTTTTTATAAACTTAATGACTCAACAGATGCTTTAGGATAGGCTCAGCGAGTTTCACGCATTGCAACCTCGAAAAAAGTCGCATAATAAAAAATTGCCAAGGATGTTTTCGTGCAAAACCTGCCAATCAATGGCAGAAAAAATAACACTACATTTCAGTTATTTGGTGCTTGCCACTGTCAAACATTGCAAAAGGAGATGAATGAAAGTGGCCCATTGTGTCGTCGGAGCTTCAAATCAATATGGCTGGTTATTAAACATTGCGGGCGCATTTTGAATATTGTCAACTTATGTAATACCTGTTCCTGAAAATGGGCGTATTTTAGTAGAGTTACGCCGTATCTGCGCATATGCCTTCATTTGGATAACCCCATTGCTCCCGTATAATCTAACAGGCAAAAAATTTAATTGTATCATTATGATTTTTTTCGAAATTGCAATAAAAAATTAATTTTTTTAGATCCTATATTGTAAAAAAATCGTCAGGGAAGCGGTTAACATGACACATGCAGATATTTAGAAGCTAAAAAAGCATAATCTATGCATAATTAGTTGATTGTCTGTCAGATATATTGTGGAATAACTCAAGAATAGTAAATATTATTTTTTGTGATGCACTGAAATCTACCTCTTGCTCCTTTCAGGAATGTCATAATATATATCATAAGATCAAGGGTTCGATTCCAGGTGTGCTCATTTTATCCCTTTGTTTAACATGGGATGAATATAGCATATCAATCATTTGCATATTAAATTACCTAAAATCATAGTAAGAATTCGGGACTTGAAAAAAATGAATGCATAAAAGAACAAAATTAGATTTTACTGCTGTGGACATTATTTAAGCAATAACTGCTCACCAGTCTGTGTAGGGACATCTTCATTCTTTATGGTCCTGTACACTAGTATCTACCATTAAGGAAATTTGTTTGCGAGCTCTCTGGAATCTGCAGATCACACTTTGGGAATCACTAGTTTCATGAAATCATGTTTTGTATGCATTAAAAAGTAAAAAATAAATCTAAAACTCACATAATTGAATGTTTCATAAAGTAAAAAAAGTTTTGGGCAGATAAACGTTAAGTATCATAATGTTTAACAAATAAATCTTCATTAATATTTCTTTGCCACAACATTAATAAGTCCAAACTATTGTTACTTTCTGGAAATTGAAATATGTGACTTTTAGATTTGTTGTTTACATTTTAGTACATATAAAATTTGGTTTCATTATTTCTTTATTTTAATACTTAATTCATGCATTCCTGATATTTTTGATGGACAATTACACTCTTTAATTAAAATTAGCGAAATTCACAAAAATTTCATTTCCATGAATGTGCAAAAAATTGAAGCATATGGCACCGAAAATTCCCTTAAAAACAAAAAGAACAAGTATTTTCATGGGATATAACATACCTTTAACAATGCAGGATCAGTGAATGGATCACCAGCATAACTAAACGTCAGTGCTCCTTCTAGGGCCCCCTTTCCCCTGCCCTTCAATGGGTGGGAAGGGGGAAGGCAAACGAATGGCTCCCTACTCACGAAACAGTCAAACGAAGAGCACAAAAACACTCTTCCCCTTAATGCCACTCCAGTCTCCAAAAGTAAATTGACAGCTTCTGGTTTAATATAGGAAAGCTACACCTGTCCATTGTCAAACAAAAACAAAAATTAACACAAAATAGAGTAACAGAAAATTGTTCAATGGAAAAAGCATACATGCATTTACTACCACTTACAGACTTCAAAATACGTACTAAGGGAAAATCGAACTAAATTAATTCCGATTAATTATACTGATAAAATATCAACAACCGATAAATAGAATATAAATAGCAAGATAAATAATTAAATCTTGAATTATCAACCATGTTAATCAGCTACAATAATATTATCATGAAAGTATATGTACTGACTTTGAATAATAAGAACCAAGTAACTTTAACAATTTTTTTCCAGTAATGATCCAACTACAAAATACCATTTCAAAAAACAAAAACAATGTAATCACCACCAATACCAGGAGAGACCTTATTCTTTGGTTAAAAATAAATGTTCTATTGGCATATGAGGAAAATTGTACGCATATCGTAGACCAGAGAAAAATTAGTTGGACTGAGAGGAAAACAAATGAAATCCTAATTATAACGAGAAGTTTAATTAGAGAAATAAAGGTGGGTCAATTTTTAAGAGGCAATGTTAGGCTTAAAAAAGTTGCAGAAGAGAAAACTGCTAGGCACCAAGAAAATAGGTGGGATGATAACATGAAAAATACATTATCTTCAAAAGTGAGGCAAGTTTTTTTAGTTATCAAACTTTTGTCTTTCCAAATTTCTAACGAATGCCTACAGCAACAAACCTTACCTCATTTTTAAGATCAATGCCTTACCCTGAAATGTATACGTGCTGTATAATTTCTGATATCAATGTAAAAAAATATAAATGCCCTATCTTTATATAAACTTTAAATAGTGGTTTTTTATTTATAAACACCAGCTTACTTTTACACCACAACAAACATTAAATTTATGAAATTAGGGTATGATCTACTGCTTGTTTTTAAGAATGTGTATAACCCGCCACTAAAAATTGATAAATAGGACTATACCTATGTGCAAAATTATATAACGCGTTTCACGGAGGTCACGAAAATATTTTAGGATTAGCCCTAAATAGAGGTATAAATAAGTCATCCCCTGTTGATTACATTTGTAACATCAACAATATAACTCAATATTTACACACAACATGGTAAAGTACGGCCTGACAAAAACTAAATATTTACTTTCTTCAACTTCAAAAATTAATTAGTATACGGTACTAGCATTCAATTAACAAACTTAAGTCCACATTCGTAAGACATTTACTAAAAGTGTAACGCCACAGTTTGAAACAAATATGGGAGGAATTCGCAAATCTACATGTATCACGTTTGACATGGAGCAAGCCAATCTTAATACACAAATATGCGCAACACGTGGTTATATTAAAAACAGAACATACCTCACGATCAATAATTCGAAATTATGGTCCCAAAATGTAGCAAACGAGAAATCGTGTCTTTATTTCCTCGCACGACGCTATAATTCTTGCTAAATGTGATTTCAACGATCTCAACACTTTTCTCGGAATTCCAACCTTACAAGGAAAAGTGATGTCACGTGGGTCACGTGAGGGGCGCATGCGCAGTTGGTCACTGACTACCGCGCTAAGTTGATAGATTTAAAAAAGTACTTAGTAATGAAAACACATTTATGAGTGTAATTGAGTGTCGTAAAATTTAGAAAATTATCCATAAATCACTACATACCCTCCAAGAACTCTTTATCAAATGAATGAGATTTGACACCACAGCAAATTTCCTGATTAACCACCTACCACACTCAGGGCCGCACCTAGGGTGTCTGGTGCCCGGGTGCAAGATATCTCTGTGGCGCTCCTCTGCTAGCGAAGTTTTGTGGTATGAACAAGTACGACTTTTTTTATCGATAGAGAGTGGATACAAGCTGATGCATTTCCGTCGATATATCCCAGAACGATCAAATTGAAATAATTCGTTGCATAGATATAAAGAAAAACATGTATGATAATATCTGCTTGAACGAAAATTATAAACTCGCCGCACATTCGATTAAGAGTCAATACTCTGTCTCGTTACCTTAATGATCAATCGAAAATTACAATATCGTTGGGTTATTTTGTCAGTTTACAAGCCTAATTTGATGCGATATTTATTTTGACTACAAGAAAACAAAACTTCAATTATTTATGCATTCCTACCTCAATGTCCCGACTTCTTTTTTAATTTTAAAATATTTAAAAATCCAATGAAGAAGTAGAGGTCAATAATTCTATTATTATTTGGAGAAATTGTTATGGGATTTGAATTTGGTACATTTACACACGATCACCGAAATACGGCATAATTTTAGAAAATATTTAGATTATATATATATATATATATATATATATATATATATATATATATATATATATATATATCCACACACACAAATATATACACACATATACGTATATTTGGAATTTTTAGAAATATTACAGATATGGAGAAAGTCATGTGGTGGCCACATCAGATTTTTTTCTTTCGTGCGCACGCAACAATTAGTAAATGAAGGGAAAAGGATTAGCTACGACAAAGAATGTGTATGTGTGTGTATTTTTGGCTAATCAGTCTCTTGGATTATTAAAGCTACGACAAAGAAATGAACGTAAATACGTCTATTTTCTTTACGTGTACACAGAGTTTGTAAATGAAAAGAAATGTGTAATTTACGACGAAGGAATTAACGTGAACATAAAGATTATATTATTACTACTCGAATGAGGTAAGTTGTAAATAATTGTCGAGTATTTTATTAAGTACAACCGATTAGGAAATAAATCGGTGAATCATAAATTCGCTATTTCTTTAGCATACCAGTTCTTAGACATTATACTAAGCCATTAATATTTATATTTTTGGCATGATTGCATAAATCGTAAAGAACGCCCCTGCCTCGCATGTATGCGAGCATGATGTGGGCATCCTTCCTCTCTTGTTATACCTGTGTTGTAATTGAGATACAAATTTTTATTTCTCCTTCCCCTCTACCGTCCGAGTAACAATGTCCCGCCTTTCATATCTGAAAATCTGGCCAGCCTAGCCTTGCCGATAGTTGAGACGGAGAGACGGCCGCCTCGAGCGACTCTTGCAAGGGGCACAAAAGTTTGACCTCAATAAAAATCACGATTTGAAATTAATAGCTCCCAAAAATCGAAAACTTAATGCATTGGAGAGCTTAACAGATCTTTAAAACTGGAAACAAGTTCTATTCCACACTCTTCACTATATTTCTTAACAAAACCAATGGCACCGATTTCATAGAATAAATCTTTGTGGTTCAACTCAGGCTACTGACCCCTTCCCTCTCGTCCGGGCATAAATCTACCGCTCCCTAAGGTTTAAATACTTTCTCTTTCGAATTCGTACATCACAGACTACTTTTATTTTCACAGTTCGGTTTCTTTTGGTCTGCCGAAGTGCTAATATCTTTCAGTTGATAGTCTGTTGGAGAACCGTTCCACCTATACTAGAGGAGCTTGAAACAGTCTGTATATATTTCAGGGCAACGAACCGGAGTTGAAGTGTAAAACAATTTTCCTGCTGCTCATTTACACTTCATTTTTGAATTTCCCTCTCATTTTCATGTTGAGTCGTCCATAAGATGCTCCGAAAAAATGTTCGTATATATAATCTCAGAAATATTAAATATCTCAATTTAAAAATCAGTAGAGCCATCCATAGAAAAACGATCGTTAAGCACTGCATCTCATTAGTGGCCAGCCTGTTGCTGGTCCTTTCTGTATTTCCTTACCGAGCAATTAATGCGCCTCTGGTGTTATGATATTCTTTGTTGTATTTCTGCGGCGTCCTAGTTTGTCACTAAGCAATGATCCCGTCCAGCCGCGGACGTTTGTTGGGCGGGAGGTAGTCGGGGGTGTCCACAGGCTGCCAATGGAACGCTTGTATTTGTCCCACCACCGAACCTGGATCTCCCCGAGCTTACGAACCTCCTGGTGCGTCAATCGTGCTATCCTGGCGTAGTAGGTTCTCGCTAGTGAGGGTAGGAGAACATCCAGGGGCTGTACATCACTCGGCACGTCTCGGCTCCCGCTATCACTTGATCCATCTGGGATAAAGGAAGGGTCAGCAGTCGGTCGTTCTCGGCCCTCCGCTATCTTAACCCATCGGGGATTGGGGAGTAGCGTATGCAGTTCTTGTGGAGCCGATCTAAGTATCGGCTGCAAAATCAGTCTTCCAGCTTGGCTATGAGACTGTCAGTAGTGGTTTAAAACACATGTTGTTGGGTTTGTCCAGCGGCAGTTGTATTTGCTAAGGCAAGCTGATTAGGCTCACCTCAGTTTTGCGTCTTAGGTGGTGGCAGATGGTCCGGACCAAGTGACGCAATGGGGCGCTTGTAGCGATCCCAAGGCATCACTCTGATGTCGGCCAGTGCTTTAATGAACGGAACGTTGGTAGGAACGGACGAGCCTGACCATCCAGGATGGAAAGTGGAGGAGAGCGAGCTTATGGAGAAGCCGTCGTGCCACACGTTGTCGAAAGCTTTTTTTATGTCAAAAAATATTCCAGCAGCGTAGCAGTTGCGATTGAACGCCTCAGACACAAAGTCGCAGACTTATGACAAGCTGGTGGGTGGTCGCGTGCTCGCTCCTGAATTGCTCCGGGGGCGGGATGTTGTTTTCCTCTCCAGTAGTTTACCAAAGCCGTCTAATAAGGAGATCGGGTGGAAGTTTTCAGGTGTCTTTGGCTTTCCCGGTTTGGGGATACAGATGATCTTGGCCAGCTTGCAGGAAGACGAAAAATGTCTGACCCGAAGCGAAGCGTTGCAGCCATCGAGCAAATGGCAGGTGATGACTCTTGGAAGGTGGCGTAGAAGTTCATTCCTCAGGCCGTCCACGCCCGGTTGATTTCCGGTGTTTGAGGTTCCGGAGGGGTGCGGCAGGGTCATCCGTCGTAAGAGTATGTGTTTCCTCTTCATCTACATCTACATGATACCCTGAAAGTCACCTTTTTGGTGGATGGCAGGGAGTGCATTGCACCAAAGGTTCCTAATTTTCCTACGTTATCTTTTCCTATTATGTTCTCTTATCATCCTTGGGAAATACGATCCTCTATATCTCTCTGTTCTACAATCAATCTTGCGAATCTTATCCCTGCTGTCCTGCCTTCCGACATACGTTGTGCTTCTGATAAGATCTACTACCTCATTCGCTAGTCCCTCCGAGATAAATTTTTCCAGCAGTTTAAATATAGCCCGCAGCCTACGTTTCTCTAACAATGTCCATTTCAGATTTTCTATTAATGATGTTACGCTTTGTTTACTATCGTAATTCCTCTTTACAAATCTAGCTGCCCTGCGCTGAACCTTTTCTATCTCGTTATTGAGTCCGTTTTCGTAGGGATCCCACACAGCTAACGCATATTCGACGGGCGGTCGAACCAATGATAAATAACATAATTCTTTCACTTTTTCGGAGCTATTTCAAACTATTCTACCTATAAAGGCCAGCTTTTTGTTAGCGGCACCTATCAATCGGCGAATGTGGGTGTCCCACGAAAGATCACGATGGATCGCGACTCCGAGATATTTAATCGAGTCTGAAACTGGAATCTCTACTCCGTCCAACGAATAATTATTATCCAATGAGATACTCTTGGTTCTCCAGAAGTTAATGATGCAGCTTTTGTTTTGGTTAATCTCTAACTGCCATTCTCTGCACCATGCAGAAATAGCTTCTAGATCATTTTGGAGATACTGATGATCTTCTGGATTGTTTAATTCTCTATAAATGACGGTCTCATCTGCGAAAAGCTTAATTTTACTTCTGACTACTGAGCTGATATCATTTATAATAAATTAGAAATAATAACGGACCAATTGCACTACCCTGTGGAATGCCAGAAACAACTTCCAAAATTCGAGGAAATAAATAAAAATTCCTGAACCGTAAAATATTTGACAGTTCAGGAGTTTTATTTATTTCCAATCTGTAGTCTGTAGTCTCCAATGTTCATCTTCAACACTAAGTTCGAGGATTTCCCATCTATAACAACCTTCTGCTTCCTATGAACCTCCAGCTCAGAAGCTGGATCGGTCAATCGTTTAAACGGAAGACTGATGGCATATAGGTGGCAACATGGGCAGCCTTCTCAGATGGTGTGTAGGCTAATCCCTGCGCCGTATTAAGTGAAGGATCTGTCTTCTTGCCATCTTCCAGATGGAGCCATCATTGATGGAAAGAGATGCCATTTTCCTGTCCCAGCCTTCCCAACATAATTCCTGGACTTTGTCTCGGATGAGGTGCTGCAGTCGTTTAAGTCGGGGCTTGCCATCAGGGCAACCAGTCCTCTGGTTTTCAGATGCGGTTATAGCCATGATGAGCTGCAAGATGTTCTTAGGGAGGACATCCGTGAGTGGCAGCTGAGGTGGCTTCAGTTGTTCTTTTGGTTAAAAAATGTACTCTCGCATCGATATCGGCCGGAGTGGTAAGTTCCGGGAGAAAATTAAATTTGTAATTCTTCTGTACTATCTTATTGCAAGTCCCCAGCAAATGATTTGCCATAGCCCTAATAGTGGGCACCAAGGAATTTTATGAACGGCACCATGGCACCCGCAGGCACCGGATTGAGGGGCCCTATTTTAGGGTATCTGCAAATTAATGCATAAACTTTGAAAAAAATCATGAAATTTTAAAACCCTTTAATTACTGTCGGGACTCTTAAGTCCTGATTCATAAAATGTCTTAAAATCTTTCCTCCCAGCACTTGTATCCTGACGGGATTTACAAGTCCCGACCATTTACGTGTCTTCAAGCCGCGAAACACAAATCCATCCAATGAACTTGGAGGTCTGCAAGAATTATTTCCTATCAAAAGGGGTCCTTATGTTATTCAAGTTTGAGAACCACTGTACTAGACTATACCGAATCCGAGTCCAAAAATAATAATTACAATGGCAACACACTCGTAATGAGTGACAAAAACTGTAAATAAAATAGTATTTACCTGAAATTTGAAGAAATATGATTGATAAGCAAAATTCTATGATAAAAATCAATCTCCATTCCTTTCCTCAGAGAATAGTACAAATCCCGCTCCGATATTACAGTTCTAAGATATTTTAATGTGCAAGAGAAAATTACCCTGCACGATGGATTTCAGATTCCCATATAAATCAAATGGGAAGGATAGTTCCTGGAATCAAACCCGGGACTTTCAATCTTCACAACAAAAACTATACTCGGTAGCTCGCTCCCAATAGCAAGAGATTTCCACCAAGTGTCATGAAAATCGATCTATTGGTTCAAAAGTTAAGAAGGGGAGACAGACACAATGGAGAAACTATAAGCCTATTTCCATTTTGGAAATTAAGCTAAAACCTCATCTTATAGTCTGGTAAATACTGTGTATGCATATAAATCCATTATCATATTAAATGAAGATGTTTACCTTATGGTTTTTTCAAAGTTTCCAATACCACAGCACAAACAATTGTTTAATGAGAAATTATTCTGATTTTTAAACTTTACTAATTGCACTATTTTACTCGAATAGCTCATTTAATTGAAAATTTCAAGATTAAATAGTGTGTGTAAATTGCTTTATGATCATTTGTGAAGTAGCTGAATGCCTTAGATTAACACTAATTCAAAATAGTAACATAAATCCATGGCCCATTGTCAACATATAATGAATAATACAAGATAAATGTTAATCATAGAGTTATCATTGTACTTTGCTGCATCGAAATTGTAATCACTATGAGTAAACATGTAGTAAAGACCAATGTAGCTATATAACTTCAAATACCATCAGGCGTTCAGTTAGCATAATGTGTAAGATGAGTGGTTTAAAAATTAAGATTATTTGAATAGTATCCCAAAGATAACAAATGTTTTTGAGTGATATTTTTGTTGATTTATAATGCCCAGGATAAGGACATTCATCTTTTGTTACCTTTCCAATGTCATATGTTTGACTTTCAGCAACTAAATTTAAATATGTAAATGACTGTGGGACTTTTTCTTTTGCATTATAAAATTACATTTGGAAGGGCACACACAAGCTCCCTTATCTGCATTCAATATGTGCTTTGTATGCAAAGAGTACAATAAATATTTATTTGCAACTATTCTTAGTAGCAGTGCTGAGCTGAGGCCAGTTTGGAGGAACATAGTTAAATTTAGAGTTTTAGAAACATTTGTTATAATATATAATGGCTTTGATATTTTTATTTGGATCATTTAATCTTCCTACAAATACCCCTTTCAGACAAGGGTCGGCTAACTATGGACCACAGGCCAGATGAGGCCTGTGAGAGTCAGGGCCGACTTCATATTTTGCAGGGCCAAGTGCAAGAAAAAATGCACGGCCTATCATTCTCATTATTTTTTTGCTAGCCATCCCACACAATTTTAAAAAAGATAATAATTAGAATAGGCCGCATCAGTAGAATTATCACCTCAACTGACTGAAGTACCCAAAGGGGTGGTATCAGTTAAGGTAATCTGAATTTGGATAGAGCAGGTTTTATAAAATAAAAATCTGATGTGGCCACCACATGACTTTCTCCATACCTGTAATTTTTCTAAAAATTCCAAATAGGTAACATAATAATAAATATTTTAAGAAACTGTGAGAAAATTTTAGAATTTACAAAGAACAGAAATAAACTCAAACCATAGCCTTCTGATATTGGATATAGCCACAAAGCTCCAACAATTAAGAAAAGAAAAAGGAGCGTTACTAAGACATAACTAAGCGTCAATTGTTATCAATACTCGTCGGTAGGTGGCGTGGTGGTGCAGCTAAAAATATAATAATATAAACAATGCATTACATGGAAAAATGTTTCAAACAAAGGTAGAAAATTAAATTTCCTACAACTTTTATTCCGATACATTCCTACATTAATGAAATATTAAAGCAAATATTTCAAAATAATGGATGTGACAAGAGTCAACACCCACTTTCGGTTAACAGATTTTTACCAAAAACTAATCAGTTCTTCTGACTTTTATAAAAGTGTTAAATATAAAATTTTGTGTTGATCTGATAAATAGTTTTTGAGTTAGAGCACCCACAAAAAGCTATCACACACACACACTCACTCACTAACACACACACAAACAGATATCATCGAGAAAATGGTCAAAACGTGTTCAGGGGATCTCAAAACGTGTATTTCCGTTGAAATCTCGAAGTCGATTTTTTTCATGAATGCAATACTTTCCCCTATACTACGTATATGGAGAAAGTAAAAATGATCTCTACTTACAAAAGAGATATATAAATTAACACTGAAAATGACCCTTGGCCCACAAGAGTTATTGGGGTTGGTCGGGTCGCAGAATGGTGCTTCCGTACCCAACTCAAGTTTTTGTTCCCAGATGAGAACCGTAAACAAAACGTTAATAAAAAAACGACTCTCTGGTTGGGGTCAGATCCCATGGGGCCTCACAAGGCAAGCATTCCTAGGGTGTGAATCTTCCAAGAGGCTGCACCATTTACTGTACTGGTTGCATGAAAAATTACAAGAATTTGAAAGAACAGTAATTTCTTGAAAATTCCCCTGCACAATCTTCATTAAGGCCCTCCTTTGGGTGAGGCCACCCTTTCTAAGCGCAGGGCCCTGTGTGACCGCACCGATTGCACACCCATCGAGCCGGCCCTGGTGAGAGTATTTCATTCAGTCTGCAAAGCCATCATGAAAGCTAACCAAGAAACTTAATGTGGATTAACTTTATAATTTTAAACAAATATTATGGCTGAAAACCCTTGAAAATCTTCTCTAATGAATTCATAACACTAAAAAATATTTGTTAACAATTTTTATCAATGGAATTCCATGTAGTCTTTTGAGTTATTACCAATGCAAACTCAAATGTGGCCAACCGAAGCAATTACAATTGATAATTTGGCTCGCCTAAGCAATCAAAACTGGCAATGCTTGTAAAAAGTTTGTCTGCCCCTGCTTTAAGACCATCCTTATAGATATAATGAGAGTAACAAAAATAATTTCAAAACATTTAATACTTCACTATATACACTGCTTTTTTACATAAAAAATCTTTTGTATAAAGTTCCACATGAATCAAATCAATGATTACACTACTATATTATTTACACTATGTACATGATCAAAATTAACATTTTTATATTTTAATCAACTACATCCAAGGGATATGATAAACACAGTATCCAGTCTATATATCACTGGTGAATAATGTGAAGCATTTAATTTTTAGGACATAATAAATGAATGAGAAAATTTTTAAAATATTGCATTATTGTCATGTAAATTAGAAGATATAGTTTCCAATACCTGTAATGCTCTCAGGAAAAACATTGACATAAAACATTGGAAATATTCTCCCATTCATACTTACAGCTCATTCTTCATATATTGACATCTTTAAAGGCGTGAAAAATAATTGATTTTCACAGTAATATCAACCTATTTTCTGATTCACTTCCTTCAGCGGAATGGTCTTCATGTTAAAGACATTCACTTTGCAAAAAAATCACATGCATATGCTATAGGAAAATCGTCTTTAAAAATAAAAATATATCTTTTAAAAATTCATTTCTTATTCAGAACAAATAAATTTAATCTCTCAACTGTAATATAGGTTTAGTTTTACATTTATATCCTATATCTGAGGACTCAAGAGTAACAACAGCTTGCCTAATCCTTCTAAACATTAAAGTTTTTGAGAGATGAGCTTAGCAAGCACTAAACAAAGCAGGCAACAACTTTCTTCTTTTGAGTTAAATTGCAAATTCAATTCTCAGACCAAATCTGATGAGATTCTATTGAAGAATGTTAACCACATGATTGCTGACAAAAAAATATGTAACAAAATTAAGAGAAAGATTTAAAGTCAAAGTTATTCCATGGAAATAAATATGGCAAAAGTAAAAGAGAAAAAAATGATTATTTCAATTTTCATAAAGAAAAATAATAAACCTGTATGAATAATTTTAAATATCAAATCATGCATGAAGATTTTATGAAAGAATATAGATTTGAATGTAAGCAATAAAGAACAAGTGTTGCAATATGGATAATGTTTTCCAAGGTAATCACCCAAATATTTTAAACAGTCTATAAGGAAAAATTAGATGCCTTCCACTCAAATGGAGGATGGATAACATACTAAATCTGTGTAACGATCATTTTTTTCCTTAAACTGAATGCCATAAAAAAAACAAATAACTCAACTCTTGCTTTTTAAACTGAGGAAACTCATAATCTTACCATTTTATGTAATTTTCATTGCAATTTAATGCAATAATATAGTCATGTTTTTATTTGTTCAAAAGTTTTAGAATTGAATAGAATAATAGAATTGAATTAAAAATATACATAGTTACATTATAACTACAAAAATGACTGGTAATGTTAAATTATCTTATACTGAAAGAACTGCTTTATCCTAGCTGACTTAGAAAATCAACAAAAGATATGAAATAATTCAAGGAAACAGTAAATATTATACTAATTTAAATTTTGTGACTTTAGTTATTCTTAAATACAATTATTGTCAGAACCATAATGGAAAGTTTAAAATGGAAAAAAAATCTTTCCAAGCTCTTCTATGATCTCAACATATTCATTGGAGGGACCACATGGAATCCCAGGTAACTAGGAAAATCAACACATCTGATAAACACTGATTCCATGCATATCATACGTATGCACTATAACAAAACTAAAAAAATAAAATATGCATTTATTTTAAAAATAAGCAACATAATAAAATTTGACTCATAGGTCACTGGCTGGCCAAAATAAAATGTGCCTCTTCAACTGACTGTTTGATGCTCTTTTGCCCAACACCTCACAACTCAAAATTAATATCAAAACAAACTATAAAACTGTAAGTTCTGAATGGCAAGAAAAAATATTTGTGGCAACATAAATAATTTTGGTATTTTGCAAGAACTTTATCAAGATAAGGCACTCTGCAAGAACTTCTGTACTGTGTCAAACGTGGAGAAACTGATTCCAACAGCCACAGGCCCCTTCAGCCAGTTCATGCTTAACCCTTTGAAGAGTCCATTTTTGAGGCCTTCATTCCTGTAAGTTACAGTATATATGTCATTTCACAAGTTTTTCTTGAAGGAAAATATGTACTCTTAATTAAAAGAATTTCAAGCAATATATTTTGTTTCATTTACAATTTCTCTCACTAAGAAAGACAAATTAAAGAGTTATTGCTCAAAATCATATTGAAGTATTAAAAAATCTGGGACACAAACATTAACAGTTGCTATAATAGACAACTTCTAAGGTAAGATAATTTAAAAATAATTAACCCATATTCAATTATAATACTCTTGCAAGCATTTGACATAATTCTTTCTGAGATATCCAGATTAAAGTAAGAGGTGAAATTTTGTGCAAGTATAGGTGGTGATAAGCAATAAGTCACAAAAATACTGGAAAATGGACCAATTTCTCAATTCTGCAACAATTAGAGAAACTTGATAAATTGTAAGGTAATATTTAGGTTCAATATGGAATCTTTGTAAAATTTCCTCCATAGTTACAAAACTTGATGATGGTAATAACTATAAAAATTTTCATAAATATATATCCCCAGAAAATCTAAAAATTTACTTCATAAGCAGAGCACTGTTTCACTAGTGAATTCATTCTATAATTTGTCTCTTTTTTATCTCCAATATTAAAAATTCCAGTGTGTAAATAAAGAATTATTAATTATAATATTCACAATATTCACATTTTTTCCAAGATTTTAGATTCATATTTGCATAACATTTGACTACAATTAAAATCCTTTCTTGCCTTTATTTATCAATATGTATTTGTTAAATGGGAAAACTTAGCATAACAAGGGACAACTCATGAAAAATTGCAGCTTAGTTGATTTCCAAAACTATTTATATTTTTTATAATTTATAACCCAAAAGCATACTGAGTCAAAGACAGAAACCCATACAAAAACTTCAAAAGTGCTAGTGAAATTTCATAAAACAGAAAAGCAGCCTATGGTTAGAATTTGTTCAATTTATAAACTGACCTGTATATTTTAACCAAGGTTTTCAAAATGGAGTCATACTTTTCACCAGTTATGACAGCTGTCTGCATTCTTCTCCTTACTATATCTAAGGGATATGAGGATGATTGACCAAGCAGGCCAGCCACAGCTCCAAATACCAAACGTTCAAATGCATTTGGTTCTTTCTCTGGAGATCCTCTGTATTCTGAAATAGTAAAGGATAAATGATCTTTAAATGAAAAATTCAACATTTTAATAAACAGAAAATGAATTTCTTATCTTTAATACAATGTTATCATATTTTATGCAAGAAACAATGTAAGTATAATTCGAAGTGCCCATGACCAGAAATATAATGGAGAATGTTGAATCAGGCCAAGATAGACTTGTTTTCATTTTTGAAGATATGTTAAGCTTTCTAATGCATTTAATTTTTGATTTGCGGGTTTTATTAATTTCAACCCGTATATAGTTATGGAGTGTTTCGTTTTTTGAATGTGTTTAGCAATGTTTGATTATATTTGAATTTACAATGTTTGAAGTATGTTTGCACTTGTCATATTGTTTGTCCTATATAACATTTGCAGCAGTGAGTCAGTGCTCAAAATGGAAAATACTACAAAACGGAACTCTTGTTCTGGTAGAGGAACCAAATGCAGTGGACATGAAATTCGCATATTGAAATAGCTGAAAATCATAATAGAGGACTCTTTGCACTGGTGCAGCTTGTATTAATAATATAAAATTCATTTACGATCTAGCTAACTTTCCAGAATGGTATTATTAAATATCTGACATGACGGAACGATATTACCAATGCATATGATGAACCGGCACAGCATTCCAGTGTGTTTTGGCTCAGTCCGAGTACTGTTGTATGTGCAATGTATTTATTTGTTCAATTATTGATTTAAAAATTTTAACATTCTATCTGTAACCATTTGCTCAGAATCTTAATTTGAAATTTTTGAAGATGCCAATTTTTCAAAAACATTTCTTCTACATTGTTATAGATGGCATTAAAGGTCACAAAAATGGTGCAAGATTTAACTTCCTATTTACAACCATTTCCTTGCAGAATCATATTTTGAAAATTTTGAAGGCCTCCCCAGCCATCCATTGATTTTACAAAAAAAGTTCTTCTGCGGCGTAACAAATGGCATGATAAACCACCCTACAAATTTGTGTTCTCTCTCTTACTTTATACTTGATATTATAATTTAACTGATAGAGCAAGCAGACAGATGGTCAGATGGAAAGATAGACCAAGCAAAACCATAAGTGCATTTATAAAGTGAAATGAGCTAAAAAAAATTTCCCATGCAGACAAATATGACTGGATAATTTCACACCTTCCTCACCCATAGCTCCTACCTTAACCTCTTTACCTCCCCCTGACCCATAGCTCCTGCATCAACCTCTTTACCTCCTTGTCCATAGCTCCTGCCTCAACATTTCACCTCCACCAACAATGTAAAGAATGTTAATCCATCATATACCACTAGTTAGGAAGCAGAAATAAGAATTATTTTAATTTAGCATGGCAAGATGTGTGTGTGGGTAAAAAATACCCAAGGACAAACAATAAGTGTTGATTATTTGATTCATTAGCATAATTTGACCCTACTCCCCAACTTCCTCTTGGACTCTCCCATTTAGTTCTCGACTTTTTTGTTATTCTTACCACCAGTCCCTTATGAGCAGGGGGACTGACAGGGCAGGTACTGGCAAGTTGGGCAGCTGTGCGGGGCACCCAAGTCTTGGGGGTGCTATCTCGATCATCTATCTATGCATTACTTGCAAGTGAATAGAATTGGATACCAATTTATATTGCAGAAACAGCCGGAATCTTGATGGCATCCCTTTTATGCTTTCATTATCAATAATTTTGCAGAGCACTGAATAAATTAACATGTATTATACTTTGAAAATATTTCAACAAAAATTTACGGAGGGAGGTGTTGGAGTGCTATCTCACCTGGGGTGCCAAAATACCTCGGGCCACCTCTAGGCACTAAAAGAAGAGATAGGGGGTATTTTTCACGTGCTCGTCCAAGTAAAAAAGAATTAATGCAGGAGTGTCGAGATAAAAACTAATTATTAATGTTCTCTAGCATTGCATTAAAAATGTACTTGTTAGGTAGACAAGATTTACTGACTTTATTTACTTCATGAGTTTTAGCTTTACCATATTTACTCATGTATATGTTGACCTCGTGTATAAGTCGATCACTGACCCTTTTGTAAAAATTTTGATTTTTCATATATCTCGTGTATTAGCCAACCCTAGTTTTTGAGTTGTAATAGAATGACATTTTGGAATTTATCTAGTGTGTATTGATCCATATGATTCAATAATACAATATAATTCAATACATTTATAATATTGTAGTACTAGTAATCGACTATTTTAAGTGCGTTGATGGCTATGGTCATTTTGCATTGTCATCAACTGGACATACACACAGAAGGGAGGAGGGAAACCTGGTGCCAGCATTAGGCTACTCTTTACAAAAATCACCAAGGGGGCCAACTGCTTAACGTCCCTTCCGAAGGACAGAACACTGAATTTGCGCAGTCTCTTCAAAACACACAAATGGGGCCGGGCAACCTCGGAAAAAATTCTACTTGTGCAGAGTTCATGCCAGCCACCCCTTCGAGCAGCAGGCAAATAGCAGCCAGCATCCTAACCACTACATCACTGGCAACCCCCCATTTATAATATGTAAAACAATGTAATAAGCTATTTAATTTCATTATTTGCAACAATATATCCTGAAATATGCAAATGTTTCTTGAAAATCAAAGTCAAAATAATAGTTAATCAGGGTCAAATATAAAAATAAATATTTTTTATTGATTGAATTAGGTTCTGTACATTTATCTTTGACAATAATCTTCACGATTGATAGTAGCTCAATAACTTTGGCTAAGATTAATAAAGGTAAAATACTCCTTTAGCCAAACAATTAGTTGTTTGGCTAAAGGAGTATTTTACCTTTATTAATAATCTTCACATTTAATTTATGCATAGTTTACTACACTTATTTTTGTAGGGTTTAGAATTGCCACCTGAGGGCATTTAACATGTAACATCATTAAATTTTGACATTTGAGAAGGAGAAAAAATCCTGTACTTGATCGGGAATCGAACCCGGGTCTCCCTGTTTGCCGGATAGGTGCTTTAACCAACTAAGCTATCAAGCCAGCATGACCTTTTTACTTTCTCCATATACGAAGTATAGATATGGACTTAATCAGGGCTGAGAATGTTATACAACATGGCCCTTCCTAAATGCCTTGGTGAACCTAAATACTTTTTTCCTGAAAAATCTTCTAAAAAACCAGGGTGGGTCTTATATGCCAAGAAATACTGTAATTACGTCGAAACTGAAGACATTGGATGATGATTGGCCAACACAAACAAAAACAAGTTTAAAAAATTTGTAAAAGCAGATTCCAAAAGAGAGCTTTTTTAGAATTTTCACGTAAAATTTTAGAATACGAAACATTTATACATTTTTCAACAAACTTCAGATTTTGCTATCAAACTGCATAATTATAATGTAACGTTGTATTTTCATTAGAGCTAAACATTTATAATGAAACAAAATCCAAAATCAATTATACCTCACTGCAGTTAAGCAGTTTTAATATGATGTTTATCCATTTCCTAAAGTAAATTGAATGGATCTGTGCTTCCCTTTTATTGATGTAACAACATAAACAAAATGAAACTTTACCATAGTACGGCCCCGTATTGATAGTTCATAAGGGTTGCCTTGAAATCCTGCATATAGGCAAATGGATGGATGAATGCACTCCAAAATCAATAGGGCTCATGTCTGTTACTATCTTGGTCATTAGCCTCCGAAGGGAATGGTCGTGTGCCAGGTAGCTCCAGGTGAAAGGGTGTTTGAGGGCATCGTAAGGAGAGAGTCGTAATGACCAAGAACGGAAGTAAATCGGCAGCAGAGGTGACGAAGTGCAAGGCGTGCAACAGAAAACTTAGCATTGGTGTGCAATGCTCAACTTGTGGAACATGGTTCCACATAAAATGGTCGAGAAGCAGCTCAGAAGAGTGCATGGAGGACAATTGGAAGTGTTTTGTGTGTAGGAAGAGTGAGGATCGCTCTGCTATAGAGGAGAAGGAGAAGATAATAGTGAGTCTGAAGCAGGAGTTGCAGAGGGCTAAGGAGATGATAGAGGTATTAACGGAAGAGAATACGGCACTGAAGAGTGAAAAGATGAAGGGTCCAAGTGGTGAAGGATGGGTGGAGGTCAAAGGAAGGAGAAAAATAGAGGTGAGGAAGGATAACTGTGCTAAGGAGCCAAGTGTTCGTGTCTTGGGAGACTCCATGATTCGTTTTGCAGGGGAAGAATGCAGAAGGCAGGGTGACGTGGTGGAGTGTTTCCCCGGAATTAGGATCGAGCAAATGGAAAAGAAAATTTTGGGCAGTAGTGACGATAGTAAAGAAGAAGTTTTGGTAATACATGTCAGAACGAATGATATTAAAAGTGCAAGGACCGATGATCATGTGGTGGGTTTGGTATGGGACATGTGTACATCGGCTAAGAAAAAATTTAGAAATGCAAAAATAGTAGTGAGTGGAATTATAAGAAGACGAGATGTAGCTAGAAGACGAGTGGACTATATCAACGAAGGGATAGATTGGGTTTGTCAAAGTCGAAAATTGTGTTTCGTGGATCCGAATTGTTGGTTGGGAGAGAATGACTTAGGACGTGATGGGCTGCATCTGAATAGACAAGGCAGCGAAAAATTTGGGAGATTGCTGAGGAATTTAGTGAGGCATGCGAGGGCGGGAAACTAGCTGGGGAAAACAGAGGTGGGCCATTATCAACCATTGATCAAAAGAAGATAAATGACAATGTTATTATGCAGATGAATATAGTGGAAGACGAAGAAGAGGCAGGGGAAATAGAACACGAAAGAGGTGGTGGTTGTCACCCTAGACGCCTGCAGTCCAATTGCAAAAGCGGTGGTGGTGCTGTTGAGCTGACGGAGAAATCGAATAAAGGTAAGGGTTTGAAAGTACTTCAGGTTAACTGTCGAAGTGTATATAACAAGAGGGAAGAGTTTCTAACATTGGTTGATGCTTGCAATTCCGATGTAGTTATAGGGACTGAATCATGGTTAAAAAGCGATATGAACTCCAATGAGATTTTTCCACCTGGTTTCACGGTATATAGAAGAGATCGCGAATCTAGAGGAGGAGGGATTTTCATTTGTGTCAAAGACTGCTTTGAATGCACACTTGAATGGGTAAGAAACGATTGCGAGGCAATGTGTATAAAATTAAGAAATCCTTTCTTAAAAAAGCAAATCGATATTATAGCAGCGTATAGGAAACCGGGAGAGGATTATTATGTTAGAAATGTTAGCGAACTTATTCATCGAAAATCCGTTAACGCAGGACATATTAATTGCAGGAGACCTAAACTTACCTTCGGTTAAGTGGGATGGGTCATCAGCGGGGGGCGGGAGGGCTCAGGAATTGGCAAACAGCCTTATCTATGAAGGGGGATTCACGCAGGTGGTAAGACGGCCAACCAGGGGGGGTAACATTCTCGATGTCTTTCTTTTAAGGCCGTATGAGTCACTTATTTGCTCGGAGTCAATGGCAGGTATTAGTGACCATGATGCTGTTTATTTAGAAATGGACTGGGTTGTTACGAATCCAATGAAGAAGAAACAGAAAACTAAGGTATGGCAATATAGCAGTTGCGATTGAATTGGATTTCGACAATATTTAACGGAAAGTTTTCCAAAGTGGGCAAGTGAAGGGGGAAGCATAGAAGAAATGTGGGTAGTGTTTAAGAAATTATTGTTGTTAGGACTACAGAAGTATGTGCCCGTAAAGATTCTGAAGGACAATCCTGATCCTGAGTATTATAACAAAACTATTCGAGTGCTGAAAAGAAAAGTAAGAAAATCGCATAAAATGAAACATTTAGGATATTTATATTCTAGTAAATATGTTAAATTAATGAAAGACTTGAACAAAGAAAAAAGAAGGGCAAAAGAAAAATATCTTATAAATATTTTAGATAAAAGTAACGGTAGTGAATTCTATAAATATCTTAGAAAACGTAGGGAAAACATAGAGAAATCAGCTACAATAAAAAATGCAAATGGTGACATAATCGTAGGAGATGAAGAGAAAGCAAATGAGTTCAATAGGTGGTATGCTAGCGTGTTTAGGAAAACCGAAAATGTTGAGACTTTAGTGCAGAGGGTTACAAAGGATAGAGCATCGGAAACGGAGTTAAATAAATACACTGGATTGACGCAAGAGCCAAAACACATTAAGATTCGGGATGCGGAAATTTAAAAAAAAGTGGCAAGGTTAAAAGATCGCAAATCTAGGGGACCAGATGATATTGCGGGAGAGGCATTAACGTTGGGTTCTAGGGAAATAGTACCGTATCTGCGATTATTATTTACTGTCACTTTAAATAACGATAGTATACCGACGGACTGGAAGAAGGCGATAGTAATACCTATTTATAAGGGAGGGAACAAAACCAACGTTGAAAGTTACAGGCCTGTTAGTCTAACATCAGTATTGCAAGCTGATGGAAAAAATAATAGCTGACTACTTGCACAACTTTTGGGAAGTAAATAATTGGCTATGTAAAAATCAGCATGGGTTTAGAAAGGGCTACTCTTGTGATACTCAGTTACTAGGACTAGTTCAGGATATTGCAGACACAATTGATAAAGGGGAAGAGGTGGATGGGATTGTAATAGATTTTGCAAAAGCATTTGATACTGTCTCTCATGACATTCTTCTAGCTAAATTATGTAAGTTAAGCATAGATAAGAGAGTGATCCCATGGGTTAAAAATTTCCTTATTGGTAAGGCTCAAAGGGTTAGAATAGGTACAAGTTTGTCAGATTTTGTGAATATCACATCAGGGGTGCCCCAAGGAAGCGTTTTAGGTCCGTTACTATTTCTTATTTATGTTAACAACCTTCCGAATAACATTAATTCAAGAATTCATCTATTTGCGGATGATTGTATTATATATAGGCAAATAAAAAGTGAGGAAGACCGGGAAATTTTACAAGAGGATATCGAAAAGATAGAAGCTTGGATTAGGATAAACAAAATGAGCGTAAATATTAACAAAAGCAAACACGTTACGTTCTCGAACAAAAGACTAATAAGTGAGCGCAGATACAACCTACACGGCGAAATGGTACCAAAATATGATTACTGCAAGTATTTAGGCGTCCACATAGCAAAAGATCTAGGATGGGATAGGCATATTGACAGTATTATAGGAAAAGCATATAAAAACCTAAATTATGTTATGCGTAATCTTAAAGGAAGTAGTAGGGCTGCGAAGGAAAAGGCGTACAAAACTATAGTCAGACCAATATTAGAGTACACGACGAATGTATGGGATCTGCATGGGATAGGTCAAAAAAGGAAAATAGAGAAAGTCCAGAGGAAAGCTGCGAGATATGTGCTAGGTAGGTTTAAAAAGGAAGACAGCATCGCAGAAATGTTGAAAATTCTGGATTGGGAATCATTAGAAAATAGGAGACAAATTAACAGATTAGGGGGACTGTACCAGGCATACAGCAATAATGAAGCATGGGAAGACTAAAGAAGTAGAATGCAGGTGCCGAATTTTTTAGGGAAAAATAGCCATGAATTTAAAATTAAACTTAGGCTGCAGAAGACAAATACAGCAAAGTATTCATTTCTAAACAGGGGAATCAGCGAGTGGAACAAGTTACCTGAAGTGCTCTTCAAGCCCTTACCTAAGGACGCGAAACATTTTAAACGTAGAGTTAGTTCATATATGCATGATAAAAATAAGACGAACTGTGAGGAGGAATATTAGTAACATCAATATCTATGTAACTGTGCCTAAGTGCAGGAAAAGTAGGGGATTGCTTGGAAGGGTGAAGTACGGTGGGGACTTCGTGGACCCCGTGACCGCTACGGTAGCCGAGAAGGCCTTTCATGAACCCACGAAAATCCGCACTCTAGTCACTGATTGTAATTAGTTTGAAATTTTATATTTTTAAATATTTTTTAATATATTTTAATTTTTCTAATATAATTTATGAGCACTTTATTTGTAAAATTGGAATTTTAGAATTACATATTATGTTTTTCTTGCCACCTGGCCGCCTGGCCAAATTGCAATGTTTTTTAAATAAATAAATAAATAAAACTACCCTGAAAATCTTAGTTTCCCAGCTTAACTCGTTACTTCAAAATTTTGCCCATGGACGGATGAAGTGAAAGCGCTAACAAAAATGGAACAGATCTATTATTATATAAATTTAACATAGTCACCTAACCTAACCTACCTTAAAGCAAAAATCCACCCAAAGCGAATCTATCCCTAACCATCCCAACAGTAACGTTAGCAAGTGTAAAATTTCCAATGTTTGCATCACTGCAAAATACCGTAGAATCGCAAAAAAGCAATGTAAAAACAGTAAAAGTGAACAGGTGAAATAAATGGAAATAAAGTGAATAAACATATAAATAACAAAGAAGTGAAGGTAAGTAAGAAAAAAGTTGAGACTGCATTAACAGACTACAGCTACTTAAGAACTTTATTTCCTAAATAAAAATTGAGATGCCAATTTCGCTATATCATAAATGCGCTAAACGAACATGTGCGAAACGAGGCATGCCTTTATATCCAAATCAACTAGATGGGGCAGAAGACTTTATTTTGTGGAATGATATATCCGATGAAGAGATTGCTGATCTCATAGATCTGATGGTGTGGATTTTTATAGATTTTAAGATTTAGATGTTTACAGATGCTTTCTCTGAAATAATTCAAATTGCAGTAAGTCTTTCTTTTGTATACATCGATATTTGTTACATAAAAGTTTAAAAGTCACCAGACCAATAATGTCATGGGTATTATTTGTGTATACAGTTTCTTGGTAGCAGCTCATTATGCATGTAAAAATGAAATGCAACAATAATAATGAACCATTATATAGACAACTCAATGAAGAAAATATAAAAATGTTTCCTCCCTCGTCTAAATTCAAACAATTAGTGCCTTATATTATCTGTTATTCTTACACACTATTACTTCATTACAAGAAGACATTACTCTAGATAAAACAACTGAACAAAGAGTGGTATTTACTTACCCATATATGCCTTTTTTAGAGTGCCATATGTGCAAAAACTGGTTCCTGCATAAGGAATGATGCCAAGGATTGTTGGTGTATATCCATGGTATAGAGTACGAGGACCTTCCTCACGCCATATTTTCACAAATACCTGAATAAAGAGAAAACTGACTATATATCACTTCCACAGGAAACTAAATACAGTCATGCCTTATTTAGGCCATGGTTGTTAAGTGCAGTTGGCATTTCAGAACATACATTTTTATTTTTGAAAAAAAAAATACAAAATAACAATTTTAAAATGCTTGCTGATTTGCCAGATAAATGAATGCAATTAATATTTCAGTGGCATTTAAAATTTTGAAACCAACTGAAACTAGGATTAAATGTTTCAGAAGAATCTCCACCCCTTCTTGCTTTAAACATTTAAATTATTCACTAAGGGGCACCCATCAGAATGTTTAGAATCAATCCACAACACTAGCGCTTTCTCCATTAAAAAAAAAATTGCTACAAAATCATGTGTTTCTTTGCAGTTATTGCAGTAGTTGATTCAATAGAACTTTTTATTTTGTCTTTTTTAAGAGAATTGTACTAATTGTAGAAATAATTATGTATAGCATTGCTCTAATGTTAATTTTTTTCAAAACACAGATTCGCTTTCAGATTTTTCTTGCTAATTTAGGATTATTTCTGTCACTTTTATTGCCTTCACTCAATTTTCTTTTTTCTGCCACGATTTGTTCAAATTATTTTCCCTCTATTTACTGTTAAATATTTATTTTGCACTATAAATGAAGCAAAATAACTAGGGTGCATGTCAATTAAACTGATGACGTCGAAACTGAAGCTCTTGGATGGTGATTGGCCAGTGCTAAAGTAAACAAAAACATAACACAAAAATTGCAAAAATGTATGTGTTGCAAAGTATTTTAATTTTGCAATACAGTAAAGTATTTAATTTTCATTTTATTTTTTAGTCTTTTCAAAAATAAAAATTTTTATCCTGAGATACCAATTGCACTGTGTCTACAATATGCTAAACAAGACATGACTGTATTAAGCATAAATATTTAAAATGCTAGGATTTTTATTCAATGGAACATACTCAATGAACAATTTCAAGTGCCAATTTAATTGAAAACCACACAATTTTTTTAATTAGACATGTATCCTGGAATTTTTGTCATCTCTAGAAGTTCCAACTGCAGACCTGTTGGATATATAATGCCAATACAGCTCTAAATTATTCATCATCTCAGAAAGTGTAGCATGATACTGGAGAAATGCAAACTGAAGATGGCATGTGCCTGAGGTCAGCCATCCCCACATTAACATAATTTTCCATGCTGTCTTATGAAACAGTCTCCAAATTTCCTACCTTCATTCTCTCACTGCATCTTCATTATTTAATTAATACTTTTCCAAGAGTGAGAGCCTGTGATTTACCCAAGGCCATAGAATTTCTATCCTGGAGTTGTTATGAGTAAACCCAGCTATATGTTTTGGTCAGTGAAGTGTATTACTGATGAACTAAGTGATTGCAATTGTACTGGAACCAAGATGTCTTTTGAAAGAGACAAAAGTTCACCATAATTTGTAAAATGCTCATGGTGTACAGTGGTGTATTCTGGCAAGGGGCTCAAGTAATTTCAGATCTGTGCATGACCAACATCATGGAACTTCTAGATCTGCTTCCCATCTAAGAGACAGAAGAAAGAATGGCCCTCTATGTTGCAGAGAGAGCAAGGCCACTAGTTCAACAAGCCACTTGACTAATTATAAAGTTTGACAAAATGGCAGTGGTTACAGCCCTTAATAAAGGACATGGTGAAGAAACCATGGTCACCATCCAATCAATTATGGAAGAAGATAGACGAGTTTCAGTGCAAATGATAGCCAAACATATGGATATCTCATATGGCTCAGCTCAATCAATCCTCAAAGATAGTTTAGGATTAAGCAAGCTTTCTGTTAGATGGGTACCGAAAGCATTGCGCCCTGATCACAAGACTCAGAGAGCTGACCATGCAGTTGAGTTCCTCAATCGATTTGATGTAGACCCAGATTTCTTTTACCAAACAGTGACTGGTGATGAAACATGGATCTATCAGTATGATCCGGAAAGCAAAATTTAATCTAAACAATGGTTACCAAGGGGGTCAAGTGGGCCAATAAAGTTCAAAGCTGAACGATCAATCAAGAAGGTTATGGCAATTGTTTTTTGGGATAGCGAAGGCGTAATCATGGTCGATTTTCTTGAGGGGCAATGGACAGTAACAGGAGGTTATTACGATTAAGTTTTTAAAAAGTGAACGCTGCGCTTATAAAAAAAGACCTGGGAAACTGCATCGGCGAATTCTGTTTCACCATGACAATGCTCCAGCACATTCATCTATGGTATCAAGAGCTGTGCTTCGAGAATTGCGCTGAGAAATGTTGTCTCGCCCACCCTACAGTCCAGTTTCATGATGGGCCAGGAAGTAGGGGAGGGGATAGAAACGTGCAATTACAAAATATGAGGAAGCAGTTCAATGGTGAGGTATGGGAATAGAGAGCAAAGAGAAATGAGTAAGGAAAACATTCATTTAACTAAACAGCACCAACATCATAGGAATAATTTATAATTTCAAATTGTTCTAAAGAATCCAATGTTTCATGTTGAACAAAAAGAACTATAGGGGAAAAGGAACTATTATGGTTTTATTGTAACAGGTGTTTGGCAAAGTTAGACACAATATCCTTGGTTTCATAACACGTCAAAACCATGGTTGGAATAAAAGTATTTTAAGTGGAAATATACATCTTATTTTAGAACATTTAGATATCCTGATCCATTTGAAAGGGGACAAATATAACGCTTCTGCTTCATTCATTCCCACTTTAGTTGGATGAAGACAGCTAAGTCGTAAACATTACGACATCAGGAGCCATAAAAATTTTGCAAAAATCTTCAAAGGCAATAATACATCTTACCATTACCTAGAGATCATTAGATGAACACTGGAGAGAATCAGTATAGTATAGTCCAGTATATAGTTTAGTATTATCACTGCAACATTGCTGGTATGGCATGTGCATCACATGGCACTTTAGGGGTGATATTTGCTGGAACACATCTTGCACTGCACAGAATTTAAAGACTAAATTGAAGTTTTAATACTTTTCTGTTAGATATTTGCATAATTTTATGCTCATCAACACTACTGCGAGGTGACTTATGGTGGATACTTGAAGTTTAAAGATACTTCATGAACTTGCCTGCAGAAGATACATCTATATATTAAGTGCATTTTGTCAGTGTGTCAGAAAATACCAATGACACCACATATATAATATGTTAGCGTCTCAGGCCACCACTCTGTGACAATTTACCATATAGCGGAGTCCAGCCAATTAGCCTGCTCTTGCAAAAAACACCAGGGTGGCCAACTACTTAACTCGCCTTCCAAAGGACAGAACGCTGAATTTGCCCAGTCTCCTCAAACCACACAAACGGGGCCAGACGACCTTGGAAAAAAATCCTGCTTGCACAGGATTCGTGCTCGCTATCTTTTCAATCAGCAGGCAAGTAGCAGCCAGCATCCTAACCAATACACCACTGGCACCCCCAACAACTTACTTTCTTATTTTATATTTTATACGCTTTACTCCCATTCTTATACATTTCTGTGCCCAGCTGATTTGCCTCTTGCCTTACATGCAATGGTATCTCAGAGGTAGTGCAATGAATAATCGGATGGGAAGGGAAGAGAGAAACCTGGTGCCGGCATTTGTCTGCTCTTACGAAGAACACCAGGGGTAGCAACTGACTAACCTCCCTTCCAAAGGAAGCATGCTCCTCGAGTAGAGTTCGTTTTCTCATTGGCTCGTCCTTGTCACCTTAATACCATCACACACAAATAGGGGGCCAGGCAGCCTTCGGAAAAAATCCTCATAAGGATTCGAACCAGGTGTCACTTTTAGCAGATCATGGTGGGGCTGACACTCCTAACCACTACACCACCGACTCCCCTCCCCTCCCCCCCAACAACTTACCATTGTATTTTGTCCCCGAATGGTTATTGGAGATAGTTGAAAGGTTCTGAAGTATTTTGGAATACATTTCTAAAAATAAACCCACCCATTGCATTAATTTACCATGCTGAGTGGAAGTAAGCACATATCTTATTGATGCTGCAAGCAATGCTGCACTAAGCAGCAAGTTGCTGTTAAATAAGTGGGAGACATGATTTTTATGAGAATGGTTAAACATTCATATAGCCAGAAATATTTCTTGTACAAGTATATTAACCACAAAATGAAAAAGGACTGATTGAGAAGCTAAGAGAAAAAATTAACTCTAATCTTTTTTATAAGAGATGTTATATATGCCATAAAATTGCAGGGTAAGAACCAACAGGACTGCTCTGTATGGGGAAGATTACCTGGCGAAGACTGCCATACATGTCCTTGTGCGTCACAGCCATTCTCGCCCGAGCCATGTCCAGAGGATAAGTGAGAGACTGTGATACTACTCCAGCAAGAGAACCAGCCAAGAACCTTAAGAATGGTGATGTCCTGCAGAAATCACAGTCGTGGTAAGACATGGCAAGAGCGAGCAAGTACAGACATGGGTGGCACGTTTGCAATATGAGATTACATTCCTTTGGTAGTGCATACATCCCAATGTTAAATTAAAATCTCAACTGGAATAGTTTAAAAATGAAACATCATGTGTAGAGCACTAATGTCTGTATGCTAATTATGAAGCAAAGACATACACCTGAAAATAATCCATATTTAAGAGAAATAAAAATGAAAAATGTGGTAATAAAATGGAATTTTAATTTACTAGCTCAAAATTTTTGCTTCTTTCATGACACCTGACATGACACATATACATACCATAAATACAGCTGTATAGGTCATATGGAGGTTTTTGGTAAAAATTCTAGGAAAATTCAATGTACCAATGCATAGCCTGCATATGTACTCAAGCAACCTAAGACAGCTGTGGGCAGAGGTAGATTTGCCACTCACTCGATGCAAGGTCTCCAAATAAAGAATATCGTGGATTTTAATACTACCCTTATATAGGACTCATCCTATTTTTTACCACAAATATTTTGGAAAAAGGTGTATCCTACAATGAATATTCATTGTACATACAAGCTGTTTACCTCTCTCTCCAGTCTTATTGAAAACTAAATAATATAACTAAGTGGCCATTTTCTTCCTTTACCAAGACAGTGATTAATTTTTAACTGAAATACATGTAATTAATTTTGAATTTTCTCCTCTATTTTCCTTCTATGATTATTAAGAAGCAAACGTTCTTTGGTATATTGTAATATTTCTGTATGTTCTTTACAAAATCAATTTGAATCATTTGTTTCAAGAAAGTAATTCTGCATTGTGCAACCTAACAAGAGTAAAGGCAAGAGTTTAATTCATGCATGGCAACAACCATTAAATCCAAACTATTCTTATACCAGCTTTACAGCCAATACACCTATTGAAAATATAGTAATTGAAACTAGACGTTTACTATAAATTAGACACATTTTCTCAGGGAATTTAAATTTACCTCAGACTGAAAGCTAAGCTGGTCTTTCTTTTGTTTTCAAACAAACTCTCATGGGATATGACTTACCCAGGCTTTGCCCCGGGTTTTCAGTTTTGAAGTTTTCGTGCTCATTTCACTCGCTAATATTTTAATTCAAACTCAAGGCACTCTCTAGATAGATGACCAATATTCCCCCTTAACCGCTTCCCTGATTACCCCGAGTATACTCGGATCGAGGCGAGGGTCAAATTCTGACGAGCCTGAGTATACTCCTTTCCTTTAGAAACACAACCGAGTTTTTTTGATCATTCCTAGTAGTTTAAGTTCTGACCGTTAGAGGTCACTCAGAGAGACAGAGATTTCTCGGAGAGTTTCTCGAAGCGGGTTCTTCGAAATATCGGAGTACTGAACTCACACGGTCATTTGCACGCTGATGCCAAAATTTCTCTTTACAACCCAGTTGCTTCAATTGCTACTCCAGATGTTCTTTACCCTACTAAGGACACTATCCATTGCTAGGTCATTCGCTCTGAGAGGGTTTTCCCACCCACCCTTTCTTTCCATTGCTAGGTCATTCGCCCTGAGAGGGTTTTGCCCACCCACTCTTTCGTTCCTCAGTTCCTGGAAGGTCCTTTGCCTCTCCTCCTGGGTGATGCCCTTCGAGATAAGTATGCACCCTTTGGGATCGACCTTTCAAAGACATTTTTGGGTCAGTTATTTGTACAGCTTGCAAGTGAATACATCTAGCAGTTTTCCTTCTGTTTGTGCTCTGTAGCATTTTTATTTTTCTCTTGTTTTTGTTGTTATATTCTGTTACCTTGTTATATTGTTATATTCTGTTATTTTTTATTGTATATTATTTTGTTATTTTGTGATTTTATATCACTTTACTTATCCCTAATGGAGCGTGAGGAGTATTCCAATAGAGATATTGTCACTGAAGAGATTTCCATTGAGGAATCTGGATCGGAGTCAAGTGTGTACCTTAGTTTTGATGATGAGTACACAGTGAATCCATCGCAAGATAATCGATGGCGTGAAGTGAATATATCAGGTCCTCTTCCTCCTGCTCCGGAAAGATTTCCTTTTGAAGGTTATTCTTCACTGAATTTTGAAGTCGATCCAGAAGGAGGTATTTTACAATTTTTTGATAAGGAGCTAGTTGTTGATTTATAATGAACAAACAGATATGCGACTCAGTGTCTCAACGCTAGGCCATTGACTTCAAGTACTGCTGTACATCAGTGGCACAACACCACTGCTGCTGAAATTCGTGTTTTTCTTGCAATAGTGATGTTGCAAACCATTGGTCATAAACCTGACGAAGAGTTGTATTGGTCAACAAGACCTGTGTTTTTTCCCCAATCCTTGGAGAGACAATGTCCTACAGACAGTTTGTGAAAATACAACAGTTTTGCATTTCAGCGATAATGAGACCTACAATCCAGAAAATCACCCAAATCCTAAATAAAATAAAATATGTCCAGTCTTTCAGAGCTTAGAGGAAAAAATTTTAAAAGTTTACATGCCCGAGAGAGACATCAAGATTGATGAAAGCCTTTTATTATCGAAAGGAAGGCTGGGATGGCGACAGTATCTTCCGCAAAAAAGGGCTAGATTTGGCATAAAAACGTTTATGCTTTGCGAGGTGAAAAGTGGGTATATGTGGTCGAGTGTAATTTACACGGGGAAAGGGACTATTCTCGACAGGGAATTCCAAAATCTTCTGATGACATTGTAGGTGGTCATGACTTTATTGAAGCCCTTGCTAGACAAAGGTTACTGTCTAACAACTGACAATTTTTATACATCGCCACAATTGGCAATTTATTGGTATCACGATTATTATATTATTATAACAGACACTTATAGAACTGTGCCCACAAATCGAAAAGAGATGCCCATTGGCCTAAGGGAGAAACACTGAGAAAAGGAGAAATAGCGGCATATCGTAGAGGGAAAGTGATTGTGCTTCGATAGAGGGATGTGGGAGACGTAACAGTTCTCCTTACCATCCATAACCAGGAAATGGTGATGGTGGAAGGAAAGGGTGGCAATATGCAAAGAAAACCAAAGGTTGTCATTGATTATAATGACACAATGGGAGGGGTAGACAGAGTGGACCAGCACCTTGCAGATTATCCCATTCCACGGAAGCGTGGGAAAAAATAGTATAAAAAATATTTTCCCATCTTCTGGACATAGCAGTATGGAAATCATTTGTTCTGTATAAAAAGTTTGGAGGAGAACATGACCATTTAGAATACAGAACACAGGTCATTGAAAAGAGAATCAAGGTTTATAATCCTAGCATCACCTCTCCTAGGGCTGGATGACCACCTTCGATGCCACATCCCATTCGCCTTTCAGGAAAACACTTTCCTGATTATATTCCTCCTACTGAGAAGAAGAAAAACCCCACGAAGCAGTGTGCATTGTGTGGACGAAAGCGAGATGCCCGGGGAAAGCGGATAAGGAAAGAGAGCCGTTTCTACTGTGTGACGTGTAATGTTCCATTATGCGTGGTGCCATGTTTTAGAATTTATCATTCAAGTACAAATATATGAATGTTGTATATTTTGTATACAGTTTATTTGTTACATATGTGAATTAGTTATAAGTTTAATTTAGTAATTTTTTTACCTATTATTAGTTATTTTGTATTGTATATTATTTTATCGTTTCATGTTTATTACGTAAGTTTATATATAATTTACACCATATATATGCATTTTTTATTGCATATAAGTGTTTTATGTTGCATATAGGTACGTTTTATACATAAGTTTTTCTTAATTTTGTAGTATGCACGAAAGAAATGTAACTTTTAAATATGAATAGAGTTCAAGTACCTGGTATCTATCAATAATATAAAAATTTTAAAGTTCGATAACATTTTATTAAAATTTAATGTTAAAAAATGAATGCATTTCTTTAATTGTCATTTGAAAAAATAAATTTAAAAAAATCACAAATATCTTCTAAAATCTCGCAATTTCCTTCTCTAAATAACATTCATTGTCACTTAATGAGTTTATATAAGAATCCAAATCATTATCCTTAATTCTAACAGTGAAATTATCATTGCCTATAGAAGCCATCTTGAAAGAATAGAGGTGATTTTTCGCAAAATTGAAAAAATCATAACTCAACAAATAATCAACTAAAACCAAAAAGAATGGAACATACGTGAACTACGTAGTTTCCTCTTTCGATTGATACCATCATCTTTTGACATCTGTCATTTGCACATGGAACTATTATGAGCTTACGCTAACTCAGCATGGTTGACGATTTATCGTTGTTGACACTTCGCGCTTAGGAATCAAATGACGATATATCGTCGCATGGCTCTGAAAGGGTTAAGTATGTGTACCAAGTTTTAAGTCTCTAAGTTTTTTGGTTTTTGAGAAATGATGTAGGGTATGATTTGTATGGCACCCTCCTACACTTTCCCCCTTCCCGCAAAAATAAAAATTTTGGCCCCGAGGTTCACATCCTCACTATATACTCACTATGTGTAATATAAGGTAATAAATTTGATTTCTTATATGCAATTCTTTCATTTAAGTCCATTTAATCTGTCCGTGCAATTTATATTTGCTACAATTATCGTATTAAAACGAGAGGGGAAGGGGGTGAGGGACATCCTGTGATGACGTCATGCTAGCATTCGTTAACACATAGTTCCAAATTTTCCTGTTGACCCATCGATTGTCGCCTTCCATGGAAAAACCTGGGAATCGTTTTATAGCATTAAGTTTCCGGTCTTTCCGTAGGGGTACTAGTCTTTGACGTATATGGTATATCGCAAAGACTAGTACCCCTACGGAAAGACCGGAAACTTAATGCCATGGGGATGAAACTGGAATGGGAAAATTTTTCCCAAGTTGTTGGCAAAAAGTCTCGATTAGCAACATGGAGCGCTAGTGTCGCTACCAATTTTAAAGAACCGGATGTCAAATATCCAGCCAATACCAGCCAAAGACTAGTCCCCTAACAGATTCTACACTTCCAGTGTTAATATTTGGAAACGTTTTGGAGTTGTTGCCACGGTTTTTCTGTTTTGATAAAAAAATGTCTAACGGAGATTATCTCAAACATAGAAGGTGTGCTGTTCCCATCTGCGGTTTGAAGACGATAGAAGGGGTTCAGCTTTATGCCTCTCCAGAGAATAGGAACAGGTAAGTTTAATTGTATTTATTCGTAAGGTACATGCGGTGAATATTGTCCAAAAGTTTATAAAACCAAGCGGCAGTAATTAGCTGGTTTATCAAAGTAAATGAGTTTATTACACGTTATCAAAGAAAATAAGTTTATTTCGCCATATTGTGTCATATCGCCTTTAACTATTCCTCTGCCATTCTCATGTGCTGGTATGTTACATTGAAAGACCATTGTAAATGTAAGTTAGTATCGCATTTTTGTCCAGTTGTGTTCAACATTCAAGGTAACTAAGAACTTTTATTTTAACTACGATGTAATTATAAAATATTAATTATTTTTACAGATATTTATTTTCGTATTACGCGTTTATATCAGCTAATACACTAAATGTTTGAAATAGATCAGGAGTTTTCAAAGCATTTTGGTGATGGTCAGGCGCGTGTTGAACTACAAAAGATTGTATATGATTGTATGCTATAGTGAAAGGCTGTTGTAAACACAAGTAAGCTTCATGTTCTCCTCTGGTTATGATAAACATACAAGGTAACAAAACCTTTATTACAGTTGTGAAGTAATTATAAAATATCCATTATTTTTTTACAAATATTTATTTTATATTATTTGACATAGATATCCTAATATTAACATATTTCACCCAATAAACAACTATTTCTGACAAAATAATTGTGGGATAACCGAGTTACCCATTTTGTAGAGAAATTATACCTCTTTCTAATGTTATATGAATATTATGTTGTTAATGTTCGTGTGTCTTCCATGCAAGTAGAGGCAAGTTGTGAGAGAAATATAGCCATGCCTTGGGTTATCTTTATGTAACATAGGTTACATAGCCAGTAAAATCCTCCACCGTGGCAATTGCAGCAACTGTCGAGCTATGCTCACCACTGATTCACGAGATGATTACCACCTTGCAGGTATTGTTTTCAAGGTGTATAGCGACAGGCCTGGCCTACTGTATCCAAGTGAAAACTTCATACAGTTCGTTGGGTCTGCTGCTAATACTGCTGAGAGACTACTCTGCGAGGTGGCTCATTTAGGGTCAGTGAAACAAAAAGTTGTTGCAACCATAAAGAGGGATATCAACCATGATTGGCTCAAGGATGGTTGTTCAGAACACCACACATGTGTTTCTGACGCCATCTTAAATTTAGTATGTAAGATTAGTTTTAAGTGGTGGGCGAAGAAAATTAATAGGGGCACATCTCAAAGATATGATGAGGTGGAGTGGAAGCAGAAACTGAAGATACTGTCCCACAAATAGGAGTGCCATATATCCACAGAGCATCCCACCTTTGTATATTTATGTAAATATTTGTCTTTCTCCATATATGAAGTTTATTACTGTAATCACTTTACGTTCCTTTTTATTTTCTTAATTGTTGGAGCTTCAGGGCTATATCCAATAACAGAAGGCAACAGTTTGTGTTTATTTCTGTTTTTTGTAAAGTCTTTAAAATTTTCTCGCAGTTCCTTAAAATATTTATTATCATTTAACCTATTTGGAATTATTAGAAGCATTACAGGTATGGAGAAAGTCATGTGGTGGCCACATCAGATTTTTTTTACTATGATTTGCCTCTTCATACATATATTTATGACATGTCTTGTCACTATCATCTACTGATGATGAGAGCTTCATTCTTGAAATGTACATTTAGAATTAGAATACTAGCCTCATTTTAAAATTTTTTTAGAGATGTGTGGTTGAGTTTGAATGTGTGCGTTTTTGAATTTAGTCTGTTTGGTCCCTGTTGTTGTTGTGAGATGCATAAACCATCAGACATTTGCTTGAGATATCAAGTCCCTGGCATGAGACAATTTTTCCATAAACTTGCTATATGTTGCCTTTGAGTATGAGAGCATGTGTTTGAATTTAGTCTGTTTTGGTCACTGTCATTGTCATGAGATGCATAAACCAGATGTTTTTGAGATATCAAGTCCCTGGCGTGAAAAATTTTTTCTCTCAACTTGATATATTTTAATTTTTTACCTCAAAAACTTTTTTGAGGTTCATACGATTTAAGAGTTTGTTGTAAATTCTCAATTTTTCACCGTAGTCTCCTTTCATATAACAGCGTGACTTGTTTGTCCATACATGAATGTTTCATTTCCTTTGCTAAGTGTACCTAATACATGTTGTTTCTATTAATACCTGTTTGTATGACCTTAACTGTTTTTCATGTGCAATTTGTTAGTGTATTTCATCAGGAACAGATTGAAACAGGTGCCAGCAATGTAGTAGCATCGGGACTCTGATTTATAGAGGTCCCCAAATTTCAGATTATTTAAAGTTTATTCTTGAATTTTGTCAAAAAAGGACCCCTATTTTTCCTGGCATAGACTCCCAAAATGTTTCGATCTAGTCTGATATTTTATGATATACTTCTAAATCACTGTATATAACTATGTAAATGGTATATATTTTATACCAAATATCTTGACATCACATTTGGACATTTCTATTATTTTTTTATGTAAAGGTTGTTTAAAATTAGTGTATTTCTTAATCTTTTTTATACTGCATTTGTTATAATTGCTGTCACATATATATTATATTCTATTATATGCTTTGTCTATCACAACCCTCATTGTACTCAGTGTGTACAACATATGCTAATAAATTCAGTTTAATAATTCAATTCTGTATTCTTTTTTTACCTTCTGTTGGCTATTTTGTTGTTAATATTATTTAATCTAATTTTTATTCTAAATTATTTATTCTGTGTATGTATAATACTCGACTAGTCCAACAATAGTCATTGCAATGGCAACATTCTCGTAATGAGTGATAAAAACGCCAGTATTTACGCGAACTTCGAAGAAATACGATCGATAAGCAAAATTCGAAGATAAAAATTGGATCATCATTCTAGAAAGTCGAAAATACCGCGAGGGGGTGGGGAAGATTTTTCACGTGACGTCTCGACGTAGTTCCACTTTTCGCCATTGTCAGAGTGGAGCGCTCTGAAAGGAAAACTTCGGCTTAGATTTTTAGCATTGAGTTACCGGTCTTTCCGTTAGGGGACTAGTCTTTGCAATGGCAGCTGATGCCTTTGAGTACGCTTGGAGTTGATGCTTCTTGTAGAACTATTTAAAGTTATTGTTCCCTACCTTTCTCTCAGCATTCATACGTGATTTATTCTTGATTCTTCGAGTCTGTAGTTAATTATGGTTATTTGCTATCATGTTTACGTGCTCCCGAATGTTCTAATAAGGGTAAAACTGAAGGTTGGGCAAACCCGTCCATCTCAGGCATGACAAAAACGTATTTAAAAAACATAGGATTATCGTCATTCTATTTTATTAGCTTAAAGAATGTCATATGCCATACTATGAAATTAATATAATTCGATTTATTGTGTATGTCCTAATATCACCTTGTAAGTAAACATAAAGTATGTAATGATTGAGTTAGGTGACGTTCTTTTGGAACGTTATTCGAAAATTTCATTTCGCACTTTCATTATGTTACCAATACATAATACCAATAATTCGATCATTGCTTTAGAACACGTTACACCATCTACTTTATTCTGGAACGGTAACGCTAAAAAAATTGGTGCGCACTATACGCGGGTATATAGAAAAATCATAGATTACGTGGCTGAAAACCCCCCTGCACGTTATACGAGGGTGCGCATTATAAGCGGGTATTTCATCATCATCAGGCTTCTGTCCGAAGACTGGTTTTAACTGAATTGCTGCCTCCATTTCTCTCTCTCCCTAGAAGCCTCTTTTATACCTCTATAAGTATTATATCCCTGCTTTATATTATCTAATATTCTGATTCTTTTTCTCCCTCTTCCTCTTCTTCCACTAATTTTTCCTTCTAAGATCGTCCTTTGTAAACACTGTCTTCTCAATATGTGCCCTATCCAATTTGCTTTTCTTTTCCTGATTGTTTTTATTAGCGTCCTTTCTTCTCCCACCATTTCTAATACTTCTTCGTTTCTCTTCCTCTCTGTCCATTTCACTTTCATCATTCTTCTCCATACCCACATCTCAAAACTTTCTAAATATTTTTCCTCCTTTCTCCTTACCGTCCACGTCTCTGCACCATAAAGAGCTATGCTCCATATGTAGCATTTTGCTAATTTCTTCCTTGTTTCTAAATTTATTTTCTTGCTTGTGAGAAGCGGGTATTTACGGTACAAAAAATGTATTATGATGTATCTTAATTTCATTTTTTTGTATCTGAAAATTATTTTCTTTGAAGAATATTCTAAAAATTAAAGCAAGAAGTTCATTTTTATGGCATTCTTTACCAGTGAAGCAATAGTAATTGAATGTCATATGGGCACATCTAATCCATCCATCCGTCATAACTTTCATCTCCTAAAACACTGGACAAACTTTAATTAAATTAAGTATTAGTGATCCTTATTAAAATTTATCACCGAATTGTAATTTTCAACTTTCACTTTACATAGGCACTTAAAAAAACTTATACTCGTATCTCGTTAAATGGCATCCATCAATAAACAATTATATACCATATTTTTCTCTCCCAAGCTCTTATATAATCTGTAATGTATCGATTAAAAAATTTATTTGAATAGAGGGCAACATTTACCACAGAAAAGACCACATAATTACGACTTGTAGTTTTGGAGGTAAAAATCTGCAAAAATTCCATGTGTAATGCCATATATTTTGTTTGCAAGGATCGTTACAACAATTCTATTGGCAAACAACATTAAAAATCCATATTTTTCTCTTCGTTCTCTTTTATGTACTGAGTTATAGATTAAAAAATTTATTCGAATAAAGGAAAACATTCACCACAAAAAAGTCCATGAGACCATATAATTATGACATAGGTTTAGAGATAAAATTCAAGAATCATCCAATACCGTTTTATATGCATTTCCCATAAAGAATGCCTTTGAAATCTATGTGTACTCCATTTGTGTAGTAAACTTTTCCTTCTTGTATACTCATTAAAATGGCAGCTATGATAAAAAGTTAGACTCAATCACACGAATTTTTTATCTACTTCAACATAAATCCGAAATACCAAATTTCATCCATGTACATCCGGCATAATTAAGAAGTTGATATATGCTAATACATAGGGTGACAAAGCTAAAACAACTGGTATCTTTTCTTTTAAGAAACAAGTCTTAACAAAACTAATACACACATTAAGTAATTTTCATATATATAATTGTGCAGTTCTATTGTAGAAAATAAAATTTCTTTCAGGAGAAACTTTCACATAGCAACGATGGAACAAATCATCAAAGTCCTCAAAGACAACTGACTAATGACTTTTTCGCTGATATTTCTGATTTTACAACCTTTAGAATTTACATTCATTGAATGCCTTATGGCCTTATGATTTTGGCTGATGTTCTGTTTTTATAACCATTAGATTGTTTCATTATTTTTTTGGCTAATCAACCTCTCGGACAATTATAGCCATAACGCTTTCCACACCAGACACACAGAAGAGAGGTGCTGGCATTAGCCTACTTTTAACGAAGAGTATCTATGGGGCCAACTGCTTAATGTCCCTTCCGAAGAAAAGAGCACTGACTTGCACATTCTCCTTAAACTGAACGAGGTGATTCCTGGTTGAAAAATCCGACCTCCATTGGAGTGGAAACCACAATCTCCTTTTATAACCTTTAGACTTCACATTCATAGAATGCCTTATGGCTTCATGAATTTGGTTGAGGTTTCTATTTTTATAATCTTTAGACTGCAAATTAAATGAAAGCGTCTCATGATGCAATGCTGGTTCTGAATTTTATGTAATAAATCAGGATGCCAAAAGGCAAACAATAAATGTTTATTCAGGAAGGCAAAGTATTTCTTAGATATTTTATAGGTTTCTAACACAGAATGATGACGTAAAAGTTATGAAAAATGCTGTGAGAACCTGCAGCAGTGCTATAAAAATATAATGTGCGAGTGGTGAACAAAAATTGACTTACTGTTGTTCTGGCCTCTGGTCCACGTCAAGGAGGTACTTGAACTGCTCATGGGCTGAGAACTGAATGGCAGCATATGGGATAATCCTAGCCATTGTTGCAGAATTACCTCTCCAAAGAGACAAGGCACCCTTCTCTCTGTAGCTTTGGGCCACGAAGCGAATGGCTTTAGTCGTGCTGTAGGGCCTATTGGAGATCTGATCCCCAACATCCACATTAGCTCAATGTCTTTAAACTGTAATTAGACTAGCAGTTGTTCAAGCATTCAAGCTAACCAAACATAGAGTGCCATTTTTGATACAAATGTGCTGCAGCAAGAGCATAAGCAATCAAAAGAAAATTATGATAAAACTCATGAAATCTGTGTAATGAAATGTATGTGAAGCTTATATTACAGAAATTTTTCCTAGCAATCTGTTTGCTAGTATTAAATAGTTGCAAAATGACCCAATTTTAGGCTCAATTATAATACCATGATAGAACTCAAGAGCTTAGGGATACTTTTCTTGAATCAGTGAAGAAGCTTATCAATTCAAAATCATAGTTCCAAGTTTTCTTTGATACATTATCAATAAAATTAAAAAAATATATAAAAACATTAGCATTAAGTAATTGTTAGAATTAAACTTATCTATTTAAATACAAAAACTATCAAATAAGTAGAGATGGAGACTAGGGCGAAATTGATGTTAAATAGAATTAACTCCTTGACCGTAAAATTCAAAATTAGAGAGAGACAATGAAAAAAGGGGGGAAAGGCAGGAAAAGGCAAAAGACAATAAAAATTATAAACTTACAGGTTTAGTGGTTGTTACTCCACGTCAGGGACCTGATGTCACTCACAGATTCACTCACTCAATCACACAAGCACTAATCCTAAAGGTGGAAAGGAAACGGGACCGGGTTTGCGAGAAATTACTCTGCGCCAGGGACCCAAAAAATCACACCGTTGCTAAAAGGTTTGTGAGCCAGTATGACCGCGACAGGGACCTACTAAGCAACCATAAACACATGCTCACGTACACATCAAGAGGTAAGGGAAAAAAAGGGGGAAAGGAACGGGGAAATAATACTAGGTTTACGGGAAATTAAACCACCCCAGGGACCTAGTATCGCACACAGTGGCCTGTAGGTTTATGTGCCTTCCGGCAACGACAGGGACCTAACAGACGAAACAATCACACATGCAAGCACTTGAATACATGCACACAAGATCTCTAAAAATGAGGTAAAACATACTAAATACGTATTTCGAGAACAATGCTCAAAAACATCCTACGTAAACATAAACATAGGCTCCATGTAAAAACACACACAACACTAACTGACACTTCCCCCACAGACACAAAATACATTAAAATCCCCTTCGCTCCTGGGCTCACCAACAAACTACAAAACATCTTCTCAAAATTCAATTATAAGACAGTATTTGTTAGCGACAATAAACTCTCCAACTTATTACACAACCCAAAAGACACAATTCCTTCTTTACACAAATCTGGCATGTACAAAATATCTTGTGGAGGATGCGACAATATATCGGAAAAACAAAACGTAAGATAGAAACACACTTCAAAGAACACATAGCTCATTTTAAACACAACAGATTAAACAACTCGAGTGTAGCAACACATATCCAAGAACACCACCATCCAATCATGATTGAAAACCTAACTCTTGTAAAATCTGTAACCAACCAAAACAAGCTAGACACATACGAAAGCATTCACATAAACAAAAACAAAAATTCCGTTATGAATAACGACTGCGGCCCGATCCCCCTTTCACCTCTGTACGTTGTAATGGCTGAACCTCTTTCCCTCCCTTTCACTTCAGTACATAAACATATAAATACCGCCTACAATACTCTCACCCCTCATTACACATCAGCTACTGATGATGAGAGCATTGTTTTCGAAATACGTATTTAGTACGTTTACCTCATTTTTAGAGATCTTGTGTGTGTGTATTCGAGTGCTTGCGTGCGTGATTGTTTCGTCTGTTAGGTCCCTGTCGTTGCCGGAAGGCACATAAACCTACAGGCCGTGTGTGCGATACTAGGTCCCTGGGGTGGTTTAATTTCCTGTAAACCTAGTATTATTTCCCCGTTCCTTTCCCCCTTTTTTCCCTTACCTCTTGACGTGTACGTGTGCGTGTGTCTGTGGTTGCTTAGTAGGTTCCTGTCGCGGTCATACTGGCTCACAAACCTTTTAGCAACAGTGTGATTTTTTGGGTCCCTGGCGCAGAGTAATTTCTCGCAAACCCGGTCCCGTTTCCTTTCCACCTTTAGGATTAGTGCTTGTGCGATTGAGTGAGTGAATGTGTGAGTGACATCAGGTCCCTGGCATGGAGTAAGTAAACCTGCAAGTTTATAATTTTTATTGTCTTTTGCCTTTTCCTGCCTTTCCTCCCCCTTTTTCATTGTGTGTCTCTAATTTTGAATTTTATGGTCAAGGCATTAATTCTATTTAAAAAAAACCATCATCAAAGTAGTCCCAATAGCAGACTCACTTCAAGTTAAATAAGAGTAATTTTTTAATAAAGTTGTCAAAAGTAGTAATTAGAATGCTTTGGCAAATGAGATGACAATTTAATAACAAACATCAATAACACACAAATTTATACAAAGAAAAAATCAAAATGTCTATAAAGTAACCAAACATTAATGGATGCAAGATGCATGGCAATTTAAAAATACTCACTGAATATTAATATAACTTAGCACATGGTGATACCTAAAGTCAATTGGCTGTCAAGTTATTCTATGCTGTTACAGGTATTTGTTCGGGATTATAAATACTACAGACTTAAATAATAATTTAAATAAGGCACTCTTAGAGATGAAATATTGCATCATAATTACCAATTAGAGTATAATTTCAACAGATTCAAGTGATTATGAGCACTTATATTATAAACAATCAATACACTCATACCTCAGCATCATGAATATGCTCCTGAAAAACAGTGAAAACTGAAATATTGTTTTCCATGTGAAATAACTGAAATACATGAGATACGTATTGGCACTTTGATATTCTACATTTAACTCTTAACAAATCTCAATTAATATAATTTAATATGCAAGAATAATAGAAAATATGACAGAAAAATAAGGAAAATAAAAATATTGATATTAACCCTTAAGAGGTCATGTGGTAATTTGCAACATAAGAGGTTGCATGATATTTTGTAATGTAAGAGGTCACGTTTGGTCATTTTGACCATGTTGAAAAATTAGGTAAAATATCCAAATTAATAATTGTTTTAATTTTTCTTTAATTTTTAAACAAATTTCGTTCAAACCATAATTTTTAAAGCATATAGCTACATATAATCTGAGGGTAAATGAAAACAAAGCTTCACAAGGAACAGAATACTGCATTGTATGTTAAATGAAAATAAGCTTTATATAAAAATTAAACAATGACTATAAAAACTGAGAAGAAAAACAGATAAAGTCCTCCTCTTCATTGGAATAATCCAAACCAGTTATTCTATTTTCCTCTTCTATTACACTTTCCAAAAGAGCCTAATCCTTTCTTCTTTTCTGGCATAAAATGAACTAATGATGAGGAGTAATATAAGTAATTTGTAGGTAGTCATGCTATATAACTTTATTCTGCACAAACAAATTTATCAAAATGTAGAGAAGATGTAACATGAAATTTTAATTTAAAATAAACTTCTAAAGGAATGTTTTAATTAAGAATGTCTATGCCCATCATTTTATAATGAAACCTGCAAATAAATTTTCTGGTAGTATCAGTATTACATTTTAATTTAAAAATTAAGGATATAACCTTTGAAATTCTATGGGAAGCTTTTAAATGAACAACAAGAGCAGTACAAAACAGACATATTTGGTTGTTAACTTTCCTTGATCCCATTACCTAGGGACAGGATTAGAAATGAAGCAATATATTATAAGTGGGATACGGTATCCATGTCTTTATGTTTATGAGCGAATAGTACCAGACTTTCATCAAACAAAACTCGGAAGCTGAATTGATAGAACCATATCATAAATGGTAACTTTCAACTGCGGTACATCATTTGAAATAGATGTTTATATATTTAGTCAATGCATTGAAATATAATAGGCTAAAATCAAAGCCTTGATTACATAATTATGCCGATTCTTTTTAAAAGGTTACACTTTTGGCACCTGACGGATCTAATTCTTTAGATGTAGATGAACTTCTAATGTAATGCGAAAAGCCATTCGAGCTCTGAAAACATGGGAAGCAAATGAATTATAAATTTTGCATTATTCATAGATTTGTTTAAAATCACATTGAAATCAAGTGATATATCTGGCTCATATATTACGTCTTCGCGGCTTCAGTCATCAGTTGAACCAACAGGCAAGGTTTAGAAAATTATTGTTTTCGGAGTGTTTTATAAGAGACGAAGGAATAGTATATAGTGAGAAGAAGCAGGCCCAAAACAAAGAAGACATTCATAGAACACCAGAAGAGAAAAAAAGAAATCATCTTTTCTGCTGGCGCTTACTGACGTCTCATGCTGAAAGGTCGCTTTAGGTTTGGAGGCGTTCAGACGCTTCATGTCGTAAAGGGTTAATCAGCTGGAGACCTTTTGACAGCCTCTTGTGTCTCAACATGCGAGGTGAAAATGTTGCAGCAGAGCATTGCTTGACAAGATATTTACGTTAATGGGATGACCAGGCTTTCCTTAGCAAAGTATTCCTTCAGCTCAAAGCAGAGTAACAGAGCTCTGCAGAAAACATTGGATGGCACAAGAGTGAATTTTGGTGATACAAACAGAGATAACAGCACTTATATGCCCATAATGAAATAGTGAAAATACACAAATTGAACTGTCCCCGAGTGAGATATGGGTATATTCTTATACTTGATTCTGATATAAGCAAACTGGCATGAAGACAATATGAAGTAAACACAAATTTTTCAGCAGGCTTAAGTTTGTGAAGCAATTGTTATACAGGGTGATTCTGAACTTGACCGATGAAATTATAGAGGTAGTAGGAGGGTTTGCATAGAGCACGAAATGCCTTGTCCCAGCTTCTGGAACTGCTTAACATCCAAGATATGAGGTTTGGAAGTTGACGCCTCGAGGTAGGCAACCTGGTCATATGGTGAGTAAAATGTGTGCGATTTTTGGCGTCCCTTTACTGTGAGGTACAAGAAGATAGAGTAACTGTAGCTGGCTCTTTGTGTAATGCAGGTTTTTAATATCCTTACACCATGCCCAGAGATCGCAGAAGCTGCTCGAAATGGCAGCCTCAAACTTTACAACACAACGTGCACTGTGACATTGTTTGCCCATCACATTCAAAGATACCGGGCATGTTCCTAATTTCATCACAGGCAGCTTGAATGTGGGAGATGAGAACTTCCTTGTGTTCCACAGCTGTGTCGTACGCTAGGGTCTTGAGATGTCCCCACAAAACATAATCCAGTGCAATCAAATCAGGAGACCGCGCCATGGCATGGGACCACCATTCCCAATTCATTTCTTGTGGTACCTTGAATTCAGATGGTTACGCACCACCAAGCTGAAATGGGCAAGGGGATCATTATGCTGGAACCATATGTGCTGGCAGATCCTCAGAGGTACATCTTCCAGTAACTGAGGCAGGGTATGATCCAAAAATTCATGATACAGATTCCCATCAAATGAGCAGGAAAGATGTGTGGTCCAATGAGGTAATCATTCAGTTCACCACATGACTGAGTTGCCTACCTCAAGGCACAGGGCATCAACTTCCAAACCTCATATCTTGGACGTTAAGCGGTTCCGGAAACTGGGACAAGGCATTTCATACTCTACACAAACCACTCTACTACCTCTATAATTTTGTCCGTAGAGTTCAGAATCACCCTGTATGTTGTAGGAATTTACAAAATTATTTTAAATTCTTAATAATGATTTTTACAAAGTAACGGCTGAAACAATGACTATGTTATATGCATGGTTTAAAATGAAACAAATAAATTGCTGGAAGATGCAGTGGTAACTGGGAAACTGGTCATTTAAATCAGAGGTTCCATACCAACAGCCTGCAGGCCAGATGCAGCCTGCCAGTCCTTCGCCCCATTTTACCTTTCTTATTCCTTTGTTTAACCCATATCTTCTCTAGATCTTTATTATCCCTCTGCCCTTCGAACTAAATCAGATCTCTCTTTTATTTACAGCATTTTGAATTCCATTACTGACTGCCCTGAGCTACTTTCCAACATCAATATCCAAATTTCATCCAGAATTACTCATTTCTCTTCCTTACTACATATTCCTACTCCCAGAATTTCTCTTGCCAAACACTCTTTTCCTTCGTCTTCCCTCTCTTCTAAATACCGTACCTCACCACATAGATCTTCTTTCCATGCCAATAAAATCCTTTATCAAACTAGGATTGACTCACCTTTCTCAAAAATAATTGCAATAAGTATCTTGTTACTATTTCACTGTAAATTGGCATACTTGCTGTATGTGAATTTATGAATAAATAAATAAAATACAGTGTGATGTATTTTAGTAACCTCACAGCTCATTTTTCAATTTTTTCCCCCACTTAAGCAGCTGAATATTTTTTAATCCTTCATATCACTGAGCACAAAGACATACATTTTAATTGTTGCAAAGGTGTTAAAAAATTAAAACTATAAGGGTTTACTGGGCATAACCCAATTTTGAAAAAAATCATTTGGAGGGTAGAATTCAGGTAAAAATTGGGTAAAACCCGAACAATCCATACCCTATTTATATGGTACAATATATGCCATTTCCTTTAATGCTAGATTTTATATTTTTATCTTGATCTAATTCAGCTGATTGTTAAAAGCAATAAATTATTTCAAATACTCGCTTTATAAACAATCCTAAGTCCTAACTTAAAATTGCCTAAATTTTAATAAGAATAATATTCAATTAAAGATATTTAAAAACTGAAAGACAAAATTGGAAAAACAAAATATTAAAATGACCATGAATCTGATGATGACTCACTGACTTGAAACCATAGTAATATTTTTCATTTTGTATAGGAATTGGTACGTAGTCATTTTAGTAAATTTGTTTTTTCAAATTTAGTTTTTGAGTTTTCGGTATGCAATTTCACAAAGTTATGGCTACATCATACAAATTTATGAAAGGTATTTATTTGAAGCATATAAAAATCTGCATATTCTAGGAGAACATAATAAATTTTTGATAGAAATGATATATTTGTACCTGGAAGTTAATTTTGGTGCGGTCCAGTGGTGCTATCACAGTCTTTGCCAGAGCCCCTGCCAACGCCCCAGCCAACAAACTGCTCATTACTCGCACATGAGTAGACATCTGTAATTAAAAAGAAAAAACTGTTACCTTTCAAAATAAACCAGAAACTAAACTAAAAGTTATAGTTTTCATTCAAACAATATTCAATCATAGTCCCATAATTAGGCTTAAATTATAATGTACCCAAATATCAATAGTCCAATAATTTTCTTAGCACTCATCAAAATATTTAGTTAATTTCAAAATTCCAACAGGAAATGTTTACTGTAATAATCCACCCAAACAATCATTGTCATAAGACATGGAAAATTCACACACAAGAATTCATTCCAATTAAAACAAGAGGCACACATATATGCGAAGCAGAGGTGTTCTTTACGAATTATATAATCATTTCAAAAAAATATTAATGGTTTAGTATAATGTCTAAGTATTTCAAAATAATATATCAGAAGCGATGTCAAGGAAATAATGAATTTGTGATTTACAGATTTATTTTATAAACAGTAGTAATTAATTAAACAATCCAAAATTGTTTAAATATACCTCACTTGAAATAAGCAGTATTAATCTTTAATTTAGGTTTGCATTCATTCCTTTGTCATAAATTATCCATTTCTTTTCACTTACAAAAGCTGTGTGTATATGCAAGGAAAAATAAACATATTTAAGTTCATTTTTTTGTCATGGATAATCCATTTCCTTTCATTTGCTAGATGCAGTAGGTGCACATAATGAAATTAAATGTGTTTATAGTAGATCTTGTTTACTTCAGTTGTTACGAATACAATAGAAACCCGATTATCCGGACTCCGATTATCCAGATATTCGATTATCCGGATTGCACAGAACAGCTGCGATTATTTCAATAATTGTTAGCTCCACATACCGTGACACTTGTATACATTAAAGAAAAATGTTGTAGTTCTTATAATAGATCACGAGGGGCCAGAAATGGTACATCTGACGCTTGAATCGGCTATTGTGGCGCCTTTTGTAATATATTTGTTCAATTGTTACATGAAAATTGTTTTGTTAAATTTTAAAATATAACATTTTATTTAAAATCGATTATCTGGATTTTTCGTTATCCGGACTAACTACATCCCCATTTAATCCGGATAATCGGGTTTCTAGTGTATTTTTTTGTGGACAATAATTAAAACAGGTTCTAATTATGTTCTCATTTGATTTTCTTGAAAGCTGTTTCTTCTTTGGTAAAAATGCATTGAACAACACATAATATATGACTAGGTCTACAAATGTTGTATGAAGACTCTTTTTATATAAGTAATATTTTATGAGATATGACAGAAAGTTCATTTTTTGACACCAGTAAAGTGGCACTCCTGATAAGGCTATGTAAGCTGTTTATATAATTTTCTCATTTTCTTTGCCCTAAAGTCCTCAATACCAAATTTCATGAACAACTCAGAGACCATATAAGAGCTAGGAAGAGAAAAATATAGTATTTAATTGTTGCTTGATGGAAGCCATTTAACAAGATACAAGTATACGTTAATTTAAGAGCTTACATAAAGTGGAAGTACTAATTGATGGATGGAGTTCAAAATCACAATTTGGGCATAAATTTTAATAAGGATCACTAATACTTAATGTAATTAAAATCCACCCAGTAGTTTTGAAGATGAAACATGCAGAAAGATGGAAGGAGGTGGCGTGTACATAAGGCATTCTGTTACTATTGTTTGTAAGGAACACCTTAAAAGCCTTAAGCTAGGGGATTGAGGATGAGGCACATAAATACATTTGCCTGAATGACCATATCATATGCAACAAGTGGAAGCACCTGCAGGAGCTTATAGTGCAAAAGTCTGGAGGTACTGCTAGTTCCACATCCTTTGATCCGAGTAAAGGATGGTTTGAGTGATTTAAGAGAAAGTATAGCCTACACAATGTTAAGTTGAAGAGTTACTCAGCATATGCAGAATAAGTTGCAGCAGAGAATTACCCCATGTAGCTATTTCAATGGATAGAATGATTTCAAGCCAGGACTAAATTATTTGGAAGAGGATTCCTTCCAGAACATTTGTTTGAAGAGAAAATGGCTGCTGGTTTTAAGGCAGCCAAAGGTCATGGAAAAATATGGAATATGGCCTGTGTGCTTATTGGAGAGCTAACCAAAATGCTTGGGTCACAATTGCACTGATCTTTGAGTTCTTTCAAAAGTGCTTCATCAGAGAGATAGAAAAATACCTTTCCTCCAAATCATTGGCCTTCAAAATGCTTCTCATCCTATGTTCCCACTCACTCACAGAGCTTCAAGTTGACACATCCCAATATGGAGGTTATTGCCTGCCTGCCATCAAAACATTGCCCTTGCAGCCATTAGACCAATGTATAATCACTGCGGACAAGGCTTACTATCCCAGACATACTCGTTGTCTCATTTTATATGATATAGATTATGTGACAGTGGAGTAGGACATCAAAGAGTCACTCAATTAAGTGAAGCCATCCATCATATATGCCTGTTGGAGAAAGTTAAGGGAAGAGGAAGTATACGATTTTAAAGGTATCCCATATGGTGATAAGGAAATGCAAAGGATGACAAGGATGCCCCATGCATTTGGGGATGAGGAATTCAAGGATCTCATGGAGGAACTCATAAAATCTGGTGAGAATGAGGAGGAAGTGGAGAAGGTAAAAAATCTGCAGTTAAAATTGCAGGTAATGGTGGAGATATTCAGGCTGGAAAGATCATTGATGGACAAATTCTCTGAAGTGGACAATTTGGAGTGGAATTTTAAGGATGAAGAGAGAGATTGAGGCTGTCAAGATGACCTATGAAGAAATTCTAGATTATAGGCTTTCAAAACATACTTTTGGTGAATCACCACTGAAGATGGCTGCTTTGTAGCCAAAATACACATCTGGTTTTTACAACCTTGTAGTGGCTATTGGAGATACCTGAGACAAGTATTTTCTAAGTGCTTGTTCTTAAAAAGAAAGAATTTATTACTTAGCTTTACGGAAAGTTATTACGTGTCAGGGACCTAGTATTACACACAATTGTCGAAAGGGTTTGTGTCTGATCAACCACAATATGTACCTACTAAATAACCACACTCACTTGCACAAACATGCAGTTAAACAAAACAAAAAGAAAGGAAAATTTGATATTTAGGTTTATGGGAAATTATTCTGCACCAGGGACTTAGTATCAGATGCAGTTGCCTAGAGGTTTGTATGTCATCCAACAGCAACAGAAACCTAATAGACAATCCACTGGTACAAATATACTCGAAGTCACTCATTCAAATTCTCTAAATACTGTTACTGTTACTTACATATATTCCACGTACCAACTGAATTGTGACTCCTTATTCAGTTAACGAACACAGAGCTCGCACTTACTAATGTTTGGATCTGTTAGAATATGCATACTATTTCCCAAATTAACAAATTTAACAATATTTCTCATGGAAATAATCAATTCAACTTTCCAACATTCAGCTAACAAACACATTTCAAGGTATGCATTATGTTTATAAGTATGTGCCAACCTGTATTTCGAGAATTCATATGGGTGATATCAAGTATGCGTGTGTGTGGCAGAAATGCTGCATCTTATGCAATTGTTTTGTGTTGAAAGAAGTTTTGTTTGAAAAAGTTAATCAACCATCAGGTGGATACTTGAAGTATATCGCTCATCTATTACAGATTCTAGAGCAGATTATAGATAGATAGACAGATAACCGTCTTTATTTGGGCGAAAGTTAGACCATAAGGTCCATTCTTACATTTAACCCTTTGTCAAATTAATAAATATAAAAAATGGTAAAGTAAGATATTACAATACGCATTACATAAACAGTATATACCTAAATCATACAGAGTAAAAAAATATAAAATTGAAGACAGATTAGAGATTGTGGGGAAAACCTAGGTAAAACAGGCATGTCCTCCCTAGTAAAACCCACGCAGGAAAACACCCACTGAGAAGGGGGGTGTGAAAAACCGAGAAAACCCTAGATAGTGTACATATGATAATATAGTAATACAACATTAAATAGAAAGGAGTATGTACAGTAAGTGTTCGTATACACAGCATCGTTGTATACCGTCATAAAAAAAATACATATATAGGTAATAACGTAATGCAAACCAAGAAATATAATACAATAATTAGGCAGAATAAGATGAAATATACTTGAAATATATACAATGAATATGGAAATTGTTGCTGGATCATGCATAACATAAGAAAGAAGGAAATGATATAAAATTACACATATTATATAAAACAATACATAATAAAATAAAGTAATACGAAATAGTATAAAACAATACAAAATGATATAAATCAGTATAAAATAGTATAAAACAATACAAAATGATATAAATCAGTATAAAATAGTATGAAACAATACAGAATGATATAAAACAATGAGAATTAGTATAAACACTATAACTTAGTAGACACTAGACAATGAAAAGGTAACAGTATATGAGTTAACAAGAGAAGCAGAAGAGAAGGTAGGGATAGAAAAGTTGAATAGACATGTAATGAAAGGAGCTGTGGATGGATAAACAATTTTATGATTTAAAATGAAACAGAGACAATAAATACTCCTGCTTTACCTTAGTGTCAACAGCAGAGGAGCATGACAGAAGAAGGATGTAATTTCAACGAGAAATGGAACTAGAGGTTGATTCTCGAGGATGATAAGGAACAGCAATGGAGGGACCTTGCTGGGAAGGGCTCTACTCACTTTTTCCTCGCTATGTGAGGGCAGTAGGTCGGAGGGTGTGGTGGCAGTGGTGGGCACACTGTTTTTCGGAGCAAAGGAGGCCGTCCTTGAAGATACCCCTCCTGTCACCCGTACTGCACCTCTCTCCCCCCCTAGGATGAGGTCCTGCTGGTGGGTCATCTCTCTCTCCACTGGAAGGACAATTATGGCTGAATGGATACTGTGCGGACGGTGATGATGCGCCAAAGTGCATACGTTGTTGCAGCGTAGAGGCCACGGCCCCCAGAGGGCAAATGCCCTCACCCTGAAAGCAAAAGAGGTGCTGAGTTAAAACGGTTCTATTAATCTGCTTGAATAGGGGAATTTTTAATTTACACAAAAATCATAAGGGATAGACGTGGCTGAATCTAAGGTGGCTGCAAGCATGCTATGTAGGAGCCAAAACATGACCTTCCAAGGACTCAGCAAAGATTTTTATTTAGAAGAGGCACTATGCTTCCAATTTTCCATATTCCAGGAGAAGGTCCTGGGGATAGTTTGTCTATATAAGAGTACCCGAGGATATGTGTTGCCACAATCTAACAAAAAGATGTTATTTAAAACTTTGAAGCATTCATCTGATAATAATGACCTGCATTTGAATTATATACATATTATAAGCAGAGGCTACTTAACCATTAAACACTGTGCAGTACAAAATGTACCACAGGTGATGCAGTGATATTCTGCATTTTTGTATAAACTGAGTCACTCCAAAATTTGTCCAGTGCTCTCTAGGTAAAATTAGAATGTCTTTCCTTGGAAATACTCTGCAAACTAGGGACAAAAAAATGTTTTATGACTCATGATGTGCCAGGCTCACTTCTCCATGTAATAGCTATCTAAAGATTTTTCTTTGTCCAAATGAAGTGGGAACGAAGGAAGCATAGTATTTACCATTCTCAATAGGGATCAGGAAGTGAAAATGGAAGGAAAGGGAGGCAAGGGAATTTACCAAAGTTATATACCAGAGATTTTGCTAGTCTTTTAGTTTTGGTCTCAGTTATAGAGAAAAAACATCTTACAGCAAAAATCATTGCATGGCATACTTAATCAATACTTCTTCTTTAAAACGATCTTTACCTGAAAATTTTCTGATCGATAGTTTATGAGATGATCATTTTTATGAATATATTTAAATTCCATCAGAATGTAGGATTTAAACCCAGTGTTTAAAGGTTAAATACATAGTACATTCAGCTGATAGACGATTTGAAAGGGAAAGAGAGTTATCAAGATATGAAGAGAACAGCAGAAAATAGGAGTATATGGAGAACCAGGTTTAACCATGAATAATCACGGACCTGTCTACAGACAGACTACCTATGATGATGATGATGACATAGGATATCTGACATAAGACCTACAGTACATACTTCTAAAGGACTACAGATATAAAATTTGGCATGACTGCATCATTTGTTACAACCTTTGGTAAAATTCAGAAATTCCAAAACAATCATATCAATGATATCTCTGATTCCATCGTTCTACCACAATATATCTTGAGAAAATGATGGCAATTGTTGCTGGACACTATATAGCTATTTTTTTAAAATACGGCTTACTTAGTATCTTGAACGACAGGGTGTCGTAAAACATTTCAAATTAAGATCTTGAGCAAGTAGTTATAGATAGAAAGTTAAAATGTTTTCATTATATGTATGACCTTCAGTGCTATGTATAATATTGCAGAAGAATTTTTAATTGGGGAGCGTCAGAAGAGCCGTATTTTTTTGAGAAATCGGAGAGCGACAGCAGGGCCCTTCCCAGTAATTTAATATGCTCATATCATAAGCCAATAGTTGCCCTTCTTATCTTATTCACCGTTCGAGTTGTTTATTTTCATCTAAATATCAATACGTTTAGTCAATTGTTCTTTGTAAGTAGTTGTGAATTAATTTTCTTATTTTGGGGATATTACATGGAAATAAAATAAAGTCGATTACCGATTCAAATATTCTCACTGATATACCCACGGTATTATGTTTCGCGATTGCGATTATTGACGAAGGGTGCCTGCAGTGGCGGACAAGGAAAAAATCTACCGGACCTTGACGCAACCGGCCGCACGTCGTAGGCCTGATTACCTTCCGTTGCACATCATCGTCCCAACTACCCCCCGCTACACGTCATCGGCCAAACTACCTCCCGCCGCGTCTATCGCCGTTAGTTAACTCTCCCTAACGGGGCACCGGTGGACCTTAAGGCCAAACCGCCACTGCGTGTCTGTGTATACCTATTCAACATTTGCGGTTTTGATTGCCGACGGTTATTCTCGGTATAATTATTTTATATTCGCTGCATATTAACCTTTCAGTCAGCGGATTAAACCCGCGAATAGAACTTTTATATACGTAATAGGCATGCAGCTGAGTTGCGTTCATTTTCCTCGAGATATTATTGTGTGCTTTGTATATTCCTGGGTTGTTATAGGTTTCTTAGGTGAAAAAGTTCGCATTTTTATAAGAATATTTTCTTTTCACCTTTCTTTTGGCTTATTCATTCAGCTATTCCGCCTGTGTCCAAAATTACCAACAGTTAACTTTTGATACAATAGAGAAACTGCGAGACAACATATTTGGACAATTTTTGTGCGAATTTTATCTTCGTCATTCACTAGACGCTCACTAATAATCTACTCACATAAATCTTAAGTAACTTAACTAAATAGACGTGCCGAGACGCTCGTAAACGAATGCAAACCAGTGGTCACTAGAGTTTGCCGGTTCGGATTATTCGTATTCGAAAACCGCGGTTTCTAAGAAAAAACCGTATTTGAAAACCGTAATAAAAACCCTCGGTTTTCGGTTTTGAAATACTTAAAAAATCACGTTTAATTTCAACATCCCATAATTCGCGAATTTGTAACTGCAATTTAAAAATTGATCAAAACCAATTTCTCATCCGATAATGTACGTTTTCACCACAGATTGATACATAAAATATTTTATTAAACGACTAAGGTAAGGTGGGGTAAGTACGCCCTTCCGTCTAGGAGATCTTTTTTTCGTCCGAAGAGCAGATGGCGCATGTGTAACATATTAAACACATTGTAGTCTAAGGATAATTCACTAGTTTGTAATGCTGACCCATTTAGTTCGCGAACCGCATGCATATGAAATATATTCTTCAGTTCATCTTGCAGTCGTAGTTGGTAGTGAAGAGTGGTTTCCTGCGGATTTTTTTTTAGAATCTACGTATTTCAAGTGTTAGGTAAGTACTTTTTCTTGATTTCATTTCTCAATTGATTACTTTCCTTTATTTAATTTGAAATTACGAGAATATGAACATTACGCAAGATAGGAACAAATTTCTTACTTTGTCTTTAATTTCTATTTATCATAAAAGTATGGGAGATAGTAGAAAACCCTCTAATAACAAAAAGAAAACCATTCTAATATGACTATGACTTTTAGATTTTTTGGTGATTCACTTGCCTCTTGGTAGGCGTCGTAATAAGTCATATGTGCGTAATGAAGTGTATATATAGTGAAAAAACATAGAAAATGACTAAAAGTGCACTGTAATTTAGAAAGAACTGAAAATTTACAAAAACTTTTTAAAGCACTTTGCACAATTAAACCATCTTCTACTGAACCTGAAAGAGTATTTTCAGCATCGTCAAATTGTTGTGAAAAGTTAAGATCCCGTCTTTCCGATTATTCTCTAAACTGCTTGACATTTTAAAAATATTATTACATAAATGAATCCAGTTAAAATATTTTATCATTTTCAAAATTTAGTTTTTTATAGACTTTTCTATTTTTATTTGTCTTGATAATAATTAACATTTCACGATCTGAAATCAGTTTTTATAGTTGGTTTTTTGAATAAACTTCTTAAATTTTCAAGTTAGATTTTTTACTTTTAAATATCCGAAAACCGAACCGAAACAGCAGTTTTGAAAATTTAGAAAACCGAAACCGCGGATATTAAAAAAAACGAATAATTTGCTAACTCTAGTGGTCACCCAAAGACCTCCTCCTTTATTTTCACTTCCGCAGATAACTAGCGTTTTCACTTACGTCACACTTAACTCTAAATAAACTCAAATTTTGTCCGCTTTTTCTTTTGAAAATTTTCTTCTTTTTCCTCGCTAGCTAATTAGACGGTGGTGCGTCAGCTAATCCACATTTATAGTCCTATTTTCGCTTATGAAATACTAGTTTTTTATGAGAAGAGCATCAATTTTTTTGTTTGAAAAGTCTTTCGTTGCCATTAGTTAGTGTTTCCTTTTCTTTGCGGATGTAGGTTGGTGAGTCGAGTTACAACACGGAGTAATATTAAAAGAAAAGTTATTTTTTGAACGTATTTTTTGCATATTTTCTTTAAATTACCGTGCCGTGTAAAACATCTTGGAGCGGCACTTTGGGTGCTATAGGTTTTTGAGTCCCATGGTAGAGCCAAATGATATAAACATATTTTGTCATACACATTTCTTTGATAGGATATTCCCTTTAGTGAGAAAACGGCAATTAAAAATTCTCAACTGCAACTCTGCATCTTTAAACAATGACTCTCTTTATCGCAGCCTCTTAGGTGTTTCGCATTTGAAGCTCTCATTGAAGCACGACTCAAAAGCGCATATATCGGTCATATAATTCAATCAAGATTGCCAATTTCACGTAAATTAAAACACAAGTTGAAAATGACACACTTAGATCATAACATGCTATCAGGGCTCTCACGGTACTGACAATAAAATTTTAATTTCAACTCTCGAATAATGAAAGAACTCTATATGCCAGCAGTATCTTAGCTGAGAATTTCACAGGGCGTTGTTCGATGTATTCCAAGCGATCTCTTAGTCCGACAGCCGTTAGCGATTCACGCGAGGCTCGGCGCTATTTTCTGTCAACTTCACCTCCAATCTCTTATGTTGTTTCATTAATTTACTGCTACAATCAATGTCAGATAATCCTTGACTAACCGCAAACACATTCATTAACTTCAGCATCAGTTACGCGACCGCAAACTGTGAAAGCGTTGCGTCCATCAAAATTTCCTTTTTTTACATCCTATCCTCTATTCTATGCGTTCCAAGCACTCACAATCGAATCAAGTGATTTAAATAACGTCAATTCACCGTCATTCATTTCTTCTAGCAGCAAATGGAATAAAAGCCGCCCAAATTTTGATTTGGACGTTTCTATTACACCGAAATTGCCCAACAATGTCAATCATTTTAAGAGAAGTGTTGCTTCCTGCAATTATTATGCGTTCTTTGTACGAAGTGAACGTATATAGAGATCGTTTTCCGCATGTTCAAACTCGGGAATCGCTGGACGTATTTTGATGACATTTGGTATTGGGGAGTTTTACTAAAATTAGTCGACCGATTTCAATTTTAGTTAAAATTGGATAATAATTACGACCACTTTACATGAATAAATACATGTAGTTTACAATGTTCCTTTGTTTCAACTCGGAAACCGCTGGACAAAATTTTAATGAAATTTGGTATTGGTCAGCTTTGCTTAAATTGATCGACCGATTCCTATTTTGGTTAAAATCGGACTACAATAACGACCACTTTACATGAAGACTAATGTATTTTACAACGTACCTCGCTAGCTTCTCGTTAAATACTCATCTGAGCGAAAAATATTGAGAACATAGTGAAATCTCAAAGAACGCATTTGGAAGCTCTGTGTACTCCAGCATGGAGTACACCTTTCCAATCTTGTTGTCTCTAAGGACTCCGCCCCTGGTCCCTTACGGGACCCAACCTCGTCTGAGGACCCTCTTCGCTCGTCTAAATAATTTTCAAGCTAATTTAACATGAATCTATATATTAATTTAAATCGCTTTTTTTCTGTGGTAGAACGTGTGAGACAGCACCTAGGAACATGGTTGAGGTGTCAAAAGAAAGGTCTTACCAAGTAGATGTGCAGGCAGATGGGAGTGTTGGGTCGCCATTTATTGATGATATTTATCACATCAGAATTGTGGGATTGGGGAAACTAAGACCCGGCGATGGCGCAAAAACGGCTGGACCGATTTTTATGAAACTTGCAACGTATCGAAAGGTCGATTCAAATTAGATCTTAGGCTACATATCATATCAAAATTTCAATCTGGAGGGGGGGTTGTGGGAAGGGAGCAACCAAAAAACCAGCGATAGTGCAAAAACGGCTGGATCGATTTGCACGAAACTTGCAGCAACTTATCCTAAGGTCGATCCAACTTAGAACTTAGTCTACATGAAATATCAGAATTTCAATCAGGAGGGGGGTGCGTCTCTATCGATATTTTGAATAGAGAGAGAATTTCGATATAGGTTACGGTGGGTGTATGAGTGACCCGATATGAATGAAATTTGAAGGCAGTCAAACGCCACCAGGACGGTAGGAGGAGACAGACGGTAGGAGGAGACAGACGGTAGGAGGAGACAGGCGGTTGGAGGGAGGGATGGGTGATGTTGTGTGTGTTAGTCACCACAAGTGGGAGCTGCGAGCCGGATCTCTGCAGTCGCTCTCTGCTAACCCTAATTTAATAAGTATCTGAAACGTTAAATACATATTTATTCAGACTACACGTACTAAAATGCAATTATTACCCGTTTAAAATTATTAGACGTTAGGACACAATAAATACTAATTTTATCGGCAATGACGATTATCTAAGTTAATGACATTGATTAGAAGCTTCTTAGATTTACATTTATGAAGATTTAAAAGAGCTATTTGCCAAATATCAAAACATGACTAGAGTAAACATCCACTTCTGGTCGAGCGATTGTTGCCAAAACCTAATCATATCTTCATTATATAGTACTCTTTCTAAATATAAAAGTTGGTATTGATATGAGTAAGTTTTTGAGTTAGAGTGCCCACAAAATCCTATCACATACAGACCTACAGACAGACAGACATAATCGAGAAAATAGTCAAAACGTGTTCAGGCGACCTTAAAACATGTATTTCCATTGAAATCTCGAATTTGATTTTTTTCATGAAAACAATACTTGCTCTATATATGGAGAAAGTAAAAATTCGGAAAAACTCGAATATAAACACAAAACGTGAAAAATACGAATTATGTAAATATCAGGATCGACGATAAGTGTAGGAATTTACATTCTTTTTCCTGTGAAATATGTAGTGCAAATCTCGCGTCGAAGCCTCAATTATAAGATATTAATAAATGTTAAAAAGCACAGTTCTGCACGTGAGATTCTTGCCAATTATATGTTACAATCAAACAGAAAAACGAAAAGCCCGTGGAATCGAACTCGGACCTTTGTTTTACACAGCGAATGGTAAAAATTTTTTACGTGGTGTCAATAGGTATAATCAAAACTGAAAGTCTTTAAAATTGATGCAGACGTTATCAAGTTATTCGACAGTATCTGAAATATGAATGCATGTGACGTCATCATATGTGGACAACATTCAATATCGCGTAATTATTAATAGGATTATGGTGCGACACAGTAGAAAGGGGAGGTGGAGAAATTTGCATGGTGTCTGTCGGGATATCCAAGAGGAGAGGTAGGCCCAAATAAAAACGTAATCGGATTGGAACGCATACTATACGATAGATTTCCTAACAATTGATACATATTTTGCCGCTTTCATCTTCAATGTTATCTTAAATCTAGAACTGCCAATAACGAGCAGTTTTTTTCTCATTTCGCTAACACTCATTTTTGTAAGCACAAGGACGGTCATTCGTTCTTAAGGAGATTTTCCACAAGAAATATTTCATTTCTTCGTACGTAGTGTGGGGGAAAGCATTTTTTTATGAAAAAAATCTATTTCGAGATTTCAACGGAAATACACGTTTGAGGTCCCCTGAACACGTTTTGGCCATTTATCGATGATGTCTTTGCATGTGATAGGAATTTTGTGAGTGCTTAAACTCAAACACTATTAAGAAGATCAGCCCAAAATTTTATGACATTTTACTGAAGGGACAAGAGCTGATTAGTTTTTGGTTAAAATCAGTCAACCGAAAGTGGATTTTTACCCTTGTCACTTATCCGTTTCTTTCAAATATTTTCTTTAATAGTTCAACAATGTAGAAATTGTCGTAATAAAAGTTGTAGGAAATTTAATTTTCTACAACTCATTTTCGAAACATTTTCCCATATAATGCATTCTTTAAGAGATATCTTAAAAACGACAGTTTTAGCTACCACCAGCACACAACCTATAGGCGATTTTTGTAAACACTTTTGTTTACGCTGAGTTACATCTTAGTAAGGCTCCTTTTTATTCTTAATTGTTGGATGAATTACCGAGCTCGGCCCCCATCAACTTAATGTACAGATAACTTTTAATGAACCAGCGAGACTTGAGCATAGTTGCAGGGTCAGGCCGATTTCTTGTGCATGGATGATCGCGCAGTTAATAAGCTAATTGTAGCATTGGATGGAGTGCCTCGGAATGAGCCAACTTCTTTGACTTCAAATGCATTCTTCGCAAACCATGACAGTGAATTCCGAGCTACGATCAGCATCGACTGGCGCCACTGTCGCGATCGCGTCGCACAGGAAGTTACGCACGCATTTAAAGCGACTATGCGCTCTAATAACAATGCGTTTCGCTATTTGCGATGGCGAGTTAAAAGGCGCGCCTCGATCCGCCACTCGTAAAAAGTCAACAGCATCACCAGAATCTCGAATTATTCCCGGTCTCGAATTTTTCCCGGCTGAAGTTTCATTTCGCTCGTCTTTTCAACGATCTCGATAGAAGGCATCCCCCCTACCCCCGACGCGAGTCTCTCTTCTTCTCTCACATTATATTGGGGGCTTTCCTGAGATTTTCGCTTCGTTTTTATCTCGCGACACTTTCCCTCATATCCGAGAGGCCTTACGACAGGGGTCCCAAACTTACGTCGGTACGCGGGCCACATGAAGGCCCTCCAACGAACCCGGGGGCCGCATTAAGGCACTCTACCAAGTTCGCGGACCGCATACTTTCCCAGTTCTCACACCATTTCATATTGTTTGGACATTCATTCCCCCCTTCCCCAAAAATAAATCGCCCCAACCCTTTGATGATTACAAAAATGCTAGATTTGGCGTCCAGGGTTAGGTCCTTTTGACACGCAAGAAACACGCTGGCAGCGAGAAGAACATACTAGTAACCCAGCTGAGCCGAGTTTGTATAAATCAGAATGAGCAGTAAGCTGTGTATATTTCAATAGTGCTGATTTAACACAATTCTTCAATTTCTTAGGTTTACGTGAAATATTTTATAAGAAATACATTTGAGTTTTATCTGCCTAATGTAAACTAGCTTACTTGGGCCGCGAGTTTGGGATCCCTGCCTTATGGGAAGCGATGAAGGCTCCATCTCCATGGATTTAGTGGCTGATCATTTTGGAAATAAAGATTAAATCACGGGCCAGGATAGATTCGTTACCAGCCAGCACCGTTTATTCCGAAAACATTCTCGTTATTATTTATAACAGACGTGAATGCATTTCAGATTATAGAAATCGCACTAACTCATCGGAAATACCAGCGCCTAAATGACCACAGAACTCGCGTACGTGTTTAAGTCTCGAAATCGCCGTCGTTTGCAGAGAGACGAGTCAACGAGGACGACGTCAAGATTGCCATCATCGAGCGAAAACCGTTTCGGACCACTACTTGGGTAGCCAAGGCGGAACTGCTCTCGCGACGCTCCTCCGCGCCTCCGCTGAAGCCACTCCGGCACGAAGAACAAATCGTGGGCGACACAATGTGTTAGCGATCGGCGCATATGGGTCTGAAGGAGGTGGGTGGGAGGAGGAGGTGGGTGGGAGGAGGAGGTGGGTGGGAGGAGGAGGGTGGCAAGAGGATCGTCGGAATCGTGAGATGACGTAGCGAATGAGATGGGAACATGCGAGCGCGCGTCTGGGAATAGCTGCGAAATGGCACGATTTCATCGTTAAACAAAATGCGTAGTGTGAATATCGGAAATATCCGAGCACGCAATGCCGATAAGAACCCAAGATGGGCATCCGAGGGGCGAAGGTGGGTGTCTTTTAAATGCCCTCCGCCGGTCACACCAAACTACGGAGTAGATATGATGCGCGGAGAGTTCACGTGACGAACACGAGTCACGCAAGGGCAGCAGCAGCGTACGAAACCGACGGGAAAAAACGACAGGGAAGACAATGAAGAAATCGGCCCTTTGATGCGGCACCCACCCATTCATTACAAAGATAGTGAAAGATTCGGCGTCGGGAGTTAGGTTCTTCGGACACGCAAGAAACTCGCTGGCGGCGGGAAGAACATACTTAGTATCCCACCTGTGAAGAATTCTTATAAATCGGAATGAGAAATAAACTACGCATATTTTAAAAGTGATGATTTAACAAACTTCTTAAATTTCTTGGATTTGCGTGAAATATTTTGAGAAATAAATCGAGTTTTGGCCGTTTAGTATAGTTTACTTGGCGGGCCGCAGAAATGTACCACGGGGGCCGCAAGTTTGAGACCTCTGGTATAAACGATGATTCTAAATGAGAAAGGGAATCGGAAACGGAGAGGTTGTTTACTTGAGCATCTTGCAAGCCGAATTCGATCACTTTTTACAGTTTTAATCATTAAATTGAATAAAAACTTAAAACTAGATGAATGAGAAATCGTTCTGCAAAGGTATGCGTCCGTAGGCTGCAGGCCGCTATATCACGCTTGACCAGGGCTCAGCAAGCAGCAGCCCGTGAGCCGCATGCGGCCAGCGTGATCATTTTATTCTACCCGCGATGATGTGATGAAAAGGCGAACCGTAACATTTTACATGAGTAAATGTATACTATTTGTTAATTGAAAAAATCCTTGCAAGTTCAAAGCATAAAGCTAAAAATATTTTGAATTGATTTTCACTAGCATAGTACAGTAAGTCCCGGTTATTCGCCGCCCCGTTTCGTAGTTTCGTTCATTCGTTATTTGAAAATAAAATACCCCAGCAATTTAAAAAATTTTAATTAAAAAAAGGTTAACCAATTCACCGTAAAAACAATGCACGGTAAATATCGCATGACTCTTGCTTGGAGTGCGGTAAACAAAGGATTTAAAATTAAAATCCTTCAGAAAATTCACGGGCACTGCAGGACTACGACGAGGCAAACCTGCCTCTAATATGGCGTTCAAACCGTAAAACATGGATTACTCAGCGTATTTTTCACGGTTGGTTTGGTCGCGATTGTGTCCCAAATGTTAAACGGAATTGTGAGAATCATCAACTTCCAAAGAAAGCACTATTATGCCTCCACAATGCCCTCAGTCACTCAATCGACCTTGAGGCCTTAACAACGGAAACTGAAATCGTGTTTCTTCCTTTTCCATATTGAATGTTGTGTTGGGAATATACAGGATGTATCATTCATTACAAGTTTCATTAAATATACACTCCCTCTTTAAACCCATTCAAACGCACCTGTGTCACTCACTTTCTAAAACAACAAAGTAATCCTTAATCATCTCTTTACACTCCCCATAAATTATCCTTACTCAAGTTTTTTTTGTATTGTCTTATATTACTTTGTATTTCTTAATATACTTTTGTATTGTTTATGTATATTTTTGTGTTGTTTTTATTTTTTTCTATTGTTTTATATTATTTTGTATTGTATTATATTATTTATGTATTTTATATCTTTTCCTGCTTTCTTATAATATGCATGCCCCAACAACATTCTTTATATTCATTCATTGTATATATTTCATGTATATTTCATCTCATTCTGCATACTTGTATATTTCTTGTTTACATTACGTTATTACCTTTACGTGTACTTTTTTTATGACGGTATATAATTACGCTGTATATACGAACTCTCCCACTGTATATACTCCTTTCTATTTAATGTTGTAGTTTTGTATTACCATATGTACACTATCTAGGGTTTTCGCAGGTTTTTCACACCCCCCTTCTTAGTTGGTGTTTTCCTGCGTGGGTTTTACTAGGGAGGACATGTCTGTTTTTACCTAGGTTTTCCCCACAAACACAAACCTGTATTCAAATTTATCTTTTTAATTTGTATGATTTAGGTACATAATGTTTATATAATGTATTTTGTTATACCTTATTTTATTCTTTTTCTTGTATTTATATATTGACGAAGGGTTAAATGTAAGAATGGACCTTCTGGTCTAAATTTCGCCCGAATAAAGACGATTATCTATCTATCTATCTATCTACATTGTTAGTTATTTGTTATAAATAGCGTAAACATTTTTACAGGAAGTGCTGAAAATGTCCACCTCCTTCTCGATGACATGCTTCAACCCTTTTTACCGTGTTCATGTTTCACGAAATTTTTTTATTAGACTGTATTTTGATGTCTTGTCCGGTACTTCCTTTGCTGGATATACATACATTTCTGAATGCCTCACGAACTGCAGTAAAAAATTTCAAAGAAAAATAATGATCAAATAAACACACGTTCTCTTTGAGTAAAAACCATGTTTGCACCTCCAACGCTGTTCAGCAACTGAAGACGCCAGCTATGAGATAGTCAAGGTCATCTTGGCATGCGCGTATGCAGTAGTGTGAGGGTTCAACAAAGAGGGGAAGATCCCTCCTGATGCATTATCTGCGCTTGTGAACAATATTGAAGTTTGGGTTGCGTTTTAAATGGTATGAGAGAACGGATGGCAACTTTTTCCCTCCTCATATGGGAAACAGCCGATGGAGACGAAGATAGCTAAATTTCCTGCTTCCACACATTTTCACCGGCTGGGTTCAAGAACGTGGGTTGGGTAATTCATTTTTTAACTTATGGAAACTATGCCTTCTCTCATAGGTGCCGCGGCTGACTGTTGATCAGTTACCATTGGAGCGTGAAATAAAAAACAAGAAATCACGACACAGTGTCATATTTACGTCATTTCTGCTGCAATCAAAATGCAAATTGAATCTTCGCAGAACCCGAATGGAAGATAAAAATGACGCATAGCCAAGGAGGCAACCATGCATAGCGTGGATTTCAAACTGCGCATACAAGCACGTAGTAATTACAGTCAGATACGCGGATATTTTCGACATTTCTTTCCAAGGAAATAAATTATTTAGGTATCTTATATATTATTAGATAAAATGACTTTTTCCTCGACAATGGCATAAGAAACCCCTTTAAATAATAGTCGGACCGTCGGAGGGGCTCTCGTGCGGTTGCTTCACTTCACGAAGAATCGCTAGTCCTGCATCTAGCAGCAAAGCAAGTAGACTAGTGTTACTTCCAAAGTCAAGACTTTATTTTCGCCCAGTACATAAGGTTTCCTTCAAAATATTTTTCGGAAATTACCGCAGGAAAATATATTTTATATATTTAATCTTAGAAAGTATTTATTTAACGAAGAAATTCTGGAAAGCATGAGAAATATTCTGCCATGAATGGGAATCGAACCCGGGTCGTCCACTTGCCGGGTTACTATTCTACCACTACACAGCCGCAGCAGTCTAATCCTCCCGTTTCAAAAGCGGGTATTTCTCTCAGTTTGAGGTAGCACGGCTAGCCAAGCTAGTATCAACGCGAGAGAGATATCCCATTCTGAAACGGGATTAATCTGCCGACACCCGGCAAGAGGAAGATTTGGTTTCAATTCCCGATCGTGGCAGAATTTTTATCATACTTGCCAGAATCCCTGCATGTCAAGACATCAACACTTTGTGTTCTTTTCATGACAGCATCGATCGTAACTTTATTTTTGATGATTAAATCGCTTATTCGTCTTGTTTACCTAAAGAAGAAAACTTAATTTAGAAGTTTTACTGCTGATTCAAATTATTTTTCAGAAACGAAGATGTCATTTCATCTTAACATACTGTTACACGCCAGAGGTATTTTGGCGCCCCGGGCGAGAAACCGCTCCGTAAATTTTAAAAATATATTTAAAAAAAAACTTGTTTATTTATTCAGTACTCCGTGAAATAATTGAGAGTGAAAATGAAAATTAATTTCATCTAGATTCCTGCCTATTCCGAGAAAAAATGGTATCCAGCACTTATTCATTCCTAAGTAATGCATAGACAGATGATCTGGTTAGCGTCCCCAATACTATGGCGCCCCGGGCAGGCTCCCGGTTCGCCCAAAGCCCGTGCCGACCCTGCCTCGAAGAGAGGTGAGGAAGACTTCGAAATGGGTCGGATTTCCACAAAAACTGCACATAGTAAGTGGCCATTCGTAAGCCACGGGATGCGATGGGACCTGTCAGTTAGATGATGCGGGTCAGCCCACGGCTCCTCCTTCACACCTCTCAGCCGTTAACAGCATTTATAAAGGTAAGCACTCCAAATTTCGTATCTTCAGTTATGGTGAGAGATTATGAGCGCCCAACTTAAGTCCGTAGAGTGTGGCGTCCTCGCCGGTGAATCATAGCTCAAAAGAATATCGAGCATGGCGAGGCGTGAGGCGATAATTTTTTCGTTTCCAAGGAAATGTCAGTCATTATCGGCCGATTTTGTTTAACAGATACTTATATGCTTGACCACGCCTACAGGTTGGTTTTACAATTTTTATGAAACGTCCGTCAGTTCAAATAGGCGCAGTTGCAAAGACACGCCTTCCTGTTTCATTCGTAGCAAAGGTGAAAATGGTAAAACGTGGACGAAAACTGAATTCGAGCGATGGATTCCATTAAGAGTCTCATTAAAATCCGCGAGGTCAGAGGAGGGCACCTTGTGCGCAACAATGCGAGGCGCGTTCGTGAAGAGGCCATCGAGGAGAGGGAGAGATACAGAAGGAGGCGGGTAAGAGAATGGTGGAGCAAACAGAGATAAGAACCGGCATTAAGTTTATATTTGGAATCGAATGACGATTAGAAGCTTAGATCTAAGAAGAATCTTCGTCACATTTGCAGTAGAAATTTATCGCGTCCATAAGTTCTGCCAGAAATCAGACAACACTAAAGTTGCGTAATCTTGTGCCATTCAAACAAATCGCAAAAGTAAAACTGCGAACTCATTCTCGACCATGTTATCTCGTGGCCGTAGATAAACGTAATAATCGTACTTTGGGCTAAAGAGAACCTCCGTGGCGAGCGTTTTATTAGCTAAACTTCCTACTTCTCCGACGGAAATAAAAAATAGGATCAAGTAATAGATTTAAAAAACTCGTTGCGATGGGATTCAGAATTTCAACGGACGCGACTCTTCTATGATGGGAGAAAAAACGAAGACCCGCTAGAGCAGTGTTTCTCAACCGGTGGTCCACGAAAATTTGAGAAAAAAATTCAAATCGTTTGACAATATTTAAACATTGTCGCCAAAGTATAGCGATACCCAGGGCTCAAAGGGTTGTGGCGCCCGAGCCAACTTTGCTTTGGCGCCCCCATCCCTTTCATCTAAGCTGAGAAAGGTTTTCCAGTTAAAAATAAAATATACATTTTTTGATATAATTTTATAGTCATTACAATTTCGGCTTCAAAGATAAACTTTTCGGGCCTTTATAGCTGCGACTCTTCGGATCATTTCATCCAGTTTTAAATCCTTGGCGATGGCATGTTCAATTGATAAGGTTGCCAAACCATCCAACCGCTCTTGTGTCATCGTGGAACGGAGATCAGTTTCGATTAACTTCACCTTTGAAAAGCTCCGTCCTGCGCTGGCCACTGATACTGGAAACGTTACGAGAATTCTCAGCGCCACGAAAATATTTGCCATTGACGCCGTCAAATTGTTTGAGCACATGAATGGCAAGATTTTTGTTGGAGAATAATTGCCTTCAAGATGGTTTCGCAAATATATTAATTCATCGTATAAATCGATGCCGGGGATATCTTTCTGATCACCATCTGTGAGCAGAATTTCTAAATCCAAACAATTTTTACGCAGCTCGTCGTCACTCATTTCTGTGGCATAATTCACGTTGTATAAAAATTGGAACTGATCGTTATGCTTTACGATCAAATCAAACCTGTCTTTCGATGACTGAATTGCGTTGTCTAAAATGTTGTTGAAAAAGTGAACCCTAAAACTTTCGTTCTCTATGGTTTCATTTTCGTGTTCATAATCAAACATTCTTTTTCGGCGGCGATTTCTTGTTTTTTCAAATTCTGGTTAAATTTCAAATTCGATTGCATCGTCTAGCACTCGTATAAATTTCTCATCAGTGTAATTTTTAAGGTATTCGTTTGATTTTAAAAGCCGGAAGACAACTTGCGAGATATTCCAATCGACGTATTGGAGAGTTTTACTTGTGATGTTTATTTGACTCAAAATGTCATACCAAACAATCAGGCAGCAATCGAATTCCGTTTTTAAACTGTTCACTTATTTCTTGTTGATCGATTGCGATTGTTTGTTTTTTTTCTGTGGCTCTTTCGATTTTTTGGCGCCCCCTAGACTTCGACGCCCCCTAAACTTCTGAGCCCCGAGCCAATGCCACATTGGCTCGCCCCTTAAGCCGGCCCTGGCGATATCTTAATATTTTTTGTAAAAATCCAACGTAATAAAGAAATAATTAAAATTTTAATAAATTTCTTTGCTTTTTAAATAACCTGCTACTTTTAGTCAAAAATGTAGAATATTTTCCTGGCTATATATTCAGCAATTGATGAACAGGTGGGCCGCGGAAACTTACTCGTAGTTTAGGTGGGCCGCGGATAATTTTCTGTACATTAGGTTGGCCGTATTATTAATTATTATTATTAAACTATTAATAAAAGCCTTAATCTGTTGGTTGGTTGGTTGGAACGCTATATGGGATTTTCCATGAGAGGGATCTTAAATATACCTCTTTCACACCTGCAGACTAATTTTCTTTTGCAAAATTAAATTAGAAGTAATTGACGCACGATCTTCGGATAAGAACCATTTTAAAGGAAATTAAATAAAGATTTTTATTCTTACTATCGATTTTTGTTTTCGAATGGAATTCGCTGACATTACGCTAAAATATTCGAAATATTTGTCAAAATTTTGCATTTTTATTGAAACGTTCCCTTGGCGATCAACAGCGTTGTTGTTCATAGAGAAGATCAACATATCTGATGAGTCCATAATAGCTAATTTTTTTGGAATAAAACGTTAAAGATGTTGTTAACTTAGTTAAAAAAATTGTATACTCTTATTGTCTTGCTATTAAATATCAAAAAATATATTAAAGTGAAAACCTGTTCATCTATCTTATCTAATGTTCGTAAAAGTGTCAGATTTAGCTCACTTCCTTCCAATATAGTTGAATACATTAAGTTCCAATTTTCCCGTTGAATTTCAACGGGCATTTACACAACAACAACACACCTTGACGCTTTCCCTTGCGGGGTAAGCCATGCCATATGTCTGCCAATTACCAACCTATCACCACATGCTTCCTCCACACACTTCTATCCTTGCACACTTCTTTTGCTTCACTTACACTCATACACTGAGTCACACATTTCCTCTTATTCCTCATACTTTTCAAGTCCCTTTTTCTCAGTCTCACTAACCACATCCAACCAAGTCTTGCGCGGTCTGCCTCTCCCTCTCTCGCCATTCACTCTTCCTTCATATATTTGCTTGGTGATTCTACTCTCCTCCATTCTTTCTATATGTCCGAACCACCTCAGCAGACCTCTCTCATACAAATCTGCCACACTAGCTTTCATACCACATTCGTTCATCACCCAATTATTCCTTACTTTGTCCCTCCTAGATTTTCCACAAACTCTTCTCATGTATCCCCTTCCAACCGCATTCAAACTACTTTTATGCTTCTCCTGACACACCCATGTTTCACTGCCATACAGCAAGGTAGGCATTAAAACACTCTTGTATACAGACATTTTCGCTTCTTTTGACAACCATTCATTCTTTGCAATCGACCACACACTCCCTGCCACCTTTCTACCAGCATTCACTCTCCTTTTGATTTCCCCATCTACTCTACCATTTTTACAAAACATTCTACCAAGGTATACAAATTCATCCACTACCTCAATCGTTCCACCATTTATGCTAAATTGACAGCCGTTCACCTCATTCTCCCGATCGAACACAACTACCTTGGTTTTGGCCACATTTATGCATTCTCCCTGTCGTATCATGCAGGCTATCTAACATTCTCTGCAATTCTCCTGGGTTTTCAGCCATTAACACAGCATCATCAGCATACAAAAGTACACGAACATTCTCTCCACCAACCGTAACACCCACCATATCCATACATGCCTGTCTCACACATTTATCCATGAACACATTAAATAACCAAGGGGACATGACACATCCTTGTCGTACACCTTGCTCGACTCTAAACCAATCACTCATCATGCCATTGTATACACTACCTTTATAGCATTCAGCAACCAACCATTCACTCCATACTCGCTGAAAACATTCCACAATTCATTACGATTCACTCTGTCATATGCTTTCTCTAGATCAACAAATGCACAGTACACTTTCTTTCTTACATCCATGCACTTCTCAACCACTTGCTGTAGGGCAAATATTTGGTCGGTGCAACCCCTTCCAGGCATGAAGCCACATTGCACTCCCGACATTTTATCCATAGTTACCTTTTGTACTCATTCAATCAAAACTTTCCCATACATCTTTCCAGGTATACTCAGCAAACTAATCGCTCTATAATTCTTACATTCAGTCCTATCTCCCTTACCCTTGTAGAACGGTACAATTACACCATCCTTCCATTCAGCAGGCACTCTCGAACTCCTTGCACACAGATTGCACAGATCCCACATCCAACACATAAGCAAATCACCTCCATACTTCAACATCTCTCCCGTTATGCCATCCACACCTGCAGCTTTTCCATTTTTCAACATATTCACTGCTTTAACTACCTCGTTCTTACTAATCCCATCATATTCATTAATATTCACTCCAACAGATTCACTCGAATTTTAGACCCATTCAAAACATTTCCATACAACTCTTCAAAACTTTTTCCAACACTCCCTTACATCACTCTCATTCCACACCATATCACCATTCTTTCCTTTAATTCCGCTCACACCCTTACTCACTCCTTGCCTTGCTCTCTTCACCCATTTCCAGAACAACAACTTATTCCCCTTAAAATCATTCTGCATTTTCTCAGCTTCATTCATCCGCAATTGTTCTTTATTCTCTTTAACAATATTTTTTGCAGCTCCCCTTTTCTCTTTATACATTTCATACAGTGCCTTTCGCTCATTTTCATTCTTAGCAGCAATCATTCTCACATATGCCTCCAGACCAAAAGGCCAAACTACCGTTATTCATTTCTATCACATCCCTCCCTTTACGCTTAGTTTCACTCACACACAAAACATCTATCCTCCTTTTATCCATTTCATTCATCAATTCACTCTCTTTCCCATACACACCTCTTACATTCCATGTTGCAATCTTCCATACCGGGTCATCATCAGATGGGCCAACCTGCTTCGACCTACGCCGCCCATCATGGTTTCGGTCGTCCGAGGCATTCTTATAGCACATTGTAGTAACGTTAAAAATTGGGTAAGCAAGGTTACCAGCCTATACTGTACCCGTGCCACATGCAGCATTCCCTACTAACGGTAAGGGCACAATACCGGTCAGTTTTGGCACAATTTAGCCGTCATGCTACAAGCGTAACCAACACCCAGTATTACCCCAGGTATGCTTACGCTATTCTACACAAGCTAGGATCTCTAATCTAGAGACTACCTTGTGAGCCAACATTCCGTTGCCCGTGTCCTACCAACTAGGAGGTACGTGCAGTTTACTGACACACTTTGGACACATATTAAGTTCCAATTTTCCCGTTGAATTTCAACGGGCATTTACACTAGTCATTATAATAAGCTACTTCTTACATAATATATAGGATATATGATATAAAACCTAAGGTACTTCTAGAAGTGCTACAGAGCTGAAATTTGGAAGGAAGATAGGTCCTTGGGTAAAACCTTTGAGAAAAATCCGAAATTCCAGAAAAAGTTATATTCAAGGGATATTTTTTACCCCAATGCACAATATTAAACACCCATAAGAAAAGCATTGAAAACGGCACAGGGCTACATAAAATTGCTTTTTTTAAATTAGTTACTTTAATATACGAAGTCGGGACAAACCATTCTCTGGATGAAAGATTGAAGTTTAGTTTTCTTGAAGCCAAATTCAAATCCAAGCTGAATTTGCGTAATAATTCAATTTTAACCATAAAATTATGAAGTTTTTCATTTTCCAACAATGGAAAATATTAACTACCATAGCAACGACTCCAATACCTTTCAATGGGAATTGATTATCCAAATTTCAAGAGCGGTGCCGGCGGGCGCCATGGCGCACGCAAATGTACGCTGTGGCGCCCGCCGAGGTTTGTGCAGTTGTCCTCCCTAAAAGTTTTACCTCCTTTGACTTATAGTGATGAGCGTCCACGGAATTTAGAAAGTACTAATCTAAAAAGACTTTTAAATGAAAAAATAAACTTGTAAATTTCCACTAACAATTTTAATAAACGACCGATTTCGCCTGTAACAGCATTATGAAGAAAGGGTATGGAATGCCGAATGAAGTGTGGCCGTTTGGCATGAAAAATGCCAATTTTCTCTTTTGTTTTGGACGTTTGGCGTTAAAATATATAAAATTTAAGTGTGACAAAGCAAATTTAATAATCCTGATGAATAATTTCATAGGAAATTTAGTAGTGAAAAACTGACGACAATTCATTTTCGTCGATTTTGAAGTTTTGACGAATTCGATGTTTATCGATATTTACCGATTTAAATCGAACCCTACCAAGCCTAATTATAAATATGCATATTCCTCATCCTCATCAACCAAACACAAACGAGTCTCTCCTTGTCTCTCAAAATGATTTCCCTTCCCTTCCCCCTCTCACGCCGACTAAACGTGATTCTGTATGCTCAGCCTCCGAGCTTGATGACGTGATACAACCGAACCGGTTAGCATTGCTACTGAAATAAATTCCGTGGTTCCGAATCTGAAAAGCGTTTTCTTCTTTTTTCCATAAGGTCATGCTATGATATTTTTATGAAGTAAACTTTATATGCTTGATACCAGATGCTCTTTTTTTATATGGTTTGAATAGAAAACGTCCAAATGTCGCATTATGAGTATATGGAGAAACATTTTCGCGAACGGCCAGCATTTGGAGTTCCTGTCGTTAATTATTGCTTCCAAGATTTTGCTCGGATAATTTCGAGAAACCCATAAACAGGCGAAATGATTCTTGTTCGTGGAAGGTGCCTCGATAGAGAAGGGGTCATTTATAGAGTCGGCGGTGGCAAGTTCAGGCATAGTTTGCTATACGTTACTGGACCTATTATCTATTATCCAGAAAAACTCGAATATTATAATTTTGAAAGCAGCGCCTCGGCCTTGGTTCTCCGACTTGTCGCTTCGCTTGCGGAGCGCGCCTGTTGTTTGGTGGCGGCTCGGATTACGCGTCAATTCGCCTACAATTTGTGTACGTACAGGCGTTATTTATGCAATGTGGCTTTTATGCTCCTTATTTTTACGAGAAATGTTTAAAAAGGCTTGCAACACGTCTCAAGGGTAAAGTTGGTTCCAAGAAGAAGCATTTATTTTTATTGAAGCAAAGGTGGAGTTGCTAAATAAATTAGGCTTGGGTGCGCCAGCAAAGAAGTTAAGCGAGGAATATGGAGTCGGTTTATAAGTAAGTTTATTTAAATTCCACCCCAGATGCCGAAGATTATATTGGCGATAACAAGCGCGAAAATTGCAGAAAACAGAAACACTCATAAATGTTCACCTTTTTATTGGATTTTTATAAGATTTTTGAGGATTTACGCAAAAAATTATATTTTAAAAATATAACTTTTACGCTAGTTTGAAATAAGTAGGACTCGGCTGGAGAGAAGCGATTTGCATAGCGATCCGCTACCTATCCAGCGCGTGTCCGCGCTTCATATAATAATGGATATCGTGAAAACTATATAAGTTATTGGCATTGAACATTTTTCAATGATAAATTTAAACTATTTTGAACATTTCATTTGCTGCATATACCCCACTAAACGAAATAGGGAAAATATTCTCACAGGTCAACTTTTTCAATTCTGGAGTGAAAATTTTAGATAAATGTTACGATTGTTATTTTTTTTAAAAGGCACTTCATAATTTTTATTTATTCTTGAGTTACTTTGTGGTTATTTGGAAACATTACAGAAGTCACATTAAAAAATTGTCCCTTTTTATTCAATAGAAGCCGAGGTATGACGTTGTATGTATATTCGAAAGAAAGGAACCGCGTGACTACAAAAAAAGTATTCACAAAAATATTTCAAGTCTTTATAAAAAATAAGAAATACAATAAGAATTTATGAATAAAATGTAACTATTAAGGCCAAAACTTCCCCTTTTAAAACATACCAAGGTCTTTAAAATCGAATAATTTCCAGCGCGGCAAAAAATAAATAAAGCGGCATGTGCAGTGGTGGATTTAGGGAGGGTCGCACATGGGGCGCGCCAGGGACCCCGTGACGTAGGGAAGAGCTTCTCAACTTGGGTTACGCGGAACCCTAGGGTTCCGTGTGGATCCGCGAAAATGGAGGAAAAAGGCAAGATTTCCCTACCGCTCAGTTACCCAGAATCTTGAATTTCTCCCTTTCTTGAAGTAAGGGGCCCCGATAAAATGTTCGTGTATATAATCTCAGAAATATTAAATGTCTCAAATAAAAATCAGTGGATCCTCTCCACAATTCCATATAAAACGATCGTTAAGAGGTCACATTAGGAGCGGTTTCACTTAGGCCGTATGGCATCTAAAAAATTATAATATAATGAGCTAGCTCATCCTGTCACGCTCGACTATGGCGCCGCCCTTAAAAAGCCGTTATAAAAGAGCGGAAGAATCGAGAATTATTTTTGAATGACTGTAACGCTATTTTTAACAAACTTTCCGAGTGGGTAGAAGATTTAAATTTGGTAGGAATGTTTGATTCTTAGAGTAAAAGCCATTTACGAAAAAATCGCCAAAAAAGATCCGGGCCATTACTCCAATAGATAATTTCTATTTACCAAAAGATAACACTTAAAAACCAATTTAGCGACGTGCAAGCTTTGATTCTTTAGCTCATAAACATTACAAAAATTGACCTTAGATCTTCAAACCGGGACGCTCGAATTTAACGTTTAAATGACTTATTTTGGCAAAATTTACCGATTTTATGAGGATTTGCCTTAACAACCATGGCAATTACTTTAATCAAGTTTTACACAAATCACCAAAGTGTAATTATAACGACATCACTGTTCATTAACCTTGCTATTTTGAAACAACGTTTCGCTAAGGTATCCGTTTTGAACTCTTTTAAATGTACGTAATATTTCATTATTGTTCACCCGTCATTTTTGACGGGCACCTATACTAGTAATTGACATATTCCTTTCCGTCATATTGACGGGCTTTTATACTGGTCACAAAATAAAAATGAAATAGGAGATAAAAATTCTAAAAGAAAAAAGTAAAAAAAAGAAAACGGAGACGTGCGACCTCTCACGGTAAGTTGATGATTCAGACGACAAACCATAGCCAGGGGATAACTCAAATATGGGTCTAATTCATAACACGTACCACTTGCACGACCGTACACAACGTAGTTCGTCCCTTTCGATGTCTATCTACCCTGCGGTAAATATTTGATAATAGGGGCGCTGCCTCTAGTTGACGTCCCGAATTGATTACCTATATTGACAGGAAATGTTTCAGTATGTGTTAGGCATTCCAAGGAATTCTCATACCATAAATAACACTTGTAGTTCATAGTTTATCAATGATAGAGAAAAATTGGAAAAAACATATTAATAGAGCATTATCAGATTTAAAATACTAAAAGCAATGTCAAAAACTCTTTCTGGCATTATATTATGTATGTATTTTTTAAATTAAACGAATTTAATAAATGTTACTGTTTATACCCTAATACGTCTGGATCAACTGTCCATTGTTGAAGAAAAGAAAATAACATTTGTTCACTCGTCTATGCTCAAGCCGAGTTCGGCAATAATCGGCTCCATGGCAACAGTCCGATAAAATGCGATTTAAAACAAAAAAAACGCTATGTTTTAGTAGAAATTCAAGAAAATACGATCAATTACCAAAATTTTGTGATAAGAATTAGAATCTCCATTCTTTTCCCCTCATAACAGTACAAACCTCGCTCCGATATCACAATTTAAAGATATTTTAAAGTATTAAAGAAAACCTCTGCACGATGGGTTTGAGATTTCCTATGTAAAACAAATAGGAAAAAACGTTCCTGGAACCGAACCCGGGACTTCAACCTTCGGCAAATAAAATATAGTCCGGAGGTGGGCCCTGGCAGCACGAGTCTCATACCAAGTTTCATGAAAATCGGTACATTGGTGCAAAACTTGTTAGTAGAAGATACATACACGCAGACAGGATCATTTCATAAGGCTGTTTCCTTTGGAAACCAGCCTAAAAATTGAAGCTCTTTAACGATATGTTGCCTTGCCGACCGTGCCATTGTTAAACCTCGAGATTGTATTGTCGTCTCAAGCCTTATATACTATACGAATTGCAAGCGCTTAAAAAATCACCATTCACCAAGATCTAGACATGTAAATAAGCCAACGCGATCTCCAGAGCAACAGCACTTCAGCCACGTGCAGCCTATATGTATTAGACAATAAGTTCCATGAGTTCTAGCAGAATATTTATAATTTTCCGCGAAATAAAGGCAACTATCCGTAATTTCAAAATTCTCGGGCAATCGGCTCGTGTCCAAGTTTTCGTATTTCAAGTTTCGTGACTCAGATAGCCCTGCATGAGGAATAAGAATGATCTTCATTAAGGCAATACACTAAAATTATGGAAAAATTAGAATATTTTGTGTCAAGATTATGGCATCATCATCCGTGACTTTAGCACTTAGTTGGATTTTTAAAATCATGAAATAGGTATGACGCCATTATATGTAACAATTGAAAGGCTAAAATTTCTCGAAAAACTACGAACACACAAGATTAAAATACTTTTCACGTTTTACTAAATTTCTTGTGTGAATAGATATAATGACGTCATCATAGGTTTACGACGTAATTAAAATCACTGCCATAATAATATATAAATAAGACAATATTTTTCATTTTCCGCGAAATCAAGGCATCTATCCGGAATTTCTAAATTCTCTGGAAATCGGCTCGCGTCCAAGTTTCGAATTTCCGGTTTCACGGCTTAGATCGTTTCAGCAATAGCTATAATCAACATCAAGAAAATAGCTTATACATATATCACACTACAATTTATGTAAAAATCAGGATATTCTGTATGTTAGGATTATGGTGATATCATCCGTGGCTTTTAGTTCGTATCCGGATAAAAAATTAATTTAAATCATCACGTCATCATATATGTACGTCGTTGGCTGAAATCAAATAATGCAGTCTTTAAGCATTAAATCAATGCTGTTGAAGTATGTATAATCAATTCCCATTGAAATGCATTGGAGTCGCTGCTATGGTAGTTTGTTTACAACGATCGCTAAGGCAGTTTTCTCAGCAAACAACAATTAAAAATCCATATATTTCTCTCCCATACTCTTATAAGATGTGCGAGGTATAGATTAAAAAAATTATTCGGATAGAGTACAACATTTACTACAAGATGGCCCAGAGACCACATAATTACGACTCATAGTTTTGGAGATAAAAATTCGAGAAAATCCGGAGAAAAACCGCCTGTTTTGCTTACATCGATCGCGAAGACGGTTCTCTCAGCAAACAACAATTAAAAATCCATATATTTCTCTCCCATTCTCTTATATTATCTGTGAGGTATAGATTAAAAAATTTATTTGGATAGAGAACATTAACTCCAAGATAGTCCCCGATACTATACAGTACAACTTCTATAATCCGAACCCACGGTAATCCTAACTCCCAGTAATCCGAACTGTTTCTCAACATCTGGTGCAAAGTATCGGTTAAGCGAAGCAAGCGTCGAAAATTGAAATTTCAAGCTTTTATTTAGTAAAAAAAATCGGGCACAAATGTCCACTACTAACGCCTCTTGCTGCTGAATAGACGATTCCTTGAAACATTGTTTTAAAAGGAATGAGCGATATTTATCATTCCTACTGCCGCGGCCCAGTGTGAAGTACAATTTTCCCGTCCGCCAACGCGGATCTCTCACAATCATTTTAGTGAACTGTAAGTACATTAATTTGTGTTGTATTTACAGAAATTTAATACATAATAGACTTTTTCCTCGTTATTTCACATTAATCCAGTAATCCGAACACCTCGATAAACCGAACATGCCCCTACATTAATTAGTTCGGATTATAGAGGTTGCACTGTAGTTTCGGGGATAAAAATTCGAGAATCACCTAATCTTTCGATACCGTTTCATACGTATTTCCCATTAATAACGCCTTTGAAATCTCTGTATAATCCATTTATGGAGTATACTTTTAAATTTCATAATTTTATGATTAAAATCACATTTTACGCCAATTTTGTATTCAAGAAAAATAACCTCCATTCTTTCATGCACCGTACGGTGCATGTTTCGACTATGTATCTTAATTTTAAATAATTTAAAAAAACAATTTTATGTAGCCCTGCGCAGTTTTTAATGCTTTTCTTATGGGTGTTTAAAATAGTACTTTGGGGTAAAAAATATCCCTTAAATATAACTTTTTCTGTAATTTTGGATTTTTTCCAGAGGTTGTAACCAATGACTTATCTTCATGCCAAATTTTAGCTCTGTAGCACTTCTGGAAGTACCTTAGGTTTTATATTTTATATATATAAGAAGCAGCTATTTATAATGCCGCGTAAGGAAAGCGTGCTTTGAATGTTTTAGTACGAGAAAGAGATGGTGAGACAGGAAGAAAGGAGAGGGGGGAGAGAGAGGGAGTGAGAGAGGAGAGAGGGAAGGAGACAGAGAGGGAAGGAGACAGATAGGGAAGGAAACAGAGAGGGAAGGAAACAGAGAGGGAAGGAGACAGAGAGGGAAGGAGACAGAGAGGGAAGGAGACAGAGAGGGAAGGAGACAGAGAGAGAAGGAGACAAAAGGGAGGGATAGATTGATAATGGTTTTTGTTAGGGCGAGATTGATACTAGGAAGTCTATTTTCCAGAGAAGGAAAGAGGAGGAGAGGGCGGGAGAATGAGAGAGAGGTTTGGGAGAGAGGAAGAATGGGAAGTGTCTTAAATTTAGTACTTAATCCACGCATACCCGTCATATTTGTCGGACAATTACGCTCGTTTACAAAATATAACGCCATTGCAAGTACTTCAGAATAAGAAATGATAAATTGAAAAATGGCTGCCGATTAATCTCTGGTGCATTATTGTCTTTGCAAAACACTCGGAAGAAAAGCTTCCTCGGTGTTTCCCACTAACAATAAGCTACAAGAAGAAACCAATCAGCACAAGTGAGAAAGTAGAGACTATAATGAAGCAGGACGTTGCGGATCCCATATGGGGTCGCATAGCCAAGAGCAATGTTTCTGGCTGATCCCATATAGGGCTGTACGGACCGAAAAGGCTAAAGATAATAGGCGAGTAAGCCGTCAATAAGGGTTAGGACCTGCAAGGGTTCGGGGGCAGAGCCCCCAGTTGTTTAAATTACAAAAAAGGCAAATCCGGTTCTAGAAAACTACTTAAAATTTATATTATTTTCAAATAACTAAGGCATCTAAATGAAAAAGACGTTTTAAATGAAATGAAAAGTTTCACAGAATAAAACCAACAAGAAATGGAAAAAACGATGAAAACTAATCTTCAGGAATTTTTCCATCTCCTTATGGTTTTGTATTTTTATGACTAAAAGCATACGCATAACGGCTTTTCTTTCCCAAAAATTGTTTTTTTAAATTTAATTTGTTTTTTTTTTCCCATTATTTATTTTAGTCGGTAATATTTTTGGCGGGATTTTACCGTGCCGTGCATAGAATGACAATTGACGCTATCCCAAATACAAATACGTATAAAATTTCGGTGGATCTACAGTTTATTTTTCATCTTGGATTAAAGAGTACGATTATACTTCGTCAATAGAAATGTTTTCACCTGGTGGATGGAGGATCGAGCAAATATTTATAGACTAGAATAGAATAAAAACAGCCTAAGCTCTCGCCTGCGTAACTAGAAATCTTCAATTACCCAATAGCGTTATGCAAATATCCACAGCTACTATGGCTGTTTTCTACCTTCATTAAAAACTTTTTTGTTCGGGTGTAATTTACAGACAAAATTGAAATATTTTAATTTCTATACCCAAAGGGGAATTTCAAACACGTAAACACTCCCTTGGCTACGCCACTGTATGTACACATCCAGTAGAACCTGCAATTGTGACCACCTTTATTTAGTGACCACCTGCCTAATGTGACCGCTTTTTACAGGTCCCCGACGAAATGCTATGGTTTTCATGTAATATTTTTTTGTATAGTGGCCACCTGTCTATTGTGAACAGTGACGACCTTTTAGAGCAGCATTTCAGGCAACTGTACCTTCCATAAAGTGACCAGTAAAAAGAATTGGCTAAAGCTAAAAGATTAAAAATTTACTTGTAAGTATAAGTTTTCATTGGAACAAGAGCATAGCGGCCAGATTTCCAAGTATCTAAATTCACCTTAACAAAGTAAAAACAAGATTGGAAAGGTGTACTCCCAGTCGGAATACACAGATGCGTTTTTTGCTCACGCTGTCGAGCTGGGGTCTTGTCAGATAAACGTTATGACGAACGATTTTGTTCGATTTTTTTTCGAAAATAGCTACTCTTGTGACAAAATATGTTATTGCAAAAAATGCTCATTTTAGGATTTCCTACAAGTTTTGTATTTATACCTTATTAACAGGAGTAATATTTTACAAGATAAGATAGAAAGAAAATTTGGGCTTCTGAAAAGCGCCACCTGTGAATCGGGTAGGTGATATATTTATATTCAATTGTTATTTATTTTGCACAAAGAACATATATACCAAATTTCATTAAAATCAACTGGATAGATATAACACCCGGGCGGACAGACGGACGAACACGACCTGTCCAATACGTATTCACTTCATGCGCTATGTGCAAAGAAAACACAAACAGAAGTCTTATGAATTTGGGCATTAATGTGCGAGAATTGTAAGAAGACTATGTAGAAAATCAAAGTTTCCTTTGCATGTATGGAGTGACATCTGGATTATATTTCATTTGACAAATTCTGAGCAAGGCCGCATGCATTTGGTATCATTGTAACCTCCCAATAAAATCATTTCACTTAGTGGATGAAAAATAGCAGACGAAGAATCCTTGTATGAAATAGAAAATATACCCTCCGATAGGGATTATGCGAGTACAAATTATCAAACTGAGTCAGATATCATTCAGTGCAAAAGTGCAAGTAAATAAAATTTAGGATGCTTCCATATTCGTACTGTATCTCACTTTCCTTGTACTGGTTGCCTCATCACCTTTTTACAATGTCAACACTTTTATTCAACAGGGAACTATTAAGCTCATCTTATGGCTGAAAAAATTCAAGGACAAGCAATTTAAAAATTACACTTGCCTCAGGTATCTCCAATAGCCTTTACAAATGAGAAGACTAAACGGGAGAATCTCGGTTCCTATGCTGCAGGAAGTAGCATTAAAGTTTGCTGAAAAACTTAACTCAATTTCAAAGCATTTTCTGGTTGGCTAGAGGGTTTTAGAAAATTGGAACAATATTTTCTCAAAAATACAGGTGATACAAATGAAGTTAATCCAGCTGTTGTTGAAGATTTCCAGACTCGGTTCTCTGAATTTGTTGTAGGTTTAACCCCCGAAAATATTTTTAAAGCTGACGAGTGTGGTTTATTTTTTAGAGCAATGCCGAACCGCTCCTTGGTAATTAAATGAGATCCGTGTAAAAGCGGAAAGATGTAAAATCTTACGGTTTTGTTTGCAGCTAGTGCAATAGCTGAAAAGTTTGAGCCGCTTGTGGAAGGAAAATATCAAAATCCTAGGTTCTTCAAATAGTATTTAAAAATAAACAAGCTGCCCATACTGTGGAGATCTAATAAAAAGGCATGGATGACTTCAGTATTGTTGACTGAATGATATCAGTAGTAAGATTAGAAAGCAGAAAAGACATTTTAACGATCGTTGATTATTGTCCAAAATTTGTCGAGCGTAATGATCAAGTTTCTGCTCCCAAATACTACTTCAGTACTTCAATCAAGGTGTATTGAAGAATTTTAAGGAATGTTACAGAAAGTTACTGCTTTCAAATGTCATATCGTAGGGCAGATACGGGAGGCCAGTTTTTTCTAATTTTGTGTTATTGTCAAAAAGTGTCACACGGCTGGCCTATACTATAAGCACTGCACATGCATAGCATAATTACCCAGAATCTGGCAAAACTCCGATGCCAAGCTTTCCGGGTTAAAGTTCCTTACTTCACAAAATCGTTATCATCAGTCTTCTTACATAAATTGAATCTATACCAGAGCAATGCATTTATAAGCTCCTTTATGAACTAAGTGCTACACGCGAGTAACCTTCCAATCCGCGAGTCACTAAAATCTAAAATTTCGGCAGCATGGTGCATCTTTGCCAGAGATCCACGTGGAGCTCCCAAAGGCGGAATTCCCTCACTGGAGCTTTCTAAACGAGGAGCAGACGAGAGGCGCGCGCCGCCGACCTTGGCCTTCAATCTTCGTAAGTATTTCACTCCCCACCGACAAGAATGGCCGCGTTTCCCTTCCTATCCGACGCGCTTCGCAGAATATCGTCTCGCACGGCAAACCTCATATACCTTTCTCCACCCCAGTATGCTCTCGCAACCCTCCCTCCAAACATATTACACTTTTTAACGTTAATTAATTATCCGCTTTCCATTTGCAACCGTTCTCGACTGGAATGCTGAACGCGGGAGCACTCTGCGGGCTTTCCCGAGCGAGCAGCCGAGGCAAAGAAGAAGCAGCCGACGAGCAGCCGAAGCAAAGAACGAGCACCTCTCCTCATTTAAAACTTCGCCGCGAACACGCGGATCCGAGATTCTTTCTAGCGCCCACTTGCGCTTCTTATAGAAGAGGGGTTCCCAAACGTTTTCCATATGGCGAGCACCAAGTTGTATTCTGGTATATCAAGCGAGCACAAAGCTACATATATCCTATAATATCAAGCGCCACTGTACTTTTGCGAAAAAATAATAATCATAAATACTAAAATGAAAACAACGTCAATGTTATTAGTATGTACTTATATATATTTAAAAAGAAAGAAACTGATCATATTAAATTAATGATGTTAGGAAACGCGATTTAAGCATCGCAGAAGTACACAACCAGGCTACCGAAGAGCACAATCAAGATGACAAAGAGCGCAGCGGTGCTCGCGAGTACCAGGTTGGGAAGAAAGACGTGAAATTGGAACATGCAATGCACTCTCGGATAATCGGGACGCTCAGGATCGAGACTTTGCCCGATTCCCAGATTGTTTTCAATCAAGTATGTACTTTCCCTCAAAAATAGCGCGTCTGAACTTCCAAGGAAATTTAGGAGTCGCCGTTCAAAGGGGTGCGACTATTTTTACGTATAATTAAAATTAATATAAACATTCTATAAATCATTTGCGAAGTCACGGGATAAAAGAACCCATGAATTCGGAGGGGGGAGGAGAGGGGGGAGAGAGCGAGACCCCTTTTTCCAAAATGACCTCGCATAACAAATGAAGTGCGACTTTTTCGCTGTCGTTACAATACTATTAAATAAAATTTATTCGAAACAGAATTGGGGGGTCGCTCCTTTTGCAGCCAGATCAACTTCGAGTTGTCTACTCGCCCCTTCCTCTTAAGCTAAGGATCTCAAAATACGGCTCGCTGCCCACTGGTCGGCCGCCAGCTAAACGAAATACGTACGCTCCCTTAGGCGACCAACTTTCCAGCACGTTAAGGAGGGGCATTTTCAAATCTGTATCGACTATAAGGAGGGACATATAACGGCGGCGTGCACTTATTGATGGATCAGCCTTGGATACATAGATATAGGATAGATTAGTGTGCCAATGATGGTGCTCGGAGGAGATTTAAATGGCAATTTTGGATATAAATCATCATTTTTCAAAAAGCGGAAAAAATAGTTGGAACAGTTAACAATGCGGGATAAGTAATGAAAAGGAGGGACTGCCCCTCGAAATTTAGGACGGTAATTCACCCTCTCTTAGGACAAAGTATAACTTACTATGAAGTGATTGGTAATGAAACTGAAAATGGCGATCGTTCTTATGATGAAAGAGTATGCAATTCAACAAAAGGAAAAAGCGACGGATTGGAGGACAATCTTGATCTCTGTGACCTCCAAAAAGAGAAAAAATCTTATCAACTGAGTCTTCGTAAATTCGCAAAAAAAAGAAACCACACGTTTTTTAATTTTTATTCAGCGAGTGCTCAAGTTGTTGACGTACCCTTGCGATCCAGGCTATTTTAATCCACGACCCACATTTCGATAAACACTGCTCCGTAGCACGCGATTACGCGACGACATCATGTGAGCTGCAACCGAGGAGAGGGTATGTGGTCATCGACCTAAGGTCTTCCTGTTTTCTCGAAATATAGGTTAAAACGAAAACGATACGTACAAAATTTAATTCCCAAGATTCTATCCTCGTAATTCGATCAACTAAAAAAAGAAGAATTTCGGTTCAACATCTGTCGTTAGTTATATGGCAAAGAGCCAAAATCAATTCCTTTGACTGACGAAGCAAGTCTTCTATGTAGAAGGCCAACGACGTGTAATTCATCAATGGATAGTGGAAGAAGAAATTTATTTGCGTCATAACATCGTGAATAGTTATAAAAGAAACGGCTGAGAACGTAAAAACAGGCAGGGAACGATCTTCTAGCGTCGAGATTTCTTCTACCAATTGCATTTCACAATACATGTAAAATTTTCAAAAAATCCTTATCGTCCGGGTGCGTAGAAATTGACCTTTTTTTCTGCCGGGATACAAACGAAAACAGAACGAGAGTAACAACTTAAAAGGATAAAAAATTCATATTAAATGTCGGTAAAACATTCCCGTTCGCCCTTTAACGGCTTTCAGTTGGCATAATTCCCGACACCCACCTTTACTCACCACAAACCTATATAGCTTCGTCTTCGAATTACCCAAGAGATGTTTCGGAAATAGAAGAGGCAAAGGGCGGCGGAGACACTCGCAATCAGACCACTTATTCAAAGCGACAACCTTCTCCTCGAAAGGCGCGAAGGGGAGAACGCGTCACGTAGCTACATACATAGTAGCACAATGAGGACCTACCCTTATGAAACACTAAAAGGAAAAATCCCATAGCAAGAGAGAGAGAGGGCCAGGGAGAATCTACGTACCTTTAATGGCCCACTCTGCAAAGAGAATTACGGAAAATGACAAGAGAAGATCCCGACGACCTAACAATAATGCCTTCAAGGGAACGACTAAGTAGGAAGTCACGTAGGGACTAGAACGTATTAAAAATAAAAAATTAAAACATGAGTTCTCGAGCTCAATTAAGGGCTCGAGTCCAACAGACAATCTAGGTCGGTGTTTTTCAAAGTACGAATCGCGACTCAGTCCTACATGCATGCCAGAGGCGATCTTGACGGGTCTTGTAATCAAGCCAAAAAAGAAAAATATTAATGGCTCTTAGTATGTCTAAGTCGATGGTTCCCAATCTCGGGTCGCGACCCAAATCATGGTCGCTGGGAGTTCCCAGTAGGTCACGAAAGGTCATGGGAAGAAAATTTGATCGGTAGTCAGTTTGTATCTTTGTATTGTGGGAAAGCTGCCTTACCTTTATCAATCATGGAACATGCTTTAACAGTCGATGCAAGCCACTATCACATATCGAAGTTTTAAGCACATATTTTCGAAAATGGATGGAGAAAAGCGGGAATACCAGAGCAACCGAAAAATTTCCCTCCGTCACCTACTAACATGGGATTCAAACTAGAATTCTATCCTTTTATCGAAAATGTTCGTGAGACAGGGACCGATCAAATTTGAGATGCAGAAGTGATACAAAAGCGGTGTCCACTGGCAGAGATATATTTATTGCTTTCCCTCCGGGCTGTGTATATTGTATCTGTGCTAAATTATAAGTATGGGTCGCGAGGTCCCATTGGTGGTTAGTTTAGAGTCGCAGCAAAAAAAGGTTGGGAACCACTGATCTAAATACTAAAAAACCATTGATCAGAAGCGATGCTAAGGAATTACTGAATTTTTGATTTGCCGATTCATATTATAATCATTTTTAATTAATAAAACAATAGAAAAGGATTTAAAACATCTCGAGTTAAGTGATTGTAACGTAATCTGTATGTTTACGTTCATTTCTTTGTCGTAAATTAACCATTTCTTTACATTTAAAAACGCTTAAGCGCACGATAATCTATTTTTCAATAAATATAATTTAAACGTATAAATTGATCGATTTCCAATCGTAGGCGAAATTTTACGATAAGGCTAAGAAACGTTATTTATTTTTCTTTAAAACGGTCCATGTCCAAAGATGGTAGGTCAATTCTTTCTTATTTTAATTTCCAAAAGAATGAAATCCTTTAAGTCGGAAAATAGATTTTTACGTGTTATCTTATGGGTGTTAAAAATCGGACATTGGGGTAAAAAACAACCCTTAAATAGAAGTTTTCTGGAGTTCCTGATTTTTATCAGAGGTTGTACCCTATGACCTATCTTCCTTCCAAATTTCAGCTCTGTGGAAGTTCTAGAAGTACCTTAGATTTTACATAGTATATTTTGGTCGGGATATCCCGCTGGGAAAGGTGAGCTCAGGAGTCGAGGCAAGGTTCTCAGATCTGAGGACTTGAAGGATCTCGCACACTAATCTACATATACATCTACAGGATACCCTGCAAGTCACCTTTTTGGTGGATGGCAGGGGGTGCAATGCACCAAAGGTTCATAGTTTTCCTACGTTATCTTTTCCTATTATGTTCTCTTATCGTTCTCGGGAAAAACGATCCTCTACATCGCTCATGTCTACAATCGATCTCGCGAATCTTATTTTCGCTAACCTGCCTTCCGAGATAGGTCGGGCTTCTGATAAGTCCTACTACCTCATTCGCTAGTCCCTCAGACATAAATTTTTCCAGTAGTTTAAATCTAGCCCGCAGCCTACGTTCCTCTATTTTCTATTAATGATGTTACGCTTTGTTTACTATCGTAATTCCTCTTTACAAATCTAGCTGCCCTGCGCTGAACCTTTTCTATCTCGTTATTGAGTCCGTTTTCGTAGGGATCCCACACAGCTGACGCATATTCGACTTGCGGTCGAACCAATGATAAATAACATAAATCTTTCACTTTTTCAAAGCTATTTCGAACTATTCTCCCTATAAAGGCCAGCTTTTTGTTAGCGGCACCTATCAATCGGCGAATGTGGGTGTCCCATGAGAGATCACGATGGATCGTGACTCCGAGATATTTAATCGAGTCTGAAACTGGAATCTCTACTCCGTCCAACGAATAATTAACACCCAACGAGATATTCTTGGTTCTCCAGAAATTGATGACTGTCCAAGGGACTGACCGCCGCGAGGTCCCCGTCTATCTACTTTTAACCGAAATAATATATACCTAATATAAAATAAAGCAGGAAAGAAAGAAACACCAAGGTTATTCAAAGAAGAGCAATCACCGAAAAAACTATAAATCTGGCTAATTATTTCAAAAGGTAAGTGGTAGACAGTTTTAATGTGCAATTTTAAGTACTTTCGTTCTCTAAAAACTTGTTAAGTATTCTGCATATACTTAGCAGACATCGAAATGTTATTCATTAACACTGAAAATGGATAAAGAAAAGATATCTCAGAGGGTAAAATAAGAAAACTATAACAATTCTTTAATTTATACCAGTATTTATATTCGTTAACTCTTCCTCCCTTGAACACCTATATGCACATTTTGCTTTCCTTTCAACTGAACATTTGTATGCATCAATTAAGTCAATCATACTTATTAGATTATAATACATACAAATTAAACCCATAAAATCAGCCTTTGCATGGGATAACGTATGGGTAAGCTAAATTTGAATATATCTTAAAATGTGTTTCCACCCGTTGCATCTCTAGAGCTTGCAATTTCTGCCAAGTTTTTAATGTTTTTGAGATTCATGACCACATAATATCATGCAGTTTCTTCCACTGGAACTTAATTTAAGTGAAATAAATATAATTTAAAAGTGATTCCATCGATTGTTTATTATGATTATTTGATAAATACACAGTCGCCAAATTTATCGATAAAGGATAGAGAAAAAAAATATTTATTTGGGCAAAAATGGGAAGACAAGAAATATTGCATACCATTAAGCACTACAATAAAAATTAGCCTGGTTTCATTATTTGGGTTTATTCTCAAATCTTCCTCAATATTTTTTGTTTTGACTTAATAACCCGAGCAACGCTGGCTAGTTTCAGGTAGACCTCTATATGTAAGAAGCAGCTATTTATAATGATGCGTAAGGAAAGCGTGCTTTGAATGTTTTAATACGTGAGAGAGAAGGAGAGAGAGGAAGAAAGAAAGGAGAGACAGGGGGAATGAGAGATGAGAGTGGGAGGGCGACTGAGACGGGGAGTAAGAGAAGGAGACAGAGAAAATGGAGAGGGAGAGATACATAGATGTTCTTTATTACGTCGAAATTGAAACTAGGAAGTATATTTTACCAGAGAAGGAGAGAGTGGGAGAGGGAGGGGGAGAGAGAGAGAGAGACAGTAAGGGAGGGATAAAGGGAGACAGAGGAGGGAGATGGTGAGAGATGGATAGATAATGGTCTTTATTATGGCGAGATTGAGACTAGGAAGTCTATTTTTTCCAGAGGAAAGAGGGGGAGAGGGAGGGAGAATGGGAGGGAGGAGGACTGGAGAGAGGAAGAGAGAAAAGGAGGAACAATAGTCGTTGCAATGACAAAATTCTTGTAACGAGTGATAAAAACTGCAAAAACCACAGTATTTACGCGAATTTAGAAGAAATACGATAGACAAGAAAAATTCTGCAATAAAAATTAGAATCTCCGTTCCTTTCCTTAGAGAACAGTACAAATCCCTCTCCGATACTACAATTCTAAGATATTTTAATGTGCAAGAGAAAATTACCCTGCACTATGGATTCCAGATTTCCCATGTAGGTATATCAAATGGGAAGGACAGTTCCTGGAATCGAACCCGGAACGTTCAATCTTCGCAACAAAAACCATCCTCGGAAGCTCGGCCCCAGTAGCATGAGATTTCCACCATGTGTCATGAAAATCGGTCTCTTGGTTCAAATGTTAATAGGGGGGATGGACATAAAGACACACAACGAAAAAACTATAAGCCTATTTCGTTCCTGGAAAGTAGGCTAAAAATAGACTATTTTGCTAACTTCGGTTCCTATACCCTATTTCTCATTTAATTAATCAAGATCTGGCTGTTCGCTGTTTCCGAGGAACGTAACCCTCGCGAAGAGTTTGCAATATTTTCCGATTTTGATGAAAAATTGATTTGATCGATAAAACGTAACTGTTTGTGAACAATTTTATACGCACTAATTACCTCGCATATTGTAAGCACATTTGCGCTGGAGTTATGAAAGATCTCCCTCTCTCTCTCTCTCAAAAACGAACGCTGATAACTCACCCACTACTTACGTAAAGATAATTCAGTTTTAAATTAAACAGAGTTATCCAAAATACAATCAAATGTTTTTCTTTCAACTAACATTAGCGCAAAGTCGGCGTCAAAGCTAGAGAAATTGTAAGGGAAAGATTACAAATTTCATATAAAAACATGCTCCTTTCTAGTTATGGGAAACGTGTTAATCCTTTAACCGAGCTAGAAATAGACCAAAGAAAGATATGAATCACATTGTTTTTTGTTTTTAACACACACATCTACACGCACACACGCAAAATATGAATTATTCATTTGGATGCGAGTACTGTTCGCTTCAGTAATCTAAATGTGAGAGCAAAGCAATAGAACGAGATGTGCGAGCGATCACTAACCGCTCCATGACGCCACAACGTGTGATTGCGCACGGAGAAGCGCCACCAATAAATCAAAGCGGTGTTCGTGAAGGCGAATTTTTAAATGGAATAAGAAGGCGGAAAAATTGAAAGCTCCCTGTGCGGTCATCCGTAAACGATAACGTTGCGAGTCTGTTCAAATCCGAGGCAAATTACGTATGCTTCCGAAAAACAAAACAGTTACAAGGGTAAAGCCTCTCTCCGAAAGAGACAAAATCAGCCGCTTTCTCGAACATCCATCCTTCCTCGCGATATCCCTCCATCATTGCGACGCCCCTCACTCCCTCCATCCATACTTGCGACGCACCTCTCTCCTCCCGATGATCTCCCTCGCCCCGTCCTCCCCGCCACGTCCTCCCTTCCCCGATCCCGAGGGCCACCTCCGACCCTCATTAGACGACACTTGGCAACTCTGTCCAGCTGCGCAAGAATCTTCCGATACGCGATCCACCTTGTCTGTCTTCCTCTCCCCCTCCCCCCCCTCCCTCACCAAGCCTCCTCTCACCACTTCATACACCCTCTCTCTCTCTAAATACCATGAAACGCTGTTGTACACTGAAATTACGAAATATTGTGTACGCGAAGGTTATTACTCCCATCATTACCTCCGATTCTCCACCTTCTAGATCAGTGGTTCTCATGCAGATTCGTCCGGCAACCCCTCCGTGCGGATGCTTGGTCGTCTCATGCAGATTCGAGAAGCAAACAAACTTCAGTTTTCTCCGTACGGAGGAGGGATGACGATGAAAAGGAAATTAATAATAAAAGATTTTTTAAATGTTGTGTTCATTATAAATACAATTTTAGCACTATAAATCATTTTATTTACAACTACGAATGTTTATTAAAAACATTCACACAATATTTGGCGTATAGTTTAATTTATAAGTACTAATCGCTACTGAGATATAATTACTTGTTTGCTTTTATTACATAAAAATGAATCATTCGTTAAAAATTATTTTTTATGATGTTAAGCTACAGAAGTTTCTTTATTTTTTGAACAAAACGTCGATAAATTAAAACCTGCAAGACTCTTCAAACCAGTATAAGAGCACCTGCCTTAGCAAAGAATGCTTACGACCATCCAAAAATCCTCTCGCGACACCCTTTAGGGGTCGCGACCAACCGTTTGAGAAACACTGTTCTAGATGATTCAATACTTTTGCATGAGCATTCGATTAAGATTTAGACATTAATGTTGACAAAACCTCAAATTAAATAACATTAAGTAACAGAATCCTTGGAAGCCAGACGTGCTTCGAGAGTTAATGCACCAAACACGGGATAAGCCTGTTTATGAGATCGGCAAACCCAGCTTATGTCGACCGTTATGCAATAAGCACTCGTCTAAACGCAAGTTTAGATCTCTGCTGAAATATTCAGCATGCATATATGCGATGCGTTCGCTGCACATAAAGAGGGCGGCTAAATAAGGAAGGGGTAGCTTTATAACGGAGGGTGGTGAATAACGGGAGGTGGCTGAATAACGGGAGGTGGCTGAACAAAGGGGGTGGCTGAATAACGGAGGGATGGCTTAATTCGTATTGTTTAGGAAACGGGCGGCCAAATAATGATCCGCTAAAGAGCAGCCTTGTCGCTCTAGTTGACTCTGGTTATTCGTTATGCAAGTGTTATTATGGAAAAAAAAACTTTAAATAAATACCGAATATTGCTTTTTAACAAATAAGATTCAATAAATATTTGTGCGTTAGTTACAACTGCAATGTTTTAAGACGGGATATAATTGCAGGAGTACTTATTATAAGTTTATGATTCTGGCGGTATAACTTAAGAGCAAAAATTGTTTATGGATTCTACATCTACATGTTACCCTGCAATTCGCCTATCTGGTGGGTGGCACGAGGTGCACTGCACCGAGGCCTACCTAACATTTATTACTCACAGATATGTCTTTCCTGATATGGTCTCGTATTGTTTTCAGAAAGAATGAGCCTTTGTAACGTTCCGTTCTACAGTCGATCTCACGTACCTTATCGCCAGGATCGTTTCTACTTATGTACGTTGGAGCCTCAATTATTCCCACTACATCCTCCGCTAGATATTCTTATCTGTATTTCTCTAGGAGCCTTAACGTCGAGCACTTTCTACGGTCTTCCAGAGATGTCCTTCAATAATGATGTGACGCTTTCCATATGTTCATACTTTTGTTTAACGAATCTGGCTGCTCTCCGCTATACTCTAACTTAATTATATGGCCCTTCTCTTACGGACGAGTATTTCCCATCTACGACAACTATCTGTTCTCTATTCGAGAGGAAATCTCTCAACCAACTGACAATTTTCGGATTGATACCATATAGTCCTAACTTCGCAATTAATTTCTTATGAGATACTTTATCAAACGCCTTTCTAAAGTCAATGAATATGGCATCGACGTGAGTATTTTTCTCTCCGCATCGCAACAAATCATCCACGAACAAGTCGAGCTGCGTTTCGCATGATCTATCTCTTCGGAATCCGTACTGGCATCCGCTAAGCAATGAGTGACTATTTAAATAGCGCATTACATAAATAAAGATTATGTGCTCAAGTATCTTGCACGATAATGAAGTTAGGGAAATTGGCCTATAATTTTCGGGGTTCTCTTTGTCGCCGCCCTTATGGACGGGCGTAACGTGTACCATCTTCCAGTCTTTAGGAACTACACCTTCCGTAATGGATTTCTCGAATATAATTTTTAAATACGGCGCGATTTCGTAAGATAACTCTTTCAATACTCGCGCGGGTATTTCCTCCGGCAGAGGAGATTTACTTGGTTTAACTGATTGAAGTTGGAGCGCGATACCATTTTCGGAAAATATCAAATCTTCCATCGAGTCGCCCTGGTGCATAGGAATAGTGGTTTCACATTCATCGTCATTAGGAGTTAAAGCTTTCTGAAAGTGTTGATTTAAAAGGTTTGCTTTCTCCGCACTATCGTGAACTACATTTACCGTTTCCGATCTCAGTGACGCAATAGTGGGGCCTCTACCTTGGACTTCTCTGACTTAAGACCAAAATGCTTTCGGGCTCTCTTTCAAGTTATCCTGTAAAACCTTCTTTTTGTAACTGTTAAACGCATTACGCATTGAAACTCTGGCTATGGAGCGCGCCTCCTTGTATTGCTGCCTTAACGTTGCAATCTGTTCGACCGTAGCTGTTGAGGATGTGTTATTTACGCGAGAGTGGAGTTTTCTTTGCCGTCGGAGAGCGCTCCTAACTTCCTGGTTGTACCATGTAGGTTCTGCATTTTCACGCTTCAGTTTGCTTGGAATAAATTTATCTGTGCACTCTCGCATCATATCTCTGAACATGCACCAGGATTCTTCCGCGTCTGCAATATCTGTTACCTCGCAGAAATTATTATATTTATTTCGCAGAAAAGACCTAAATCTTGTGAAATCGGCTTTGGCGAATACATAAAGCTTTCTTTTAGCCTTAATCTGTTTCTCGATGTTGAGCTGAAACTCCACGTACACTGCCTTGTGATCGCTTATTCCCTCAGCAACAGATACCCTATTCATACGCTCAGGAAGATTAGTAGCCAATAAATCTAATATATTATTAAATCTCGTGGGAAATCTCAATAATAACTGATACAATGAGTGTTTGCCGAAAGTTTCAAGTAAAGCCTCGCAAGATTCACGCTCTCTACCACCGGTATAAAAGCAATTATGCCTCCAATCAATTGATGGAAGATTGAAATCGCCCCCGATTATAATGGCTTTATCTTTATTAATCGAACTTAGCGTCGCCACTTGTTTCTCTAGATAATAAATAGTTTCCACGCTCGCATTTGGTGGTCTATAAAAGGCGCATATATTTACAATTTTACAGTCGCTCCCTTTCACACTACACCAAACACTTTCGACTTCGCCGTCATTAATCTGCAGTTATTTGTTGCTAACTGCTATAAAGACTCCACCTCCCGACCGGATACATCGATCTTTTCTAAGAACGCTATAGTCACGGGGAAAGATCTCCTGACTGGCTATTTCCGCCGTTTGCCAACTTTCTGTACCTATCACTACGTCAGCACGCAGACTACGAATAAGATGTTCAAGTTCGGCCTCCTTCCTGCGAATGCTGCGACAGTTAACCGTGATGATTTTTAGTTTATCGCTATTACTACATAACGATGCCTCGCGCGCTACTGAATTATTATTATTATTTACTGCCTCCTCCTCCCTATTACGTCGACTATTTCTACGCTTAGAATGTATTCTACTGCTAATTAACATCGCGTTTATAGTGGTATGACGGTCGGACGTATTACTACTATTGACGTGCATCTCAACGCTTGGTGAATAATTACCATTCCTTAAATCTGACCTAAAAAAGCATGCTCGAACACCCTACGCGCTACCGCCTCCTCAGCCTCGGCAGTGTAGTGCACACCATAACCGTTTAGGGATGCCCTACATGAGTCCAGGACCGGCCTCAGGTCAACGAAGTCCACTCCATTGCCCCTACAGAAGTCCCACAGCCTACGGTTCAGTCCGACCACTTGGTTCCAAACCATAGCGCCGCAGTCCGCCCAAGGAACAATGTTACAGATAGTAAGCCGTACATCAGCACCCGACTCCTCTCGGACACGAGCAACCTCAGTGGCCAAGTTCTTAAAAGACCTTAAAACCTCCTCGGACCCGCGCTTCGAAACGCCGTTAGTGCCAACCTGGGCCACCACCCGCAGCGAGGAGCAACCCGTGCCCAATACTGACGCCCTGAACTCCTTCGTCACCTGGGGCACCGAACCTCCTGGTATACACCTAGAAAACACCCGATCATGATGCCACTAACCATTATGAGCTTACCAACGAATGTTTTTTTCAAGTCACTTTCCCTGATCTCATTACAGTTGCCCACCATTAATTTAATTAATGCCTCATTACATTGTAACTTCAATGCAATTTTTGTAACTTCTGTTAACGGATTCCAATTATCTCATTGCCATCTTGTATCCTACCCTTCACTTCCTCTCCTCCCGCTCCTCGAACCTTTCACAACCCGGGAAATCCCTCCTGCTTATTAGTGGTTTAACCTTCCTCTACGCCCCCTCCCTCGATCCTCTTCCGTATATAACAACCCTTGGCATCGTTAAATGATGATGCTATTAAAGGCGAAACCGAAAAGTATCATTTTCTGTGGAATTACAATAACTCTTTTATTACCATTCTCAGTCTTATTGAAGCAGTTATACCCACTAGCTTAGGAGCGTTCTCCGACGTCAGAGAAAACGCCACTTCCGAGTAATGAATGCATTGTCAACCGTCTCAAACTAACTAAGAGATAAAGTAGTAATATAGGAGGCGCGACGCAGGGCGTGAGAATCATGGGTGCAGCACTTAGTGATTTCAAAGGTGAATCGTTAAATATTTTTTCAAGGTTCCTAACTCTTTCTGGACGGAATTATAGTAGAAACGTGACGCAAAAACCTCTCGAAGCAAAGAAATTTCGCAATTCTTGTTAACCGTTAGCTCTCCATTAACTATCTGCAACAGCAATCAAACCAAACGTCCACCTGGATTATCTTCTCTTAACAGAACTATCAGGTTCGTGGTCAAACAATAAGCTAACTTTCCGGCTTTATCTACATCTACAAGTTACCTTGCAATTCACCAAGTTGGTGGGTGGCAGGGGGTGCAATGCACCAAATCCTACCTAAAGATTGTCTATCGCAGGTTGAAATTTTCTATTGTGATCTCGTATTGTCCTCGGAAAGAACGAGCCTAGATAATGCTCCGTCCTACAATCGATCTCACGTATTTTATCGTCTCGATCATTTCTACCTATATACGTTGGTGCCACAATTATTCCCACTACCTCCTCTTTTAGACTTTCCGACCTATATTTCTCCAGAAGTTTCAACCTTGAGTCCAATCTACGGTCCTCCAGTGATACCCAGTTCAAATCGCTCAATAAAGAGGTGACGCTTTCCTTATGTTCGTACTTTTGTTTTACAAATCTGGCTGCTCTACGCTGTACTCTTTCTAGTTGAATTATGTGTCCCTTCTCGTACGGATCCCATATGCTCGCTGCGTATTCCACTTGCAGTCTTACCAGTGATAAGTAGCATGTTTCACGTACTTTCTCTGTAGTGTTTCGTACTATTCTACCTATGAATGCCAGTTTCTTGTTGGCCGCGCCTATAACTCGACGAATGTGCATGTCCCACGAAAGATCTCGACAAATGGTTACTCCTAAATATTTTACATACTCAGCTTGTCGAATGCTCATTTCATCTATTTTATATTCGAAATCTAAATCTTTGTTCTTACTTTTCCAAAACGTGACTGCGGCACATTTAGTATAATTAATTTCAATTTGCCATTCTTTGCACCACGCTGAAAGTCTTCACGCAGTGACTGATGATCCTCCTGGTTTTTTATTTCTTTATATAGAACGGTGTCATCGGCGAAAAGCCTCATTTTACTACGAACAACCGAGCAGATATCATTTACATAGTTTAAGAAGAGCAGAGGGCCCAATACACTTCCCTGAGGAACACCCGAAGCTACTTTAACGGCGGACGAGTATTTCCCATCGATGACAACTATCTGTTCCCTATTCGAGAGGAAGTCTCTCACCCAACCGACAACTTTCGGATTGATACCACATTGTCCTAACTTCACAATTAATTTCCTATGAGATACTGTATCGAACGCCTTCCTGAAATCAATGAATATGGCATCGACCTGAGTATTTTTCTCTCCGCATCGCAACAAATCGTCCACAAACAGGCCGAGCTGCGTTTCGCATGATCTACCTCTCCGGAATCCGTGTTGGCATCCGCTAAGCAATGAATGACTATGCCACAACGAAGACGATTTAAGCCAAGTGTTAATTTCAGTCGCCCTTGTTTCACATGCGATTACCGGAAGGTTTCGTCCAAAATCATTATATACTGTATTGATATTTCGGGAATGCAATTTACAGTTTATGGCGTAACTTTGCGGAATAATCAATTACAAAACACAATAAAATGATTATGTTGAAATTCCTCTTATTCCACTTAATAAGTGGAATTCCAACATGGTCGTTTTTTCAGTTTAGCTCTTGGAATGCCGTGATGGTAAATGGAAGAGGCGAAACAATACTAGTGAAAGATCACCACCTAGGTGCAGGATTCATTTGATTGGGATTGGACCAGCTGCTCTTGAGTTCTCGAGCTAAAAGAACTACAGGCACAATTGCTTTTATAAATTAAGACACCTGGATTTTTATAAAATAATTATCAATTCCAAAAACAATTATCAACCTCATGTTATGGTTAATACCAAAATTGAAAACTATGTTTCTTCAGTAAGCGTAAAAAGGTTAGTCAAACAAGATGCGCATTTCGGCTACAGCGATTCACCGATAGTACATAGATTCTAAGAATTTACTTCCGATGAAATACCGCTGATGACGGCTGCTTTGTAGCCTGAATGCGCTTCCAGCTAATGCTTACTGCAGAAATGTTATATATATCGATTAATATTCGTTAACCCTCCAGTACTCGCGCGGGTTTTTCAAACACGAGTACTCGCGCGGGGTAGATTCCAACCCCATATGTATTACATTGAAAATGCATGCATAATGTAGTTCATTCGTCAAAAAAATTACAAATATATACATAATTTAATAGAAACACAACATAATTTTTTAAGAATATTTAATAATATCATTTTAAAATAAAAATTGACACAACTTACGTCAATATTTCTATAATGTGAAAAATAGCGAACATATATTTTTGCCATGCGATAAAATATAAAATTAAATTTGGTAAAAATGGTAAAATTACAATTACTTTCTAATATAAATATATAATAAATACATAAAAGTACAATTGTAATAATTTTACTATTTTTCAAAAGAGTCCTCATTTTGCCAGATGTTTCATACACATCTATTTTTCTCATGATGTCTCAGAATTTTTTTCAGATGTCTCAGAATTTTTTCAGGTGTCTCATACACAACCAAAAAGTATAAATTAAATAATGTGAGACAATTAGTGTATAAAATTTGAATTATTTACTATCAATAATATTTCAAATGGGGAGAGAAAGTGAAAAGATCATAAGTTTTTTTCCTCACCTCAGAAATTATAGGTATCGGTTAAAACTTGTTGAGTTATAAACAGAAACATGAAAATACTGCCAAATGCTGCATTTAAAACTAATTCACCAAAACAGCAACAATATTTTCCACACAAGGAGATATATCACTGATGTTCGTCTCAAATCGCCGTGCGCCGTTTAAGATAAAGCTTCCTCACTCAAAAACGGTTGACACAATACTAGAAATTCTTGCCTAAAAACCTTCCACACGTGTCATTCCAGCTACTGAAAAGGGAGACAGCGAAAAACAAACGGGAGGGAAACCACCATAAAATGTGAGGGGTGGGGTAGAAATATACCCCGCGCGAGTACCGGAGGGTAAAATGAATTTTTGGTTTACGAATTCTCCAAAAGATCAATATGCTGAGATTTTCCATTATCAACAGAAAAACTTTTATTAAGCGATAACACACGGTTCTGAAAACAAATAGTCGTTTAAAAACGGTGGGCGATGAATCCGTGGAATATTAAGATTTCTTGTGGAGTTCATTCTGAAAATATCTGGTGATTAAAAGAAGCGGCCGTGTGTTCGACCATTATATACTCAACGCGAGAAGCAGAAATTCAATTTTCCTTTCGATTTATTCGGAGGAGCACTCGGGAATTTCGTTTGGGAGGGCTTCATCGGTCACAGAAATAAACAAAAATAAAAATCATACGTTAATAACAAGAGTATTACCGTCGAAACACATGCTGCACGCTGCGATATATTTTACCGATGGATAAACAAAACAATTTACACAAAAGGGATAGTTGACAGCATAAGAGAATGGTGCTGGTTAGCAACCGTGTTTGTCTCGGGGTCGACCACGGAATAAAAGCTTCGATTCCGGAAAATGGCGCGATTCAAGAGAGGAAAGGCGCGCGTACACTCTCGCACGGGAAACGGATCGAGGACACGAATAGTGCCAAGCGAAGCGTACTTTCGCGACGCGACCCGGAAGAGGGAGAAGTTTCGAATATACACACCCGGGGAGGTCGCCCTCGTAGGAGACGAGGAGCAAAGAGGCAAATAGAGGGGGAGAGGGAGGAGGGATAGAGGGAGGAGGAAGAGAGAGAAGCACAGAAACGAGAATGAACCAGCGAGACACGTGGAGTGAAGAGGACAGAAATAAGCAGGGATCGCCCCGGAGGCACCATCTATTTGCCTGCGCCGTCATTTTCTGTCTATATGCGTGCGCCGGTGCCGACGTAACTGGTCTTTCTCTCGAATCTTGCCTCGAGACGAAAGTCGATGGTGCGATGCAAGGGAAACTGAACCCAGGAGGCGTGAAGGACACCGACGGGCGCATCCGTTATGTTCTTATTTTGCCTAATGTAACATCAATGCTATCCAAGCATTCATATATACTTCATACTCTGTTGGGGAAATATATACCTATTTGGCCACTTGTAGGCTATTTTTGGCTACTTATAATTCGTCACGTACTAAATTCTTCAGACACGAATCCATTCAACGAAAAAAGATAACGAAAGGGCTAGAAATTTATTGACCTGGCATAAAAATGACCCTAAATCTGTGTAAAGTTCATTTTCTTCGTGTCACGTAATCGAATTAAATTAAAAAGGCAACCGGGTCCCAAAGATCCGGTGCCAGCAGCGGTGTTCATAAATGGAGCGCCACCTCCGCCGGGTTATTGCGTTTCCCTAGAAGCGGAGATAAGAAATAAGTGGACGTACTTTGGAAGAGCGGTTTTGTTGCGGCGTTAACACCATCTTCGGGAAGTGGCGTCCGCCTCCTTTCCTGCACACTTTCTCTTCCGCTCTGTGATACACGCGTACCTCGGCTACGCGCTCGCCGAGGGCTAATGACCTCGCCATCGATCTACATCACCTTGAGGGAATTTATTTTTCGGGTTCACCCGATTTTCCCCGTTTTTTTTACCTCCCGATACAATTTCTAGAAATTCGGGTAAAACCCGAAAATGCTACACTAGTTATAAAACAATAAATATTAAACTAGGGGTTTGGAACTTTCGGACACGATTTTAATATGCAAACGCTTACCAATTTCAGCCCACGTCTACATTTGATATAAATAACCTTCATTGATTTGACTGTAATTTATTTAAAATCTCCAGTTTATATCACATAATTGTAATTATTTAAAAAATGCGGAGTTAGACAAAATGGAGACGTAATTCACTTATGCGGACGTTACACCTCACGGAGAATAACACGGACGTAAAGTTTCTGCAAGCCATAATAGTACATCGTTTGACCAAATCACAGATATAGAATTACATTTACACGACACAACATCGCATTTCTCGCTGTTTGTTAGACTGATTAATGGCGGCAACAACCAGCACCACTTCCAGAAATTGTTTGTGTCACCAGTTTAAATGTGTAATAAATTCAGTCCAAAAATATATCTCAAGAGTCAGCCGACTCTTCATGAGGGGGAAGGGGCTTCGAGGGGGGAAGTGGCTTCGAAGGGGTGAAGGGGCATCGAAAGGAGGATGAGGATTCGAAGGAGGGAAGGTGCATAGAAGGGGGGAAACGGCATCGAAGGGGGGAAGGTGCATCGAAGGGAGGAAGGGTATCGAAGTGGGGAAAGCGCTTCGAAGGAGGGAAGGTGCATCGAAGGGGGGGAACGGTCATCGAAGGGGGGAAGGGTCATCGAATGAGGGTAGGTGCATCGAAGGAGGGAAGGTGCATCGAAGGAGGGAAGGTGCATCGAGGGGGGGGGGTCATCGAAGGGGGGAAGGGTCATCGAAGGGGAGGAAGGGTCATCGAAGGGGAGGAAGGGTCATCGAAGGGGGGAAAGGGCTTCGAAGGGGGGAAAGGGCTTCGAAGGAGGGAAGGTGCATCGAAGGGGGAAAAGGGCATCGAAGGGGGAAAAGGGCATCGAAGGGGGAAAAGGGCATCGAAGGGGGAAAAGGGCATCGAAGGGGGAAGGGGCATCGAAGGGGGGAAGGGGCTTCGAAGGGGGGAAGGGGCTTCGAAGGGGAGAAGGGGCTTCGAAGGAGTGAAGGTGCATCGAAGGGGGAAGGGTCATAGAAGGGGGAAAAAGGGCTTCGAAGGAGGGAAGGTGCATCAAAGGAGGGAAGGTGCATCGAAGGAGGGAAGGTGCATCGAAGGGGGGAAGGGTATCGAAGGGGGGAAAACGCTTTGAAGGAGGGAAGGTGCATCGAAGGGGGGAAGGGTATCGAAGGGGGGAAAGCGCTTCGAAGGAGGGAAGGTGCATCGAAGGAGGGAAGGTGCATCGAAGGAGGGAAGGTGCATCGAAGGGGGGGAATGGTCATCGAAGGGGGGGTAGAGTCATCGAAGGGGGGAAAGGGCATCGAAGGAGGGAAGGTGCATCGAAGGGGGAAAAGGGCATCGAAGGGGGGAAGGGTCATAGAAGGGGGGAAAGGGCTTCGAAGGAGGGAATGTGCATCGAAAAGGGTAAGTTGGATGGAAGGGGGGAAGGAGGATCGAAGTAGGGAAGGGGGATGGAAGGGTGGAATGGAGGAAAGGGTTTGGAAGGGTGGAATGGAGGAAAGGGTTTCGAAGGGAGGAAAGGGCATCGAAGGGGGGAAGGGTCATCGAACGGGAGAAGGGGCTTCGAAGGGAGGAAGGCAATCCCTAGCCTTCCCCACTTGCAACTGTTTCAAAAGCCGCTTTGAATTGTAGACAATGCGGTCTCCACAAATTTTGAACATTCCGTATAATTCAAATCCCGCACCTGGATTCTTTCGCATGGAGAGACCGGCGGGGACCCCGAAGTTTCCCATCCTAACCATCGACTTTCGATGCGAGGAAAAGCACCTCATAGAGGCCACATAATGAGTAGGGCGAACCAGACGCACTGTATCCCACCCACTTGTAGAATATCTTAAACTTAGTTTTGTGATAGTCCACTCATTAGGTGGCGGAATATCGTCGATATATATGCGATTTTATCGATTCTCTCTGAATTCTGAATGAGTATAAGATTCTAGGACCAGGCATAAAACAGGTGAAACCAAAAGAGGTAGCGAGTACTACCAGTCATTTGGGTTTCCTACCCATCCCCAAGATTTTTCCATCTCACCTCGAAATGTTTTAGGCTTGGTTATTGTTAGCATTTTGCTTCCAAGTTCGGTCTTGTAGGAATAAAACTTTTGTGAGGCCTATGTTCGGAGCAATCTAACTTTTATGGATAAATATTTTTCACTCTATTTGCTTAATGCAATCTAATCTTATCTTTAGGAAAACTATGCTACTATCGTTGAAGAGAAAAGCGGATGATGAATGTCGATTATTTAACAAATTGTTTATTCCTGTATCTCATGAAAAACAAAGTGCTAAGCCTAATTTGCAAAGAGATGGTATGTTTATAAGCGTGTAGGTCTAATTTGCAAACAAAATATAGCTGCATTTAAAAAGTACAAAGAGACATGATGAAACCAAAAAGTGAAAAATATAGGGAAATAGACGATAAATAACGGGAGCTAAAAGCATAAATGTTAAGTAGACGCTTGGAGAGTCAGCAGGACATTTTCAAATAGAGTGCAAATGACAGTATGCCGTCCAGCTATCATTTCGCAAAACTCATCGCTGACGGAGGAAGACCATTACAGATGGTGAATTTGTTAAAAACTGCATGCTAAAGATAGCTGAGGAAGTGTCCTGATAATAGAGGTGACATTACATGTGTGCTTATCTGCGATTTCACAATTAATAGAAGGGTTGAAGACTTGGGAGCGAACATTTTATCAATACCTAAAGAAAAAGCTCGTAACTTAATAGATTTCTCTCTAACGGTGGGCGCGGGTTATTTAAGTCTCTGGTACAGCGCCTGTGCTTATTTTTACTTTTCCATACGTAGTAACGGTTAATATTGTATTCATGTAAAAAAATAGATTTCGAGATTTCAACGAAAATACACGTTTTGAAGTCCTCTGAACACGTTTTGACCATTTTCTAGATGTCTGTGTGATAGCAATTTTGTGGGCACTCTAACTCAAAAACTATTAGAGCAACGCGAAATTTTATATTTGGCATTTTTAGTAAAGCGACAAAAGCTGATTAGTTTTTGGTTAAATCTGTCCACCGGAAGTGGGTTTTATACTCTTGTCACTTATCCGTTCTTTTTTCAAATATATGCCTTAATACTTAATCGATGTAAAAATGTATCGAAATAAAAGTTGTAGTGAATTTAATTTTCTACAACTTTTGTTTGAAGCATTTCCCCATACAATGCATTGTTTAAGAGATATTTTAAAAACTAATTTTTAGATCCCACCACCACAACAGCTACCGGTGACTATTGTAAACTTTTTATTTTCTTAATTGTTGGAGCTTTGTGGCTATATTAAATATCAAAAGGTTCTTTGTGAGGTCTTTGAATTTTTCTCACAGTTCCTTAAAATATTTATTATCATTTAACCCGTTTAAAACTTTTAGAAATATTACTGATATAGAGAAGGTCATGTGGTGGCCACATCAGATTTTTATTTAAGAGATGAGTGAAAATTTCGATATAACCAACGATTTAGCAGCGCTTAAAGATTGAAGGAAACGACTACCAGTATAGTTATACAATAATCCCTCGCAAACCGCGATTGAAAAATTGTACCTGGTTCTGTCAACTGCGGTATCCAGTCTTGAGTATCATTGATTCTATGCACGTGCGAAAATTATACGACGTTAGCTCCTGACTGTGACAGCAGCCTACTACAGATATTTTCTCCAAGGCACTTTGCGCCCGAAAATTTGCACCAACGACATGACATGCTTTTGGCCGGCCAACTCATACTGCAAGACAACGCGAAGCCCCACGAGGCAACTATACTGCAGATGAACCTTGGGAAAAACATGGACGGGAGGAGTTTCTTCACCCCTCTCCTGCAGCCCTGAAATTAATCCGCAAGACTTTGAACTTCTCCCACAGTTTAAAGGACCGCTTTGTGGAAGACGTTCCCGGATCACCTAGAACCCCCTGTTCTAGGTGATCCGGGAACGTCTTTCAAACTCACATCGGTGCGCGGGCCGCATCAAGGTCTTCCACCGAACCCGCGGGTCGCAAACTTTCCCAGTTCTTGCACAGTTTCCTATTCTTTGGACATTCATTCTCCCCTTCCCCAAGGAGTCGACTTCGTTGATCTCCGGCCGGTTCTCGGATCGTGTAGGGTACCCCTAAACGGCTCTGGAGTTCATTACACGACCGAGGCTTCACAGAGTGTAGCGTGTAGGATCTTCGACCATGGTAGATCTTTTTTAGATTAGAGAGTAGGGTAGGGTGTAGGCGTATTAGGAGATTTCATAGGGGCATCGAGTGTAATACAGTTTCTGGTCGCAAAGTGAGAGAGTCCACCTGCGAAAGCCGTAATAGAGCAGTTAATGCTTCGGGCGATAACGAGAAATTAAATATTATAGTTTTAAACTGCCGCAGCATTCGTAGGAAGTCTGCCGAACTCGAACACGTAATTCGCACGTTGCATGCGGATGTAGTTATAGGTACGGAAAGTTGGCTCACTGAAGATATCGCTAGCCAAGAAATTTTTCCGAAAAGCTATAGAGTATACAGAAAAGACCGCGCCAATAGAATAGGTGGCGGAGTATTTTTGGCAATAAGTGAAAAGTACGATAGTTGTCAGATCCCTATTATCGATGAAACGACCGAGAGCGTGTGGTGCCGCCTAGGTAAGGATAATTCGAATTATGCTCATTTTACAGACCACCTAATGCCAAAGTTGATTATATTTTAAGTTTAGAGAGGCAATTAGCCGAGCTTAGATCTATTATGAACGACGGTTACGTGATAATTGGAGGCGATTTTAACTTACCGTCAATCGATTGGGAAAACCTATGTTTCGTTACGGGAGGTAAAGAACGCGAATCGTGTGAAGCCTTAATTGACACGTTTCATGAATATTCCTTAATCCAGATGGTACAAAAAGCCACGCGTTCGGGCAATGTTCTCGACTTGCTTGCTTCTAACATCCCGCATAGGATAACTAAGGTATCCACAGAGGAGGGACTTAGCGACCATCGAGCTGTCTATGCGGAGTGCGAATTAAAGCTCAAAAGACATCCTAAGCCTCTTCGGAATGTATACGCTTTCGCCAAGGCCGACTTTAAAAGTTTCAGCTTACATCTCAAAAGTACCTTTGTCAGTTATCGTGAAAAGACAGAACGATTAGGTATGGAGCCATCATGGTTATTATTTAAGGATATACTAGGAAGAGGTATCAATAGATTTATCCCCAGTAAGTTAAAATCTGATAAGAAAGAACCTCGTTGGTTTAATAAGGAAGTCAGGATTGCCTTAAGACGACAGAGGCGTAGCCACGCAAAATTGAAAAACATACCTACCACCGCTTCCGATGAGTATCGCACAGCTATAGTCCATGAGTATAACAGTGCCCGCGTACTAGCGAGAAAAACCATGCGTAACGCATTTAACACCTTCCGGAATGAGGTATTAAATACAAAATTGAAGGAGGATCCAAAAGCGTTCTGGTCCTACGTAAGAGAAGTCAAGGGAGTGGGTCCTTCAATACCCTCCCTGCGATGTGATTCCGGAGACATCCTTCACGATGGGGAGGATAAAGCTAATCTACTAAACGTTTACTTCGCGAAGGCGTTCACGGCAGGTGGAAATATACTTAAAGACAATCTTATTCCCGATGGATGTACTCGGATGGATAATATTAAAATCTCTGAGGCAGGAATAGCGAAGCAACTGAGTGCGATAAAGCCCAACAAAAATCCTGGACCAGAAGGAATTCCCGCGCGTGTATTAAAAGAACTAGCAGAAGATATAGCTCCCTTCCTTCGGATAGTTTTCGAGAAATCTCTTACCCTCTGTGAGGTTCCTGATGATTGGAAACTAGCACACGTCACACCCATTCATAAGGGAGGTGACAAAGAAAACCCCGAAAATTATAGGCCGATTTCTCTAACATCATTATCATGTAAGATTTTGGAGCACATTATTGTTAGCAACACAATGCGTTATCTTGAGAGTAGATCGCTCTTAGTCAGCTGTCAACATGGCTTCAGAAAAGGTAGATCCTGTGACACCCAACTCGGTCTGTTTGTGAATGATGTTTTATCATGCGACGAAAATAATAAGCAGGTCGATGCAGTGTTCCTTGATTTTAGAAAAGCTTTTGACAAGGTTCCCCACCGTAAGTTGTTATTAAAATTGGGAAATCTTGGCGTTAATGTTAAAGTCATTAACTGGGTTCGCGCTTTCCTTTGGAATAGAAAACAAAAAGTAGTCATCGATGGTAAGTCCTCGAGTGTGGCAGATGTAGTCTCTGGAGTGCCGCAGGGTAGTGTGATCGGACCTATGCTTTTCTTGCTTTATATAAACGACATCAGCTCAGTTGTAAAAAGTAATATCAGGCTTTTTGCGGATGACACCGTAGTCAATAGAGAAATTAGTGGTCCTAGCGACCGTCGTCAGCTTCAGGATGATCTGGATGCGTTATCTGTTTGGTGCAAGGAATGGCAGCTAGAAATCAATCAGAAAAAGAGTAACGTTCTAAACTTTTGGAAATCTAGAAGCCCATCGTCCGTGTTTACCTACTCGATAGATGGTGAGATCATTCCTGTTTCGGAATCCGTGAAATACCTCGGGGTAACCTTGAATCGTGACCTGTCTTGGGACACCCACATAAGACGAGTGATAGGTGCGGCAAATAAGAAGTTGGCTTTTGTGCGTAGGATAGTCAGGAAAAGCACGGAAAAAGTGAGAGAATCCTGTTATTTATCGTTGGTTAGACCTTAAATGGAATACGCAGCAGCGGTTTGGGATCCATATCAGAGGGGACTCATAAAGGATTTAGAAAAAATACAGCGGCGAGCAGCTAGATTCGTGAAAAAGAATTACGATAAAAAACAGAGCGTTACGTTACTCATTGATGAGTTGAGTTGGCCATCGTTGGAAGATCGTAGATTACAGGCGAGACTTAAACTTCTAGATAAATATAGGTCGGAGATATTCGTAAATGAAATGAAGGATATTATTCGACAACCAACGTATATCGGACGGAGGGATAATGACGACAAGATTCGCGAAATAGATAGTAGGACGGAGAGGTATAAGGAGTCCTTTTTCCCTAGGACAATACGTGACCACAATAGATAACTGTGAATAATAATTAGTTAGGAACTTGGTGCGCGGCACCCCCTGCCATCCACCGTCAAGGTGACTTGCAGGGTAATATGTAGATGTAGATGTAGAAGAAATCGTCCCAACCCTATGAAGCGGCCTTAAATCCATTCATTACAAAAATGCTAGTTTCGGCGTCGAGGATTAGTTTCTTTTGACACGCAAAGCACACAATGGAAGCAGGAAGAACATACTTAGTACTCCACCTGTGCAGAATTTTTTTAAATCTGAATGAGCAATAAACTGCGTATGTTTTAAAACTGCTGACCTAACATAATTATTAAATTTCTTAGATTTACATGAAACATTTTATAAGAAATACATTTGAGTTTTTTCCGCCTGGTGTAAACTAGCTTATTTCGTGGGCCGCAGAAATGCACCACGGGGTTCGCATGCAGTCCGCGGGCCGCGAATATGAGACCCCTGATCTTGAAGGCGTTCAATGAAGTGACCCGAGCTATCCGTAGCATCAACACCTAGGGTATGCTGACAAGTGTGCCAAACATACTGAAGCGTTGGGGGACGGTCATACAGGATGGTGATTATATTGAAGCGTTTTGAGACAATTTTTTTAATTGGAATAACAGTAAATTGTGCATTACCTAGAAATGACTCTCGTAGCTGCAACTCTGTTGGTAGCCTTTATAGTAGGAGTTAGCTCTGAAATCTAATAAGAAATGGTAATGCAACACTTGTTTTTATTATTTATTTACTTAAATGCAACTCAAAAATACCCTCGAATTGTCGCACTGAGCACTAGCAATTTTTATACTTCTACGGTGAATACTAACAAAAATATCAACCTAAACATCGAGCCATTCTAAGTGACTTCAGCGCAATAATGCTAGCGATTCAGATAAAGAATAAAAGTAAATCAGAATGACGCAACAAACATGCTTCATTTAAATGATCTTCAACGGTTAATACTACGAAAGATAAAAATTGATGGAACGATATGATCTAAATATTCTATGCAGATAGGCATAAGCTGTAATTTTGGGAATAAGTTTGAAACGAAAAAATTCTGCTATGAACGGGAATCGCTTATTTTTTCCGTTCCCGCGTCCAGAATCGGGAAAATAAACTGCTACGATAGTTCATTGGTAGAATATCCGCCCGGAAAGTGGAAGACTCGGGTTCGATTCCCGGTCGTAGCTGAATTTTTTTCCTGTTTCAAAACAAAGAAAGACAGCAAACCAACCAAAACCGACCAAACCAACCCAGTCAGGAGGCCTTAGCAAAAAGGGAATACTGTGGATATAACGAGAGAGAGAGCAGGTGATTCATGTGATCCATAGAAATAGGCAAGAGCCAAATATAGTTTCATATTGAATTTTTTAAACTTATTGTATTAAAAAAATAAATTTGTGGAATTTTCACTTCTAAAGAATTAATTTAGCAACTTTTTATTATTAAATCAACAACACCCACTATGCCAAATTCATTGAATAACACGCCGTCTGATCTACAGAGTATGGACGCTGAAAACGTATGACACCGCCATACGTTCACTGTTGGATGCGCTAAACGCTAACCTTCTTTAATGCCCCAATGATTTTAAAAATTCTGATTTAGAGATACTTTTGTAGCATTCAATTTTCCTTTCTTTCAAGTTTTCTTAACTTTTTATTTCAAAATTTTAGTATACAAACTTTCAAAGTAAATATGTATAGATATAAATACATATACCTTTCAACAATATTTTAGCTTGACAAAATAGTCTTGTCCTGTCCTAGACCGCCCTCGCTGTCCTTGGTATTCTTATTTCTGATAAGCACAGTCCTCAGTTCATATCACTTGGACAAATCTACAGACGAATAAATTTATCACAGCTATACAAAAGAAAACTTTTAATTGCAGTACACAATGGAGAGATGTATTTCGCAGAGGTATTGAATGCAGTCGAAGATTTCGGGTGCTGCACTGCATGGATAGCATAAGAAAACTTTTACTTTTCGCTCGTGTCACACAGATCAGCTTCAACAATAAAGACGTCAAAACTGGAACGAAACGCTGAACAGTACAAATAATCACCACACGGCGAAAGCTCACAAAAATATTCTGCATATTAACGTCTCCAAAATTGTATGGATCTACTAACCCCTTTTAATGCAGGCGATTCCTTTCACTTTAACTATCAACTAACAAATATATAAGGTAATATTTCAAAATATTATATCTATTTTAATTACGCAAAAATTAATTTTATTCTAAATACACCCAGACCTCGCTTTGCGTCTTTCTCGAAGTGGCGTCGTTGGAACAATTAAAACCAAAATTTTGCTTTGAGTAGTAAAATTCCGAATTTGCGTCGTTGTGGTATGTTTAGGGTTACCACCTTTTTCTGGTGTCATTACCAAACACTGACTAAAAACCATGATATTGTATTGATTATTATTATATTATTATTGTTATTGAAATCTATATTTTTAGCAGTGTCATGCTCAATGGCCAGAGCAGAAAGTCTCTCTTAGTTCACTGACGACCGTAGGTAATTTTTGATCGATTTTAGTTTACTACAAGAACGCTCTCTAGTTAAAATTGATGCGACGAATGTCAGAAAAATTCTCAGTAAAATTTCCACATTGGGAAATGAACAAAAGTTTGTATTCGTGAAGAAATCCTAAAATTCCTTTCTGCGTAATTTTTACACTTTATATCGATGGCAGGTGGTGTTTCAAACTGCGAACTTCTACGATTAACTCGCGTTCATCCTCATCGTTTTCGTACATACTAGCAGCATTTTTACAGGAATTTATAATTACATCTTCATTCATGTTATATACAGCACAACTTAAAAATTTTAAAGCATTATGAGTTTCATATAAAGATGTAAATCGTACCGACAGCTGCGTCTGAAGAGAATTTGTTGCCTCATGTAGTACTGCATCGTAGAGAGTATTTTCTGCTGTTTCAGGTATTGAGGGCGCTTCAATTTCCACCTTGTCATGAAATTTCCTTTCCTTCCTCTTATTTTCGTGTAACTCACATTTTATCTAGTGTATAATAAGACTTCCATTTTGCGCCCTGGGCACGTGCCCCGGTTGTCCCGCCCTCACTAAGGCTTTGCACATATGTATAGGTACCAGCGTAATTACCCGTCAAATATGACGGGTATGCGTGGATTAAGTATTAAATTTAAGGCGCTTCCCATTCTTCCTCCTTTTCTCTCCCCCCCCCCCCCCCATCCTCTCCCTCCTCTGAAAAAATACTTCCTAGTCCCAAATTTAAGGCAATCTATGCACTCGTATATATTACACGTATGCGGGTTGAGACAACAATTGATTTTCGAAGTTTAACGATGACGTGGTCGGCAAGCAACATCCCGTTTAAAAGCCGATATTTTCCCAAAATATGTGATTGAAATGTTTAATATGAGAGATTTCGAACGGTAGGCGGAAAAAGATGAATAGAATAAGAAACTTAATTAATTTTCCTAAATCATAGTTTAAATTCGAAGATCGTACGTCAATTTTTTCTAATTTTAAATTTGAAAAGAATAACAGCCTGCGCTTTAAAAAGCCGCTTTTTACGTGTTATCTTAGGGAAGTCGAACCTGGGTCTTTTTCCGTATTTGTTTTCGTAATTTAATTTTTATATCTGAATCAAACATTTCTGCGAAATTTCAACCTTCCACCTAATCGGGAGGTTTGTTAAAAACGCGTTAAAAAGTGTCATTTATGACGTCAGCGTCAAGTTTACGTACGTACGTACGAACGAACTTACATTCAAAATTATGTATATGAGGATTATCAATGTAAAAATTTTCATAAAAATATATTTTTATATTATCATTTGCTATATTATCGTAAATACAAACTTTCACAATGATTCACTTTTGTTGATAGAGTTTAAATTTTGAACAAAACTCGACAGTAAAGGCGTAACTAAATAAATTACGCTGCTCCCACTAACTTCGATACTCGTTAAGTCATTCCCGACAATCTAATCCTGACAAAAAATAACATTTTCTCAATACATTCCCCTTTTGCGGAGTACTGAAATCTTATAAGAATTTCAATAGAGTCTAATGTATACCTATCTTATCTTATCTTCATATAAATAAAAGTAAATGTGTGTTTGTGTGTTAACGCTGTAACTCCAAAACCAAGAGACCTAGAAAGCTGAAACTTGGCATGCGTACTTAGGAGAACCTGAGAGTGTGTACCTCGGGCGTATTGTTTTTACTTTTTCAGGGGTTGTTTTTACCCCATCTTTCCCCCATAAGAAAAGCATGGGAAAGTAAGTTCAATCGGTGCAGGGCTTTATAAAATTGCATTTTTAAATTATTTAAAATTGAGATACGAACTCGGGACTTGAACAGTTCTATGTAAAAAAGAATGTTTTCTTATTTTTGAAAGCAGAATTCTAATACGTATTGAATTAGCGTAATTATTAACTTTTATAGTGGAAAAAGGGAATATTTTACGGTTTTCAACAATGGAAAATGTTAACTGCCATGGCTGCGAGCTCTTCAATGGGAACAGATACACGAAATGCTACGATCACGTCTAATTTATGCTATTAAGGAGAATTAATGAATCATAATGAATTATTTGTGTTCGATTTGTATTTTATAACAATTGACATTCGAATGAGTAATTCTCTGACTGTAATTTCCTAGCAAAAAAAATTAAATTTGTAATATTAATAGAATGTTTGCATTGTTGTTACAATGTTTATAGAAACATGACATTATCGTAATATAAAATGACGCGCATATACTTTCCTTTAAGCACAGCTGCAAAAGAGTTTTCGTGTTTCACTGTTTTATTAATTCGTATTTAGTTTCAGGGACTAAAATCGAATACCTATATATAGTTGCTTGTTTTTAACAGTTTGGTTGGTTGGTTCGTATTCACATAAGTAAGAGTGTTTCTTTAACATAACAATAGGAAAAACTTACACAGATAAAGTTGCACATCTTCATTTGATTTTATTTTGCACGAGAAACGCAGTATATCCTGAACATTTCAGATGTTTAAAAAAATAATTATCGCAAGTACAATAAAATAAATTAATATTCATGTTATTTTAATTAGGTCATTTTTACACTGCTCTGGGTCCCGGGCAACCTATCGCTAGTATATCTATAAAAGTAAGTGTTTGTATGTATGTGTGTGATTCTATAACTCGAGAACTACAGAACGTAGAAGTAAGAGAAAGGTATCATTTTAATCGCCATGCAGAGAAAGGTGGTGTAGTAGGGTTTTTAAACCGATTTGATTAACCATTTTTATTTTTTAAAGATTTTCTCTTCTAATTTTTTCCCATTTGAATAACACGGGTATGAGTGTAGAAACATTTTAAATTGGACTTTAAAATTACTAATAACCCAAATACGAGTTCCAGACTTGACCCAGGAACGCAGAAATAAATGAAATTTTGTTTCCCTACCGTCAAATTTCAAATACGGACCAAAGATTTCCTAAATTACACTTTTAACAGCAAAATTTCGACATTTTTCAATCGAAAACTTATGGTTGTCATGTATATCCAATTGTTGCTGACTTCCTGAACTAGGAAAACCGGGTATGCGAGTTTGTTATTTTTGTCATGGTAACGTAAATAAACAAACTTCTGTCAATTGCATTGTTGGTATTGTGAGATAAAGATTAGCGCAAGTTATATGTGAAAGCGACTTCGTAAATGCAAGAGGAAGAACCGCGTACGCGAGTTAAGTAACTTGTTTGGATTTGATTCAGGAAAAATTATTTTTTTCTGGGTTCTTCATTAATTCATTTTAATTGTTTCTTTCTTCTCATATCTTTCTCTTCTTATTTGATCTTACTCTTATTTCTTATATATTTTAGTTATCTTATTATTTATATCTGTAAAAGAAAATATTAAACGACCTAATTATTTTCTATTTCTAATGCATGTATTTTCTATTTTGTGTGTGTGTGTGTGTGTGTGTGTGTGTGTATATATATATATATATATATATATATATATATATATATATATGGATGTCAACAAGGTGTTGGGATGAGGAAACCCAGTGAGCACTCACCAATCAGACGACTTCAGGTTGGCGAGGCCCGGGGATGTCGAAGCGACACACTTAAAATAACACAAAAACACAGAAACATCACAAACGTAAAGCTTTCGGAACTACTCCTTCTTCAGCTACAGAGAGAGAAGCTGTAGCTGAAGAAGGAGTAGTTCCGAAAGCTTTACGTTTGTGATGTTTCTGTGTTTTTGTGTTATTTTACGTGTGTCGCTTCGACATCCCCGGGGCCTCGCCAACCTGAAGTCGTCTGATTGGTGAGTGCTCACTGGGTTTCCTCATCCCAACACCTTGTTGACATCCATATATCTATTTTACCTTTCCTTTTCCGTAAGTTGTTATATATATATATATATATATATATATATATATATATATATATATATATATATATATGTACTTTACGTTACTCTTTCGCTGAAGAAGGGCATAGGCCCGATAAGCTTGCGTGTTTATTTGTTTTTTTTTTGTGTTCGTGTGTTTTACGTGTCTCTTCGACGCCCCCAGCAGCCTGCCAACTTGGTCCCCAACTTGGTAAGTGTCCGCTGGGCTTCCCTCAACACCTTGTTGCCACCCTCATCACTACCTTTTCTTTTCCTTAAGTTAATATATATATTCTAAGTAAGGCAGATGTACTAAGCAGGGCCCATCTAATTTTTGACGATTTTTGTAATTATTTTTTATTACCGTAGAAATGTGATATCACGTGCTTATATTGTTCGTGTTTACATTTTATGAAAAACATTATTCGATAAAACGATTTCGCTACAAAACCTATGATAATACTTTTTTGAACTGTTTTCGAGTGGGACTAATTAAATACAAATGTCCCTAATAAATCCCGGGGCGTATTTAAAAAATACCCATAATATAAAAATGGTTTGAAGGATATGAAATGAGAAAGTGATTTAAATAATTTTTTGTGCTATAAAAATGCAAGAGGCATATTTTTAAGGTGTATAGTGCGAAAATTGCGGACAAAGTAGATAAAAACGTAAACATTTTAATTTAAAAAAAGTTCATCAGAAATGTCAAAACTGTACAGTTCCAAACTTAAAACATTTGCCTGCATCAAAATAATTAATCTTTTATTAAGTTGGCTGTAACATTATTAACAAAGTATCAACAAATTCTGAAAGTTACTAAGTAATTTTTAAAAATTGTGTTTAGTTTCGAAAATTAGCGTTTATTAACGGAAATCACGTATCAAATTCGCAAGATCGACCCTCATACATTGTATTAATACATAACTTTTATGCAACAGAAGGTTGAATGATTAACACTCAAATATAAATTTCTTATCAATATAGAATCAGAAACCCGAAAACGTTGAATTGAGTCAAATAACTTACAATTTTTTCGTGCTAAAAGTGTTTCTTTATACACAGTATTGATTATTTGTTCTTAACCTTAAACCCCAGCAAGGCCGGGTACTTCTGCTAGTTTTTTATAAAGTCAACTTAGAAATGTTATTCGTTATTATTATCAGACGATTGTCCATAATTTAAAAAAACTTTAAATTTCGGCCTCTCCCCGCGGCCAAGCATTCTAATGAAATTTTTTAAGTAGGCTTAGGATAATTATGCACTTACAATCTATTATATATATGCTTGCAAATATTCTGCATGCAAGAGATGCACACAAATATGTTTATTAAATTACTATTTCTCCACGCAAAATCAAGAAAAATTGGAGGAGTTAGACATCCTATTAAAAAATATCAAATATGAACGTGTATATTAAGATAAGTTCAGTAAATAAAAATACTAGGGCATTCTATAACAATGAATTCTTCTAATTTCTGAATTGCATATTTACTTTAATCTACAATTCATAGTTGCGCTTACTGACAACGTGGTGCTTGGAAGTTGGCGGCGTCAGCTGTCGGTAATGATACCTTTTTGTTAGAGCGGAGTTTTTCGCCGAGGCGGAATTCATTGTCGAGTCGACGCTTTTTTCGGGTTTTGCTGCGTGGAGAGAATAGTTAAGCGGCTCAATATAATGCTCCGAGTTGCAAAATGTTTCTTTGAGGTAGAAGAGATGTATTATTGTCAATCCTGAAGAAACTTGTGATTTTATATCGTTATATGAAGTGATGTTTATTTTGTTATCGACCCCGAAGAATGTCGCCGCAAACCCATCGAATCGGAAATGTTTTCCACTGAGCAAAACTCGAAAGGCACTTCTAGGATGCTATTGAAATATTACGAAGAAACAAGTAAGGAAAAAGCTGCAGAAGAAGATAGTAAATGGTTTTTTTTAAATTTTGTTAACACAGAATGTTTAAATTTGTCTATTAGTATAATTAGTGGTGAAATAAATTTTGAAAAATAATAATTAAGAAGAAGAATTTATTAAAAAATGTTTATCAAAAAAGGAAATTAAAATTAAAACGTTTACCTCCATTCTGCCGACCACTAGAACCTCCAAAATGAAACGTGCACAATATTAAATAGATTGGCGAAAAAATTAAGTCTCGAACTGCTATCGTTTAGGAGGAGTTAGCGCGTCAGACAGACTGACGGACAAACCGAACGCATAAGCGGATTTGTTTGAAAAACCTGCAAAAACAACACGTTTCGGAACTACGGATTTTATTTCAGGAGCAATGCTTCGACGTAAAACGTCAACCGTTGCCCAAAACAGCATATGATGTTCCAATTGGTAGCAAGTGTGTTGTATGTTCGAGTCTAAAGATAAATGGGAAAACCAGAGTAAAAACTTTATACCAATCCTATAAATAAAAGAGAATGTTTGTCTGTCTGTGGCAGCCATAGCTCTTCAGAAAATAAACGTAGGAGCTTCAAAATTTGGCAGCAGCTTCAGGTTGATCCTGAGGGTTGTAGTGCCAAAAATAATTCAAATCGGCCGACGGGGGGCGAGGGTCCCCATTGGTCCAAATGCCGGTTTTTTTAGATATCTCGGCAACTAGTTGACCGATTTTGATGAATTCTCTAATAATATCAATGTTTTGATGAAATACATTTTCGAGCCTAAAATGGATAAAATCGGTCTACGGGGTCAAGGATCGTAATGTAGGGTCGATCCAAATTTCACGATTTCGAGGGGTCCCCACTGAACGGTCGTTCCAAATTTCGGCAATGTCCATTTGCCTGTACGTACATATCAGGGAAGATCTTGCTGAACCGATTTCAACCAACTTAGGAGCTACATAGAATCTTCACATAAATACATGACCAAAATGACATTTATGAATGGATTAAACGGTTTAAGCTTGGACAAGAAGGCGTTAAAGATGACTATCGAAGTGGAAGACCATCAACGTCGATCAACGAAAAAACCGTGGTTGCCGTCCAATCAATTGTGGAATAGGATAGACGAGTTTCAGTGCAAATGACAGCCAAACGTTAGGACATCTCATATGGCTCAGCTCAATCAATCCTCAAAGATAGTTTAGGATTAAGCAAACTTTCTGCTAGATGGGTACCGAAAGCGTTGCGCCCTGAACACAGACTCAGAGAGCTGACCATGCAGTTGAGTTCCTCAACCGATTTGATGCAGACCCAGAAGATTTCTTTCGATGGATCTACCAGTACGATCCGGAAAGCAAAATTCAATCTAAACAATGGTTACCAAGGGGGTCAAGTGGACCAATAAAGTTCAAAGCTGAACGATCAATCAAGAAGGTTATGGCAAATGTTTTTTGGGATAGGGAAGGCGTAACCATGGTCGATTTTCTTGAGGGGCAATGGACAGTAACAGGAGGTTATTACGAAAAAGTTTTTAAAAAACTGAACGCTGCGCTTATAAAAAAAGACCTGAGAAACTGCATCGGCGAATTCTGTTTCACCATGACAATGCTCCAGCACATTCATCTACGATATCAAGAGCTGTGCTTCGAGAATTGCGCTGAGAAACGTTGTCTCACCCACCCTACAGTCCAGACTTGGCTCATTCGGACTTTTTTTCTGTTTCCCAAATGAAAGGAGCCCATCAAGGGAGTTCGCTGGGAATCGATATCTTAGGCCAAACAAGCAGTTTTGAACTGGATTCATTCAAACTATCAAAATTTCTACAGAAATGGGTTAGAACGATGGTGTATAGAGTTAAATGGTGAATATGTTGAAAAAAACACTCCAAAATAAATTGTTCTTTTTGAGTCTTTTTTTGTTTTTATATGATAATTTCGGGAACTTTTTGATTCACCCTCGTATAGGGTATTGTCTTAATGATGATTATTCTTATTGCTCATGCAGTGCGATCTGAGTCATGAAATTTGAAATACGAAAACGTGGACACGAGCCGATTGCCAGAGAAATTGGAAATTACGGATAGTTGCCTTAATTTCACGGAAAACTATAAGTATTATGCTATTAATCATGGAATTTATTATTTAATAGATATAGGCTCCACGTGAATGAAGTGCTGTTGCCCTGGATATCGCGTTGGTTTATTTACGAGTTTGATCTTGGTATATGGAGATTTTTTAGCGCTTACAGTATGCAAGCACCGACAACTCGTATGTACGTATATATATTAACTACCAAATTTCATCAAAAGACGTCCAGTGGTATATCTTCTAATATATGTGTACAGATAGAGAGAGGACACACTACGTAGGGTAAAATACGCAGAGCAAACATAGTTACTGAAACTTCAGCAACGAAACTCTACAATTAAGTCGTGACAGATTTAAAAGCATGTTATTCTTTTAATTAGTTCTGATGCAACAAATATAGGGAAACGCATCACTATTCTAAAACTTAAATATTTTACTAAACAAACTGGGAACACAAAAAAGGATTTATAGCGATCCAGAGGATAGAAGTAATGGAATTTACGATAATACTGCGTCAAATTTGGCGAATAACAATTTAGATTGACAAATTATTGAGTAGTTGATGCTTAAATAAATAAGTGAAAAAGTAATTCTGACTATTCCTAATTAGAATCCAACAATGGAAAAGTTAAACTGCCAATTCCATGTAATAAACAAATCCATAACATATGTGCAAAAATTTAATTATATACTTTTACGCTTACTTTATGGCAATACCGACATTTACACTTCACTTCTCAATTCACTGTGTTGGACTGCCAATTTCTATAGTATGTACACTACCGTCGAAATTAAAAAAAAACTCATTAACGACGATTAAAACTACATCATAAAGAGATCCAATTAATTTTCAGCTTTAATAAAATGATTAGAAAATGTTCCCTAATTGAGATTTGAAAAAAACAACCTTAGTTGAGAAAAAAGGAATCAAATCTCCAGGTACATTGTTTTCGTGCGTTTTAAATGGAACGTTAGGCTTATTTCCACATAGTATCACTCATGGTGTAAAAGTTTCACTATCGAAAACGCTTGCATGTTGTTAGAACTGATAAAATGCCTTATAGGGAAATAATTAAAAACTAATATAGGCTCGCGTACAAACGCTGAGGAACAAGGCTATAAATTAATCGATTTGGGTAAAGTGTTTTGGATCGTCCTTTGTTTTTTAATAGGAGAAATTTCATACTAAAAGGTGCTTAAAACTTGGTCGGATGAGGAGAGATGAAGGGTCCTTATATCGTGCGTCGTCAAACCTGTCACGCTGAATAGGAACCATACACTATGGCCGAGTATCTATACCCTTCCTATGGTGATCGGGCGTCCTGGTTTTTTGGGCTATGCCCCGGTGTTCCGAATAAGTCATTAGAAACAGATCATTATACCAGATTTTGTTTATTTTAAGCGCGTGTACTATTATATTTGAATCCATTACGTGACAATATTATTTTTCTTTACTTACAAGCTTTAAGGGTAAAATTAATTGCTGTCGGTAATCGAATCGAACGACGGACGGTGCTGTAGTTCGTTTTCGTTTATAATTAGTGAAAATTCGTCGTGAAGTCCGAGACCAGAGTCTCAACTCCATTTAAAAATACGTTGCACCGCACAAGGGCGGCCAGGGGATTGACTGTAGCGCGTTTACTATAGTGGTGGTTCCCAACCTGCGGGTAATTAAACCCACTTAATTCCACTTTTTTCAAGGGGCCATTGGCAGTCCATGATTTTTCTGCAAGGCGAATAAAAGCGATGTTCATTATCATATAACTAGCGTAATTACCCGTCAAACATGACTATGGGAATTAACAGTAAAATAGTTATAGTTTATGAATGCAAACCCCACTTTCTCCTAAATGCAACCAAAAGCATTTGAAAAATCGGAAACTGAAAACTGTTACAACTAGCCCCGGTCTCCCCTACGTGATGATCTTCCCCGGCTCCTATTTGAAATCCGAGATCACTTAAGTATGTATGTACCTGAAAAATATTTCCATCTTCTGTTTGGAAGACAGTGCTCCGTCACGTCTCTCTTAATATTCTCCGAGAAACTGATTTGAAGTAAACTCCACATTTTCTTAAGAGAACCGATATAAATTTTTATAAACGTTTGTTGTTGAAACTCGTCTTTTCTCGTATTTTTTAAACTTTTCTTGTCGCCATAAACTCTGCCATATCAATTTATTTTCAGGGTAAATTATCGTGAAAATAGAATACTTCTAAATATCTTATTGTTTTGTTAGCAAGCCCTTTACCTCACTTAAAAAATATAAGCATACTAGCGTGATTGCCCGTCAAATTTTTCGATATGAAAAATCAGTAAGATATGTTAAATGATAATAATAAATAAATAGTAATATTCCCTCCCTCCCTCTCGCTGTCCCTCTCTCCCTCTCTTTCCTTCTCTCTCTCTTCCCCTTCCTCTCTTTCCTTCTCTCTCTCTTCCCCTCCCTCTCTTTTGTCTCATTTCCCCCCTCTCTCATTCCCTCCTGTCCTAATCCATAGCTCGTCTCTTTTTCTCCGTCTCCTTAATCTCTTTCCTCCGGTCCTATTCTAATTCTATACCTCCCTTACTCTCTATGTACTTTCCATTCAATATCCCTTCCTTCCGATCTCCCTACACACATTCCCTTCTCTTTTACTCTGCATATATATAGTCGTTTATATAAGCAAAAGAATTTAAACTAAATCCCAGTCCCATTAGGATTACGTATTTTCGCGAAAAATCCTACTATAATTTAAAGCAATCTATGCACTCGTATATATTACACGTATGTGGGTTGTGACTCGAAGTTTAACAATGATGTGGTCAGCAAGGCAACATCCCGTTTAAAAGTCGATATTTTCCCAAATAACGGAAATTTTGAAAATCGGATGAAAATTTTACTGCAAATTGTTTTTTTCTTAATTTTAATGCTAAATGAAACCTATTGCAAAAGGAATCAGGTCAAAAGCTTGTTTAGTCTTCGAGTTATTCATGTTCAAAGAGCGTTCTGGACAGAGGGACATAAGTAGGCTGACCATATCCCAACAAGGGGAAAACGGGACATTTCCCATGAAGAAAACAGGACAACTTTTTCGCACGACGACACTTTTGTTGTGAAAGAAAGTAAGAACGGAACCCATTAATCGTTTCTAATATTCTGTGAATCGCAGGTCCTAAGGATAAAAATCCTGTGTTTCCATGTTCTAATAACTTAGAATAATCTTCTCCTGCAAATTTACAAAAGTCTTTAAGCTCCTGAACTCGAACTGCATATATGTGAAAGTACTTGTAAACTTTAACCGCAAAGCATTCAACATCAAATGGCAAACAGTCAATAGCACATTGAAGGCAGTTTTGTATGATATGTGCAACCAATTCCAATAACATTCCTTGCAAGTCCTTTTTCAAGTTTACGCCATATATTATTTTGACTATTTCTGTTACAACCGCCAAAATTGGTGTTTGCATTATCGGCACAAAATCCTACAATCTTGTTTTGCAAACAATACTTATTTACAACGTCAATTAGCAGGTTGCATTGTAAATCGGATGTTTCACCAGATAAAGAAGCTAAGATTTTAGTTTGAACACCATTATCTGGTAAGAAATACCGAACAACAACAGGAAAAAGTTTGTTCTAAAAGTGAACACCGCAGATTCCACAGTACATCTTAGAATTTCCATTTACAAAAGTACTGTCCTGTTTAATAAATTTAAACTCCTTTTGCAGGTCATCGTTAAATGAACAAATTCTCTTCGCCATTTTCTTATTATTATTGGGTTACTAAAAAATATATATATATAAAATTATTTTAAAAGCTTGTAAATCTCAGTAAACTTATAAGAAAAGTAATTTACGAAATGAAAGTAAATAATATTTGCTTAATATCGAGCAAGATAAAAAATGATCACTAAGACAATAATGTAATCAAATGAAGCAATTCTATTCAAAAAGTTGTTTTTCATAGTAATTAAATTTTCTGGTTCTCATTTATCATGTGTATGTAAATTCTTATAAAAAAGTAAGATGTGCTAATAATTCCAATGAAATTTCATAAGTATTAATTGCCACTAAATAAGCGAATTAGTAGTTTTACCTTTCACAGGAATTTCTTTTGATTTTATCCCACTATCACAATGTATACAACTACCTTTGCTTGCTTCACTTCATCTAACACTGAACTTCGAAGATAATACGATCGGGGAAAAGCTAAGAAGAACGTTACAGGCGAATCAAAGCCTTACACTGACATTCTTTCTTTAAGCGAATTAGAACGAACCATTAATTCTGTGAGAATGTTGATGCGTCGGCCTTGATTTGTTTGAATACCTCGATTAACCCCGCAACAAAGATGCAACTAGCTATTCAGCTTAAACATTGAAAGATCCGGAGCTCACGGAAACGGGCAGACAAATCTGTGTACCTGTTCTATAAAGTGACAACTTAGCCTTATTCTCACTTTCCTAAACAAAGAAATATTCTCAGTTAAAATCTAATATTATCCATATTTTGAGAAAATTGGAGTCTGAATTTTAATCTCGAAAACCTTTGAAATGGGACAAAATGACTTTTTTTGCCTAAAACGACGGGACGGTGTGGAAACGATCCGAAAACGGGACGTATGGTCAGTCTAGACATAAGCAAATTATTATATACCGATATTAAAACCTTCTGGTTATTAGCCAAGATTTTCTCGATTAACTTTTTAAATATATGGTGCAATATACATTGCACAAACTTTCTCATATACGTATGTACATACGTTTGGTCGACTGTGTACGTTTATAAAAGAAAAACGCTTATAAATATAAAGTTAACCGTAGTTTAGTGTATATTTTAATGCCACTGATCGACATTTAGTAATTTTTTGGGACATAGTAAGTATTATTTGTGACATCAGGCTGTACGACTGGATGGATTATAATCAAAATCCTAATAGTCACTTCTGAGTAAATCGAATTTTTTTTCAAAATATCCCAGAATAAAGTACCCTTAATTGTTGCGCAATATCATTAATCTCTTCCGAGTGTCTATTACGAATGATATTATCCCCAAATATGACATATCATTCGATTCAGTTACACCGTTTAGGCTGTAATAAGATTTTTAGTGGATCGTGGCGGAGCCGTGACGTCATAGGGCTTGGGTAAGGTAGCTTAGCGTACATTTTAATGTCACTGGACGCCATATAGAGATTTTAAGAGATATATGGCTTACGTAGCATTATTTGTGACATTAGGCTCTACAACTGGATAGATTTTAATCAAATTCTCTGGGGCCATTTATGAGTAAATAAATTTTTTCTAAAAATCGCCAAGAATAAACTACCATTAGTTAATGAGCAATATCATTTTTATGAAAAAAAAGATCTGCAAAAGATGATATATTGCACAAATACGAAATATCATTCGATTTCATGCACGCGTTTTGGCGCTAGAACTGCGAACAGACCGACAGACAGACACACGGCAAGGCGAAAACCACTTTTATGGACTCAGGGACACCTAAAACGTGTATTTCCATCAACATCTCGAAGTCGAATTTTTTCACGATAATACTTCTCAATATACTACGTATATGAGAAAGTAAAAAAAAGTTGTTTAATATTTGCATTGTACAATAATACTTCGCGTGGGAGTTTTCATCTCTGAAATTATGGGCCTCTTTTGCTATTAAGTTCTGAAAAAAACTTGTTTTGATACAGTCGCATGCAATAAAAAAATTGGCAGTATGTTTTTTAATAATTTGGAAGTTTCAACTCCTCTACAACTATAAATTGCGGCTTACTAAACATTGAAATGCAATATTTTAAGGTTTAGATTTATGTGGCTGGGATAATGACTTATTTATCTCATGACTAAAAAGCTACTAGGAAGAGAATACATAGTTGGAAACCACAAAACTATAGGATAAAGGAGACAGATTCTGGGAAACGGAAAATCATTAACTCCGGAGAAAAAATGGCATTTATGAAAAATATCACTAATGCTTGGTATACACTTAAGTTCGTGGATGCTTCTGTATGAACGGTATGGACTATATAAATCTCATAAAATCTCGACACTATATTCTTCTATGCGTGACTCTGTTCTTAATTATTTAGCGATATATTTCAATAAAAAATGTGTTCGTATTTAGGGAATTTTAAAATTATTTGCTAACTACCAAGCGACATTAAACAAAAACTGCGTAAAATGTTTATATAACAACAAAATTACTAAAACAGTCTCGGTTTAGCTTCCACGGATTCTGGTCTCCATACCCTTTCCTTACCTTCTTGCTACGCAGACAAGGACAAGACTAGAATACGGGGTTGACAAATGCTATAGGGTCTTCTATCACCTTACTTGACGATAAACTTACCATTTTATGACTTTTTAAACTGTGAATTTTAAATCCAAATCCATAATTATCCTAGTACTAGTAATTACAATACAATTACAATTAACTACTGCAAACTAACAAAAAATACATACTCGAATATCTCTTAAGTCCACCAAAGATCAATTGTCGATTCGCAACATGGAGATTCCAGCGACACCACATTGGATGGTATTAAGTAATGAAGAAAACGACTGGCTACAAAACATACATTTCTCGTGTCCTCGAACGAACAATTACATGAAAGAATGTTTGCTGAGAAACTGACCTGTTTGAAAATAAAAACTTCGCACATCTAATATAATGTTACTTTGCTTTCGCTCAAGATAGATTTGACATATAAATAATTTCAAACTGATTTTGAAGATAAAGAAACTTCGAAGACTCCAGGTAGAATTATCATATTTCCTAAACAGATCAAATAGAATGCGCAAAAACTATGGAAAAGACACCAGACCGATAAGAATACATTCATTGCTCAGCATTCGCAATCACGGATAAGAGCGTCTGAATTGCATTTTCCACGGATAAATGCGAATCCTACTTTAAAATTAAAATTCTATTCATGCTTCAGTTGCGATCAAATTCGTCTCAATGTCAAACATCAAAATCAAAGTGCGCCCTCGTAGCAACGAATTTATATTATTAAAGTAAACAGTACATAGGATCGCAAAAATTCTTAAGGGCAACGAAGTTTATACACTTTGCTAGTCACAAACAGTGTGACAGATCATCCGAATTCATTACAAATTCAACCATATATGCATATATTTCATTAAAAGAACCCTTGATTCGCCGAGAAGATACCATTAAAAGTTAGCAATCATTCAACACTTGAATATTATATGTCAACCTATCGCCTCTGTCGGAAAGGAATACAATAAAAATATTTAAAAAATCCAGAGGAATCAATACTCATCCAAAATTATTAAGTATACTGACAAAATACAAGGGTTTTTTGTAAATCAAATGACGCCGTTACGTTCTCTATGCGATATCATAATTTGTAATCACATCTTAAAACTTCAAGATCAATAAACGTGGCTGACAAAATTCTATGAATGGAATTAATATGAAAATTGTCATAAACTCACAATAACCACCGTTGCGATCTTCAGAAAACAACTTTTGTATCCCCCCTTCGATCCCCAACTTTATTTTTAAAATTATTATATCCCTTAAGTTGACACCACTAAACAAACACAGTTGCAAACAATTTCAATATAACATAAAAATGAGGCATTAAGTAAAAGGCATAGCCATAACTGAAAATAAATTATATCACAATTTATTGCTATTAGAAGGTTCTTTATAGGCACCTGCCGAAAACTTCATAAACGCCAATGAAATTAGTGTGTTTACACCTCAATTACAAAGTCAGCCACGGACGATATCGTCTTAAAGAATGTAAACATTTCCACTGACTAGCCACTGTTCACTTAAATATTAAAAACTTACCTTTGTTGAGATCCTTGCCTTTAAAGGTGTACTTGAATTAAAGTTGTATTACATGCAGAAGTCACTCAGTGCCCTTGAATTCCCTGTTACTATCGTGATAATGACGCCTACATGTTTTGGTGATGATACAGCGTATAATAAACACATCGGTATACGACCACAGCAAGCAAACCACAAAACTCAACCCCACCACAGATGCTAGAACTGAAGCACTGAAGCACACTGAAGCGAATCGCAAAATTAATCTGACGTCTGCTTGTTTTACTGCATTCATTTGTTTTTCCTAAATATTCTTGAAATTATTACATATAATAATGTGTACCTATTACCTAAAAAAATATGGAAATTATTCTTAAGGTGAAAAAAATTACAAACAGCGTCAAATTAGAAAATTGATGATGGATTTTAAGTTTCATTGGTGCGCTGCTTCTTCGCTTTCAGAGGGCATTCCATAGTATACCATAGAGAATCAAAATGGTAGGTTATGTAGACGTCTTACGTTTGAACAATATTTAATCTTTGCTTACAAGCTTGTACTTATATTTATACCATATCTTAAACTTGAAATTGCAATCGTGTTTTGGTTAATAAATATACTTTTCTCCCCACAGGCTCGTTATTTTAGGGAACAAGACATTGATGGTAAGTAGGTTAAACGAAAAAAATCGGGTTTGCAATCGAACTGATAAGAGTTTTTTTCCATCTTGGTAATATTGATACTATTTTTCGGATCAAAATATAAAATGAAAGAAATGTTTGTAGATTAACAATGTTTTGCTTACCTTTTTTATTTGACAGAGTTTCGCGAGTGTTTCTATTTATTTGCTCGAAGTGGACAAATACGTTCTCTGGATGAGTTAACAGTTATAATGCGATCGTTAGGGATGAGCCCTACTATTGCAGAACTGAAAAAGTATTTAAAAGATAAAGGTAATGAACTATTGTAAACTGTTGGCACCCAAATCATAACATCTGTAACCTTAGAGTGTAATATGAATTGTTTGAATTTGTTTCGCTGTAGGTGGCAAGATGTCTTTCGCAGACTTTTTGGACGTGATGCATATTCATAGCACCGTGGAAGACCTACCAAAAGAAGTAGTTGAGGCTTTTAGAGCTGGAGATCCAGCCCGCAAAGGCACAATTCCTGCTAAACAACTTCGTCATATTCTTCTTAAGTGGGGAGAAAGGCTATCTCCGAAAGAAGGTTAGTTTTAGTGTAGAGTTACATGCTGAAAAATTTGCCTTAGTTTTTCCTGCTATTCAAAGTTTAATTTTAGAAAAGTAAGCCTAATATGGTGAGAATGTTACGTTTCAGTGGACCAGATTTTCCGAGAAGCCAACGTATCTCAAAATGGTCATGTCAGATATGAAGACTTCGTTAAAATTGCCTGTGCACCAGTTCCTGATTATTATTGAAAGTAGTTCTTATCAATCAAAGGAAGTAGTGACATGATGAATTTCAAATGTAAAAGTATTTTTCATAATGGGTTAATGTCCAAATAATGTGGTATTATGTATATAATTCAAATTGTTGCATTTCACGAAAATATTTTTATAAATTTTGCTCCATTATAGAGCTGGAAAATCATGTGAAAAATAATATACTTTGTGTTAAATTTGATAGTAATGCTATTCTTGTAGTATATATTTTGACAAAATGAAATGCATCGGTAAGGGCTGTAAACATTACAGTATATGAGATAATAGTGAAACATTACATTCCAGTGAATACTTATCATTGTATTATTTATGTATACTTATGGGAAATTTTGATAAATTGCATATCTTGTTAAATAAAGCGATTTTGTTTTATCTTGCTGATACCATTGTCGCTATTTACTCGTGAATTACGGTTACTATCGTCTATTCGTGTTGGTGTATTTCTGTAATGGACGTTTTATTTAATGTGTACCAAAAACCCTCAAATTAATTATACAATAATTCTTGCTGCTGCGTAGTAATGTACAATATTTATAACCGATCTTTGAAATTAAAATTTAATATATTCTAAAAATACAAATAATTATAAAAATCTGATTCATTGTGCTCTTAGGTACAACAAGGATTAAGAAAATCTGAAAATTGTCATGAATAGTTAACAAATGGATTTGTTTAGCTTGAATTTGATGTTAAATACGAATAATAGGGAAAATCAGTAGTATAGGAGGACATTGTGACTAACTGCAGGAGAAGCTGATTACATGATTAACTGTTGATGACACACCTATACTTGTGTCTGACTATAATTGATGAATTAAGGATATCCTGGGATTGTAGTCATTATGTTCGTCTGTACTGTTTTTATTTTGAAACAATGGGTCGAGTGAAGAAAAAATAAGCAAATGCTTAATTTGAGGTGAATAAAAAATAGCATTTGCTTTTGCTAGAAAAAATAAGCATTTGCTTATTTTTAGGATTTTTCTTGAGCATTTGCTTAAAATTGTGTGAATAAAACAGCTTTTGCTTAATGCTTGAAGCATATGCTTAAACTTTTTTAAGTGAAGTAAAGATATTTCTAAATACTACTCTATTTTAATGATAATTGATCCTAAATATAAATGTGGTAATTTATTGTGACACACAAGGTTAAAAAATACTAGAAAAGTTTCAAAAACCAACTTGTAAAAATTTATATCATTTCTCTGAAAAAATTGTTAAGTACCTATATTTCAAATCTGTTAATCGGAGAATATCAAGAGAGACCTGGTGGGGCACTGTCTTCCAAGCAGAAGATAGAAATATTTTTAAGGTACTTAAGTGATCCAGGATTTCAAATAGGAGTCTGGGAAGATCACCACGTACAATGCACAACTGTATGTAAGACAGTAAAATTTGTGGCATCCAAAATCACTATAAAGGCAAATGACTGGATAAAATTACTATAACTAATTGAATAAAAATGCACCCATGATTTGTGATATTATCGAATTCAGTTATAAAAGAAATAGTTTTAAAAAATATTACCCAATATATTTGTTTTTAGTTTGAAATTCAACTATGTAAAACTTTAAATGTAAACAAAAACGAGTGAAGGAAGAGTTGCAAAGATCTTTCTTCTGTAAAATTTAAGCATTTGCTTAAAACTGAGTAGCAAATGCTTATCAGCAAAAGCAAACTTTTATTCACTCAATACGAAGCAAATGCTTTTAGCATGTGCTTATGCTTTTACTGTTTGCTTTAAGCATTTGTTTAATTTTTATTCACTCGACCCAATGTACTGAAAATTCGTCCAGTGAAGTCCATCTGTGGAATATGGCAAACCAGGGTCATTTCACTCATTAGGGTCTAATACATTATAGAAACAAAGTGAACTTTCATTGGAATTTGTAAAAATATTCACTTAAAAATGTTCTTTGAAATAAAAAAATATTTCTTGTAATGAACATTTTTGTTTAGATGACCCATTTTTGAGATAAATTAGAAAAGAGGAAAATTTTGTGACTATATTACACTACTAGCAACATCAAGAGTGAAAAAAGAGACCTGCTTAGCAGAGAAGCTAAGGTACATTAGTTCCCATTTTTTAGTTTTAGTACAGAGCATTAGATTTAGCAATAGTAGGGCCTTAGGTGCTACTCAAGTTTGTACCCCCATAATAGTATTACAGTTAAACGTTCCTTTAATGTTCTAATTTCCCTTCCCTGGCTCAGCCGAGTTCCAATGGAGCACTGCTCCATATAATTCCTTCATGTTCAACTTAAGTTTAGTTTGTGTTACCAACCCAAGCAAAAAAAGGAACATGCAGCGAAATAAAAAAGTAGAAAAACTCATTTGGGGGGATCAAATGGATAAGTACCACAACCATTTAGATTACTAGCAATGGTGAAAATCAAATATATATCTGTAAATGGTGGTACAACGATAAACAAGACCTTGTAGTTTTACAACTGCAGGGTCCAACTAGCCACCCACTAAATGCTGTAAAGAATGTGTGTAGTCTTTCACAGGCACCAGTGCAGATATAAAAGCAAAGATATTCGCTTAATAATAAGTGCTTATGCTGGAAGCGAAATGTACCTAAAAATCATTGCTTGCAAAATAATTATGCAGTAGCGAGCCAAATAAGATGATCAGATTTTAATTATAGTTATGAGACATAAAACAAAATTTTATTGGCATAGGGAGTGCATATACTTAACATTATCTATGTTACTGTACATTGCTGCACATAAGTTGACCTTTAAAGCTTCAAAAAGTTACGGTCAACATATACACCAAGTATAAAAAATCTGATATGGCCACCACATGACTTTCTCCATACTTGTAATATTTCTAAAAATTCCAAATAGGTGAAATGATAATGAATATTTTAAGGAACTGCAAGAAAATTTAAAAGACTTGACAAAGAACAGAAATAGACTCATATCATAGCCTTCTGATGTTGGATATAGCCAGGAAACTCCAAAAATTAAGAAAATAAAAAGCAGTGTTACTAAGATGTAACTAAGCATCAATTGTTAAGAATAGTTGCTGGTAGGTAGTGGCAGCAGAAAAATTAGTTTTTAAAATATCTTAAACAATGCATTATATTCAACGATGGCTCAAAATACTTTTGGCGTAAACTGAAGGAAGGATAAAACTCCAGCCAAAAACAAGTGGTATTAGCCCGATGCATTTGCCACTTAGTGGGCTAATACCACTTGTTTTTGGCTGGAGTTTTATCCTTCCTTCAATGCATTATATGAGAAAATGTTTCAAACATAGGTTGTAGAAAATTAAATTTCCTACAACTTTTCATCCAGTACGTTTTTACATATATCAAATATAAAAGCAAATATTTCAAAATAATGGATGTGACAAGAGTAAACACCCACTTATGATTAACTGATTTTTACCAAAAACTAATCAGTTCTTGTGATTGTCATAAAAATATAAAATTTTGCGTTGATCTGATTAATAGTTTTTGAATTATAGCACCCACAAAAAACTCACACATGCACACTGATATCATCGAGAAAATGGTCAAAACGTGTTCAGGGGACCTCAAAACGTGTAGTTCAAATTTAATATTTATTGATTCTGTTGAGGCCAATACAATTGGTATGGAATATGTTAAAATACAGTACAAACAGCACATACATAAAAAGACAAAATATAAGTAAAAATTAAAGTAAAGTATACAATAAAAGGAGAAGGTATACAGTACATAATATGATGACAAAGGATCACACAATTACCCCTCATAAAAAAATACCAGCAAATATTTAAAATCACCCATCCAGGAATTCATTAATACTATAATAGCACTTGTTTAACAGGAAATATTTTACTTTTTTAAAAAATACATTTGGGGAGAAGATTTCTTTCAATTCTTTTTGTTATATATTACTGCAGCAGAATGATATGGGCCATTGAGACAAAAAATATGAGTACTGATTGATATGTATATTATTTTTGACATGAGTATGATAATTATGATAGCATTAGTGGACAATTTATCAGGATTATTTTTAACAAAAACAGCACATGTAAGAATATAAAGAAAAGGAAGAGTAAGAATGTTAAGGGTTGAGAATAGAGGCTTGCCATGTGTTTGGATGGATACTCTGAATATAGCTTTCACAGCCTGTTTCTGAGCAGAGAAAACTTTCTTGGCTAAACTTGAATTACCCCAGAACATGACTGCAAAAGAAATGTATGAGTGCACCTTGGCATAGTATAAAGATCTTAGTGTGTTTGTTGAAACAATTGGAGCAAGTCGTCTGATTATGAAGATCCCTATAGCAGCTTTTTTTACAATTGCATTGATATGTACAGACCAGTCTAGCTTCTTGGTAATATGGAGACCAAGAAACTTAACGGAAGATGAGTGATTTATACTGGTGTCATTCAAATAAAGAGAAGCATTACAAATAGAAGACTTATTAGCATGAAATTTAAGGCACATCATTTTTTTTACTATTTACAGCTAGGTTGTTACTGGCACACCACTCATTCATTTCCTTTATTGTGAGGTTAGCATATTCCAGTAGGCCCGGTAAATTTTCTGCAGTTATTAGACTGGAAGCATCATCAGTATATAAAATAGTTTTACTTCTGGAAAGGTGATTGGGAAGGACATTTATGAATAGGACGAAAAGTAGAGGCCCGAGAATTGAGCCCTGTGGAACACCAAGTTCTATTTTTAATAGGCTGGATTTAGAAGTTAATCTGCTATTAGGGGTTTGGTGAGAATAATTAACTATTTGGTATCTATCACAAGCAGCTTTAACAACAGGCATGGGAATGCCATTCAAACCAGAGGAAAAGTTGTTTTCAAAAGAATTGATAATGCTTATAATCTCACCAGGACATGGGAATAAAAAATTGAATGTGGATGGCAATTGTTAGTATTAGATGGAGATGAAATATTAGGAGAATTATTACAGAAGTGAAGGTTGAAACTCTCAGCAATTTTGTCTGGGTCGGAAAGTTCATTCCCATTGAACTTGATATAGGTGGGACTAGGACAGTAACTTGAAGCTTAATAACATTCCAGGTAGATTTTACAATGTTTCTAGAATTTAAAGGTGATTTTCAATGCCAATTTTTCTAGTATTTAACAAGCAAGATTTAAATTCCTTGAAAACTTGTAAATATAAGGTGCGTAGGCTGGGATCGACAAATCTACTTAAGGAATGAAGCTCTTGCACATATTGAGACATAGCACTGAGCTGGGGGGAGTACATTTTATGTTTACCACCCAGTAACTTCTGCTTAACCTTCTTTGGGGGAAAAGCAGCTTCAAAGTACACAGAGAAAATATTAATGAAGGAATTAAATTTGGAGTCAACTTCCTGTGCAGTAAGAACATCATCCCATCAGTGGCGGCTCGTAGCTAAAATTAGTGGGGGTGCTGCTCCAGAAAATTTTTAGCCTTTGTTTTAAAATTGTGTAAAAGGAAAAAAACGTATAAAAAGAAAATTTATTCAGGAACTTGATAAAATCTTAACAAAAAAAAACCAAACATTTTTTACTTACTTTAACTTAAATTGTTACAGTTCAAGCTTGATCTATTCATTTAAAAATGAAATCCATTCTTCTTGTTTTAATTTGCGCAAAAAGTTCAATAATTTTCTCCTTGATCTCTGGATGACAATTTTGGAAATTTTTCTCCATTGAAAGTACTGCAAGCGCATTTAGTCTTTCCGAATTCATAGTGCTTCTTAAAAAAGTTTTTATTCTTTTCAATGTTGAAAAGCAGCGCTCTGCCTCTGATGTAGTCATGGGAATTGTCAAGATGATTTTTATCAGTTTCGTAATTTCACTAAAAACATCATCTAGATTATTTTCCAAGATAAATTTCAGCAGCTCAATTAATTTGCAATATTAATGAATATCAGTCCTACAATAGAATACTTTTAGTTCAGTTTCAAGCTTTTCTTTGTCAATCATGGGATAAGCTTCAGTGGTCAGTACTATCTCTTTTGTGGGATGTTCATTCTTAAATCTAGTGAAGCATTTCTTGTTGAACAATTTAGCAGCTACTAAGTGTTTAGTGGAAGAATATCTGTCCATTATATCAACACATATATAGTCACACACTTCCTTAGCTTCTGCCATGAGTGTCTTTGAAGGATTCTCACAGTACTTTGAGTTTCTCAATTCTAAAATAGCAGTTTTGAAATTTGTTATATATTCATTAACTTAAAACACACTAATTTCTCGAGATTGCATTTGGTTGTAAATTATTTCAACATGAGGCATAATCTGATGAAAAAGCTCTAAACAAAACTTGAAATTATCATCATTCAGGTATTTTAAAATTCCTGTTGCTTCTGCAATGGTTTGATCTACATTTGATGTTGACTGAATTTCAGTAAGGCAGTTTTTTAAAGGTTGCAAATTTTCATACTTACTTACTTACGGTTCCTAAAAGTGACAGTGAAACAACATTATCAACGTGCTTCTTTGACTTCTCATGCTTTTCAGTTTTTTCTTTCATTTTGTTTATATTTCTAAAACCATCTTTTGTCCACGGTACATCACCTCCAAACAGCAAACAAAGCCAACTTTTCCGTTGGTACCATTCAGAATTAAAGCTACGAATATATTTCTTGTTGTTGCTTTTGCCTGGCTGAGATATTAGAATATCAGGTGTTGAACGACCTCTTTTCTTAACTGTAACTTTCTCATGGAGAGATAGCTTTGAAAACTTAAGCTGTTGAAGTTCACTTACAGTCACCGAACTTATTTCTTGGGGATGCAAGGCCATGGTTAAAGTTTTCTGTTAAATAAAACAACCGAAAAAAAATGAATCAAATAGAATAGCTGGAAGCAGAATAATAATCTAATTCTACACTCTTCTACACTTTATCACATTCAAGAATATGATACACGGTTTTTAAGCACAACAAACGCTGAGTAAAAAAAAACTTCCTTCCACCATCCCGCCTTCCTCCCCACCCCCCCTCCTATGTGCGCATGCGCACAACAGTCAAACACCACGTCGCTGGCACTGTGAAATGCACAGTTCCATACAAAGATTTTTGTATCTTTTTCATAAACTGGGGGATGGCTACTGAAGTACTGACATTAAGCTTAAGGAATATATATTGTACTACAAAATTAAAGAAAGAATTAAAGAAAAAAGGACTCATTATATTAAATGTTATCGATAATATCAAGTGGAAATAGGGGGTGCTGCAGTTCCGCAGTGCCTATACACGAGCCGCCACTGCATCCCATGGTCCTTGAGACAATTGAAAGGCGAAGTTGTTAACTGATTGCTGAGAAAAAATCCTTTTGGTAAGAATAATGGGATTAGACTGACTTGGTAATTTATTAAATTTTATAGTAACATCTAAGTCTAAGTGGTCCGATAGGCCTGTATTAAAAGTAGAACAAGAAAAGTTTCAAATAGCTAAATCAGAGATCACACGGTCAATGAGTGTACTCGACTGAGAAGCAATCCTAGTAGACTCACTGTTAACTACCTGAAGACCAAATGAAGAGAGAAGATTGATAGGATCAGTCTTCGTATATGAGTCATTTATGAGATCAATATTAAGATCCCCAAACAAGATTATGCCATCAACATTTTTACGAGTAACATAAGTGAGGGCATCACCGAGGGCATGTAAAAAGTCAGTTAGATTACCATTTGGAGGGTGATATACAGAAATTATAGCAAAAGTTTGTAGGATTATCTTCAGAAGAGCCATTGAGCATTCAAAGGCCCTCTCAATGGAGTCACTCAAATTAAGACGTCATATCAATGCCAGGTCTACAATAAATAGGAACTCCTCCACATTTAAATTGTAAGTGACAATAAGAAGAAATTAGGTTAAAACAATCAATGCAAAAGGCAGAAATCTCGTCGTCCGATAACCAATGTTCAGCTAATAGAAAAATATCGATATTGAGATCTTGTAATAACAGTTCGAACATGTGACCTTTTTTGCGAAAGCATTGAACATTGACGAAGAGAAACTTTAGAAAGAATGCATCACTCCAAGTGTTAGTAGTGGCTAATCATCTCTTCTTGGGCTTGGAGATACCTGATTGTGAGCGGGTTGCACGTTTTCCAGAGACATTAAGGGGATTTTCCTCAACACTGATCATGCTATCATGTTGACCAACAGGGCTTGGGAGTGGCCCATCACTGCCTGAATTATGGGAAACACTTGCAGTAATATCACTGTTTACTGCAACAATATTGCTACTTGCATCATCACAGAGACTGATAGGAGAAACTACCCGAGTATCACTTGAATCAACTTTGGCCTTAGGTAAAAAATTGAACTTGTTAATTTTTGTGTTTTGAGGTCATAATTTACACTATGTCCAAAAGTTTGGCATTTACGCTAACTCGGAAAGAGGCATAGTTTCCTTTAGCTTTTAAACTCACAACTGAAACATATTCAATTTTTTTACTTGAGAGGTAGTTAGTGATCTCATTCTCGGTGGTGGCTGGATCAAGGCGCCAGATGTGAAGATGAGCCAGCTTTTTTGCTGCCTTTAGTGGGCAGGCAGAATTGGACTCGGCTGAGCCTATTACAGAAGGATTTCGCTGTTGTTTGTTTCTTCTGACGATACTAAATCCATCGGAATCAGGGTATGGATCTTCCTGTTTGTTTTTATCCATGGCATGAGGCTTCATCCATCCAACGACAGTGCTCGCATAAGAATTCGGCATTTCATAATCCGAGAGGATAGGAGTGGGTTGAGCACTGCTGTTATTTGGACGAATTTCATGACATTGGGTCGCAGTTGATGTAACAGGAGCACTTAAAGTTTCCTCGGTTGCTTCAGCTACAAGACAGCATGGAACAACTCCACGACAGACCGGTGTTTGGATGAATTTATTGGATTTCAGAGTGTAATTACGATAACTTGACTCGTTCAAAGCAACTCTCCTCTCTAAGTTGCCTAGATGCATCAGCATAGTCTCCGTGGGGTAAGGATTGACACTTTGAGCGTTATAATTCTCAGTATTTTGTAAAAATGGCTGCGTAGACATGAGGAAACTTTCACAAAGCCAGATAATGGTTTTATTGCTCCTGATAATGAGGATTTCAATGTTACTTAATCCCAAACACTTCTCGTGGAAATTCATGTGACATTTACCTGCACATGTTATGAATAACTTGTTAATAATTGAGTTAGAACACGAGTGGCACTGTGTGTTTACAACCGATTTTTCATGAAAACAATACTTTCCCCTATACTACATATGGAGACAGTAAAAAATAGAAATTCGATATCAATGACTGCTGGGACATTTGATCTTCGGTAACTTCATCATAATGGATTCATCATTTTGCCAGTCTCTCACCAGCTTTTCACCAACACCAAATTCTCTCACCGCAGGACAGTTATTTGATGATTTAGCAAATGCTACTACTTTTCTCTTTAAACTAGTTTGTTATTTCATTATTTTGGTTGGTGAGACTATGATTTGGATATTAGTCGTCAAAAGTTATTGCTAATCACAATATATATCAAAGGATGATAGATACTATACATGTAATGTAAATGTAAGGGAATTTCATGCATATTTTCCAATCATCTAATCATTGAAATGCTTATTTCCATGTTTTATTTAAAACTGTGGTGGTACCTCAATTTTGAGTGCAAAGCGAGATGTTTACTCTGTTTTTATTTTTATAAAACTTTAATCAAAGGAGATTTCAATTTTGTCTGAAGAAAGAGTTCACAAAAAGTATTTGTTAAATTAAATAAGTGGATTGACTTATACAGTGAGTATAAGCAAGAACATGCACTTTCATACTGAAAAATCTGATGTGGCCACCACATGACTTTCTCCATATGTAATATTTCTAAAAATTCCAAATAGGTTAAATGATAATGAATATATTAAGGAACAGCAAGAAAATTTTAAAGATTTTTACAAAGAACAGAAATAGACTCATACCATAAAAATTGAGGTTGGTTTATTTGCCCGATTCATTGCCATGATATACATTGTGTTATAATTCTTGGATGTCTGACCATCATGGTTTCATCTGGTTGTTCTAGATGGAGAGAAGAGCAGAAAATTCTTACATGGAATGGAAATTATAAGTTATGACCAAGAAAACACATATCTCCAAAGAAGTTCAGCTTTCATTTAAAAAATGGTTCTTCATTTGATTTGCATCAAAATAAGTGAAGGGTACATTTAATCTGTATTTTTAAAATATTGCAAATAGAGATACTTGAAACCTAAATTCTTGTGAGAGCAAAAGAAAAGTGCTTGCTTTTACTGTTATGTAGATTAAAATATATATCAAATGAGTCTATAAATTAGTTTTGAAAAAAAATAACGGCTATCTTTGAAGCTTTCAACAATGACAAATTTAATTTTATTCATATACACATACGATTTGCTTATATTCAATTCAAGAACTAGACTTCATTAATAATAATAACATATTTATTATTCTGTTGAGGTTACAAATAATGACATGGAAGTCATCGATCAAAATGCTAATTACAATATTCCAGATAATGAATTTTCACTACACACATTTTCACAGAAATACTAACAAAATATCAAAATTATGTACACAAAACACTAATTTCATTACAAAATTTTGCTGTATCAGCTAGTCAGCCATCAATTCATCCACACTTTAGTAGCATTTAGCCAGTAATAGATTTTTCACCTTGTTTTTGAAGGTGTTTGGAGAGGCAAGCGATTTGATGTCAATGGGTAGATGATTAAAAATTAGGGATGCAGAGTGGTGAGGGCCTTTTTGACATGAATAGTAGGAGTAGCCATTAATATGAACATTATCCCTTGAGTGAGTACCATAGTTGTGGTATTCAGTATTTGTGAGGAATTGGTTGTGATTATTTTTTACAAAAGTAGCACATTGTACACCGAAGGAAGAGTAAGTATATTGAGTGAGCGGAATAGAGACCTACCAGGAGTGTGGTAAGAAACTTTAAGTATTGCCTTGATGGCTCGTTTTTGTGTGGAGAAAGCTTTTTGAAACATACCATTTGCCAAGTAAGATAATTGATAGTAGCTCAGTAACTTTGGCCAAAACTAACAAAGGTGAAATACTCCTTTAGCCAAAAGGCTAAAGGAGTATTTCACCTTTGCCAAGTAAGAATCGATCCAGTTTAGTACATTGCCAGTAATGCCAATGTTATTTAATTTGTGATGAAGTATGTCATGGTTAATGCTATTAAATGCTTTACTAAGGTAATAAAATATTCCCAAGCTGTTACTTGTTGAGGGAAAGATGAATATGGTTAATGAGTTGAAAGGCAGCAGTGGAAGTTGATATTCCTTGCTTGAAACTATGTTGATTATTGGTTAAAAGGTCATAGGATTTAAGATAGTCAGGCAATTACAAAAAAATCTTTTCAATTATTTTTGAGAAGGCTGAAAGGATGGAAATAGGTCGATAGTTTTCAGAATTCGAAAGACAAGCTTTTTTAGGGACTGGAATCACTCGTGCATATTTAAGAACAGATGAAAATTGGCCAGTAAGGAAAGATAGGTTTATTATGTCAGATAAGCAAGATGCAATAAGAGTGGAGCAAGTTTTGATAACAGGCATTGGTAAATTATCAGGACCAGAAGAATAGGAGTTATCAAATGATTTAATAATGGATATAATTTCAGCAGCATCAGTAGGGAATAAAAAGATAGAATGAGAAGAGGAACACTGGCTATACATAAACTCTATAAAAATAAATAGATATGCCCTGCTTTTAATTACCAATAAATATTAAGGAAATAAAGAGTTGATTACTATGTTTTAAGAAGGTAACAACTTTCAAATAAAATTTACTTAACTGAAAACCTGGCTGCATCTATGAATTTTTAATTGGCAACTTTTACCACCAACACAATAAAATTAGGTACAATTTAGTTTATTGTTTATCTAAAAATGAATTTTCTTGATTTTAAGGAAAATATTGCGTTGGAATAAAACCATAATGATTATATTTAAGTCCAACAAACAATCTTGGGTAAATTTTTTCAACTGTTGCACTTGCAATTGGCGGTAAAACATAATGATCAGTGTGTTTCTTTAAGAAATATATTTAGAAAAATTTTAATGTAGTTTGATTGGAATGTATTGTTGATCTATAGATTTGCTATTTTTCCTTTTGTATCTTTGATATTAAAATGTTTTTAATTCCTCTATTTTGAAATTTAAATTAAGCAGTATTAATTACAACTTCCACAATACTTGTGGAGTGTCTCTTGCAAAGCACAAGTATCTGAAAAAATTATTCATATAGGTTTAGTTTCGGACGAATGTACAAAAACCGAGTTGATTTTTTCAAAAATTTTCACAAAGCAACTTTATTAAATTGGCAATTAATTACTTAAAAATGACCTATGATTTGCATGAGCAGCCTTTTTATTAGATTAATGTGTAAGCCCTTCAGTAAAATAAATATTCATCTACTATATATATTGTTTGTATGAGAAAATCTTTCTGGTAATAGCCAAGAAAAATTCTTAACATCCAGTCACAGTAAATAATCCTTTGTAGTTTCTGAACAGCCACAGTTGGTCAGTTTATTGTCCACCGTTAGATGTTGATAAAAGTTCATGCAGTGAAAATGTTTCTAACAGTGGAAAAAACAATCAATTCGAGTGAAAAAATGAAAACTCGCGGGCAGTCCAGTTCTTTAAAGCCCAAGAAAATGTGACTAGGGTCTAGTGATAGTGGCTCTCCAAAAATGAATATTATTCACTTAAATGTGCAATTTATAAATAATAAACTGGAATTAATTGAGTTGCTGCTTAATGAAAGTGCTCCAAATGTTTTTGCTATCTCTGAACATGGCCTTAAAAAGGAGAAACTACTTTCAATTAACAATATCCAAGGCTACTCAATTATAAACAGCTTTTGCAGGAAAAACTGTAAAGGTGGAGGTGTTGTTGTATATTGTGATAAAAATACATATTGGAAGTGTTTAGAATGGGTCGATGGGTTCTCCATTGAAAATGACATTGAAGTAATTGCTATTGAGAGATATTTCTGCAGTGAGAGGATTATAGTTTTGGTTCTTTATAGACCACCAAAGGGAGACATTATATATTTTTTAAATTCATTGTGTGATATATTTGGTAGGTTTGGTTTGGTACTTGTTGGTGACCTGAATATTGATACCTCTAGTAATAATAAGCAAACTAAACTCCTTGTAAATTTCCTTGACATGCACAACTTATCTTCTTTAGTTGATCAACCTACAAGGATCACAGCTACCTCTTCCTCAATAATTGATCATGTAATTATCAACTTTGAAAGAGATCTCTGCTCTGTAGATATTGTAAATACTCATATTTCAGATCATCTTGCGCAATTTGTTTCTGTAGCCATAAATGAGAGTGGTTCCAGCAATACTTATTCCTTCTACAGACATAATCTTAGCCCAGAAAACTTAGTCTATTTAAATAACTTATTAAGATTGGAAATATGGGATTCAGTATAGGCATTGAGAATAATTGCAAATTTAAAAAGTAGGGAATCCTGCAAACCAATTTTCAAAATGTTCAATATAATGACGATATACTCAATATATATATATATATATATATATATATATATATATATATATATATATATATATATATGAATGTATATTATATGTCAAAGAAAATAATAAGGAAACAAATATGGACAAACATGATTATATGACTAGAAGAAGAAATGACCACCAACTAGAGTATCACAGGACAACCTTATACAAAACAAGTCCGTCTTATGCTGGAAAGTATTTTTATAATAAACTTCCTAAGACTATAAAAGTTATCAATAAATTAAGTATGTTTAAACTTGAATTAAAAAAATTCTTGATTGACAAATGTATTTACAGCCTTAAAGATTTTATGTAATTGTTACTTTAATGTATAATGACTTCAAATATGTACATATTTTTTGGTGTTTGACTTGTCCTATGTTTGTATTTAACAAATCGATGGGATAAATAAAGAGTATGAGTATTATTGTGATGATTACCCCATCACAGGTTAAATGCACTCTAACAGCAGATAATTTCAAATCAATATGACATTGACAAACACATTGACAGCAATACATATATAATTTAAAATTATATTTTATGCATGTGTGGAATTGAGAAAAAAGGTAGGAACATACACCACTGTGAAAAGGACAATTTGTCACTTTGTGAACAATGGTAGAAAATATAACAAAAAATTATTTAGAGAGTATAAGTGAGGACATTCTTCTGCGTTCCATTAATTAAATATACAGATGCATATAAATGAGCACTATTTCCGATGTATAAATTCTCAATGAATGTTTTCTGGTTGAAACAAAATTCCCTTTATAAAGATATAGACTCAAAGGTATTGCAAGGTTTGATAAGAGGAGTGGTTCTCAACCTTTTCTCCATTGTGACACATATGCAGATCGATGCTCATGTGCACAACACACTGCACACTACAATCTGCCAAACTAAAAAAGTAGTAGTGTATAATAATGAAGAGTTCAAGCCTAAAATTGTTTTTATTGTTGTTGAAAATGATGCAAGAGAAGGACAAAAACTGTTTAATCAAAATTTACTTTATTTTTTACAAGCTGTTAATAAAATTTTTGGTTGCACACCTCCAGGTTCTTTGTGACACATCAGTTGAAAACTGCTGGATTAGAGAAAAGGTGGAGGGTGAAAAATTGTGGAGGCATCTTTAGAGACGCAAATGCTGATGGTGGGAGCTAATTCCACCATGAAGTGAAATTAAGCATTTCATAACCTTCTCATTCATTTTTTTGTTTTATGTTTGATGAATTATCCAATGTGGTTGAAGTTAATTATGTCAATTATGAAATACAATTATTTTTACTAAAACTGCATCACTCTTTTAATTGAAGATGATGTATTACTCAGTTTATGATGACAGTCATCAGATATCTTCTACAAATTTATTTCTAGACATTAAATACTGGTGACCTGAGAATGTCGTCAGGGATTACTAATCTATTTCTACTCTCTCCCCCTTTCTCTATGGCCAATGAATAAAAATATAAGTAACTAAAGCATTTATGTTGATTTTCTGTATAATACATGAACTGAAAAAATACTGTTTCATAGTAGAAGTTTATCTCATTTTGGGGTTGTCTTAGATTCATGGTTATCTTAATTTTGGATTAATGCATCAGATTTTAGACTCTACAGCAATACTGGACAAATCAGATACTAACAGATACTTGGATGTGTATAATATTATGAATAATTTTCATTCACTGTCAACCAATCAGCAATTTTCTAGCTGGTTTTCTTTCAACATCAACAAGTAAATAGCTATACTAACATATAACTTCATTATTTTCTCATAACATTGCAAATACATAGTTATATTTGGATTCCTTTTGCATACATGATATCACATATCAAATTACTTAAGATAATACTGAATTACAAATTTTTGCATGTTGATCTCTTCATTGGGAATTTAAAATTTTTAATTTAGTAAAGAGCTTACCCTTACTTTGAATATTTTTCAGTAGTGCAAGTGTGCCAGAACAGCATTCCTGTTTAACATTCTGAACTGATATACATAATGATCACCATTATTAACTCATGAAAGGTCTACATTACAATTCAGTATAAAAAATATAGCTTTATTTGTCATCTACCATTGTTTCTTATATTTGGACAAAATGTAACTCAATTTTTTACATAAGCCCACTACCATATATACTCGTCTAAAAGCCAAAATATTTTGGAAGAAATAGATGTCTAGAAGAGGAGGTTCTGCTTATTTGCAGGTTAAGGTTTACTGTAAAATATTTTAATCATTTACCACATTTTCTAATAGACCCACGAAAACAACAGTACTTTGAATCACACAAGTAGGTAAGCAAATAATAACTGCTGTTGTGCACACATTTAGTACCAATGAGAAGCAAGTACAGGAATGGTGGAAAAGTAAAGCGGCATTAGAAGAGATGCCAAGAATCAAGAAAGCATGTCGCACTAGTGTTGAATCATTCCCTGAATTGGAGGAAGCACTCAATGATTCGGTTGTTGAATGTTGACAAAATGGATACATCATTAAGAGAATTGGAATTCGTCTTCGTGCTCTGGAAATGTCAAAAGATGATAAAGACATGTCAGAGAAATCATCTAAGTTTGTAGCATCAGTTGGTTGGGGTACTTTTTTCATGAACGGGCATGGTCTTTGTCTCCAACAGCAAATGAAGATAGCACAAAAGCTAACAAAAGACAGGAGAAAAAATAAAATCGTTCCAGAGGTTTATAATCAAAATTCAAAAAGTTTACATATGAAATATCTTAAATCAGAAATATGGACAAAGCACCAATGACATTTTATATTCCTAGCAACTGAACTGTCACTGCTGTGCTTTCTGTATCATCATCTCGAATTACAGGGTTTGGCATATATGTTGGTCATGCACTTTTTACTATTTTCTTCTGGCAACTTATGGAGTTGGCTTATAGATGAGTATATATGGTATATCAAGCATCAAAATTAATGTGCCTTACACTAAGTGTAGAGGAATTTCAATGTTTTATCTGATTAATAATTTTTGGAATATGCACTTCATTACAAAATATTTTTGGGAAAAGTTATATAAATAGTTTTCATTTTAAATACAAAATTTCCCAAATATTTTTCTGTTCTGGCATAAACTTGTATCCACTTTCACTATGAGTGTGCTCTGACTATCCTATCAGTAATCAGTCTGAAAATTGTTCAACTTAACATTACGATGTAAATAATAATCACTCATTTAATACAATTACCATTCTCACCCTGAACAATTATAGGTTCACATATAAAACCAATTGGGTACTTGATTAAGATAATTACAGGAATATTCACAGCATTTCATCACCTATAATGTGACATTTATAAAACTACAAAAAAATTTAAAATTCATTCTTGGAAAATTTGTAAAATTATTAATAAAAGATGCTGCAACAATGAAAGTAATATTTCATTTTTATAATATTGTTATGAATCACCTCAATGTAACATCCCATACAATCTTCTACAATATTTAATTGTTTTTAGGTGATTAATTCTTTTATATCTTATTAAAACATGAATTATAAAACTGCCCTCACTGCTTGAATCCAGCAAATTATCTACATCATTTTCCTCAGGGATTGGTTCATGAACTGGTAAGTATCCCCTGCCAACCTTATGTAACTCCATAAAAATCATAATGTAACAGATTTTCAAGAAACATCGACACTTTTAGATAGCATACCTTCTAAAGCTTTGGCTGTTAGTTTGATTTTCAGTCTCATTTATTGTGCGATCCATAAGACTGAGGTTCAAAACCCTCATTACAATTTTTACCAGTCAGAAGAGTCCAGCAATCAGTGATTTAGATTAATCGTTAAGCTATGAAAAGTTTGTGAAAGCTAAATTGTACTAAGCATCTCTTGTTGATGATCTGTGAATTATCACTCACGATGAAAATTTCATATTTTAAATAGAAATTAAATTTTCATTTAGCAAAGATTTGTACAGAGTGGGTTCCCTCAGACAGATTTGATTATATTCACTTAAATAAATGTGAGGCTTATTTACCTGACATACATAAAATGTAATTATATGCAGTCATGATATGGACACTCACTGCATTTTAAGTATGTATGTGACATGAGAAAGCCTATATGAACTCCTTATTCTTTCCATAAGGTATTAAATTTCCACAATGTTGTTTTGTTAAAAGTGGCCCTTTCCAGGACTGTAATGACTTCTCTGTGCAAGGAATTACTAAACACATTTAATTTTCCAAGCTATTTTATAGTTGCTGGAGTCATCTTTATGAAATAATTTAAGTTTCTTATGTTGCTTCACTTGAAAATTTCTCCCTTAGGTCATAAGCACATTAACAACTGTAATTCACATTAACTATAACAGTGTATGTACTTTTAGTGTGCACATGTTAATATGTGAATTTTTTTGTTTTGAAATATAAAAATAACAAGTATGTAATTATAATTAGAGCTTCTTATGGTTACATTTAAACTAATAAAATGAAAAATTCTCTCGAAAATTAAACTATAAAATAAAGAGAAAACAATACAACATTTTCAGAAATAAAGGAAATTCTTATCTAGAGGTAATTTATAAAAATCATATTAATGTAATTTTACAGTGAATAAATATGAAACATGGAGTAAACTATAGTCAGGATTTCAAAAGTTCCATGATGCATGAGATTTTTCTAAGAAAATTAATCAGTAACTGGCTAATCTTTAATTAAATTTAATAAATAGTTGCTAAAATGTATTGAAACTAAGTAACTATCATAATTATAATTTAATTCTACTTGGTGTTTGAATTATTTATTTTTAATTTCTCATATACAAAGTATATGAAGAAGGTATCATGATGAAGAAAAAATTGTATTTCAAGATATTGATGAATAAGCTTGCTTTAGGCATCCCTGAGTATGAAAAAGAGATTCTGGAAATTGTATCTCTCTGTAGCATGTCATCTGCATTGACTTTAGAGCTAGAGGGTTCAGCTGAATCTGAAGAAATATAATTTATATAGGATATCACCCTGAATAGAAACCCCATAGAAATGGAACATATTTCACAACAATTGACGATACTTTATTCTCTCCATTCCTCTGACATCATGCAACTAGCATCTTGCTCGGAATCTGATTTCTTTCTCCAATCCCTCTTTATTCAGTCCAGTATGCCATCGATACATTGACACATCACTAAGAAGTTGAATTGTTGCTATGAGACAAACTGGAGGAAAGTATTAATGTAATCGATGATGTTACCACATGAACTAACAGCATATGGATATGAGAAAAGTTGTGATTTCTTAATTGTGATGATCAACAATTATTATTTTTATTGATTAAATATTGTAGAGAAAATCAGTAGTTATCCATAAATTTCTTGCGAAGTCAACTAATGATATAAAGCTGAGCATGACACTCCATTGAATTTTACAATAATTGATTCTGACAAAATATGAATTTAACGTAACATAACAAGTAAAATGAACGTTTGTGATAATAATGTGTACTTTGTAGGAAAATATTACTTAATTGAATAAAATTTAATCAAGATGGAAATTCTGCTGTTTTAATATTAAAAAGTCAAAAAATAAAAATAAAACTTAATTTTTTTTATAGCTCAAACAACATTTACTTTTCATCACAAGAAAAGTAGAAAATAAACCTTTTGTATAAATTCAGAAGATTCTTTCATAAAAGTTGTGTGGCTAAAAATAAGAAAAACTCTTATGAGCACCACAGAATTATTTAAGAAAATATAGAGAAATATTCAGTGTAGATTTTTTTATGGCAATGAAATATAAAGGTTGTTCTGACTACAATTTTTGAAATATTATTTTTATTTATTTGTATAGAGGCAAAAAGTTTTATTCTTATAGGTACTGATTAGAAATAAAACTGTCAGAATTATTTTTGCAAAATTTTAATTTCACAATGAATTATTAAGCTTTAGTCAATTTGAGTTATAATTCAAAGTTCAACAAAACTAGAGAAAATATCTCTCAATGATCAATAGAAATACTGACATTATTTTATAAAGTAAAACATGCATCTTTTTCCTTGGAAAAAGACATCTTAAACTGTCCCACATCTTAGAGTCTGAAGGCAATATGCTGACATAACTACTATACATCTAACAAGCAGTGGCATAGGTATATCTTTGAGGATCATCGAGAAATAGTTTTTAAATGCATATGTAGCCATCTGTCACACAGCAATGTTTATTTGGTCCAGGAATATGCATTGCATATGGCAGAAATGCAGAGTGTTTCAACTATTGCTTAAATTGGTTTATGGTCTGAAGAAAGGCAGGAAGACTATCACCAAACTGAGTATGGCAACTGACAGGCATGAAGACTAATTCCAGTGCCATAACTGTAAATGAGCCAAATTTTAGGTGCATATATTTCTCATAATGTTGTAACATTGTGACTGCAAAACATCATTACTCAAGGGATTATTTCTATGCATGTACAGGTTATGTATATGTAAAATATGCATATATTTACATGCATATTTTGCTTTCTCTGTCACCAACAAGGGACCTAATGTCTTTATTTTCATTGGACCTCCTTTAACACCTTGTTGCTTCTGCTTCCTAAATTTCCTTTCTCTCTCTCTCTCTCTCACACACACACATGTGCACATGCACTCACACATACTCTTAAATAATTATAAGTTCAAGTACATCCACTAAAATGTTTTCTGAATAAAATATTGGTGCATCTTAAAAACTAGAAAATATGATATTTTATTCCAATATTTAATTTTCCTAAAGCAAAATTATTTGTGTGTCTGTGTGAGTGTAACATTATAGTGAGATGATTTTGGGAGTAACTGAGCCAGTGCCAGCATTTGTGCATGTGTCAATTTTTTGACATTTTTGAACACAGTTCTGCCAAAAAGCATCATTGTCATGGTAACATTTCAACTTATCAATTATTCAACATGTCTGATAAAACTTTTAGCAAACTATCTCAAATATAACTCACTGTATGAAAAATATTTAAATAAGAAAAATGATGTGTCTTATGACTACCTTCAATACTAAAACCTAAAAAATGAAAATATTTTATTATTGCAGTATTTCAAAACATTTCTGCATGAGGTTTATTGATGCTCTGTGTGATCAAGCTTGTCACCACTGTTGGGTTAATGATAATGAAGAACACCACTGAATACTGTGCATAACCAAATTATGTTAGAGAATATTACAGAATAATAGCAGTGTGATCATACAGATTTTTCTTAATCATATAATTTTGATTACCGTGTAGTGTTCCTAAGCTCTAATTTGAATTTGAAGATGATTTTATGGCATCAGATTTTTTACATATTTAAAACCAATTTTGAGACTAAAAAATTACCATTTCCATAACATAACTGTGAAATTTTCAATTCATTGAAATCAAATGCTCCGAGAATTATGAGTATTTTTCATTCTCTCCTTCCAGAAATTTACATTCCTCTGTTTTAGAGGCTCTTAACTTATGGGCTGTGACAAAACATTGGGTCACCGAGCCATTTTAAGTGGGTCATCTAGAGCAGAGGTCGGCAACCTTTTTCGATGGCGGGTTAATCGACATCTTTTGGAAAATGCAATGGGTCAATTAGAAAATTCCAATGAAAAGAAAAATCAAACCTGGATGTTTATATAAACTATATTTAATAATAATTGAATTAATCTTTAATTTTCAATGGATGAACCCTTCTACACATTTCTACCATTATGGGTCACAAAAATTGTGATGGCGGGTCATTCATTGACCAGCAGGTCATAGGGTGCCGACCACTGATATAGCATGTTCAGAATTAGTCCTGAACCTTCTGTAATAATCCAGGTCACTCACATTACTCGAATGTGCCTTTTATCTTAACAGTCTGTTTAAAGTTAAAAAAACAGCGAACTGTACTGTTAGCTTAAAAAATTCATTTCCTTATTATTTAGTCCCTGTACATTTTAATATTTATCACAAGAGAGCTGTTTGGGAATTTAGGTCATTAGAATTGGAATTTGGGTCCCAGCCACAAAAGGTTATGAATTACTGCTTTACCTGTTCTCTCAGAGTTAACCAACTGAAATATAGCTTTGCATAAATTCAGAAAATCTCTTCCTTATCAGGAAAATGTAAAGCTATAATAATTTTTAAAGTGCTCAGGATGAATATTGAAATTAATACTGGCTAGAATGCAATGATCAGGACACCATCATCAACATCTGAATTAATCCTGAATGCTAGTATGGAATGTCACCAACTGCATTGTATTATTAATGACAGAGAATGAAAATCTCGTCATTCAAGGCCCATAGGGTGATGAACATAAGATTACTCCAGTTGCTATGGCAGTGGTAATCATAAAAGCTGCCAACAGGAAACGGTCACAGACCAATGCCACCTGTTTCCACTCAACCTCAGCAGTTTCGCGCCTTTCTTGTTCCACTATCCTTGCTTCATTACGCTCTAATGCCAAGTTGACTCGATGAAGCACCCTCAGAAACTGGGATTCAAAACTTTCTGTGGAATCAGAGAATTGCACACATTAGCATACATTTATAATTCAATTAACATATCTATCTCTCCCATCTACATTTGAAAGTCTGTAAAAAAATTGACGCACACACAAACACATACAGAGATGAGCAAATACGCTAGTCTGCTTGAATGAAAAATCATGGCCAATTGTTTTACTTATTTCCTAATAATTATTGTTTCTAATTTGTAATTTAATTAGATTTTTGCCATTCTAGGTTTATTAGATTATTCAACTACAACAAATCCACAAATTGTGATGTGAAAATTGCAAATAAATGTTATCAAAAATTATAGTGGAACATGCAGGGTATGGTGACCATACCATTTACCAGGGAACAGGTTCACTATCATACTCCCCAAATTTTTTAAATAAATGTTGCTAAGTATTTACCATTGCTATGTATTTCATATTTTCAATAAAATAGTGTTAATATGAACCCTACAATGATGGACGGAATTATAGAAAAACATAAACAGATATTAATTGAAAAAACGACAATTTCACAAACATCGGGAAAAATGTTACTGGGGAAAAAAGGAGAAATGTCACGGGCATTTATTATACACTTTTATTTAACTTACTCTGTTATATATATATATATATATATATATATATATATATATGTATATATGTTTCTTTCAAATCTTTCTCGCTTTATATCTCTGCCCCTATAAATGCTACAGGGCTGAAATTTCGGGTATATTCTTATTTCAGATGAACCGACATGAAAAGTTGAAAATCACAAAAAAGTTAATATTTAAGGAGTCTTTTTAACCCCAATGTTACTTTTCAATACGCCATAAGAAAAGCATGGGATTCAGTGCAAGGCTTTCTAAAAATTCATTTTAAAATTACTTAAAATTGGGATACGAATTCGGGAAAAGAACAGTTGTTTAGCTGAAAGAACAGGGTTCTTATTTTTTTAAGGTAGAAGTCAAATACATACCGAATTAGCGTAAATATCTTCTTGAAATGGGAAAAAAGTGTGAATATTTCCTCTCTTCAACAATGGAAATGTATAAAAACCATGGCAACAACATTATTGCATTTAAAGGGACTTTTAATGGTCTTAATGGAAACTAAAGACGTTTTAATGCTTTTAAGGGAAATTAATGTCGTCATAATAAATTATATAGTGGAACTTCAAATATTTAAAGAATTTTCTTATATTGAAATAAAGTTTGAAAATTCAATTTATAATCTTTGAAATTTTCCACAATCCAAAAACTCAACTTTAAAATATAAGAAGACTAAAAAGGAGAAAATAATATATTAAAAAAAATCTGATGTGGCCACCCCATGACTTTCTCCATATCTGTAATATTTCTAAACATTCCAAATAGGTTACATAATCATAAATATTTTAAGAAACTGCGAGAAAATTTTAGACATTACAAAGAACAGAAATAAACTCAAACCATAGCCTTCTAATATTGAATATAGCCACAAAGCTCCAACAATTAAGAAAAGAAAAAGGAGCATTACTAAGATGTAACTAAGCGTCAATTGTTAACAATAGTCTTCGGTAGGTGGCATGGTGATGGCAGCTAAAAATATAAGATACCTCTTAAACAATGCATTATATGGGAAAATGTATCAAACAAAGGTTGTAGAAAATTAAATTTCCTACAATTTTTATTCCAATAAATTTTTACATTTATCAAATATTGAAACAAATATTTCAAAATAACGGATGTGACAAGAGTAAACAAACACCCACTTTCTGATGAACGATTTTTACCAAAAACTAATCAGTTCTGACTTTTATAAAAATGTTAAATATAAAATTTCGCGTTGACCTGATTAATATTTTTTGAGTTAGAGCCCCACAAAAAGCTATCACATACACATCATCGAGAAAATCGTCAAAACGTGTTCAGGGGACCTCAAAACGTGTATTTCCGTTGAAATCTCGAAGTCGATTTTTTTCATGAATACAAACAATACTTTCCCCTATACTACGTATATGGAGAAAGTAAAAATCAACTTCGAGATTTCAACGGAAATACACGTTTTGAGGTCCCCTGAACACGTTTTGACCATTTTCTCGATGATGTCTCTGCGTGTATGATAACACGAGGATACTAATGTTTAGGCACTTCCAGATGTGCTGGAGATTCGAAATTTTTTTCTTAGGTAGGATTTTGTGCAAAACCGACTAGAAAAAACGAAAATCTGGAAAAAGTGCAACAATGCGGCCGCTAAAAATTCGCAATTGTTTAAACAAATTTTCAAGGTTTATGTATTTCCGAATTAGCTACGGAGCTGAAATTATTTTTATAAGTAGAATTCTTAAAAAAACGAAATAGGGATTATACAAATTTTGATATTTTTATTTGTTTGGCAGTTAAAAATTCTTAAAGTTTAAACAAATAGATAACTGTTTAGGTACTAAGGGATGAGCTAGGAAGCTGAAATTTTCAAATTATTTACAGAGTAGTGAATTTGCACAAACGAACATTTCAATTTTACCATATATGAATTGCGGCGGCCGTTAAAAATTATTTAAATTTAAACATTTAGAAAAATATTATTTTACTTCTAGAAGTGCTACAACTTTAAAATTTGTCTAAAATGTGTAGCATTAGTACCCCATAATGAAGAATGTGTAAAATTTTTAAAATTTCAACATTTGGGGATTGTTTTAAACTATTATTTTTACATGTGGGAAAAACGAAAATCGCTGCGGAGGTGAAGTCTTTAGAATTAAAAGAATAATTGTAATGATGAAATGTCTGTCTGAAAAATGAATGTTTTTTCAAGGTGAGATGAAATGCTTGCAGTATGCAAGCACCAACTACTAGTATGTTATATCCTCCTCCTCTGTAAGGAACGTCTATATGTAATGATTAGAAGGCTATGGTTTAAGTTTATTTCTGTTCTTTGTAATGTCTAAAATTTTCTCGCAGTTTCTTAAAATATTTATGATTATGTAACCTATTTGGAATTTTTAGAAATACTACATATATGGAGAAAGTCATGTCGTGGCCACATCAGATTTTTTCATGAAAACAATACTTTCCCCTATACTACGTATGGAGAAAGTAAAAAACGTTTTCAGTATACACACTTTTATGTGAACTCAAAAGTAGAAAATAAATTTTTCTGCCGTCACCTTGAATTAAATTTGGTGTGCAGAATAAGAGTGGGTGGCAATTTTTACCACCCACATTTATTCTGCACATTAAATTTAATTCAAGTTGAGGGCAGAAAATTTTATTTTCTACTTTTGAGTGCACATAAAAGTGTGCACACTGAAAAACATTTTTTTTAAATATATTATTTTATACATATTTGCCAATAAGGAAATCAGCATATAATTTTGACAAGGTATGAAACTGATCTCCGATGGAATGCACGAAATATGAAAAACCAATGACTTTCACAAGGCACAAATGCCTGAGCGATGGTTTTAAATGGCAGTGTAACTAGAGTTTGCCGGTTCGGAATATTCGTATTCGAAAACCGCGGTTTCTAAGAAAAAAACCGTATTTGAAAACCGTAATTAAAACCCTCGGTTTTTGGTTTTGAAATACCTGAAAAATCACGTTTAATTTCAACATCCCATAATCCGCGAATTTGTAACTGCAATTTAAAAATTGATCAAAACCAATTTCTCATCCAATAATTTACGTTTTCCCCACAGATTGATTAAAGAGTCGATTATACATAAAATGTTTTATGAAAAGACTAAGGTAAGGTGGGGTAAGTGCGAACTTCCGTCTAGGACAGGGGTCGGCAACCTTTTCTGCATGGCGGGCCACATTTTCAGTTGTGAATGTTTCGGAGGGCCGTATTGGGAATCAAGAAAGCCTCGGCGGGCCGGATGAGCGAATAAATCAGAAGTTTTCTAGAGATTCTGTGATTTCATATGAACGAAATCAAGTCTACGTAATTTACTAGCGTTAAAACTTCACCAGAAAAGGCTTTGAGACCATAATTTTACTCAAAAAATATAAAATTGCTCATGAGAAATTTTCCTGATCACTTTTTCATTACAGCTTTGCGGGCAGCACAAAGCGTTCTCGAGGGCAGCACGTGGCCCGCGGGCCATAGGTATGGGAGATAGGAGATCGTATTTTCGTCCGAAGAGCAGATGGCGCATGTGTAAATATTAAACACATTGCAGTCAAAGGATAATTCACTACTTTGTAATGCTGACCCTTTTATTTCGCGAACCGCATGCATATGAAATATATTCTTCAGTTCATCTTGTAGTCGTAGTTGGTAGTGAAGAGTGGTTTCCTGCGGATGTTTTTAGAATCTACGTATTTAAAGTGTTAGGTAAGTACTTTTTCTTGATTTCATTTCTCAATTGATTACTTTCCTTTATTTAATTTGAAATTACGAGAATATGAACATTACGCAAGATAGGAACAAATTTCTTACTTTGTCTTTAATTTCTATTTATCATAAAGGTATGGGAGATAGTAGAACACCCTCTAATAACAAAAAGAAAACCATTCTAATATGACTATGACTTTTAGATTTTTTGGTGATTCACTTGCCTCTTGGTAGGCGTCGTAATAAGTCATATGTGCGTGATGAAGCGTATATATAGTGAAAAAACATAGAAAATGACTAAAAGTGCACTGCAATTTAGAAAGAACTGAAAATTTACAAAAACTTTTTAAAGCACTTTGCATAATTAAACCATCTTCTACTGAACCTGAAAGAGTATTTTCAGCATCGTCAAATTGTTGTGGAAAGTTAAGATCCCGCCTTTCAGATTATTCTCTAAACTGCTTGACATTTTAAAAATATTATTACATAAATTAATCCAGTTAAAAGATTTTGTCATTTTCAAAATTTAGTTTTTTATCGACTTTTCTATTTTTATTTGTCTTGATAATAATTAACATTTCACGATCTGAAATCAGTTTTTATAGTTGGTTTTTTTGAATAAACTTCTTAAATTTTCAATTTAGATTTTTTACTTTTAAATGTCCGAAAACCGAACCGAAACCGAGAAGACGGAAAGATGATCAGAAAGAAGTGTAAACCAATGAAAGGTATCAGATGCGGATCTTGGTTTACAAATGAGTACGTTAACTACAATGGAAATAATGATAATGACCTACGAAATTATTAACCATGTAATGTAATCTATATATATAAAAGGCTTAATGATAGATGAGTTTGAAAGTTTGCAACGCGAGATCTCCGAACCTACTGGGCAGATTTTCAAGAAACCTTCACTAAAAGATTAAGCGGAATCTCGAAGAGGTTTTAGGCTTAATTTTATTCTTCTAACGTAAGCCGCTTCAAAGATCTGGCGATTTTTCCGTGAACACCCATTTTCCTACGCTACTTGATGAAGTTCGTAGGGTGGTGGGAGGGGTGAGTGAAAGAGGGGCGGGCGGTGGGAGGGGTGGGTGAAAGAGGGGCGGCGGTGGGAGGGGTGAGTGAAAGAGGGGCGGGCGGTGGAAGGGGTGGGTGCAATCCCGAATCGCACCCGGGCGACGAAACTATTGAGAGACGATCTCAAATTATGTGAAATAATAACAGTTCTGTAGATAGTAACAATAATTTCAGAATAAAATACGAACAACGGAAAAAGAGCTGGTTTCCGTAATGTACAATGCAGCAGCACTTAGAAAAACATACTAACTCAAAGGAATACCCATGGAGGTAGGAGTATACTCCTACCTCCATGGGAATACCACAGAGAACTGAAAATGTTTAGCAGAAAGGTTCCAAACACATGTCATTCCAGCTACTGAAGGGTCGGGGTCATAAAAGGCCAAAAGAATGGAACCCTGTCATAAAATCTATGCCTGGGGTATCCACAGCACCCCACGCGAGTCCCGCAGGGTTATATTTTAGACAGGGGGCTCAACATTTGAGAAAACAAGAATGTCTTACGATGCGTTTTTCAACCATATAGTAACTGACACCCGTCATATGATGGGCAATACACTAGTACAGTGCAACCTCTATAATCTGAACCCACGGTAATCCGAACTCCCAGTAATCTGAACTGTTTCTCAACATCAGGTGTAAAGTGTCGATTAAGTGAAGCGAGTATCGGAAAGTGAAATTTGAAGTCAGGCACAGATGTCCACTACTAACGCCTTTTGCGGCTGAATAGATGATTCTTTGAAACATTGTTTTGAAAGGAATGAGTGATATCGGCATGGCCGGCTGTGTTGATATCGCTCATCCCTACTGTAGAGTACAATTTTCCCATCCATCAACGTGGATCTCTCAGTCATTTTAGTGATCTGTAAGTACATTCATTGGTGTTTTATTTACAGAAATTTAATACAATAAATTTTTTCCTCATTATTTTACATGAATCCGGTAATCCGAACACCTCGATTATATAACAGGGTTCTGGAAAACCTCAGCAGGACGTATCCTTGACCCTCTCTCTATGTATGGAGATGCCCATGGAAAACCCCACCATTGAACCGACAGATATTATCACAAAGATGCATCTTTGCAAAGGTTTAGGAGCATGTATTCTCGAGAAAAACATTAGCCTTTGCCTTAATCGGTGTTGAAAAGTGAGGCTTTCAAAAAAGACTCATATTATAGCAAAAGGAAAAACCCTTCTTTCGCTTCTACTGTTTATGCGAACCGAAAAAATTGAAGGAAATAAATATCGATTTTCGGTTTCGGTTCGGGTTCAGAAAAATATTTTTTTTTCGGCTCGGGTTCGGTTTCACTCCAGCTAAAATAACGGTTTTTTCGGTTTCGGTTTGGTTCCGGTTTGATGTCCTGATTCAAATACGTACCGAATTAGCGAGAAAATATCTGCTTTTAATCGGAAAAAAGTAATATTTCTTCTTTTCAACAACGAAAATCTTTAAATACTATGGCAACAACCTCAATGCTTTTAAAAGGATCTGATATTATACGTTAAGATTGCAGTGATTCAATGCTTTTAATGGAAATTAATGTCGTCATAACGAATGACAGTTGAACTTCCATAACTCGAATCTCAAAGAAAAGTCATAATTATTCGAGTAATAGAAAATTCAATCATGGAAATATATTTTTAAATATTTGTATATTTACTGTGGAACTTCTATAACTTGAATCTCAAAGGTAAGCAAAAATTACTCGAGTTATAGAAAATTCGAGTTACGGAAATATTTTTTTTCATTTTTCTTTAATTGAATTAACATCAAGTTTATTCCCATAAGCATATAACTCTAATTTTCAATATCATGTATATTATGAAAACATCATCAACAATATTTTCTTCCGATAATATGTAAGATTTTACTCTATTCAAAACACTAATTGCATCACGCACTGTCATTGAGGCTATCATAGATAATTGTAATTCTCACGTACTACTGAAAGTACAAACATGACGATCAAATTTGGGTTATCGACTGTAGGAAGGAGCGAATAAGTTTATTTTTCTCTACGGCTATAAGGGATCACAATAGGAAAAGCAACCCTGATAGCAGTGACGGTAAACGTGAAAATTATTTTAATGTTGTGTTTCGTAGTTTTTCGAGATATTTTTAGTTTTCGATTGTTAAATATAATGGCGTCATACCAATTTCGGGATATTTTTTATCCATATACGCGCAAAAGGCATGGATGATGATGCCAAAATCTTAATAGACAATATCCTAATTTTACATACATTTTATGTATAGGGTATTGTATTAATGATGATTATTCTTATTGCTCATGCAGTGTGATCTGAGTCATGAAATTTGAAATACGAAAACGTGGACACGAGCCGATTGCCAGAGAAATTGGAAATTACGGATAGTTGCCTTAATTTCACGGAAAACTATAAATATTATGCTATTAATCATGGAATTTATTATTTAATAGATATAGGCTCAACGTGAATGAAGTGCTGTTACCATGGAGATCGCGTTGGTTTATTTATGAGTTTAGATCTTGGTGTATGGTGATTTTTATTCAAATAAAATTTGTAGAAATAATTCAATAAAATATTTCTCGTAATGTACATTTTTACCGCAGGAGTAACTGTTAACAAAAAATCAAATAAAAAAGTCGTTATTCGCTTTGAACTTGGAAAAATTCATGCACGGATACGTAATTGTTGTCAATGTAAACAATCGTCGTTTTAACTAGGAATGGACAGCGAAGGAGTCGCGAAGAGTCGACTCTTAAGGCCGATTCACAATATGCAGTCGGCGGACGGGACAGTCGCAGTCTAAAAAGACTGCCTCGAATTGATTCAATGTAATTCAAATAGGAGTATTCACACTAGAGAGGACAGTCGGGGGACAGTCGCAGTCTCTCGGCCAGGACACTCAGACTGCGGACCTCGGGAGACTGTACCCCCTCTCCTGCACTCTCCTGTCTGAAAACTATTCCTCTTTTCAATAGCCGACCTAATGTACTCGATTAGTCGTCGAATTTCTCAAGAGACATACGGAATTATTGATGATGTTTCCCGGAGTTCTTACGAAGTCGCACAAAGAGAGTATGAAATTCACCTTCTTGATGTCTGACAGTAAATATTTCTTCCATCCATGTTATTTTCTCTTTTTCCTCCTGTTGACACAGGCCAGCAAGTACTACAACTTCTTCGGAATTGCTGTCAGAATCCATGATGTTTTCTTCTTATTAAACACTTAAAAACTGTAATTAACCACTCGGCAAACGGAAGCAGACTGCGTAAATGTGAATGCACAGCTCAGGGGCAGACTGTACCCCGACTGTGCCGTCCTCCGACTGTCCCGTCCCCCGACTGCATAGCGTGAACTCGACTCCGGGCTTTATTCGCGCCCATCCCTAGTTTTAACTGAAGCAAACAAGATCTACTATAATTACGAAAATACGTTTAATTTCATAACGTTTAAACGAAGCATTTTGTATGCGTAAGGAAATTAACTGTCTACGAAGTAGAAAAGAACATAAACGTAAATATTACAACTACTCAATCCATTTGAGATAAGTTTGAAATAATTTTCGATTGTTTGATTAATTACAAATGATTATCAAATAAATCGACAAATAAAAATTTATTATTTCCCTGGCATCATTTCTGATATTATAACGTTTTTCAGTATTTAATCTTTATACTAAAATTACGAAAATACGTTTAGTACATAATCGTAGGGGTGGGAAGAAATATTTTGTAGAGAGGCATAATCGGGTCATGGCGTTTGTCTGCTTTACGGTGTGCGCTCGTTCAAACTATTTAGTTTAGTTTCAAATACTCCATTGCACGAAATGCGCACGATAACAATCATTCTATATATGAACCAATGTTATCCGCCTAATCAACGTTTCTGCCCTGGATGCAAATTAATTGGACTGACCTGGGTTGGAATCTGCTCTAACAAGATTTCTCCTAGGGACGAAACGTGGTGACCTTTGTTGTGGCTCAAGATACTCTTGGCCAGCAGCAGCAGAACCAATAACCCCAAGGTCTTCAGATGTGACCCATTTGTCACAGCGCTGAGAATCTAAGCGGGTGCCGGTTCGTGGGTTTATGCCCTGTAATGAAAAATTGGTGTTAAGGATATTAAAAAGAGAGCCATATATGTTTAAGGATATAGCATGAAAATTTGTACAAGATATTTTTATCCACCAACTGTATTACTCGCTCTTGTCTGAATTAAATCCACATTTTTAATTATATGTAGATGAATATCTTATTGAGTATGGCTTCAATTACAAAATGTCGGTAATATATTAATTTGCCTATCATGGTACAAATTGTAGTTAACGTTTATTTGCATAGATATACAGCTTAAACAGGTATTGATATGTCTGAAACGGTGAAATCAATACGAGAATGGAATGGAATTTCTCGCTAATCAACCTCTCCTCCCTCAAAATGTATGTGCGGGATGGCATTTTCTTCCAATACAATTCAGTCTCATCTACGTTAAACACTTGTTTTGGGGAATAGCCTCCTTCCTCAATGGTTTCCTTGAGTTCCGCCGGGAAACTCGCTGCTGCAATGTTGTCTGCACTAGCCGCCTCCGCCGTTAGTCGAAGATTGAGAAAATTTGCCCGAATCTTAAACCTTCGAAACCAACTATTGCTTGATTTAAAGTCAGTCTCAACATCACAAGATGAACCTTCACCACCATCACGCTGCTTAAAATCCCGAAAGAGCGCGACTGAGCTTTCTCCTGAATTACAGACAAACTCATGGACACATTTCGCTTATTCATATCCTCTATCCACACAATTAGCAATCTCTCCACTGATTTTTCGTATAGAAATCATAAATATTTGGAATACCTTTACGATAATCCCGTCATATTTGACGGACAATTACGCTAGTATGCTTATATTTTTTAAGTGAGGTAAAGGGCTTACTAAGAAGTATTCTATTTTCACGATAATTTACCCTAAAAATAAATTGATATGGCAGAGTTTATGGCGACAAGAAAAGTTAAAAAATACGAGAAAAGACGAGTTTCAACAACAAACGGTTATAAAAATGTATATCGGTTCTCGTAAGAAAATGTGGAGTTTACTTCAAATCAGTTTCTCGGAGAATATCAAGAGAGACGTGACGGAAACAGAAGATGGAAATATTTTTCAGGTACATACATACTTAAGTGATCTCGGATTTCAAATAGGAGCCGGGGAAGATCATCACGTAGGGGATACCGGGGCTAGTTGTAGCAGTTTTCAGTTTCCGATTTTTCAAATGTTTTTGGTTGCATTTAGGAGAAAGTGGGTTTTGCATTCATAAACTATAACTATTTTACCGTTAATTCCCATAGTAAAAGTTATATCATGTTTTGACATTTTGTTGGAAAAAAACTATTTTCAAAGACTTGCAGTGTGTCACAAATTGCCCCTCCACGGGGCCAGTTGTGACATGGCTGGGGCATATCGTGACACTCATAAATTCATCATAAAATGGAATTTAGACAGACAACATCACATGAAGACAGAAACAAAGTAGTTTTTATTAATTAAATAAATACGAAATTGCAAATTATAAAATAATTTGAATGATATCAAAAATTTGAAAGAAAATTTATGGAAGTTTTATTCGCTACCATCACTGATAAGATTAGAATGATAATGTTTACAAACATAAAATGGATTAGCAGTCTTAGCGCATTTTTCGTGAGACAATTTTTTGCATTTACTGCAAAAATTAATGCTATTAAAGTGCCTCTTTCAGCAGATGTGGCCTTTCCCACTTGTTTTTTACATTTCTGGACAACGATCCTTGACGGCTTTTGCACAGTTGTTGTGCTTGTTTCATTTGCATTCCATGTATCTTTTACATTCAAATTGGAAACGCTACATTAATGCTTTTAAAGTTGGGAAGAATTGGTTGATGTTACGTTTGTTGAGTTACTTGATGCAGAAAATGAAGAGGAAGAATTTGAAAATTAAGCAGAAATCAAGAGAAAAGGTCAAAGAATAAGAAATGAAATAGTGAATATATTGCATAACTAGGGGCCTGTTGCAGTACTTCCTGCAAACATCTAGAGAGCCTTGCGTGAAGTGACCCAATGCGATAGTTCCTATGACAAAAAATTGATACAAAGAGTGTTATTAGTTGAACTACTTTTATTGCTCCTCTTAAAATAATTATATATCTAACACCATTCATGCGTTTCGGGAGACGATTTCCAACTTAAAACCTGCAAGAGTTTGCGCCGAGTATTCAGGCGAAAGATTTGTCGAAATCGAACCGACCTTTCTTGATTTATTTGCGTTTATACTGGGAGGTGACGTCACTCGAGACAATCTGTTTTTGTCCTTCACCCGTTTTATTGCAAGCTTAGTGCCAATGCTCTTGAAGCCCGCGTCTAACAATGCAAAAATGTCTGATACCCTAGCAACCTCCTTTTTGAAATGTCGAAAAACCGGAGAAAATCGAAAATAAACTTAAAATATGAGCAAACAGGAATTAAACAACAGAATCGGCGGTAAGAATACGAATTTCTATTTCTTTTTACGTTAAATGGTATAAATCTCGAGTCAAAGTCTCGATTGTAAGATATTTTAAAATGTTAAAGAATAAAGGTCTACACATCGTATTATAGCCGATCACGTGTTAATCAAATGCAAAAACGAAAACTATCCTGGTATCGAACCCATGCCTTTCCGGGAGACGACTACCCACTTAAAACGTGTAGGAGTTCGCGCCGAATATTTAGGCGAAAGATTTGTCGAAATCGAGCCGACCGTTCTCGGTTTATTTGCGTTCATGCCGGAAGGCTTCAGACGCAGGCAGGGATGCAGAGACAGCGGTTATAATATATTAGATATTGATTAAACGTTTAGTTTTGACAAAACATGAAGCTTTTTTATATAAAATATATTTTAATTAACTATTAACCTAAATACATTGTATTATTATTGTCAACTCTCGTAATATCATCGTAATTACTGCTGCCAGAAATATACACCTCGGGCACAAAAGTTTCATTAGCTTTCAATTTTTCTAACTTAATAGTCTAACGTTCTGTCTGCAAATTGAACAAATTTAACTGTTTTAATAAAGCTAGTCTCTGAAGTTCTTGTAAATTTAAGTTTTTTGTTTCTTCTCTCTCGTACTTAAATGTTCCTTTCAAAACTTTATGTGGCACTGGCTTTTCTTTCTCATCTTCCTTATAATCTACAACTATTTCGGTTGCAGATGTAAAAAGAGAAGATTCATAGGCTACCGAAGGTGAATCATCAAATTCACTCGATGTTGCACCCTCCACTTGATTGAAAATTGAATTTTCATCCTCATTCGTGTCATAAAATGCTTGCTCCCACTCTTTCAATTTCATTTTTTTGTTTCCAGTTGCCTTCATGCCTGTTTTCTTTTTAATCTGCGTCCTCATATTATTAGTTTTTTTTATTTGTGCCCCAGTAATTCCTATTCCAAATATCTGTTGGTATTTCTGCCCAACTATCATCAATGCCTTATCCTTCTTCTGTTTTATTTCTAGGACTTGGCTCTTATTTAAAATTATTTTGTTTTCTTGTATTATTTTAACAAACTGCGTTTGTATGGATGTTTCCTCATTATGAGACCCTTCATCACTTGACATAAAAGGGCCCTCCATTTCCTGTAATAAATGCTTGTACTATTTGTTTTAATTTTAATTAATTGAATAAAAATGAACCCATGATTTATGATACTATCAAATTTAGTTATAAAAGAACTAGTTAAAGAAAAATTAATTAATTAACATTTAAAAAAATATTACCCAATATATCTATGTATATCTTAATCTCTGGACCAAATAAACTACTACTACTCTTTGTTTTTAGTTTTACATTCAACTAATACCTTAAATGTAAACAAAAACAAGTTAGAAATAAGAATTGTCAAGTGCCTTTTTTCGTTAAATTTAAGCATTTGCTTAATACTGAGTAGCAAATGCTTATAAGCAAAATCAAACTTTTATTCACTCAAAATGAAGCAAATGCTTTTAGCAATTAGAATGAAATGTATACATAACAAATTAGCTTTGCCTATTTGACAATTTTTAAGCTAACTGGCAAATCCTATAATTATTAAAGTTTTCACTTGAGTACAGCATAAAATGAGATGTGATATCACTTTAATGTCAGTCAAGAAACATCTTGGAACCACAAAATTATAAAAAATAAACAGACTTACTAAAATCTTAAGCTTCACATTATATACTTTCCACTAGTGTTTTGCATGGCCATATGGTCACGCTAGTACTAAATAGAGAAATGTGTTTGGTAAAAATATTGTTAGGCTAGTAATATGAAGGGGCTCCTGGTCAGTCAGACTGCAATCAGCTTAACTGTTGGAACGTCCCTTAATTCGGCACCTTATGGGATATTAAATATTTGAAAAGTTCAATGTTCTATATTAGTGGATAGATATAGTACTCACTGGAACTCTGGATTTGGATTCTTCGTCCCCCGAAGAAGCACCACTTGCCCCCGCTGCCCTCCTGGGTCTCGGTTCGAACTGGAGGAACACAAGTCGGGCGAGGTGACCAAGCACCAGGCTCTTTATCGGGCGAGGCACTCCGGTCCCACGGACACCGCGGTGGTACACATTAAGCGTGACCACCGAGAGGCCAGAGGCAAAGGACACCAGGCAGATACTGACTCCGTAGTACATACCTAAATAAAAGAGAATGTGGCAATTACTGTGAGTCAATCCATCAACTCCTAGCAGGCTTAAAAGGCACTCTATCAGATTCTTGAAAGCAGGAAATTGGTCAGCGCTTATGGTACTGGAGTCGGAAACATGTTCCATGGGAAACCCAGGGGTGGGGAAAAACAGGGGCTCTTTGAGATGATTTTCCTCTCTGAATGCAACAATTTACTAATTAGTCGACATCTGAGGTGGGTGACACATTCCAAGAGTCGAATCATAAGGTAACGCGCTGTGGACGAGGTATTCAAATCCAAGCAGCCTCTTGCACCTTTTAATCATATACGTATGTGATGATGAAGGTGACTTCGTCATACAATAAAAAGGTCGGAAAACCAGATCCACATTTCGGCAGCAAAGCAGCCGTCCTAAATGATGATCCATTTGTGCTAAACAGAATTCCACTTGCGCCACATTCGTTTAAAGGATTTAATTCCTGGTGACATCTGGCGTACGTAATTGCAGTTTGTTAATTAGAAAATTTATTTCCCATGATTGAAATTTTATCTTCCACTGTCATGTGTACTAAACTAAACGATACTACTTAGATATTGCATTGCAAAAGTCTTGAGTATAGCTTCGCACGAATCTCGTTCTCTACCTTCTTGTTTGAAACAATAATTGTCACAATTAATGGAATATAAATTGAAGTCACCTCCAATTCTTGGGAATTTGTCTGCATATTCCACGAGTGGGCAAACCTTTTACGTGGCGGACCGCATTAACAGTTGCAGCTTCCTAGGCGGACCTCAATAAGCGATGATAATGCTTCGGCGGGCCACATTAAAGTTAGTGACAACATGCCTGTGCTATCTTTTGTTTTTAAGCAATTTTAATGCTTCTCCCGGTATTACTTCGTCGAATTTCTGGACGAGAATAGAAGAGTAAAAGAGGCAATTATGAGAGGACGACAGTTGATGACTGAATAAATGGGGCTTTAATATATACTGTAGCATCATATGGAAATAAGACAGACTACCAGGAAAGGTTATGTGAGCAAAGTTGAGGCGATCGAAATAATTAGACTTCAACTCATAGAGCTTCATTTTCAAATGTATGAGTTTGACGGGAAAATTCCTATTTATATAGATTATATTGCAGAAACAAAATTAATACTTATATTGTAATGTCGCAAAGTTATTAAGACCACAGCATACAAAGAAATACTCTGAAATCATCGCTGTAATTGACAGGTATTACTCGTCCTTTTTCCTAAATGCGATGAGACAAGCTAATAGATATTTTAATCAAGCATGGTGCAATAGTAGTCCATGCCATCAGTTTCGGCGGCTTGCAGAGTAATCACATAAATATAAATCATAGAGGTGGTATTTTTTTTGTAAGACTTCGTCCGCCACTCACTGATAAGCGGCGTCTTCTCCGTCGGAGGGAGGCTCTCTCGGATGGTCATCAGGAACACCGTCATAGACAGCAAGGCACTTATGCCCAAAGTCACCTTCTCTCCAGATTCCGATGGAACGTAGAACACAAGAAGAGCTGTTCACGGCGTACATCCCGTCCAGAAAAGCGCAGAAGCAAAGCCGGAAATTGCGCAATATGGGAAGAAATTGACAAAAACAATATTATAAATCAATTTTTACTTTCTCCATAAGTAGTATGTATGGGGGAAAGTATTGTTTTCATGAAAAAATCTATTTCCAGATTTAAACGAAAATGCACGTTTCGAGGGCCCATGAACAAGTTTGGACCATTTTCTCGATGATGTCTGTGTGTTTATGTGACAGCTATTTTGTGGATGCTCTAACTCAAAAACTATTAATCAGGTCAACGCGAAATTTTATATTTAAAATTTTTATGACAGTCACAAGAACTGATTATTTTTTGGTATAGATCGGTCAACCGGAAGCGGGTGTTTACTCTTGTAACATCAGTTCTTTGAAATATTTGCTTTAATATTTGATTAATGTAAAAAAATACTGGAATAAATGTTGTAGGAAATTTAATTTTCTACAACCTTTGTTTGAAACATTTTCCCATATAATGCATTGTTTAAGAGATTTTTAAAAAATTAATTGTTTAGTTGCCACCATCTACCGGCGACTATTGTTAACAATTGACGCTTAGTTACGGCTTAGTAACGCTCCTTTATCTTTTCTTAATTGTTGGAGATTCCTGGCTATATCCAATATCAGAAGGCTACGGTATGTCTATTTCCTTTCTTTGTAAAGTCTTAAAATTTTTCTCGCAGTTCCTTAAAATATTCATTATCATTTAACCTTCTTGGAATTTTTAGAAATATTACAGGTATGGAGAAAGTCATGTGGTGGCAACATCAGATTTTTACATTTCGCATAGTTTAATAAAATACAAAATAGATTCGTTTATAAAAGCTTTAATGTTCTTAAATCTTATGTATTCTATGCCAATATGATTTTACAGTAATGTTTTCAATATAAATACCCAACCCAGGTAGTTTGGCGTACGAAACCTTATTTCCCATCTTTTCCCTTGGTTATATCTTTTATTTGTTTACAATTTTTACACGGAAAATATTCTGTCAAAATAGGGGCTATAAAATACGTCATAAAGTAAAAATACGATAAAACCTGTTCAAGGTACTTCTTTATATTTGAAACATGCCATTAAAACTAATTATAGAATTAATCAACTCATTTGAATTTCGATAAGTAGCTTTTTATGTTGACTGATTGTGGCTGTATAACTCTATACGCATTATCAGTCAAAAATATTTAGTTTTGGGGAAAAAATTTTAGTTGGCTTCCATTTTTATTGAAATACCAGAGAAATTCTCTCAGCAGAATAGAAATTCCATTTGAACGGCTCTTTTCCGCTACCTCTTGCTTTGATGACAAACGGAAGGACCTCCTATTTTCACGGGCGTGGGATCCTCAAAGACTTGTCAATTTATTTACGTGTTTTTAAAAGAACAATAAAAAAGAGAATTTTGAAAAAAATTCCTCCAAAATGAAATTCCTGCATTTACCAACGTATCTAAAAATAATAACAAATGATAAACAATCACAAAAGACTTTCCCGTTCTCAATGAAATGATCCTAAACATGCTAAATGTTCGAAATTAGTTCTATCAAATAAGATCAAAATAATTGCGTTTATATGAATCACTGAGCTTGAGAAATCTTCAAGAAAATGCATCATCTTTGTTGGGAAAATGAATGTGTACAAATAAAAATTGGAGAAAATGATGTTCCATAAATATATCCGCGGAATTATTTGAAATACTCATTACTCACTTCCCAAATGCCTCAAAAGTATATAAAACAGGTTTAGAAAATGTTTATTTCTTAAGATGTAGGAACAAGTGTAGTGGAATATGAAGTATTTGTAATAGTATACTAGGGGCTCTAGCCTTGGCCCCCAATGCTTCGCTTGCCGATTATTTTCAAACTAATTTGGCATGAATTTCATAAATATTTGAAAATTATAAATTTGAAAATGATGTTCCATAAATATATCCGCGGAATTATTTGAAATACTCATTACTCACTTCCCAAATGCCTCAAAAGTATATAAAACAGGTTTAGAAAATGTTTATTTCTTAAGATGTAGGAACAAGTGTAGTGGAATATGAAGTATTTGTAATAGTATACTAGGGGCTCTAGCCTTGGCCCCCAATGCTTCGCTTGCCGATTATTTTCAAACTAATTTGGCATGAATTTCATAAATATTTGAAAATTATAAATTATTTTTATTATCTGATTTACACCGGTATTTTTTTAGAAATATAGCTTACGTAGTATTGTTTATTACTACAAGCTCGCTTATTGAGTGAATTTTAATAAAAAATGTTAGAGATATTTTTGCATAAATAAACTCTGTAAAGAACAATAAGAATAAACTACCCTTCATTGTTGCACTACCTCGTTCATCTCTTCAGAGCTTCTAATCTGGATAATTTTATACCTCATCATCATAGGTAGTCTGTCCGTAGACAGGTCCGTGATTATTCATGGTTAAACCTGGTTCTCCATATACTCCTATTTTCCGCTGTCCTCTTTATATCTTGATAACTCTCTTTCCCTTTCAAATCGTCTATCAGCTGAAACCTTTTCCTACCTCTTTCCCTTTTCCCATCTAGTTTTCCTTCTAACACGTCTTTAATCATACTCTCTCTCCTCAGGTAATGTCCAACCCAGTTAGCCTTCCTCTTTCTGATAGTCTGTATAATCATTCGCTTCTCTCCTATTCTTCGTAGCACTTCATCGTTTTTCATCCTATCTGTCCATTTTATCTTCAGCATTCTCCTCCAAGTCCACATTTCAAAGCTTTCCAAGTATTTGATGTCATTTTTCCTTAGCGTCCATGTTTCTGCCCCATACAATGCTATACTCCATACGTAGCATTTTATCAACTTCTTGCGGATATCTTCCCTTATATTCCCTGTAAGTAGTTGTTTCTTTCTCCTAAAAGCCGCTTTTGCTTTTCCTATTCTAGTTTTGATCTCATCCGTACATTTTGCCTCTCGTGTTATGATACTTCCAAGGTATTTATATTCTGAAACTTGTTCTAATGGCTTTCCCCCAATAGTTATGTTCAGATTCTCTTCTTTACCCGATATTCGAATGACCTTGGATTTTTCTGTATTTATTTCCATACCGTATTTTCTACCTGTTATCACTAGTCTATTTATCATTTTTTGTAGCTCCTCTTCCTTTCTTGCTAGAAGTACTTGATCATCTGCGTATTTTACTGTTCTTATAATCCTTCCTCCAATTTTGAAATCCCCTGTGCCTTCTAAAGCTTCTTGCATTAGACTTTCTCCATATATATTGAATAGGGTTGGCGATAGGCAGCAGCCTTGTCTTACTCCTCTACCGATATTTATTCCGCAGGTGTCCACATTCTCAAACCTGACCTTTACAACTTGATTCTCATATAGATTCCTAATCAGTCTCCTGTCTTTCCAGTCTACACCTATATCCTTTAATATCTTCATCAACTTTACCCAATTTACTCTATCAAAGGCCTTCTGCCAGTCTACGAAACATGCGCAGATATCTTGACTGTATTCTATTGCCCTTTCTGATATGATTCTAACTACTCCTATAGCATCTCTAGTTCCTCGTCCTTTTCTGAAACCGAATTGATCTTCCCCTATTATTTCTTCTGCCTTTTTCTCCAGCCTTTTATTAAGAATCCTCGTGATGATCTTCGATGTGTGTGACAGAAGGCTTATAGTTCTGTAATCTTTACACTGCATTGCCTTTGGCTTCTTCTTTAGAGGGATCATTGTTACTTCTAGGAAATCCTGAGGCCACTCTCCCGTGTCGTAAATCTTATTAATTAATTTCGTGATCGCTTTTAGTCCTTCTGATCCTATGACTTTAAGTATCTCAGCCGGTATTCCATCGCTGCCCGTGGCTTTCCCCTTCTTAAGTTCCACTATCGCTTTTTCTACTTCGCTCTCCATAATACTTGGTCCTAAGTTGTCTTCTTCAATGTTTTCCTCATTTTCCAGTTCTATTTTTGCCGCTCCTGTCTGTTTGCTGTATAATTCCTTAATGTATTCTTCCCATACCTGTGCTACATCCTTTGTTTCTGAGACTATCTTCCCATCCGTATTCATAATTCCTTTACCACAAATTCCATTAGACTTCTTATCTTCTAATTCCAGTGCCTTAGCGTACATCATATCGTACCGTCCTAATTTCTCCATTTGTTCTATTTCATCACATTTTCCTTTTAGCCAATTTTCTCTAGCTTTATCTGTTACCCTTCTCAACTCATTGTTTATACGCCTATAGTTGGCTCTACCTTCTTCACTGTTAACGTTTTTCCATTTTCGTCTCTCATCCATTTTCTCCAGCATTTCCTTCGTGATCCATGGTTTTCTGATTTTCTTCTCTTGTTTTCCAATCTCTTTATCCAAGGTATCCTTGATACTGGTTTTAATTTCATCCCATTCTATATCGACGGTCTTCGGTTTGTTTTCCAACTTTCTTAGGTTATCTTCCAACTTCATGCTGACTACATCCTGCCTTTCTTTCAGTTTTTCTAGGTCCCAGGTCTGTCTTTCTCTTCTCGTTTTTCTTATTTGTTTGAGCTTTGTACTCACGTCAAGTATTAGAAGGCTGTGATCTGAATCAATGTCTGCTCCTTGCAATGCCTTGGCGTTCTTTATGTTGTTCCTAAATCTTTGTTTTACAAGGATGTAATCTATTTGGCATCTCATTCTATCTCCTGGGCTTTTCCATGTGTATAACCTTCGTTTATGGTTTTTGAACCATGTATTAGTCACTACAAGGTCATTATTGATGCAGAATTCTACGAGTTTCTCCCCTCCTCGATTTCTCTTCCCAAGTCCGTATTGCCCGACAACATTTTCTTCCTGTCCTTCTCCGACTATGCTGTTCCAATCTCCCATTATTATGCAGTTTACCTTTCCTCTTCCGTCTTCTTCGTAAATTTCATTAATTTGCTCATAGATCTCATCTATTTCTTCATCGTCATGAGCTGACGTTGGCATATATACCTGGATTATCAGCATGTCCACTGGGACTGCTTTTAGCTTTATTGCCATCAGTCTATCGTTCGTTGCTATTATCTTTGTCACGCTTTTCATCATATCTTTCCTAAGTACCAGAGCTACTCCCCTTTCCCCACTATTTCCTCCAGAATAAACTACCGTGAATTCTTCCGAGTCGAACTGTCCTTCTCCCTCCCATCTAGTTTCGCTTAGCCCTATAATGTCAACTCTATTTCTTCTCATTTCTTCTTTCAAGTTCTCTAGCTTTCCTGCCTTTCTCATAGTTCTTACGTTCCAAGTCCCTATTCGTAATTTACTTTCGACAAATGTTTTCCTCAAGGCAGTCCTCGCCCGGAGATCCGATTGGGGGACTATTTTACCTCCGGATTGTTTTACCTCGAGAGAACTCATATTGTCCAACCATATAATCTTTACTAGGGATTGTAATGTGGTAGTTTCCCTCTTGCTTTCCACATCGCAGTACTGTAGCCGTTCAAATCGTCCTGATCACGCCTACAGCTGTATTGGATATAGACCCAACCAACATCATTTGTTTTCGGCTCTATACCATACTGACAGTACTGCTGCCTACTGCCAGGCACTGATGATAGTTTTTTTTTAATACAACCTCCATTCGAGGGGTTTGAACCCCCGAACTTTGCAATAGAAAGCCGACACGCTAACCACTACACCACCAGTGCAGATTTTATACCTAACTGCATAATATTATTAGATTTTGTTGAACTGTCTAGGCTCTAAGGCAGTGTTTTTCAACCGATGTTCCGCGGAACACTGGTGTTCCGCTGGCATTGCATACGTATTCCGCGAAATATTCCATCAAAAATAATTTTTCTATAAATGTAGGTTTCTTAATGAAATTAAAAATAAAAATTATTTTTATTTTGCTCTCACACCGTAAGTCTATCGGGGAAGCAGAAAGTAGCAGGTTACACCTTCTAACCTGCTGCAGTACGCATGCGCGTTCCCACAACCATGGTATATACCTATATGTATATGTATAGTATAGGTGTTCTGCCAATTTTTTCTCCACTCTTTTTCTGTGCAACCCCTCCTGTTTCCCTCCCCCCCTTTTCCATATATATATGGAAAGATTTTTATATTTTATCACCTGATGATCGTAGTGAAACCGGTCGTGCTAAATAAATTTGTGGAAGTGACAAAGTTCTTTCTTTTACTCGTATACTAATATATTTGCTTTGAAATCGGAAAATTATTTTTCCTTATATTGAGGCAACCCTGCTTCTTAGATCCGTTTTAAACAGGTTCATTTCGTTTTATCATTTTACGCTCTTCCTACAAACGAAATTTCTTTGAAATCCGTTCAGCCAATACCTTCCAAATTAATAGTTACAAAAAAATTCTAACTTTGATTATTGAACCCGGTTTTATATAAAGATTATATAAATCATATTTGGTTAAAATCCATGCCGTCAGTTCTCTAGAATTACGTGTAAAATAAATATTATTATACTTTTTATTGTAGTAGTCCTGCTCTTTAGCTCAGCTTTAAACATCTTGATTTCATTATGGTATGTTGTATAAATCTTATATACAAAATTTAATTGAAATCCGTTCTGTCAATTCCTTCCAACTCCATAATTCGTGAAAGAATTCAATATGTAATTGTGGCACCCCTGTTTGGCTGATTCAGTTTAAATATGCTATTATGGTTTTCTATATATGTGTACATTATAAATATTTGGTTCAAATTGATGAAGACATTACAACACAAATATGTGTAAAAAGAATGTTTTTTTATTTCTTGTATTGTGGCAGCCCTGATTTCTATGTCTACACTAAATATCTTGATTTTTTTTTATGTTACACGCCTCCTTCCTACAAAATTTCATTTAAATCGGTTCAGCCAATTCCTTCCAAATTCATAATTACCGAAAAGTTTAACTTTGTAATTGTGGCACCTCTGCATAGTCGACCCTGTTCAAATATACCGCGTTCGTCATTAGTTTATGTGAATATTATATGTACCAAATTTGGTTGAAATTGGTTAAGCCAATTCTTTCCTGATATATGCGTACGGACGGACAGCAATGACGAAAAGCACTAAAATGAACTTTCCGTCATATCTCGTAAAATATTAGTCAAACCATATAAGTATTCAAATAAAATTTTCAGAAGTAATTAATTAAATATTTGTTCCCTGATAAATTTTTTATCAAAGAAGTATACGTTTTCAAATAAATATAACGAGAATATAGGTACTAATTCACTTCGCACTTAGAACATACCTTGCATGGTTTTTAGGTGTTCATTACAAAAAGTATAAAAAGAACGCCTTATAGTTAGGTCGTGTCCGCCCGTCTGCATGTTTCATCTGCAAAACTACTGGGCGAATTTCCATTAAATTTGATATTTAGGACATACGGTCAAAGAAAATGATATAAATGGTTTATGTAGCCTAATGGGGAGTACCACTTATTGGTGACAAAAAATGAACTTTTCTTTATATATCGTAAAATATCACTCATAACAAAAAAGTCTTTAAACAAAATTGTAGAACTAGTCAAATAGCATGTGTATTGTTCAGTACATTTTCATCAAAGGAGTACCCGATTTCAAGAAAATCAAACGACAAAGTCGTAAATCACTTTGCACTGGAAAAATATTCCCGTGTTTTTTAATTGTCAACGAAAACAATCTTCGTGGTAACTGAAGTAAACAATATCTGGTGTAAATAACTAATTAATTTAATTTTCTTTCGTGTGCATGAAACATTTGGTAAGTGAAGGGAAATGGATTATCTACGACGAATAAATGAACGTAAATACGTCTATTTTCTTTACGTATACATCGTTTGTAAGTGAAAAGAATTGGATAATTTACGACGAAGGAATGAAAGTGAACATAAAGATTATATTACTACTATTAGAGTGAGGTAGGTTTTAAATAATTGTCGACTGTTTTATTAATTACAAGCGATTAGGAAACAAATCAGCGAATAAAAAATTCGATATTTTCTTGGCATCACTTGCAGAAATCTTAAAGGACGCCTCTGTCTCGCATGTATGTATGCATAATGCGTACATCTTTCCTCTCTTGTTTAATTTATGACCAGGAAAACAATCTTCGTAGTAACTGAGGCAAACAAGACCTGATAGAATTACGTAAACATGTCCATTTCTCTTTCGTGCACACGCAGTGAAACGAAGATAATTTACGACGAAGGGATGAACGTGAGCCTAAAGACTACAACTACTTAGCTCAGATGAGGTTTATTTTAATTACTTTTGTTTGCTAAAACAAACAAAATTAATTCCCTTCCCAAAAGTTGTAGTGTAATAATAAAATTAATTACCTAGTATTTTTTAAAGGAAAAACAGTTAGGTCGGATCCAGAGCTTCCATTCACTTTGATTCGATATCAATTTCCTGTGGGATTGTCCTTTGCAATGACAACAATAAATAAAAGTCAGGAAAAACATTCCACAACGTTGGAGTTTTCCTCTTCAGTCGTTTTTAAATCGTGTAAAATGTGCGATGCTTTTTTCCACACCAATATCAATGAAGGAGATTAAAGGTGAAGAATCTATTAAAACTAAAAGTATTGTATATAGGGATATTTTATAAAATTGTATTTTAGAGAATAAATCTTGTACGTGTCCGCATTAACTGTTGTTTTTATTGTCCTTTGTTAATGATGAAATAAAATTCGTAAAGAACGCCTCTGCCTTGGACGTAAGCACGATTGAAGCATGCACGTTTCCTGTTTTTGGTAACGACAATTGAAAAGCATTGGATTCGAAAAGTCAACTTAATTTTTTTATCTATAATAGAACTGTTCATCTAATCTTCCATTTAACTTCTCACTTTTAACTAATTTAAAATTGCAATTTTATGAATTTCTTCACTGATTTCCATGCCCTTTTTGTGGGAGTAGAAATAAAGCAACGGGGTATAAAACACTACCCAATAAACGAAATGATTGGAATTTTCCCGTCGATTGCATCCAATGACCTATCATCATGCCAAATTTCAGGTTTGTAGCACTTCTAGAAGGTTTTATATCCTCCTCGTTTTCCTTTATAAGTAAGAAACAACCATTTGTAATAGATAATTAATAGCAGCTTTTCCTTTATGTGTTTACGGAGCTCCTCAGTGTGAGAGTATTGTTTAGCAGGGGGGTATACAATAAGGACCTTGTGAGACAGTCTCGGAAGCCGCAAAGGATTTCCACGAAAAGAGATTTACGCTCGCTCTACAATGCATCTGTTTGCTATTTACCTGCGCTTATGGCTTGGCTGTATAAAGAAGAGCGAAGAAACACGTCACAGTCGGATTATGGAAAGAATGATTGATATATAGTCTACATGAGCAATGAGATTAACATGTGATTGAACAAAAACGTAACTATTGTATAAACAGAAAAGTTTATTTATAAATGAATAATAGTAGCATACGGGAACTATTAACGTTTATTTCACGACAAATGATTTATTTTTAGCTTCTCTCTCCCAAAAAATCGAAACAACGTCGAAATGAATGTACCGTGAAGTCTATTTGACTACGGAAAATATTTCCAATTTTTTTCGGACCAATAACGCTCAGAAAATCTCAGGAGGTAATGGCCACTTTCACGAATGTCTTTTCCTTACGCATTAGAAAAGGTCATTAGAAAAAATAGGATGGGTATTTGCAATAGACTGACCGATTCCGTTGATGAGGATGCAGGGCAGGATGAGGTTGAACACGTAGAACATGGGTCTCCTCCTCAGGTGAATGATGTAGGTGATGTCTGGGTATGGCTCAGGGCAGCATGAATAGAACTCCACGTGCTTCACTGCCTCGAATCCGACCAAGTCAAACTCTCCGTTAGGTTGGTAGTTACTCGTGTCCCCTTCCTCCGTCTGCTTCAGCAGGTCAAGCTGAAACCCAAAATTGGATATCTAGGGTAAGCTACAAGAATGTCACCCTCCATTCTTCTGGAGAAAGTGTAAAAGATAATTTTTTTTATTTTTTCCCTCGATTAAAATAAAGATCACTAGTAAAACCCCGCGGAAATTCCGCGCGGTTAAAAGAACCGGACTCAATACTACAATAATTTTTTCTCATACATGAAAAGTTTTCAACACCTTCCAACAACCTTGCTGGTATATATGCCTTGTTTTTAAGTCTGCTTCACTTGTATTTTGAGATTGTCTAATGGTCGCACTCTTAAAGTTACCACGTAAAGATGTCTTCAGATGAGAATAAATATCTTCGTGCCAAAGAAAATTCGACATTAAAAAACTATGTAACAAAGGAAATCGTGTATTTGCTGGGTTAAGGATGTTTTCTTTGAGTTAACGAGCCCTATAGTTGTAGAAGTCATCTTAGTCCGACTGTGTAAAATTGGCGTCTAGTTCCGAAGTTTTTCGGAGTTTAAAAAGGAGTAATGTAGGTCGCCGAATTCTCCAGCAAACAACGCACTAATATCGCTGACAGCAAAGCAAAGTTAGAATACGGGATGCACAGGTATATATGTGCGAATACATGCGTAAAGAACTTCTTAACAAGTTTCCACTACCAGAAGAGATTCGTCGAGAAGATTAGGAGCGCAAAGAAGTCCTCTTTCGGGGATGAAGGGAGGCTTAGGGAAGGTGTCTATCGGAATAGATAAGGAAGGAGAGGAAGAAAGAGGAGGGATTGAGAAAGGGAGGGAGTGCGAAGGAGAGGTAGTGAGAAGGAGAGAGAGTGAGAAGGGGAGAGAGTGAGAAGGAGAGGGAGTTAGAAGGGGAGGAAGTGAGAAGGGGAGGGAGAGAGAGGGGGAAGGAGTGAGAAGAGAAGGCAGTGCAAAGGAGAGGGAGTGTAAAGGAGAGGGGGTGGGAAGGGGAGGGAGAAGAAAAGATGGAATGCGATTACTTGAGAGGCGGAAGAGGAAGAAGCAAGGGAAAGAGGGGAACCGTAGAAAAGGCGTCGAGGAGAAGGGGTGTAACTATTGAAACGAGTGAGGAGAGAGAGGAAGAGAGAGAGAGTAAGAGAGAAAGAGAGAGAGAGAGGAAGAGAGAGAGGAAGAGAGAGAGGCAGAGAGAGAGAGAGGCAGAGAGAGAGGCAGAGAGAGAGAGAGAGTAATAGGTGGCAATAGATGTTATTTCTTCGTCAACACATGCGAATGTCCTCCAGTCTCCCATCTTCCTCTCCATTCCTCTCCTATCCGAATCTTGTATACGTTTACTTATGTAAATTTCATTGATATACCTTGCATAAATCGATGAAATGTACGTAAATCATTTTTAGTCAAATATTTCCGTTCGTCTGCCCGGAGAGTTTGGAATTTTTGGAATCCGGCCCAGGCAGTTGATTCTACAAAACGAGAATCTTAAGAAAGGACTAATGCAAAGAATAATGGAATAAAAGCTCGAATGTTCCAGTATATGGTCAGTTTGATTATTTTATGAAACTCTAACGAAATAGGAATTGTACTGATTTTATCAAGCACATTAAAGCAATAATAACTTACAACGATATTGTTTCCAAATTTAATATTTATCTTCGCATGAGTAATACTTTTAAATAAATGGGTAAAATGAGATACACCAATGTATTAATTAACTCTATTTCCGTAGGGATGATTTTCATGTTGCATTATTCCTTTATTTTTCAAAAGTGACAATTTCAAGACCAAGACCAAAATCTAAAATCGTCAACAGCTTCCTCGCAATGAAATTTATGATTTATTAGCAATCAATCAATAGTGTGGTGCACTTTCAGTAGTTTATGCCGTCAATGCTTCTCTCGTCGCAAGATCATTTTAAATTTAACATCGAAATAAATCTACGGATTTTCGCTAAACTCGCCCCTTACATAGATCACTGACTAAATGTCTCTCTAGTGGATTAAAACGACAATATAGAGAAATGGATAATCCGAACATTTTTTCCACCATAGGGGTTTAAAGGGTTTACTGCGTCGAATTTTTATGTATGCCCATCAATGACAGAAATGCTATCAAATTGTTAGATGTAATCTTTACAAGTAAAATTATATGGCTCAATATTCTGAATCTTTTAGATTCATATATATTTTTATAAACATTTTAACCTTTAATCGACAAAAGAAGGTGCTTTCCACATGACATATTACGGTCCTAAAAATTTATCTAAGAAAAAAAATCGCACAATTTTCCCATATCCGTCTTCCAGACCTATTATATGTTCTCTACGAGCGAAAACTTTTGCACTATATTTCCCCGTTGAACATATCCACACTGAATAAGCAGATTAAGCATTTTTTCGTATTGCTAGGTTGGACAAACAATTTTTAAAACAACGGGGAGTACTGAAAGGCAACTGAAATGGAAGCATAGAAAGAGCGAGCGTTCTGGGCAGGAAACATTGAAATCACCAACTAAATCCTTAGGTTTCTTTGTGTTAATTTAAATTTATCCATTAACTCCGAAAATTTCAAATACTTTTAAACCGAATCCATATAAAATTGGAATTACTTTTTGAAAGCACGAATGGAATACAGGGAATAATTTCATCAAGCCCTTCTCAATTATCACGTGGTTTACGCTGAACAGCTCATTTTAGCGGGACTTAGAGTATTTCGCACTTCTTAAGCCCCTTTCCTCCTCCCAGCTCACCGCAGCAGCTTCAATTTCGTGGAATTATAGCATCCAGCGATCGTCCTCTCGGCCACGCACAAAGCGCCAAAGCCATCTCTATAACCGCGCGAACCCACTTCCACGCTCGGATTTCTTTCTCCCCGTATCGCTCTTTTCTCTTCCCGTCTATCTCCTCTCTCCTCCCCCTCCTCTTCTCCTATCTCCTCCCCCTTTCCTCTCTCCTCTCCTTCTCCTCCTCTCCCTTTCCCTCCACTCCCTTTCCTCTCTCCTCCCCCTCTCCTCTTCTCCTATCTCCTCCCCCTTTCCTCTCTCCTCTCCCTCCTACTCTCTCTTTCCCTCTCCTCCTCTCCCTTTCCCTCTCCTCTTCTCCTATCTCCTTCCCCCTCCTTCCTCCTATTTCCCCTCTACTCCTCTTCACCGCCTCTCCTTCCCCTCTTCCTTTTTACATCCCCTCTCCTCTCTCCTCCTCTCCTATCTCCTTTTTTTCTCCTCTCCTATCTCCTTCCCTTTTCCTCTATTCCCCCTCCCCTCTCCCTCCTCTCCCCTACCCCTCTTCTCTCTCCTCCCCCTTTCCTCTCTCTTCCCCATCCCCTCTCCACCCCCTCCTCTCTCTCCTCCCCCTTTCCTCTCTCTTCCCCATCTCCTCTCCCTCCTCTCTCCTACCCCTCTTCACCCCTCCTCTCTCTCCTCCCCCACACCTCTCTCCTACCCCTCCCCAGCCCCTTACCTCCCCCAGCGGCATCGATTTCATCTCTTTCCCCTCGGGAATCCTTCGCTAAGCCAAAAGCGATGAAGAGGTCGTTTTGGGATTACCTCGGCTTCATCCCGCCCTCACTCTTCCCTCACTCGTTCCCAATATCCATCGCTTCCTCGCGTTCGTCCAGACGCTCCGCCACCAATTGGGACTCCACGCATCCTACAGTTTCCTTCTTTTTCCTGAACGTAATCGAAGCACGGACACCAAGTTACATTCGCCGACCGCTTTCCACTTTGCATATACTTAGCAAACTGCCGAATTTCGTTAGATTATAATCTCAATCTAGTCTCTAGTAAAGCGCGAACCCAGATGCGTGGCACGTCGTCTCGTCCGCTTTATTTGTCCAGAAAATGACCCGCAGGAACCAGCTCTTCTTTCTCTCTCTCTCTTTCAAATGTCAATTTTTTTAAAATTTTATTATCAAATGCGTTAGTCTTAGCTACCTTCGCAGCAAGAGCTTGTATAAATATCAACGCGAGAGACATTTTCAACTGAATCAGCATGCGTAGATGTGATGACGTCGGGAGCGATTATACTTGTCATCTCATTGAGTAAATTGCGAGGCCAGAGCACAACATGCGAGCCGCATGCGCCTCTTTATCAGCAAAAGTACGCATCGCGGCCATATTCGAGTTCTAGCTTGAGCAAACGGTTGTCTGGGAAGTTTCTCAATATTTAATTAAATAATGGTGAATGTGGTTCCGTAGGCGCGTGAAAGATAGCAAAAGTTTGTGTAAGATTTTACGAAACAATGCGAATAACTTAATAACGGTTAGTCGGATTTTGGTTAATCGTTTGCCAAATATACTCTGCGCGTCCCCGGTTTAAACGGGTATCCGCCCACGATTTAAGAGCAGCGGTTCGGTTCCATAAGAGTTTAACTATTACATTTCAATAACCTGGAAATGGGTGTAGCGTATTTTAATTTGCATTTTAAAATTGTAATCATCGTACAAATTCGGGACTTGAATCTAAAAGCGCGAAAATATATGAAAATTCATTTTCACGCCGTCGATTTTCAAATACGCGTCGATCCGGTTTAGAAATTTATTTTGGACACGGAAATCTTTCGTTTATTTTCTCAATTCTGCGAAATTATTATGTACATTAAATTGGATTAAGCGAGAAAAAAGTCGTGAATATGCTGATAAAAGGACTTTCTCTAAATAATATTCAACTTACTTCTACATTTACATATATTATATGTGTCAAGTTTGGGTAAGTTAAATTTAAAAAAAAAATTGAAGCATCTTCTATTAAAGTAACTAATAGAGATATCCAAATAGATATATTCTTGAAAAAGAATTGTCAAAGAGGCAGAGAGGGAGGGAGAAAAAGAGGGAAGGAGAAAGAAAGGGAGGGAGAGAGGGAGGGGAGGGAGGGGGAAGGAGGAAGATAGAAAGGGAAAAGAGAGAGAGGGAGGGAAAGAGGGTGAGAGTGATGAATAGAGGAGGAAGAGAGAAAGGGTAGAAAAGAGAGTGAGGGAAAGAGGGTGAGAGTGATGAATCGAGGAGTGAGTAGGAGGAAGAGAGGGAGAGATGGAGAGAGGGAAGGAGAGGAGAGAGAGAGGAGAAGGGTTAGAGAGAAATTGACATGAATAGCATTTGTAAAAACATTGTTATTTGACGGAGTTATTTTTTATTACACATTTTTATTAAAAAGTTTGTAAATAAACTTTCATTGCAGATTTATTTAATAGTTTGAAATAAATTACATCGGATTTAATTCCCTTACAATTATAATTAAAGTAATAATGCTTTCTATTAAATTCTTCGTGATCTTGATTTGAATATGTCGTCCGCATTATTTGTATACACAACGATCGAGTTTAATTGTTATAATGTGCAGTAAATACTGACGTTTGATTTAAGTATCGATAAGTCTAATATTTTATTTTGATTTATTTGTAACTTTAATATATCGTCCGTATTATTTGATTACACAAAAACTGAGTTTATAGCATTTTATCTAATAAATTTATTTATAAATTATGCATGCAAGAAGAGCTAATGAGGGGAGGCTACGGGTTGATCGTCATCTATTTTGAAAAAATTTAGCTCGAACCAAAATCAACAGTACGAAAAAATATTTTTAATATTAACTTCGGCTAATTTAGCTCGATTGTTCATCAGGTAAATAGATACCATTACACAAAACTGCTCATTTACAATAGTTTTTAAATAAAAATTGCGTTGTGCTTAAATAGCCGTAACATCGTCCTGCTGTTTGTAAGCGACCATATAGTGTAATGGTTAGCATTATTGCTTATGAAAATTTATGGGTCTGTTTCATCGTCAACGCATGCATTTTTAAATTTCTTACAAAACGTTCCATCCTAAATAATGAATTAAGGATGAGAAAATTTTGAAGTAATTAATATAAATGTCATTTTACAAATGTTTCATACAAATTGCCTCATCAACTTTTATATTCATGGTATTCAAAATAATAATTCTTTGTATTACATCCATAGTAATCCTAATTTGAATATATCGTCAGTATTATTTGTTTACATAAGATCAAAGGGGCTCAGCAGTATAACTCGCATGAAGGTTCGTGGATTAAAACCACTGTGGAAATCATTACGGGCTCCATGGAAGGAATCATGCTTTCTCCCACATATAACTCTAGACCTAGGCACGTCAAATGATCCGGCCATTCCTTTTAACAAGCATTATTCCGCATCTAACAAAGGAAGGTCTCGGACTTAACACGAACTTTTGGGCGAAACTTGGCTAAATTGTAGAGAGTCAAAAAATGAGCGTTACGTGTTTTGCCGTTATTCCGTCAGGTTCACATTTCTCTATTTTTTTATATTAAATTTTAAAAAATCTATAATCGATAAAAAACATTTTTCTCCTTCGTAAAGACTGACTTTGCTGCGAAACTTTGCTATATTGTGGAAAATTAAAACAAAATCAATAGGTATTTCGACGATTTTTTGACAGATTTATATTTCCCGAGTTATGAATTTTTAAACATTATAATTAATCTTTATATTCATATTTAGTGACATGTTATTGCATTTAACAATAAGAACTATCAGTTACCATAGGTAAATTTTGATTTTTACCTTTAGGAGTAGTGGAACAATGAAAAACAGTGAACATTTAAAAAATTATGTATAATAAATAAATTAATTAACATTTAATGACAACGCATTATTTTCGCAAGCTTTATATGGCGTTAAATGGAAGAATAAGGAAAACGCTTATAACTCAAAAACTATCCATTTTTTCTATCAAACCTTCAGGTATTACTTGCCAACGCGACATTTAACTTTTAAAATCCTCACCGTCTACACTGAACCCATAGGTTCAATTCCAAGAGCGGGCAAGCCTTTCTAAAGTTGAACAAAAATTAGTTAGAATTGAGATACGATTTCGAACTTGGATATAATGAGGCCAAAAGAATAAACTTCCTTTTTACATCAAAGAGAAAATGAATCCAAGCCTAATTTTAGTGCGTTGAAAGAATTTACGCCCGCGTTTCAGATTTTTTCTGTAATAAATCTTAGTTACCATAACAACGCACATTGTTGCAAGCTGGAGGCTTTAGTTTGGGTAAGATAGGATTAAGCATGTGGTATCGGAGAGGAAGGAGCGGGGTAGGTAGGAGGCAGGGTGGGGGCATGGTGTGGGTAGTGAAGGGGCAGGGAGGGAACAGGGTGAGATAGGAAGGGGCAAGAAGGTGGCAGGGAGGGGGAGGGCGGGAGCAGAGAGGGTTAAGGGAGGGGGCAGGGAAAAGGCAGGCTGATGGTAGGGAGGGGAAGAGAAGAGCTGGAAAGGGATAGGGAGGGGACAGGCGGAATACAGGTGGCATGTAGATGGTAGGGAGGAGGCAGAGAGGGGGTAGGGAAGGATATTAAGAAAGAAGAGAGGCGGGTATTAAATACTATCTTTGGTTTAGTGTTTTTCCAGTCATTTTAAAGAGAATGTCATGCATATTAAATACATGCATATATTAAATACACGAAATTCTCACGATCCGTCATTTTCAAAGGGCAGTTACACTAGTAGATAAATAATTAGTTAATAATTCTGAACGGTCTCAAGTTCTTTTATTGATATAAGTAGACTTCCTTCTATGGTCTGCACATGAGTTGAATCTCGGGCTCATATCTTCATTTGAATCAGCATTAACGTAAATCAGGGATTTGCTCTACTCGTTACCTTTAGCTTCAGTCCCTTCTAGCTGGTCATATTTTGCTCTTGATTTTTTATGCATATATTTACAGATCTAGATCTTTATTAGATGTAATCAGTAAGATGCAGCTATTTATAAGAAACGATAGGATATCGATAAAAAAGGTAGTTCGATAGCATTGAAATGCGACGACAGCTGTAAAATTGAATTTGCCCCTGAATCTTATTCCGCCGGTGGCACATGTGGTGTTCCCGATCCTATGAGAACGATTCAGACACTATCCGCTAGAGGCGGAATCAGAAATAAGGAAAGCCGTCAGAGCGAAAAATTCATGCTCATGATATCGTTTTTCGTATGATTATCCCCTTTGAAGGCGGAAACTGCAACATGCGGAGGGAAACAATATTTTATCGAAAATTAGGCACGATCTACTACATTAAAAATCTGTAAAAGGCGGAAATAAAAAACAATTTTTTAAAACAATATCTGTAGACACTGAAGTCGATTGGCATCATAGTGCATTCATGAAACGTGTGCGTAAAAGTGTATTTAAAACTATGGTTTTATTTTGGATACTGTTTATCGATATAAGGAAATATCTAAAATGACAACGTCTGAGAAATGCAGCGCTTGATTAGAGATTTGTATCAAATTGAGGAGATTAACGTAAATGCAAAAGATTTTGCAACGACCTCAGCTCATTTTGTGCCATTTGAAGCGTAAATGTCAGTATCAGTATATATAAATATGTAAATCAAGAATAAAATTTTAAGGTAACTCTACCCAAAATGGCCTAGCTAAGCTTTAATAATTTTTTAAGCACCTTTCCAAAATGCTGAAAGTAAAACTAACATAATGTACTCTTAGACAATTTATTTAAGTAAACAAAAAAATGTTGCAACTATAACGCCTCAACATGGAATTACTGGTTAGCGTTTTTGCAAATCCTTGCTGTTAGGCCATATTAGGAAAATATGATCTCAATATGGCCTATTGGGTTATTGTTCAAAAAATAAGAGAACAAGAATCTGAAATATTTATCAAGTACCTGTATCAAAACTCTAATGCTTGATTGCTCGAAAATGGTTACAATAAATTGTCGGTAGGCAAAAATAACTAAAAAATGAGAGAATAAAAGTCAAGATTCTAATTTTACACAGGTCAAAATCGTAAAATTGTGCCACCAAAGATTTAGGCACATGAGCCTCCTTGTTTTCCCCCATAAATGTCTATTACTCGTTCGATAAAATACTTCTAACAAAATTTTTCTTAAAATGATTACTTGATAGCACACGTTGTTGCAGATAAAAGTAGCGTAATTTACGTTGCTGATTTTAACGTCTGGTAAAAATGTATATTTATCTAATATTTCGCTTAGTGAACATGGGACGTCATTGATATTTTTGCAAGCATACAATGTTTTCAATTTATTGTATCCTGATATATTGGTATAATCGAAGTTGCTAACTGAAAAGGTCAAAAATTACGTGCCAAAATCTAGTAATAATATAACGAAGAAAGTGAAATATTAGGACGATATAATGGACATACCAGGAAAATCCACCAAGTCCACAATAATAATTTTGAGAGAAATCAATTTAAATTTTAATGTATTTTTGTGTAAATTGAACAATCCATACCAGCCTAATGAAACTTATCAGAACTAAATGGGTTTCACTGACCCATAGAGCAGAAAAGTTTAGACTTAGAAATTACGAGATCTCATTTTCGATCATGTTGGATTGTAGTTTCTTTTTGCAAGCACACTATGTAGATATGCAAACATCTTCACAAGCTATACTTGATCTAAAAACTTCTTTTAATGAATGAAAATATAGAGTGAAGATGAAATTTTTTATAAATCTATGGAATTAAGGATTTATATTTTAAATATGGGAGAAAATCGACCTTTTAAAAATCCTTTTTGGAATTGAATTTATTGTATCATCCATTCTTGGAATCCTGGAAAGCATAAAGTGATCTTGTTAAAATTGATGTTTTTAGACTGATTTCCAAAGGAAACATCGCCTTATGAAATGGTCCTGTCTGTGTGTATGTATGTATGTATGTATGTGTGTCTCCTACTAACAACTTTTGCAACAGTGGACCGATTTTCATGAAACTTGGTATCAGGCTCGGGCTATATTTTATTTGGCGAAGATTAAAGTCCCATGTTCGATTCCAGGAACGTATTTCCCTCTTTGTTTTACATAAGAAGTCTCAAATCCAACCTGCAAAAATGTTTTCTTTAATACTTTAAAATAGAGTCATCCCTCCATATTTGCGGTTTCGATTATTCGCGCAGGAATTATTGTAGCAAGTTTCAATATTCGCGGGAGGTAAACTTCACTTATTCGCGGTCGCCTACCTTAAAACACCGTGCGATACAACGTCATGCGGTACACACGCTGCATAAAAGGTGACGCAGTAATATTATACGCCCATCTACGAATTTTTCACTCCAAATTTCATCTAAATGCACTTTCCGTTGAAATAATTCGCAAATGGGAGATAAAATGACATGTTATGATCAACATTTCATGGAGTGTTGACTCAGCTGTTCTCTGCTTGGTTATCTGTAATTCAGGTGACTAAGAAGATGTTTATCCAACCCAAGTGAGAACGAAGCAAGCTTAGTTTTTACCCACTTGAAAAAGGATTAGGTAGGTTAGAATTGGAGGAAGAAAAGAAAGGGAAGGAAGGGAATTTTTCGATGGATTATACAAAAGATATCGAACATCACAGTGTCAAAGTGAAATGAAAAAAAATCGGGATATTTGCTGTCCTGCTTAACAAAAGGCGGGACCCTGGGTTTTATCTCCAAGTAGGAACGGTTGGTTATCCTAGATTATCTGTGGTCATTTGCCCCGGAGGTTCCCATTTCGTAAAGAAATCGTTCGAGAGTATCTTCTGCATTCACTTCTGAGCTGTGAGTCGTTTTTTTCGCGGACTAACTTTCTCTCTAATACAATTAGTACAGTGGAATGATGCGCTTTTAAATGGCAGGGTGCAGAAAGTTACCATAGCTGTTTAACGCCGGCCTTTAAAGGATCTGTAATTTCAAAAATCTTTTTGTGCTTGCTTTTACAGTATTTTATATCATAGCCCTAAAACGCAAAGGAAATTAAATGAGTGCCGATAAATGAGTGAAAAGAGCAAGAAAAGTTGTCATTGACTGAAAAGGTTGAATTGTTAGAAAGGCTGTCACAAGGCAAAAGTGTAGCGTCCGTTGGTAGGGCATATAACATCAACGAATCCACTGTGAGATTCATTAAGATAAATGGAGGCAAGTATACGGGCTAGTGTAAGTCGAAGTGCGCTTAAAGTGCCAAAGTGTCCTGCTATGCTCGTGATCGTGTCATCGAGAAAATGGAAAATACCCTAAATATTTGGATCGAAGATCAACCGCGAAAAAAATTCCATTGAGTAGCGGAAAAGCGCTTCGCTTATATGAGCGTTTAAGGGTAACATCGGCCACTGAAGGAAGAAGCACCAAATCATTTACAGCAAGTAAGGGATGGTTGGAGAAATTTAAAGGAAGATATGTTTTACATAATGATAAAATAATGGGGAATCGGCATCGGCCGATACTGTAGCAGCTGAAGCTTTTCCGGGTCATCTTAAAAAGCTCATCGAAGAGAAGGGATACAAACCCGAACAAGTTTTTAATGCTGACGAGTTGGGCTTGTTTTGGAAGAAGATGCCTTCGCGAACATTCACCTCCAAAGAAGAACGTTCGGCGCCTGGATTTAAAGCAGCTAAAGAGAGGTTAATCCTCATTCTATGTGCCAATGTGCCCAGGTATTAAGCCGATGTTCTTTTATCGTTCACTGAATTCTCGTGCGTCGAAAGGGAAAAATTAGCATAAACTACATACCTGTATTCTGGCGTTCAAACAAGAAGGCCTGGGTCACCGAAACAATTTTTATGGAAAGGTTTCATATTCGTTTTGTTCATGAAGTCAAAAAATATTTAGCTTAAAAAAATTGGCATTTAAACTCCTCATTTTATATAATGCGCCTGGTCATCAGCAGGGTATTCAATTTGCACATACGTCGAAATCGCTGAAGTTATACGTTTAAATCACATTTATTGGAAAATTTTAAGCTTTTTAAAGATATGTTGTCTTGCCGACAGTGTCATTGTCAAACCTCGAGATTGTATTGTCGTCCTTATACTATATGCGTAAGGAAATTGTGCTTTGAATGCTTTAATACGAGAGAGAGAGAGAAGGCGCCCGAATTATTTATAATTAAAATCGTGTTTTCCATTAATTTCTTTTCAGTTAACTTCTTATTGAAATTTTTGGTAATTAACTATTTTTATAGTTATTTTCAGTTTTTTTGCAGGGCATCTTATAATTAACCGGAGTTATAAATTCGCATCGCATATATGAATCAGGCAAAATATTTTATCCTGTTTTTTACGAGTTAATAAGAGTAAAATAATTCATTTATTAAGATAAATTCTATATGTTTTAAATAACTTATAATTTGCTCAAATATTTCAAGTAAATTTCAGCTACTCCTTTGTGCATTATATCTTATTATTTCGATTTTCCTCTTATTTTCATCAAATATTTGGATAGTCATTTGGCCTCTCTACTAATAATTACTTAAACAGTATAATTAAAACAAAGATAACTTTCAAAAACACTAATTTGATTGTGCATGAAATCCAAACCAGATCATAGCATATCTTACTGATTTTTCATATCGAAATCATATATATCGGGAATACTTTTACAGTCCCGTCATATTTGACGGGCAATTACGCTAGTAAATAAATAATAATATTCCCTCCTTCCCTCTCTCCCTCCTCTATCTCTCCCCCTTTCTCTCTCTTTCCTTCCCTCTCTCCCTCCCTCCCTCCGCCTCTCTTTTCTTCCATCTTCACCCTCTATCATTCCCTCCAGTCCCAATCCATATCTTTCCCTCTTTTTCTCCGTCTCCCTCTTTATCTATTTCCTCCCGTCCTTTTTCAATTTTATACCTCCCTTACTCTCTATGTACCTTCCATTCTATATCCCTTCCTTCCTATCTCCCTTCCCGCATCACCCTCTCTCTTTCTCTACATCTACGTATATAGTCGTTTAGATAAGCAAAAGAATCCAAACTAAATCCCAGTCGCATTAGGATTACGTAATTTCGCGAAAAATCCTACGATAATTTAAGACAATCTATGCACTCGTATATATTACAAGTATGCGGTTTAAGACTAAAATTGATTCTCGAAGTTTAACAATGACGTGGTCGGCAAGGTAACATCCCGTTTAAAAGCCGATATTTTCCCAAAATATGTGATTTAAATGTTTAATATGAGAGATTTCGAATGGTAGGTGGAAAAAGATGAATAAAATAAGAAAATTCATTAATTTTCCTAAAACAGTTTAAATTCTAAGATTGTACGTCATTTTTTTAATTTTAATTTCCAAAAGAATAAAAGCCTGCCCTTTAAAATGTCGAATTTAAAGTATTATCTTATGGGAAACGGAAATCGACCCCCTGGAGTCGAACCCGGGTCTTTTTTCGTATTTTGTTTTCGTGATTTAATTATAATATCTAAATCAAACATTCCTGCGAAATTTCAACCTTTCACCTAATCTGGAAGTTTGTTAAAAACGCCTTAAAAAGTGCCATTGATGACGTCAGCGTTATACTTAAACCCCACCATCTAGACATTTATTATCTAGTAACTATAAAATGCCAATTCTCTTGGTCACTTGGTCATCATGTCTATAACGCTCAATATCTCATATGTTTCTTCAGCCAGTTCAACCATATTTGGTAGGACTGGATTGATCACGTACCAGTCGCGAATGACATAACAAATTTCCAAAAAGGTCCTCGGTTCGACTCCAGAGGGTGATTTCAATTTCCCATAAGCTAACAGACTTAAGACAGATAAGAGACTTAAATTGCTCTTTTCACATCTCCTATTTGGGGATTTATACTTTGCACGCGAGCTTCAAAACATACATAAGGAAATAAGATATGAATACGAGAGGAGCTAGCTGTTTTCAAGAGGCTGACCAGGATAGTTGCCTTTAGAGCTCATATTTACGGGAATAAAGTTATTTACCACGTTATTAAAAGCATACAGACATCTGGAAAGAGATGGATCCCTTTCTATTACCATGTCGTGGGTGGTGGAAATCTATTCTTTGCTATGCAGAGTAAAGGTTTCCGGCCGCCGATCGAAATCGAGCGATTGGACTTGAACTCTCTCTCTCTCTCTGTCATTTATCCTAACCTATCCATCGATAACTCCTCTCACCAGACCAAACCTCCGCTCCCTCACGCCTCGTCGGCACTAATTAGTTTTAGATGCTAATCACCCTCAGCCGCCATTAATCGATCCCGAGAGTCTTCGGCAAACGATTCAAACCTATAGAGACAGCTGTCGTGTTGCGGTGCTCGTTTCTGGACCATCGTGGGAGACTCACCCCTTTATAATCGCCTCTTCCCTCCCATTCTATCCCTCCCGCTCACTTTCCCTCTCATCCTCTCTCACATCCTCCCCCTCCCACCCTCCCTCTCCCTCGCACCCTCCCTCTTGAAAATCCAATGATAAGATCCCACGATACAATACGTGGATAATTTATCATAAACAATTTTGCTGAAAATAATGTAATATAAGCGTTAAAAAAGAAACTTTGTCAAAATCTACACACGGTATTAATAGTGTAATATTTTAAAACAAGCTTAATTATTATTTCAAAAGACATCATAGATTTATTCCCATACCATTCACCCTAGATAATTCCAGTTACTTTTCAAGGTTTGATTAAACGTTATCAAACCGATTTTTCCCTAGAATATTCTCAGAGCAGTACTTATGACATGAAAATACGAAAAAGAGAGATTTTAATTCCTTTTACAGAATTTCTGAGTAATTAATTTAAGAATTGATGAGTGCCACTGTGCTTCTATTTTAATGCATCGAAATTTCCATGATAATAAAATAGCATTAAAAATGGCGTTTCAGCTTGACAGCTAACCGCATGCCCTTAATAAGTCATGCAGGCTTTATTTGAACGGATGCATCCCGAGCGCCAACGAGCAGTTCTCTCGGTGATTTGAATATCTCGCCATACGGTAAGCAATTGTGGAAACGCATGCATTAAAAAAAAGCATACGATTTGAAATTCAACAGTCCAACGACGTGGAAGGGAAATGGCCAAGTCAATATTTACGATTTGGTGCTGGGATTTTTCCGCATAATTCCCGTCAAATCATGGCCAGAAGGGGAATGATAAAAGGAATATGATGTTCTCTCGGATAATAGGCGAGACAATAGACACCAAACGTATTCAAACGGCCATATAACAAGGCAATAACAGATAACGTATGAATGATTTATGAAAATTTGGTTATACTCAATTGCGTTGAATTTCTTCAAGACATGATAAACATTCTCTTAGATTAATGGTGAATACGAGTTATTAGTGCGCTAAAATAAAATACATAACTAGCTATGAATGTTAGAAATAAGGCGAATTTCATTTTAATCGGTCAGAAAATTAAAAGGAAATTAGGAAAACATCATTAACCATATATGAATGCGTTCAGTTTGAAGGTATATTATAATTAAAATATATTATTAAGATGCATCGGAAAAAATGTAAAAACATTGGATGGAGATTTATATGTTAGGAAGTATCGTTAATTCTTTTTCTTTTTTGTATTTTCGTCCTATTATTGAAAATTAGCATTTGGTTACAAAGTAATAACATTATAGCATAAATATAACTAGACCTCAAATGCAAATCGACAGCGATGAGTCATATTACACGATGTATATCAGAATCAAAATGATTTTCAAATGCCCTGCTTTGGGGTGTGTAGGAGTAGGTTTCGTGCGACATTTCGTTAATTTCGATTACTACGCTGAAACTGGCAATTTAGGTCAATTTATCAACTTACCGTGGAATTCCGACTTGAGGTTACTCCGAATATAAGGTTTTTCCTCATGTAGAATTAATAATTTGTGGTCCCGGCCGACACTCCATATAAACAGTTCAATATTTTTTCCTAATTTAGTGTTGCTTGAGTTTGCGCTTTTACCGAAATCTAAGGAACTTAACTGAGGTCCCTACATTAAATCTGGACCTCGATACAGCTTTGGCGGGAAATATTTTCATGGTTCGTGACGTTTTCAAGAAGAGGAATAATATTTCCTACGGGAATTTTGGTGGTTAAAATGGGAGTGTGGAATAAGAATTTGTGAGCCACTGGAAGGAATCTCTATCATCTCTATTAAAAGGATATTTTAATTAAGATAAAACTGCGATCGATTGCATCGATTTCGACTGTGCGCTCATTTACAGGGACGTAATTGACACGTTAAGGATTATTCCGAATAAAAACGGAATAATTTTAGCCCTGTTTAACGGTCCCCTCCGTCGGGTGGGTCCTCATGCACCGTGTGAGCATCAAAGGCATATAGCACCGTGGCTCAGGTATTTCTCGACATAGTCGCCTTAGCGATCGAGACACCTTTCCAACCAAAATACGGAGTTCCCTCACCACTTAGTGTAAATCCCCTTGTCCTGTTATTGCTACTTTAGTGACTGTATATCGGCTACATTATGGAATCGATGGCCTCCAAAATAATCCTTATTCGTTGAAGACGGATTAAAAACGCTAGATGCGAGATCTGGGCCGTCATTATGCAGTCAGAATAGGAGTTTTCTTTCAATTCCTACTTCAAAACGCGTTAATGTTATCTTGAAAATACAATACTTTTACCGATTTAACCTTACAATAAAAATAGATGCAATTCCCTCTCTCTTCCAAAAAGTCTCGGTAGAACTTTATAGTCCTACACCAAAGTCACCCATGCGCGTTCATTTGTTTCACAAGTGGTTCCGTCACGTAATTACATATTATCATTTCGGCCTCCTCAGCAATATATTAAGAGACGGATAACCTCCTTCCTCCGAAATCAGAATCTTTTTTTCCATTGAACTTGAGTTTAAAGAATGGGGTAGGTGATTCTGAATCATTTGATTAACTATGGAGCCATCAGGCCATTATTAAAAACCACGAAAACCCCGAGTCAAAGAGTAACGAATCGATGTCGCCGACAGAGGGGAAATCGTCTTTTAGAATTTGCGAGAAGGAATGTTCGGAGAAGAAGACATTTGCATGCAGTTTGGACTGTTTCCTCTCTAAACCCGATGCAAACGATTCTGCCATAATCAACGAGTTAAAATAAAGCGCAAAAGTCAAACGTGTGAAAAAAGGTCCCCTTTGATCGTATCGATCGTGACATAAAATCATGAAAAATTCCAGAACCTAAGCGTTTAGGTCAATCAACCCTCAATTATTGCTCGCAAGATGTCGATCCCACGCCGAGGCAGTGTGGCGTGCCGTTCCGTATGCTATCAGCGATTCGGAAAAATGAATGAAATTACCATCAATCGATAGGACGTTGTCGGGTCACGGTGGCAAAACACGCGCTCTCGGTAATGTAAACAATACCTCCCATGCGTCAAATTGCTCACTCCCTCACCCCATCCTCCCCTTTACCTGGTATCCGTCGTACGTCCAGGATGCCCACTTGAGCGAGCAGCTCTGCACGTCGAAGGGGAAGTACTCCACGTCGATGTCACACGAGGAGCGGTATATACCGTGAGAGAGCCACACGACCTCGCCTCCGCTGCTCACGATCACGTTAGTGTTGATCACCGCACTGTTGTACTGCGAATCGGCACTAAAATGGGGTGGGTTGGAAAAAAATCTATGGATAAACGTCTTTGTTTCGGCAAGACTGAGAAAAGACAGTCTCTTATTCATCTAGCCCAGAGAGAAATTTCAACGAGAAATGACAGAGGAAGGGAGAGAGATGGGAGAGATAGAGGGAGGGAGAGAGGAATGGAAGGAGTGAGAGAGATGGGAGAGATAGAGGGAGAGAGAGAGGAAGGGAAAGAGTGAGAGAGATGGGAGAGATAGAGAGAGGGAGAGAAGTGAGGGAGAGAGAGAGGAAGGGAAGGAGAAAAGGAGGGAGAGAGAGGAAGCGAGAAAGAGAAGGAGAGATAGAGGGAGGGAGGGAGAGAGAAAGAAATGATTTGATTTATTTATTACGCTCTGGGACGTCCCCCCTAAGAGCGCTTAGAATACAAACAATACAAGATAGTCTCATAAACTATACATCAAGTGATATAGATAAATGAACTATAATCTGAGATATCATGAATATAAGGAAAAATAAAAACATAAGAATAAATAAATTAATAAGTACAGGCAACTCTCGTTTAATGAACAACATGCGTTCCTGAAAAGCGTTCGTAAAACGGAAATTCGTTGAACGTTCGTGATTTTTCCGTTGACTTCCCCGTTAAAATCCAGTTGCGTTCCAGACAAAAAAAACTCTTCGTGATTTAAACATCTCCAGAAAAATAATTAACAAAAAGTAACAGTTATGAGAAAATTACGAGCAAGCACGATAAATGTGGCCACGGCAATGCTTTGAAAACAAACGCTCGTATGTATGAATAGGGTATGGATTTTTCGGGTTTTACCCTCCGATTGCTTTTTTCTAAATTTCGGGTGAGACCCGAAAAAACCCCAAATTATTAGTTTTCTTTAAGCACAAATTATTTTATATTTGGTCACAGAATTTCTATTCTGGCGCTTGTAGGCACTTGAGTGCAGTCCGAGATGTTCGTGATCAGTCTGTTTATTCTCTTTGTAAACAATTTATTCGTAAGCTCACTTTGTAACACAATCTTAATTTCCTTGGTTTGCTCGCGCCGCGTATAGTCAAGGACGCGCCTTGGTTAGTCGCTGTTAGATCTTTGATAGGATAAGGAAAAAAAGCCCGGCTGTGGGAAAGACTGCGTAATGCACTTCCTCCTTATCGGTACACAAGAGGCCCTTCAAGTCTAAGGGCATATTTGTAAATATATTTTGAGTAACAAACACTACGTTCGGTGATGTCATATTAAGCCTCTCAAGAAAAGCAGGCGATAGGAAAAATGCGTGATAAAGTAGACACACAAAGAATCCATGGGTAAACAAGACGGTCTTTATGACCCCAAGCGCTTTCGTGAACATCCGAGGTTCTTCGATCTGAGTTGGATACATGTTATTAATTCGTTAAAGTGAACAGAATTTTCGGCGAAAAGTAAAGCTATAAAATTCATTTCATTCGTAGTGAACATTCGGTCAACGAACGTTCGTTGAACGAGTTACCTGTATGTGTGTGTGTATATATATATATATATATATATATATATAATATATAATATATATATATATATCAGTTCTCTCTCTGTAGCTGATGAAGGAACAATTTCGAAAGCTTCTACGTTTGTGATGTTTCTGTGTTTTAGTGTTCTTTTACGTGTGTCGCTTCGACATCCCCGGGGCCTCGACAACCTGAAGTCGTCTGATTGGTGAGTGCTCACTGGGTTTCCTCATCCCAACACCTTGTTGACATCCATTTATCCATTTTACCTTTCCTTTTCCGTAAGCTGTTATATATATATATATATATATATATATATATATATATATATATATATATATATGTTACGGGCCAATCCCGAAATGAGGGCACATCTAGATTTTCCCGGGCAAATCTAAATATGCCCTGGTATTTTGGACAAATCCGGAAATATTTTTAGAAAATGCACATTTCGGTGAGTTTATTTACCTATTTTGTTTATTGTAATGAATTAGGCAGCAGTTCTCTCCATCTTCAATTCGTATTAAGTCATTTGAAGATAAAACTCGATCTACCCAATACAAATCAATACAAGGAGTTACCAATCCAGCCCAATCAAACCAAACCGCGAATCTACCGAATAAGTTCGGCGTGGGACAATTCGGCGCTGGAACAATTCGGCGCGGGGACGATACGGCGCCGGGACGATTCGGCGCCCCATGTTGGGTTATGTGGTTGGGGGTTTGTTTGTTCCATTTTCCTCCCCCGGGTTGGGTTATGTGTTTGGGGGTTTTATTCGTTCCATTTGCCTCCCACGGGTTGGGTTATGTGTTTGGTGGTTTTATCCCTTCCATTTTCCTCCCTAGGGTTGAATTAACTGGTTGGGAGTTTGGTTCCTTTCATTTTCCTCCCCCGAGTTGGTTTATTTGACTGGGGGTTTTGTTCGTTCCATTTCCCCCCGCGGGTTGGGTTAAGTGGTTGGGGCTTTTGTTAGTTCCATTTTCCTCCCCCGCATTGGGTTATGTGGTTGGGTTGGGTTCGTTCCATTTTTCTCCCCCGGACTGGGTTAAGTTGTTGGGGAGTACAATTATGTTTAACCTTTTTCGTGCATTTTAATTGAAAAGTTGTTCTTAAAATACCGCCATTTCATTGAAATATTACCGTATCAGTAGTTAATCAACTTAGCTAAATTCACTAATAGTTGTAATATCTTTTTATTATCACACCATTCCCGTAAAATCATGCTGGTACTGTGCCGAGCTTAACCCTGCTGGCGCCGAACTCTCCCGTCGCCAAATCGTCCCGGCGCCGAATCGTCTCGAGCAGAAACGGTCGCGCCAAATTGTCCCGCGCCGAACTGTCCTATACCCGAAACTACTATACACTTTGAGATTTGATCGGGCATACTTAGATCTGCCCAAACGCCTGTGGGCGATTCGCGATATGCCCGGGCAAATTACGAAGTAAAACTCTACTTCGGGGTTTGCCCGTCCCATTTGAGCAAATCTAGATTTGCCCGGGCATATTTAGGCTTGCCCAATTTCGGGATTTTCCCGTAACACACATATATATATATATATATATATATATATATATATATATATATATGGGCTTCCCTAAACACCTTGTTGCCACCCTCATCACTACCTTTTCTTTTCCTTAAGTTAATATATATATATATATATATATATATATATATATATATATATATATATATATATTTATATCTCTCTCTGTAGCTGAAGAAGGAGTAGTTCCGAAAGCTTTACGTTTGTGATGTTTCTGTGTTTTTGTGTTATTTTACGTGTCGCTTCGACATCCCCGGGGCCTCGCCAACCTGAAGTCGTCTGATTGGTGAGTGTTCACTGGGTTTCCTCATCCCAAGACCTTGTTGACATCCATATATATATATATATATATATATATATATATATACATATATATATATATACATATATATATATATAAACACATTAACATGATATATCCTATATGTAATAATCAGCTATTTATAATGATACCCATAGAATTGGATTAACACAGTGGGAGAAAATTACATAAGGTATCAAAAGTTTTAAGTTGAGAGTAATAATTTTTTCATGTAAAGGAATAAAGGTGGTAATGATAGACGTAGATGGCAGGAAAGGACCATTTTCAGTTTTCAGGGGAAAGAGAGATTAAGTAATCAGTAATCTGGTCTAATGACAGATTTAGGGAGATAGTATTATCTCTTTCTCGAATCAGCCCAAAATACCTAAGTTGCATCCATACTTCATTAGATTCAGTTAAACTGGATCCAGTGATCAGCAGTTTGGCATTATTTCTAAGTGCTCTTTATTTTTCGTATTGCAGTTGGTTTCGCACTTGTATAAATGCACGTCGAAGCCTATTTCTTCCCTTAATGAGTTGTTTAATGTCATGGGTGAGTCACGGGGTGAAGGGACGTTTGCGATAAGAAATGCGTTTGAGAGCATGTAGATTAATACATTCCATTAAGTTAGTATGGAAAGTTAATACTTTCGAATGAATGAAGTTCGAAATAAAAATTGCCCTCCAGTCCATAACACATAAATCTTCATGGAATTTTTCGACATCAAAGTTATTGTAATCTCGGTAGTGAAGGGTAAGAGGGAAGATCGGGAAATTTAAATTTGTGGGAAATATGTATATGGTCGTGCGCGGAAAAGAAAGGAACAGGAGTTTGGGAAAGGGAAATAACTTTCAGTGGTTCGTCAACTATGCAGAGGTCGAGCAGTATGGCTGGTAGCAGTATAGTGGGTCGGATGAAATAGAAAAGGAAAAGATTATTACTATAAAGAAAGTTCCTTAAATAAGAGATATCAAAAGAATCACAACACATGTCAATATTGAAACAATGTTCTTATAGGTAGGAAATAATCTAAGAAAATAATTTCCAAAATTGGAAATTAATTCAATTTTAGAAGGACAATAAACAACACATAACATAGTTTAGAGGCATTTTCCACAGATATTTCAGTTATGAGATATTAAAGCCTCGAACAGTAAATAGAGGGAGAGGAGGCTAACATAGACACCTGTAATTTTGGGTGGATGAAAACACCAACACCACCACAGTTTCTTCCCACCCTATCGTGAAGAGCGATAGAGGGAAGGAGGAAGAGGGAGAGAAAGGGAGGGAGAAAGAAGGTAGAGATAGAGGGAGGGAAGGGGGGAGGGAGGGAAGAAGAAAGAGTGAGAGGGTGGGAGAGAGAGAAGGGAGAGATACAGCAAGTGAGAGAGAGGGAGGGTGAGGGAAGTAGGCACTATTCTCTCTCTCTCTCTTTCTCTATTTTACAAGTATGACTCAAGGATGCAGACGATGAGGCAAAATTCGAAATCAGAATTTAAGAAAGAAATATCCGACAGATATATTTTCCAAAAGTTATGTCCTATTGAAGACACGGACACCATTCTTTATCGAAGAATACATACGAATATTTTTTAAAGTTTAAATGATTATTTAAATGATTCTGCTTCTAAAGAAAAATCAGGTATGCTGTCACGAGAAGGGAAGACGAATGATATTTCTGGCGTTCGCTACCATTACTACAGAGGCTTTGTGTGTTAGAATATGGAAAGAGGGAGAAAAGGGAAAAGGGGGGAATTTGGAATCGTACCGATGAAACAAACGAATGCCATAAAGTTATTCATTAACGCAAATAAACCCTCGAAAGTGATTAGCGCGCTGCCATTGGACTCGAATGGCGCGTAGCAGGGGAGGAAAATGAAAGACGCTCCCTCCTAACCTCTCCCTTTCTTTTTCCTCCTTTCTTTGATCTTATTCCTATAGACTGCCATTTAAACCCCTTCAAAGCGCCTGAAGATGCAGTCGTTACTGAGAAACCGGTCGCAAAAATAGACCGAAGTGGAAATTTGCATAGTGAGTTTGATTTCAAACGACTAGCACGAATTCCCTAGGGTTTCTTTAGGAGGATAAAAGTGCACTTGGGCTCGAATCTGTGACTTCTTTCATTTCTAAAATGATTTACCATTGACCTTCGCGTTGGAATGAGGTATTACGCATTTAAATAGGTGAATTAAATTACGAGGAGTTCACAAACAAGCACATAGTTACACAAACGAATGGATTTTGTATGGATAGATGTCACACATGAAATCGCCCGCATCCCAGTCCCTCCTCCCGCTTGTACGCCGCTCCTCCCTTTCAAACATCTTCCCTTTCCACCCCATCTTCAACCCACTCCTTCCCTTTCTCACATTTGCTCCAATGCTACTATTAACAAGATGGTCCAAACGGGACAAATGATGCCTACGTTCCACATAATTATTTATTTATTAGTAGGTCGTCCGGAAAATACTTGCGGATTATTGAACGTTATATTGTGATTCGCGTAGGCAACAATTGATTATTCATTTGGCAATAATATATAGTTAAAACTGGGGGCCCGTTGCAGTACTGTCTGCAGACATTTAGGGAACCATGTGTGAAGTGGCCCTATTCGATAAAGCCCATTACAAAGAATTGTGATGCGATGTTTTTCGTTGAACCACTTAAATAAACATATAGCTCACACCATTTTCACAAACAAAAAAGTATTTACACTAACAGCTCCCGGTACACAACATTTTTTGTTTTGTTTGCTGTTTCTGATGGTACAGCAAATCGTATGTTCTGTGGGCTGTTTAATAATAACTAATCCACCGACCACGTGTCAAATATCTTGCTTAATTATTGAAAGAATTTAATCGAAAACATTATAAATATAGTAATGTGCGTTAAACTGCCAAATAAAATTTCCAAAAGAAACGATATTTTCAATGTACGCGTCAATTATCTTGCTAGTTGTATTGTTAAGTTTGTCATATATTACATTGAAGTGGAGTCGTTTCTGACTTCAAGTTTCTTCGCTCCGTGTTTCATTTGTTTTATATTTACAATTAGACGAAAATATTCACGTAAATTACTAACCGGTTTTTGTCTTTCATGCGTTTGTTTCATTGTAAGTTTAGTGAAAATGCACTTGAAAGTCCAAGTCCAACAATGCAAAAAATCCGAGGTCAACAATACCAGCAACCCTAGGAAACTCCTTTTTAAATGTCGAAAAATCGACCACGGGCAAATCAAATGTAAATGTGCTTTCATTGAAAATGTTAGTTGTATAAGATATGCACAGGTATAAAAATACCGTGATGATAATAACGCGCAATATTTGCGCACCGAGGGCAGCTAGTGAGTGATAACAGCAAAACCTCCAGTATTTATGCAAAATTCGAAGAAATGCGATTGATACGCAATATTCTACGATAAAAATTAGAATATCCACTGCTTTCCTCAGAGAACAGTACGGATCCTGCTCCGATATTACAATTCTAACATATTTTAACGTGAAAGCGAAAATAACCCTGTACGATGGATTTCAGATTTCCTATGTAAGTCAAATGGAAGGATAGTTCCTGGAATTGGACCCGAGACTTTCAATCTTAGCAGTAACAACTATCATCGGGAGCTCGACCCCAGTAGCAAGAGATTTCCACTAAGTGTCATGAAAATCGGTCTATTTGTTTAAAAGGGAAACAAACAGAAAGACGGATAAAACTAAGAAACTATTCATGAAAGTAGGCTAAAAATCACTTACTTGTTGTAAAGAATTATGTCCGGTTTCCAAACTCTATTGTATGGAATTCTGATGACTTTAATTCCTGCAAAGTCGGACGAGTTCCATCTGAGGTGATGATCTGTCCAGATATGCGTCAGCCAACAGTTTGTGGTCAATATTTGGTTCTTCTCATCCTGAGAAACATTCAAGAAGAAAAGCTGTGAACAAAACTGTATCCACAAAGACGCGAACAAAATATGAATTTAAATTTTTTTGAGAAAACAATGAATGAAGATGATTAAATATCAAGGTTGCATTATTAGAGAAAATAGTTTACTCAGCCTCATATTTTCTACCGGCTTTCTATTTTAAATCAAAATTAAATACAACATTACATGATATAATATGATATTTCGCAGTTTAATTAATTAATCCACGCCAATCCCAAACAATGACGGAAAGAAAAGATTTTGTTAAACTAGATGATTTAAATTTATGAATTTTTGTATCAAATAGTATGTAAACAAGTATGGATAGATGTACTCTATGTCGGAGTACACAGAGTTTCCAAAGGCGTTCATTAAAGTTTATGCTATCATGCCAAAAAAAGATTATTAATGGCTTAGTCTAATGTCTAAGCGATGCAAAACGATATATCAGAAGCGATACCAAGGAAATACTGAATTTGTGATCAACCAATTTATTATTTATTAACGTCTTACTTAATATTCACATGGATAGATGCACCGAAGCCTTTAAAGCAGCAATAAAAGTATGTGGATTATGTCAATAATATTAGCCAAAACGTAAACAATAAACAACATCTTGATTACCGAACAAATGTAAGTAGATGTATCGATTTATGTTCCGATAAATCTTTCAGTGTTAATGGTAAAAGAGAACAATGTTCTAATATTCCTTAAAGATCATTTGACTCACTTTAAAAGTATTTAGGCATGAATCCGTTTGTATCCTTTATCTTGGCGTTGACTATTTTTCCTCTACGGCGCGCCACGGCGTGGATTTTCCTTGCATTAATTTTTACGTGGCTATCTCCCTTTGAAGAGGACACCAATTAAGAAATTTAGCTTTGTTGCCTCCTGGAAAATGATCATCTAAACCGATAAATTTTGCGCTTAAAGAAATGTTTCGAGCGATTTTACATGTAATACGACAAAACATGGACATAATAAAAGTATTCAGTCTTTTGTGCGTAAAATAAGCCATTTTCTGTGATCGTAAGTTAATATTTAGGTATATTTATATCCACATCAGTGAAACACTGCATGGCATTTTGGGGTTTCTCCACATCATTTCCCATGCATTCTTATGGAAATAGTATCTTGGGACCCCATGGGGTATAAGAGACCCCACGGTCTAGAAACCTAGACGAAGTTCTTCCTTTGGTCCATAGGATGGCCCATGAAACTTTTGAATTCGATAGCTTCAACGGTGTAAAAACGTATATAGAACATACATACATACACACTCTCTAAAATATTTATAAGATGTTGTTTACTTCAGATGCTACGTGGATTGTTTTCGTTGACAACAATTAAAAACACGATCGTTTCAACTGCGAAACTACTGGGAGAATGTTTATGAAATTTGGTATTTAGGACAATAGGGCAAAGAAAATAAGAAGACAATATAAATGGTTCACCTAACCTAAACGGGAGTGCCCTTTTACTGGTGAAAAAATGAACTTTTCTTTATATCTCGTAAAATAACACAGCAAAAAATTCTTCAAACAAAATCTGTAGAATTAATCAAATAGGCATATGTTTTGTTCAGTACATTTTTATCGAAGGAGTAGCCGATTTCAAGAAAATCAAACGAGATAGTCGTAATTCACTTTGAACTTGGAAAATAACTGAATAACTGAAGTAAGCACCTGCTGTAAATGCCTAATTAGGTTTAATTTTCTTTTGTGAGCACGCAACATTTGGTAAATGAAGTGAAATGGATTATCAAACGTTGTGCATACTCACGTATACACAGCGTTTTTAAGTGAAAAGAAATCGTTGATTTACGATGAAAATTATATTACTGCTATTCGAGGGAGGTATGTTTTAAATAACTGTCGATTACTTTATTAATTACAACTGATTAGGAAATAAATCAGTGAATCAGAAATTCGATATTTCCTTGGCAGCACTACTGGCATATCATTTTTCAGTTCTTAGACATTATACTATGCCATTAATATTTATCTAATTGACATGATTGCATAAATCGTAAAGAACGCATCTGCCTCGCATGTATCAACGCATGGTACGTGCATCTTTCCGTGCTTATTATTATTGGAAGCAGTACTTATTTAAAAAATCAGTTAATGAATTTCATTGGAAAAATGTTTATTACAGATATATTGATATTATTTATAGTTGCTGTCATTATTTCAGCCTCGTATTAAGTTCAGAGTTTAGAGGAAAAATAATTAAAGCAGCATACAACAAGGTCTAACACCATACCACTTGTTACTTACTTGGACGATAAAGTTAAATGGATTCCTAAGGATGAATGAAATTCAGGAAAAAAATGTTTCGCCTACTATCGGCAATCAAGTAGAATTTTGAAGCCAAAGAAAGTGAGATTTATGGGGAACGAAATTTTCAGAGAGAGCGAAGAAGTGAAGAAAGAATTGAGGAGCCTAAATGGCGAAATGAGTGGACGAAGGGGAGAAGTGAAGCGAAGAGTCGAAGCAAAAGGTTGTAGAGGAAAAGTGAAGGGGTGGAATGAACGAGTTACAGCTGGAACCAGGGTGATTTGAAGATAACTCCAATAGCCACGAAACGGTTGAAAAACTAGGCTCGCACTTCGGTTGCAAAGCAGCCGTCTTCAGTGGTGGTTCACCATCGCTAGATGTAGGGGAGAAGGCGCCAACCGTTTTCTACTAATTAGAGTTAGTATATTCATCAACTGCAGATCCCAGAGGGCAAGGATATAACCAATTCTGTACACTGTCGACATCCACGAGGTTGACTGATCGTGAGGCTTCGCGGGAACATAAACGTGCCAGTCCAACTCTCGCCGCTACACGGAATTTGTTGCTTCCAATACACACAGCTGAGTTGTGTTTGTTTTGTCACGGTTTTATGTACAATTTAAAAGAGACTTATATAATCTCATACAAGGAGATGTTAAGGGATCGGAGAGAAAAGTCAAAGCAAGCAACTATGAGAAGACCATCGTAAGCCCACCTTCCTCACTTTTAGACTGCTATAAGCCCCCAACTATAATGAGATCCAAGAGGCCTTCTGTCAGCGTGCTTCAGTTGTGCCTCATTCAATTAAGAGATTATTGTCCTGCCATGTTTTAAAATATTGACTCTTATAAAAAATATACGAACCAGTGCAACAGAAAAATATTTTGTTGATTAATTGTCGAGTATTGACGATGGATCCGAATCAAAATATGGCAATTTAGAGATATCTTTGATGAAGATAACTCCTTAATGTTTTTTCAGACCAAGGTTAGTGATAGTTTTGAACAAGAGTTTTCTGAGGAAGCTCTCAAAGAAACGTTAAACAAATCGATACTAGCTCCAAATACGACCATTGTGACGTAATTAACTCACAGATCACCAATTCGTCAGGAATGCTCGATGAAGATGCTTAGGAAGAGTATGAAGCAAAATAGCCTTTAGAATTTGTGAATGGTGAAAGTCCAAGTGGTTTAGCGCAACATAATAAAATTCTTCGTTTTACTTCGTGACATTCAAGCAAAAGGTGGTCTGATAAACGATACGAGATTGATTGTAAAAGAACTGCATGAATGCATCCTGAGTATGAAGTTAACACCGGTGAAAAGGAGAATGCATATTACTACCAAGAATTAACCTAGAGCCTTCTGATCTGTTCTCCCATTTAAATTAAAAGACTGCAATTTCCGATTTGACTCGCATTCGCCATCACGCGAACGCCGTAAAGATAGCATTGCTGCGTGTGAAGATGAATCATTAATTAATACAGAGTTTCACTTCAAAGTATGTTTTTTTGTAACATTAGACATTGTACTTAGTCAAATCCAGAATAGTCAATAGTCAATGAAAGATATATCGAGTAGATTTAAAATATTATGTTCTAAAATACTGGCTAACATCTCTGATGAGGAATTACACAAGAATGCGAAGGTATTATCGTGTCTACCCCGATAATCTTTCCCCTCAGTTCCCAGAACAGATGCAGTTTTTTAGAATGGCACTAAGATCGGCTATACAAAAACAAAGTAGTGTTAGAGACCTTGCTAATCTGCTATTAGTAGAGAACACTGCGATAGCATCCAGTCTTCCAGATGTGTGTACCTCCTTCATGCCCTTTTTGACATTGCCAGTCACCACTGCGAGTGCTGAGAGATCATTCTCAAAGTTAGAATTAATAAAAATCTATTTACGGAACTCTATGAGTCAGACAAGACTAAGCAGCCTGGCAATTTTTAGCATTGAGAATGAACGAGCATCCAAGCTGAATGTTGATGACGTTATAGAAAAATTTGCCGACGTCAACGCAAGACGAAGACAACGATTAAACTAATGTAGGAATATTTATCACTCTATTACATAAGATATCGCTCTAGGATTGATATTTTCTATTACTCAAGTGGAAGTTGAAATTACTTTTTTCCTTTGGATTTCGACTTTGATGTGTCAAGCATTTCAGAAAATTTAATTTATTTTTCCAACTGCAATAGTGACCAAGTGGTTCAGGTTTTTATCTCATGTGAATGAAAAATGATGCATTTCTATTTTAATGTTGACATTTTTTTATATAATAAGCCTTGTAAGATAGAATTGCCACAAAAATGTAACTATGTTAATTTGCCGAGTTTTATGTATTTAAACTATTATCCAATGTATCTCCAATGCATTTACACATCTGGCGCTTTGGCGTCCGATGACATACTGTATTTTCAGATATCGTCGGAAAGTTTTTGTCGGCTATTTTTCAAGTTTCACGGTCAGGTTACTGGCACTGACAGTACTATTCCCATCGAACCGGCGATGTGTGTGGCACCCGGGAAAGTACTTTCAGTGAATTTGCAATCGTGCGTTGTGTTAAAATTCGAATCGTGCTATTTCTAGAACAAAACAATTGATTTCGCTTAAAATTTTTGCCTAGCATGTTTAATAAAAGGGGGTTGCGAGACACGGTGATACAATACAAAGTAAGTAAATAGTAATAGATCCTTAACCGTAAAATAAGGAAAGAGAAACTCACGTACGCGCTGCTGGTCTCCGGTAAAATCCTCATACCACCCACACTACTGAAGATGACAGCGTAGCTGTCGAAATATCGGCGTCTAGTTACATATATTTGGTTCGAGTCTACTGTGTGAGTGCCTCCTTGGAGTGTGTGTTTCTTCATTAATAATTAGGTCCCACGACGATTTTACCGGAGACCTGCAGCGCGTACGTGAGTTTTTCCTTCCTTATTTTACGGTGAAGGATCTATTACTATTTACTTAGCATGTTTAACAAAATCCGGATTTGAAGTGAGTAATAGAATATGGGACTCGCTAGCGTGCAAAGTGAAAATAGTAAAGAAAAATATGGACAATACGGATACGGCACAGCGGACGCGCGGAAACGTGTAAAGACTCGTGCCAGAAAGCACGGACGGCAATGATACGATACGGTGAGGTGTAAATCGATCTATAGAGTGTGTCGAGGGTAAAGGGGCCCGACGTAGATCCTTCGCGGGGGTCCAGAATGATTCCGCTACGCCACTACTTCTAGCCATTCATAAATTTCAAAATATCGGGAATGCTTAATTCCTTCGAAAATTTAGCCGCTACAAGTAGCGGTCAGACTCCTTAAAAATTGTCGTCGGTGTGTGACAGGCACTTTACCAGCTCTCCATTACTATTTCTACGTATAGAAGATATGCGTCACTTTTATGAAACATACATAGTTTCATTAAACGTTTCATTTCGAATAAAATCTTTTATACGAATTATACGTGCTTTTACAGTTGTTAGAGGCATAAAACTTTTATACGTGTATATTCTCAGACTTGCCTTGGCTTTCATAGGGAAGGATCACCTAACACTCATTTTACCTTAAACTTCGAGTCTTAGCAATCGCATACGTTGATGGTCTACTGTAAATTAAAATATTGGAGTCGTAGAAGCTAATTTATTAATGCAAATCACAATCAGTTAGACTCCCAAAAAAGTCTGAGGGAGTCCGATATAAATGGTGTCGACGTCAAATCGCTGTCCTCGGCGATTTCAGAGTGCAACGCCGCCCCGAAGGCGGGCATCGATCTATGCAAAGCATAAATCACCGCATGCTCTAAATTTTACTCCATACTGCGTAAAAATCGGAACCATAACGAAAGCAGTTGGTTGGCGCATTTAAAAGTGGTAAGGCGAGGTGACGCAACAGAGAGAGAGAGAGAGAGACGGTTCCATGGGAGCAGAGCGAGTGGTAGGGAGGGCCGTAAAGGATAGGAAGACATAGGAGAGGGCTAGAGTGATAGAGTGGAGGGGGATCGAGGGAAAGGTGATAGAGGAAACGGGGATGGAGAGGAAGGGGGCTATAAGAATACGCAGGATAGAGACGGAGGAGGAGCAGAGAGAGGAGGATTAGGTCAGGAATAGGGTGTGGAGGCGGGGGAGTTCCCACTGCCCTGATCGCCACCTCCCGACACAGGCGCCGCTCTCCTGGGGACATCTTATTGGACGCCGGGGTCGCAAAGGCCGACCCAACTCTTCTTCCGCTTCCTCCTAAGGAGAGAGAGAGAGAGAGAAAGAGAGAACGGCACCCTAGAGAGGAGGAAGCGACACCTTAGGGGCCGTCGCCCCCTTATGTTCCCACTCCCCGTCGGCCTCACATTCAGTCTCTCTCTCCAACTCTCCTCCACCTAATTTCCTACCCTTCCTACTCTTTTCCTTTCATTCTGCAGAATAACTTCCCCTGCTACTCGAGGTTTTCAAAAATTGCTACACACGCGTTACGAGCGTCAACCCAGTGCCTCGCTCCGCGATGGGAATTCGTCCGATGCCCGTGTGCAATCCTCCCACTCCCTCCATCTGTCACTCACCCAAATCTCTTCCTCTTTCTCCCACTTCTCTTCCTCTCTCTCTCCCTCTCTCTCTCCCTCTTTACCTCCCTCTCTACCTCCATCTTTACCTCCCTATATCCCTCGCCCTTTCTCAAATTTCCGCTTTCTCTCATTCTCTCCCTTCCCGTCCCTCCTTTTCTCTTATCTCTCTCTCCTTCCTTCTCTCTTTCACTCTCCCCTTTCCCCCATACTCCCATCTTCCTCCGTTATCCCAATACGGTGCAAACGAAGAACGAATGGAAAAGAAGAGTCAAAAGTCGAGAGTGTGAAAAAATGAGGAGCACCAGCAAAAACAAACACAATGGTAAGGACAATGTCAGCGATATACAGGTTGGTGACAAAGTTTGAAAATACAGGTGCTGTGACCGACAATAAGGAAGGTGTTGTCGGTAGGAGCAGAACAGTGAGATCAGTGAACAACATTGCACATGCTAATGAAGCAATTACGCAAAGTCCTTACAAATCTGTTACACGTCTGTCGTAACAATTAGCTAAGTTGATTTTTTTGGTCCGTTTCTGCAATTTTTGGAGGGAAATCCTGGAGTTCTTCAAAACATCTGGTTTACCGACGAGGCGCATTATCGCCTTCATGGTTACGTCAACAAGCAGAATATGGGCCTCAGAAAACCCCAACACAATAATGGAGGCACCACTACACCAGTAAAAATGCACGGTATGATGAACTGTTTCAGCTATAGGACTTGTTGGGGCAATTTTCTCACCGATACAGTGGCATCGGAAAGTTATCATCATCTCCTTGAAGAAGACTTGGTCCCGTTTTTTAAAGGCATGGGTGTTAACTTCGAGAAAACATTTTTCCAACAGGATGGAGCTCGACCGCATACTACAAATGCAATTCTGGATTTCCTCCATCGTGTTATCTCGAATCACTTCCCTGGACGTTTTGGCTGTTGATGCTCTTGGTCACCGTATTATTCCGACCTCAGTCCGTGCGACTACTTTCTATGGGGATATCTGAAAGACAATGTGTAATTGATGAACTCAAAGAAGAAATTGGATCTGTTAATTGCACAATCATTCCTGACGTTCTAGGCAAAGTAGTTGCCAATTTTCAACGCCGATTACAAATAGTCTTGGATGCTGATGGTTTACATATTAAAAATGTTTTCCATTAATATCCCAAGTCTACTGTGTAAATGAACATGAAAATCATTCCTGTACGTTGAGTAAATAAAAAAATATAAGCGATTTAAACTGAAACTGGGTGACCCTGTATGTTCTGCATCTAAGCATTTGTTGTGAGTTGATAAGATCAAAATACTTAATCCGTTATGACATCTTTAATCATTATTGAAAGCAATGCAATCTTTAATTAGATTGCCACATCTTTTTAAAAGCTTTGAGCTCGTTGCTATGCTAGTTAGAATTTTTCATTGTTATGCCTCACAAAATATGCTTTCTTTGCGATTAAAAACAAATATTTACGTTAATTTGGCAGGGATTTGAATTTCGTTTTTAAAAATCAAACTCTTCATTCTTTCATCTACAAAACCTTTTTATCCCGAGTTCGTATTTCAGTTTTAAGTAATTTGAAAAAAAGAAAATTTAGAATGGCCTGCTTTTCTTATGAGGTATTGAATGGAACAATTGGGTCGAGAAGACCCCCTAAAAATGCTAATTGTAGGAATTTTCGATTTTTACCCTTGGTTGTAACCTATGACCGTCCAGCATGCCAAATTTCAGAGCCCTTCAAAATCTACCTTAGAATGAGGCATGGGACACCTAGGAGGGTTCGTACACAAGATTTTTATATTATATATTATACTAGTATATTTCCCGTCAAAAATGACGGGTTAACATTAATAAAAAACAGAAAAAGATTAATAGAATAAGTGTCTTTATCAAATTTCTTTAAAACGGTTCAAATCGGATGATCGATGGTCAGTTTTTTCTAATTGTAATTTTCAAAAGATTAAAAGCCTGCACGTCTAAAATTCCATCTTTACGTGTTACCTCATACGAAATAGAAATAATCCCCGGGTCGAACCCGGGTCATTTTTCCAAATATTTTTTGTCAATCGCTTTTAATATGCGAATCAAGCATTCCTGGAAAATTTCTAACCATTATCTCTTACCATTTTCGAGTGTTTTTTATGTATTATTTTAGTGCATCGTGATTGGAATTCATGGTTGTTATTTTATTGATGTGTCTAAAGCAAAATATAAAATTGTAAATTAAGATATGAAGGTATAACGGTATTTTCTTGGTAGCTGTATAAGCATAAAAATGCCGATATCGTGAATAACTACGCTTCAGAGTAAATTCCCCATGAAATTTCATTAATAACAAACGCTATATTAATCACTTTTTACGTTTTTCAGAGCAATAGACAATATCTATCATCACCTTCAAACGATTATCCCTAGTAGTGTGAATTAAAAAAACTACTTACCGAATTCTTTCGTCTTCAAGGTAAACAAAACAAAAAGCTAACTAAAATGTTAGCGGTCGTATGTTCGTTCGCATTTCTTCCACGCTTTAGGAATGGCGCCGCAGTAGATGATCACCAACCAACAAGGCTTATTATATACATATATATATATTATATATAAGATTATATATATATATATATATATGGGGCGCAGCCCCTACGTGCGTCAACCCCATCCTCCGCTCCCTCCAGGGACTTCAGCGTTACGCACCTCGCTATGCTGGAAATATTTTTCGCGATAGCACTTATCAAGACGCATATTTTTTGTTCATAAGTTTTTCTTCTCTCCGACTTACCGTTTCCGAAATATAAATTTTGAAATATTTTAAACGGCCACCATTTCGTTTCAGGATGGTGGGTGAAATAGTTTCCCTGGGGTCTCCTAGCTTTATCTTATAATTACAACAGTTATCACAGTATTTCTCCTCTTGAGATCGTTCCATGTCCTTTTGGTCACCTCATGAGGTGGTCGGTGCAGATGCTGATCGTTCCGGGAAATTGTAGTCGTCTATGGAGGGATCGGGTCAGAGAGTGGTCGTATTAGACAGGATAATTTAAAAGATATCTTATGAAACCGTTCCCCGAAATTGTGGTCACCTGAGGGAGGTGGTCGCTTCCGCAGGTTTTACTATATAAGAGAGCGGCAGCGAGTCACCATAACAATTAAGGGGGAATATTGGTAATTTATTTTGAGAGCACCTTGACTTTGAATGAAAATATTAGCGAGTGCAATGAGCATGAAAAATTCGAAACTGTAAACTCGGGACAAAGCCCGGGAAATTAGCTAGTACAGAGTAATATATGTACATGACCTGCAAGGCCAGGGCAATGAGAATGGCGCAAATATGAAGGGAAAAATAACGGCCATCAAATGAAAATATTAGATTTAAAAGCATAATAATTATTTGTTCTTTGTGTTGCGCACTCATAAAGTTTCTCAGGTAACGGTAGATTTTTAGGTATAGTGCAAGGTATATATATTTTTCCCTCTAAACATAGTTAGCAGATACTAAAAACACCACGCAATCTTGACTCTCAAACCCCTTTCTGATACCAGATGGGAAAGCAGGGTCAAAGCCATTGTGCCGTACCTACATCTACATTATACACGGCAATTCACATAATTGGTGGGTGGTAGGGGGTGCAGTGCACTAAAACCTACCTAAAGATTGTCTCTCGCAGGTTGAAATATTCTATTTTGGTCTCGTATTATCCTCGGAAAGTACGAGCCTCGATAACGCTCCACCCTACAATCGACCTCACGTATTTTATCGTCACGGTAGTTTTTACATATGTATGTTGGTGCTTCAATTATTTCTACAACCTTCTCTTTTAGACATTTCGACCTATATTTCTCCAGAAGCCTCAACTTTGAGTTCAATCTACGGTCCTCCAGTGATATCCAGTTCTCTTGTGTTTTACGAATCTGGCTGCTCTGCGATATAATCTCGGAGAAATATACGATGCAGTTTTATTTGTCGACATATACAAGCAGGGATGTAAATACGCTGCCGCTCAAAATCAAGTTATTTAGATTTATTTGCTCCATTGTAGTCTGGTATACCATTTTTTCACATGCAAATGCTCTTAGTAAAATAAACTGTTTTTAAAGTAAACTATTTCGTCAAGTGGTATATCTAAAGAAAGAGTAGAGCACTACGGCAATATGATAATCTTGAAAAAGAGGGACTCTAACTGCCGTAAAAGAACATATTTTATTTTCCAAGCTCTTATATGATCTTTGAGGTATAAATTAAAATATTTATTCGAATACAGAACGACATTTACCACAAAGAAGTCCGAGAGAGCATATAATTTCGGAGATAAAACTTCAAGAACCACCCAATCTTTCGATACCGTTTTGTTCGTATTTCCCATAGAGAACGTCTTTAAAAGCTATTTGTATTCCATTTATTGAGTATACTATTCCAGCTTGTTTCCAGCTATATGGGAGATTTTTAATACCGTCTGCGAAAAAACGTTTTGGGTTTCCGTCGTAACCAATATGCACCACTTCCATTTTTATCGTTCTGAAATTGAAGGCCCCGCAAAGACAACAATCCGGTGTAGTGAGACTGGACGTTGGATGGGACAGAACCGCAAACTTCAGATTCTGAAATGTTTTTATAGTTATGGCAGCTGCGAGGACCAGCAGTTTTGTGGAGCAAAACCACGACTTCAGAAATCTGCTTCTGCGTTTGTATGAATCACAGTACGTTACCCCTTTGATACATAAAACGAAAATAATACACCTTGCAAGTTTTAACTAAATCTTGTACTAAATTTTATCAATAAATTAACATTAACCTTTTGGAATTACTCTAGTATCCACATAAATAACGATATAAGCACAATGTCATTGAATAATGGAATCTAATATACGATATTATAACTGCTGTGTCCCTGCGTGCCTGCCTGCGTCCGAAACGTGCAAATTTAATTTTGTCTCTCTCTCTCCCTCTCTCTCGTATTAAAGAATTCAAAGCATGCATTCTTTCGCATATAGTATAAGGATTAAGGCGATAATACAATCTCGAGGTTTAACAATGACACAGTCGGCAAGGCAACATATCGTTAAAAAGCTTAAATTTTTCAAACGGCTAGGTCCAAAGGTTGTAGGTCAATTCTTTCTAATTTTAATTTGCAAAAGAGTAAAGGCCTGTAAGTCCAAAAATCGATTTTTACGTGTTATCTTATGGAAATAGAAATTATCTACTGGAGTCGAACCCGGGTCTTTTTTGGGATTTTGTTTCGTAAATGACTGATACTATAAGAGACAAACATAACTACAAAATTTCAATCTTCTACCTTCTTGGAAAGTTTGTTAAAAATAGCATTACAGTCCGACAGTGGCGGGTGGTGGAAGTTGTTGCAGACGTAATAAGAGAAATATATATATGATGTCTACCCGTCACTTCTGACGGACAGTTACACAAGCAAACTATAACAAATGTTAGAGTATTAAACTTCTTCTTTAAAAAGCTACTTTTAGACCGTGCATACAATCAATCGCAGAAAAATGCGCTAAGAATGGGAGGAGAAAATACTTCCTCATTTAAATACAATTTTCCAGGCAAATTCATTATTAAAATTTGTAAAATCTTCAAAAATATAATATCTTTCATTTTCGATATTGCAAATGGAATAGTAAAACATGGCAAACTATGTACAGATGGTGGATAAACAAGAAGATGATACATGATGCATATTCACATTTTTTCCATGATTTTAAAAATAAATATATAATTATTAAACACAAAAGAAATGCGAGTAAACATTAATACGGTTCAAGTTCGAATAATTAAAATTAGTAACGGTGTAGCAGGCCAACTGCAACAAGACCTCCATTCTTGTTTTGCGCTATCTATATGTGGAGGGCTGTGCTGATGTAGGGGCTAAAGCGTTGGCCTTTCAAGCAGTGACCACGGTTTCAAATCAGACGGAGGTCGGATTTTTCAACCAGAAATCACCTCCTTCCCTATTTGTATGGTTTCATCAATCAATCTAATCCGGCAGAGGTGGGATTTTTTTCAACCCCTACTTAAGTGGTTTGAGGGGACTGCGTAGGTCCTTCGGAATGAACGTTAAGCAGTTGACCCTCTCGGTGCTCTTCGTTAAGAGTAGGCTAATGCCGGGACCGGGTTTCCTCCATCCCTTCAAAACATACAAACGCTATTACAAAGTTTTCTGTGTATCTCGACGAAATCGTATGCTATTTAGCGATTATTACTTAAAAGGCGGACACGCGGCAAAAAAAATCACAAATCACTGGAACCGTACTAATTTTTATACAGATTACAGAATGAGGAATTTTTTTAAACAATTGGATAATTAGTAAAATATTACCGCTGTAAAATAAAAAAGAATACTCTTCTCTGATAGGATCCAATAATTTTATTCTAAGAGTTACCAGATTTCGGCGCAACAGGTCATGGAGACTGTCGATGTGAAAGGGAGAACGGGGCAAGAAGGAAATTCCGAGAAACGAGGAGGGGGAGGGTCTGTTGTTCGATTAGAAAGAAGGGGAGATGATTGGGGGAAAGAGGTGATCGCTCAACTTCAATAAATTCGCGAAAAAGTTTAAGAAGGGTCAAGGCTGAGGAGGAAGCAGACGACGATCAAAATGGTTGCGTAGGAACGGGAGAGAGACAGGAAAACCAAGGTCTTTGAAAAAAGGTGTAGAAGTAAGGAAGAGGGGAACATTCCATTTCTGTATCTTAAGCCCTGTCCACACTTGAGCATTCTGCGGTAACATAACAGTGCAATGTAACATGCAATGTAACACAAATGCTTAAGTGTGGACGGTGTTACTGTATCATTCGCCTCTGTTCGGTTTGCGGCGCGCTCTATCCATACTATTGTCAGTTTCTCAATGAAACATCAAAGGATGTTACGTTATACCACATTCGATAGTGTGGACGGCTTTCGAGTTTTCAGTCGAATCACGAACAACTGATGGATCACAAGCGCGCACCCCGTTCCTTCAAATGCTCGAGGTGTTGATACACGTTAACTTTGAGCCTCGTAATGTAACATGTAATGTAAAGCCTTGTCCGCACTTGAGCATTCTGCACTAGCATAACAGCGCAATGTAACATGTAACCTTCTTACATTACATGTTACATTACGAGGCTCAAGGTTCACGTGTATCAACACCGCGAGCATTCAGGGTGCGCGCTTGTGATCCATCAGTTGTTCGTAGTTCGTGATTCGACTGAAAACTCGAAAGCCGTCCACACTAGCGAATGTGGTATAACGTAACATCTTTTGATGTTTCGTTGAGAAACTGACAACAGTATGGATAGAGCGCGCCACAAACCGAACAGGGACGAATGATACAGTAACACCGTCCACACTTAAGCATTTGTGTTACATTGAATGTTACATTACACTGTTACGTTACCACAGAATGCTCATGTGTGGACAAGGTTTAAGACGTAACACTAACTGTTATGCTACGGCAGAATGCTCAAGTTTGGACATGACTTTAGAATGATTTCTCTTCCTCCTCCTCCCTCCGCCTCTCATTGAGTCAGAATAGTGACTGCTACTGCATGCTTGTTTTGTAGGGCAAGCTTCCACAAGTGCCACCTTACAGCCACCTGAACAGCATAAACACGATCTATGTGTCAATGTCACAAAAGCTCCCTAGCGAACGGAAATTGGTTAACAAATCTTTTCCAAAATATTGCACTTGTGGTAAATAACTTAAAAACTTTTTCACATAGTCCAATCAAAGGATCTTCAGGAAATTAGTCAGCAAAATCGGAAGACGGAAAATATTTCAGTTGACAGATGAAAAAGAAAGAGACAAAAAAAGAGTAAGGCTGCGGAGGGCAGGGGAATGCAAAGAACCTCGTGTAATCAATAATCACGAACCCGTCTCCAGACAATACTAATGATAATGATCATTCACTAGAGAATTATCGAATAAGCATTTGAGTATCAGATATTTAAAAATTAAGTGATTATCTTAGGTATTTCCGATACCCATAACAAGGTTGTAAAAAAATAACTTCGTTATGACTATCGAAGATACCCAAGACAAGTACTTAATTTTTAAATTTCTGATACTTATTGCTTATTCTGGATAATGACGGTGATACGTTCAAGAGAAAAATGAGCTGCCCAATCCATCTTTCTAATGTTGATGTTCCTGGTCCACTAAGCTTGCGATATCGTTTGACTCACGTGCAGAGTTCTGGGAATATTTCCTTTTAGTCTGGCGGAATTAATCGAGGGCGAAGGATCTCGCAGGGTTTTTTCAAGAAGACCGATGATAAAAACGACGTTGCCTGGGAGACGAGCAAATTAAGAGGTGGATCAAATTGCTTCGTGGAGTATAAACAAGCCCTCCCCCACCCCTACCTCTTCAAATTCTCTCTCCCCCAGTTCATTTAGCGCCCGTTTAACTCCCTTCGTTTGGTCGCTTCGGCGCGGAAGAGCACTGGGGCGCCGCCGAAGAAGCGAGGCTGCTGCGGGTGCAACCGACTGGAAACCTCGGTCACATCGATCATTAGGGAGATTGAAGGGAAGATCGGGGTGGCTTCACCACATCTCCGCACCCTCAACACTTCCCTTCCCTCTCGCCGTCCCCTTGGGAATCGCATGAATCCCGGTTCTCGCCCCTTTATCCTCAATTTCCTCATTCTACGCCTCCTTTCCACGCCGTGCCTCTTCTGAATCTATTTCCTTCCTTCTTCTCTGTCGCACACTCTCATCTTCTCCAGTCCTCCTCCTTCTCTCTCCCCTTTATCTCCACGATCCCCATTCAATCCTTCTCCCACTCCCTTCCCCCTACGCCCCTTCGACATAACTCCTCTCATGCCTCTGATGGCAAAACAGCCGCGTCTACACGACCCGGGTCCACGAATTTTCGAAGATTTCCTGATCGTGGAAACTCTCGTATTTTTAATGTTGCCTCCGCGACTTATCCGCCGCTTTTCTTCATTGAGAATATAATCTTATAATTGTCGAAAAATGGTTTAAATGAAGAGGAATTTTCAACCAAATATTCTTTAGCATAGAGTTTGAAATAAACATTTTTTTATTGGTGCAACTCAGGGGAGAACAACCTTTTATCATAGCGGACCGCATTGGAAGTTGCTAGCGCTTCAGCGGGTCACATTCGGAAAGCGTTAGGTTCACCCATGCCATTAAGTTGAATAGGCGGGACTAGACTTACCGTTGGAATCATCCACGCGGCTTCTATGTGAATCTAAAATGAAGATGATGTTCCGTTAAAAAGAACTTTGAGCAAGCCAACAGAACACGTACTTCTCAAGTACGGATTATCTGCAATCATGGCCCAGAAAGTTACGAGAAACATTATGTTAAGGATCCACCTTAATAGGATTGGTACAGCGACAATGATTGAATGAATCAAATGAGAATAGAAATATATTAGTACGACGCTGAAATGAGCTAAATTACATTCGGCGGTGTATGGTTATGTTGTATGTTCGACGAACGCTGTACATCAAGAGCAACGATAACTTTCTTGATGAAATTTTAAAAATATTTGATAACTCGACATTTTTCAAAGGAGGAATTTTCGTATTTTTGTACAGCATAATATTTTCGTCCGTCTTTATAGGTAAAGTGTATATTTGACATAATAATATTAACGTCATGTCTTGATGTAACGCTTCACGTAATTCCATTGGTGTTAAGAGGTTGAATTATTAGGCGTTCTACACAAAAAGTAAAAAAAGAACGCCTTATGGTCAGGTCGTGTCCGTCGGTCCGTCTGTCCGCATGTTTCATCTGAGAAACTACTGGGCGGATGTTTTGGAAATTTAGTATTTAGGACATTAGGGCAAAGAAAATAAGAAAACGATATAAATGGTTCACGCAGCCTCATCGAGAGTGCTACTTTACTGGTGACAAAAATGAACTTTTCTTCATATTTCGTAAAATAACACATAATAAAAAATCTTCAAACAAAATTTGTAGAACAAGACAAATAGCATATGTTTTGTTCAGTACATTTTTATTGAAGATGTAGCCGATTTCAAGAAAATCAAATTGTAATGTCATAATTCACTTTGAACTTGGAAAATTTTTCTCGTCTTTAATTGTTGACAACGAAAACAATCTTCCTGACAACTGAAATAAACGTCTGCTGTAAATGCCTAATTAGGTTTAATTTTCTCTCGTGAGGACGCAACATTTGATAAATGAAGGGAAATGGATTGTCAACGAAGAATAAATTAACGTAAATACGTCTATTTTTTACGTATACACAGCGTTTGTAACTGAAAAGAAATGGGTAATTTACGGCGAATGAATAAACGTGAACATAAAGGTTCTATTACTACTATTCGAGTGAGGTATCTAAAATCTATAAAAGCCTACTTCTGTCCCTTTGTGACTCCCTCTATCACGCTATAAAAATGCGAATAACTCGATAAAAGATCGAGATATATTTTTGAAATTTGGCAGGAATGATCCATTCCCATACTGTAAGATGATGACGATAGGAAATATCGAAGCAAGAGAATTTCTATCTCCCATAAGATAACACGTAAAAATCGACTTTTAGACTTGCAGGCTTTTATTCTTTTTTGAGATCTAAATTAGAAAGAATTAACCTATGATCTTCATATCTAAACCATTTTAAAGAAAAAACTATAAAATTTCTTATTATGTTCATCTTTTCTCGCCTACAGTTCAAAATTTCTCACATTAAACGTTTAATTCACATATTTTGGGAAAATCTTGGCATTTTAACGGGATGTTGCCTTGCCAACCAATTACATTGTTAAACCTCGAAATCCTATTGTTATTTCAATCCTTATGGGTGAAAGCGTGCTTTGAATGCTTTTAATACGAGAGAGAGAAATTATTTTCATAGCAACCAATGTGAACAACATTCGTTTCGTTTTTTACGAGAAAGAATAAATTTGAATGTAGAGCATTAATCATTCCCATATTAAAATTAGGTACATACTTAGAATCATAGTAAGAGTTCGAGACTTGAAACAACGAACGCCTAAGGAACGAAAGTTTGTTTTCCTGCCATCGAAAGAAAGTCAAGGTATATTTATGTTAATTTTTTATTTCACAAAATCTTTCCCGTTGAATTTTAACGGGCATCTCCCTAACGTTTTAAATAATTGTCGATTGTTTTATTAATTACAACTGATTAGGAAATAAATCGGTGAATCAAAATTTTGATATTTCCTTGGCATTACTACTGGCATATCATTTTTCAGTTCTTAGATATTATATTAAGCCATTAATATTTATCTTTTTGACATGATTGCATAAATCGTAAAGAACGCATCCGCCTCGCATGTATGTGAGCATGATGCCTGCATCTTTTCTCTCGTTTGAATTTGCGTTCGCTGAAGTAATCGCCGGCGGAAATTTCGAAAAGGCACTCACCACGTCGATGATATGGTGGAGAGAAATCCCGAAGACCACTTTGAGAGGCTCCGACGAATTCTCCGCAGGCCTGACGGACGGGTCGTAGTTAGCCATGAGGTAACGCGTGAGCCTGTACTCCTGCTCGTCCCCGCTAGATGGCAACATCACTGCGTCATCCACGCGCACGCAGGAGCAGGCGAAACACCGTCGCCAAGAGCGTCGCAGCAGGCAAAGAACAGAAAAAAAGACAACGGAGACCGTCAACGACTTCACTTAATCACTACGGGATTATTTTAACGAAATGGAAAAAATAAATATTAAAGGGACTGCGGCTAAACCTCTCAGTGTTTTCTCGACTCGCGTCGCAGTTTCGTAAGACGTCCGTTTAGAAAATAAAATTACGCTGACGTAACCTGCGAAGGAAGATGCGTGGATGCAGGTATCCCTCGCGTATACTGAAAACAACCGAACGAAAATTTAAGACGGCGATAGTAGGGATGAAGCGAAGGAATGAGAAATTAGGGGGGAATCTTGGAGATGTAGGAAGGCACGCGAAGCGTTGACTAGGACAGGAGGCTGAGGAAGAGAGGTTGGATGAAAACGCCACGATGGAGCGCCGTCGCATCTCATGTTGCGCATAAAATAAAATGATTCACAATTAGCAAATTCGGCACGATAGTTGTTCATTAGAATACTCAAGATATGCTTGAAAACCAAATAACGCAGGCAAAAAAATAGAAATGGTTCAGAGAAAGTCCGATCAATATATCTTAAGCAGGCATTGGAAATGGGATCGAGTTAATCAGTGCTCCCAAGGCGGACGGTGCCGCTCCGTAGGGGGCGTTAAGATATTTTGGGGGCGCTGGATATCAAGGAGGCAGCAGGTGGAAATTGAAGGAATTGGTGGTGCGCATCATTGCAGTAAGCGGTTTTCATCCTTTTGGTGCTCGCTGCACACTTTGGATATTCAATTTTTTCGCGCAACACTTGAATTAGATTAAAAGAAAGAACTAGGATTTATCATAAAAGTACATATATTTTTTATATTATGTAGCATATGTAATCGAGCAAATTAAGTTGTGATATCGTAAAACAGAACAAATGGCAAAGTTTTGTTAAAAAATATATTTTAAAATCTTATCTAATGTGCCACTTGAGGTTGGCGTTTTCTAATGATTGCACTGATATTAGGACGTATCAATGATAATCACACTCTCATTTGATCTTCAACACAGTTGAACCGGTCCCTTTTTCTGCATTTAATGTTTGTAAGTGTCGAGAATCCCAACTCACATAGGATGTAGAAAACTGCATCAAAACTGCCAAAGCTTTTTTTCACAATTTCTGAATATCCTTCTCTAACAGAAATTCAGAACATATCCAGAGACAATTTGGGGTACTTAATTTTCAGGGTGCGATCAGCTGAAAGAGAGGCTCTTTTTCTTCAGGGGTTTATGGAATCAGAGGAAATATTTTAAGATTACCTTCCCTAGCTCTCTTTTTCCAGATGAGTATTTTTCTCTGCAATACCGGTAGCTTATCAGTAGAAGTCAGGATGTTTTCATTCCGCCCTTCCATGCTGGTGTTCACACTATTCAGATAACTAAATATTTCTGCCAAATATGCTAATTTGGCGCATCAAAGTTCACAGCCAAGATATTCACAAAAATCACTGTTTTCCTCTGTTTAAAAAAATAGTAACATCTCTTATTTAGTTCATATACACGAGCCAACACTTCCCCTTGACAGCCATCTTATTTCTGTGTGTAAAACTCATCATTCTTACTGCGAATCCATGCATTACCAAGCTGTTTGAAGAGGCAGGTCTTTAGAGGCCTTTATTTCACAATTAACGATTCCGACAACTTGGTCTAATACGGACTTCAAGTCAACTCCTAATGTCTTTCCAACAAGGGCTTCCTTATGAAAAAACAGTGGATAGTTACTGTAGTTAGATTCTGTTGTTTTACAAGTGAAACAAAGCCTTTGACAGATCCCAACATGGATGAAGCACCGTCGGTACAAATTCCTGCACATGACTTCCATGAAATTTCAAAACGTTCTACGCTGGAAGTCAAAGTATCGAATATATCTTGACCTAGGAGTTCTCTGCAGCACAAAAATTGGCTAATTATTTCATTTTCATGAATGAAGCGAACAAATGCTAATAGTTGCGCTTTGCCGCTAATATCGGTTGACTCGCCAACTTGCAAAGCAAAATGTGACATTTTAAGCTTATTAGAAAAATTTTCCCTATGTTAGATGATATATCTTCTAAACTTCTTCGAATTGTATCATCAGAAAGCGGAATTTTGGCAATTTCTTGTTCCGCTTCATCACCGAGCATTGTCCTAACTATCGCACGTCACGCAGGCAAAATAAGTGACTCGGCTATAGTGTGGGGCTTGATTTTTTGAGCTATGATTTCTGCTACCTGATAAGAAGCACCTTGAATTCTATCAGACACTTGAACATTTTTTTCAATGTAACTCTCTTGTTAATAATGCAATTCACATTTTTTTCAAAGTAACTTGCTTGTTTATAATGCAGTTCCATCAACCTTTTGAAATAGTTCAAATCTTTTCCTTTAAGGTGTGTATGTTTTGTGATGAAATGTTGCTTCAATTTGCTGGGAACCATGGCTTCGTTCGACAGTTTCTCATCGCACACAACACACATTGGAACAATCTTTTTATCCACACCAAGAAAAGCCCAGACTCAAATAACTGTCCATGTACTTGCGAGAAACCTTAGAAAGCTTACTGGGCTTGGTCCCGCTCATATTGGGGGTTTCCTTAATATCTTCTTCATATTTTTCACCGTTACGTTTTCTTGTAATAAACCTGTCCATATTTAGGGGCGCAACTTTTACAATTTTTAGCAACGATAATTGGACGAAACCACAAATATCACAGTTTCCTACCAACGGTATTACACACAACACTTCATACAAAATTATTTTGTACAGAATAAAATCACGAAACATACATTCAGAAACACCAAATTGCAGTATAAGCCAGCCACGAAGCTAGGCCAGTAGTGTTGTGATAAAGGAATGCGCCAGAGTCGCGGACAGCCGGGAAGGGCGGAGCATGCTACGTCATTGTAGAGACGTAAAGAGCAGCGAAAACCAATCATCTACATCTACATGTTATCCTGCAATTCACCTAATTGGTGGGTGGCACAGGGTGCAATGCACCATAACCTACCTAAAGATTGTCTATCGCAGGTTGAAATTTTCTATTGTGATCTCGTATTGTCCTCGGAAAGAACGAGCCTAGATAACGGTCCGTCCTACAATCGTCGTATCTACCTATATACGTTGGTGCTTCAATTATTCCTACAACCTCGTCTTTTAGACATTCCGATCTATATTTCTCCAGAAGCCGCAACCTTGAGTTCAATCTACGATCCTCCAGTGGTACCCAGTTCAAATCCCACAATAATGAAGTGACCCTTTCCTTATGTTCGTACTTTTGTTTTACTAATCTGGCTGCTCTGCGCTGAACTCTTTCTAATTGAATTATGTGTCCCTTCTCGTACGGATCCCATATGCATGAGGCGTATTCCAGTTGTGGTCTAACCAGTGATAAGTAACATGTTTCGCGTACTTTTACTGTTGTGTTCCGTACTATTCTACCTATGAAAGCCAGTTTCTTGTTGGCCGCGCCTATATCTCGACGAATGTGCATGCCCCATGAAAGATCTCGACAAATGGTTACTCCTAAATATTTAACATACTCGGCTGCTTGAATATGTATTCCATCTATTTTATACTCGAAACCTACTTCTATGTTTTTACTTTTCCAGAACGTAACTGCGGCACATTTAGTGTAATTAATTTCAATTAGCCATTCTTTGCAGCACGCTGAAATGGCTCTTAAGTCTTCACGCAGCGACTGATGGTCCTCCTGGTTTTTTATTTCTTTATATAGAACGGTATCATCGGCAAAAAGTCTAATTTTACTACGAACTACCAAGCAGATATCATTCACATAGATTAGGAAAAGTAGAGGGCCCAATACACTTCCCTGAGGAACACCCGACGCAACTTTAACGGGGGACGAGTATTTCCCATCGATGACAACTATCAGTTGTCTATGACTCATGCATAAGGCATTCGGTTACAATGACAACGCTGACAACGTTGTTGCCAGGATTACTATTTACGCGCCTTCCAAAGCAGTTTTACTTTTGAACTGGATTCAACTTGTCTTAAAACTGTGAATATAATCGGTGGAGAACGCGCAGATTTGCAATCTTCTCCTCAAAGTCTCGCGGCACACCGTTTGAGAACCACTGCAGTAGGCTATAAAAACTATCTTTTACCACTTCTACTTCGACCCATCCTCCTGCATCACCTTTCATAGTACGGAGCTGTCTTTTAATAGCCTTATTTAGGTTGACCATTAATGAAACATAGTTTTGTTTCCATAGCCTACTTGTCAATGTGAAAAGAGTAAGGAAAGCGACTGCTAGAATTTCCAGCAGCAACTGCGTAGATGCAAGTTTTGGATAGTGAGTGTTAGAAATTTATTGTGCTCATCTTGAAGACATGTTAGTAGATATTAAGAAATTGAAATAATTTGTACCTTACTTGTTAATTAATCCATCTATGGCTGATATGGAAAGCATGCGTCAAGATTTTAGGAGGAATTCCTGAGCTTCGAAATGATTTTGAGGCCTGGGTACGGTTCAATCAAACTGTTCAATCAACCAACTGCATTCCCTCATGTTTCGCAAGAGATTATTGATCCAAGCACCTTATTCGTTGGAAGAGAGTTTCTGTGCTGCAGGACAGCTGCTAATAAAGCAGAGAAATCGATTTAAAATATGTAAAGGAGGCGATTTAAGAGTTAATTTATCAAACATAGAGCCTGACATTTGTATAATAGGTGCGTTACATAAATTTTATGGATTCCATTGAAATTACACGGCTTTTTGTTGTATTAAACATGTTTGAAATATATGTCACAAATTTAGTTTTTGTAAAGAATACCACTTAATGCGATCTTAATTTCTTATTGATCAACTTTTCTTTTTACTCGTATCGGACCTGTTTTAGCATAGATATGTTTTTGTTTTATTTCTATTGTCTGTGCTGTAAAGGGAGCGGCGCCAAATATTTTTTTGACTAAAGGATTAAACAAGGTTGGGAATCACTGGAGCAAACGAATAAGCTAAGCTGGGATTGAAGGAGATAAACAGAATCGGAGAGACGTATCAAGCGCGGAACGTGCGTGGGTCGACTCGCCTGTAAGGATTAATGAACCGGATTTCATCGGGAGAAATGATGATGAGGTTGAGATTAAATTAAGGGCTTGAAATTCGAACGTGGTGAAATATTCGTCTATGCGTACGAAGGTGAACGAATGGAATTCGTAGTTATAAATATATCGCAAATCCTTTCCTAAAATTATTAAACTATTTAAATATTCCCAGGGCCGCCATAAGGCGTTAAACGTGTGCAAAATCCACGGGCAGTCGGATGTAAGAAGCGGCCTTCTGGCTGACGCCGAGGGCCCTGCGCTTATGCGGCTCCGTGCTTTAACTCCGTGTGCCACTCTCAGTAGAAAGACGTAACGTGCGCGGAACGTGAAAAAATCACTTTAGATATGTGTTATAAGCAAGATTAAAATTGGATGACCGAGTGAGTTCATTGTTGTTTTAGTCTTCAAGCGGAAAATAAACAGAACCCTTGTATATGAGAATGCTTATCTTTCTCTGCTCAATGTCTCGATTCTCTCGTTCATAACACAAACATACAAAGACCTCTTCCATTAATTTTCTGACATTTCATCACTTGCGATTAAGTTTAGGACTCCCTTTGGTTGATCTTATGCAGTTTTTGACGAAACATTGATAGTTAGTTCTTGTTCTCTGGTGAAATAATTTTTACTGTTTAATGATTTTTATTTGAAGGTTTTCTTTTTCTATATACCCTATTTAAATCCGACCACGGTACCTACAGCGGGCACTAAAAGGCTGGTTCACACCGGAGGGACGGTCGGAGGACGGTCGTGGTTGGGACATTTTAGACCAAATATAAAAACCTTATTTTCATTCCAATAACCTTGTCGTGGCAATTGGAGATACCTAAGGCAAGTACATTTTTTAAATTGCTTGTTGTGAAAATTTTTAGCCATAAGATGCGCTCGAATGTTCCCTGTTGAAATATTTAAGATGTTTCCATTGTAATCTAAAGTTAACTTCATTCTAGTTACGTGATTTTCTCGTGTTGGCGACTATATGCATTAATGTAAAAGAAAACGTCCCTCTGCAAAGCCAAAGCAATTTAATTTCCCAAAAGAGAAAACGAAAGATTTTTTAATGTGTCCTTCTACACTCAAGTACTGAGCAACGGCGAACAAATTAATAGACAATGGTTGGTTTATACGTACTCAGAGGATGCAGTATTTTAATTTTTTTACATTATTCTGTAAATAAAAAAATTCATTAACTTCGGTGGGAAATAACGATTGGAAAAATATATCTTCGGTACTTCAACGTCATGAAATGAGCGAAAAAACAATATAGTTGTTTTAAAAAGTGGTTAGAATTAGAGAAAAGACTTTAAATTGATAAAAATTTGCAAAGTTTGAGAGCTGAAAGCAACATTAGGTAGATGTTCTCAAGCGTTTACTCACAGTGATTAAAATACCTGCTACGGAGAATATGGCCTTCAGAGATTCGACCGACACCATTTATGAAAAACATGGTAAATTAAAAAAAAACAATCAAACTATTAACCGAGTTTGACTAACTTATGAAAATATATCGTATTAAAATTAAAACGAAAAAATGTCTACTTTTTACTTTACGCAAAAACTCTTTTTCTAAACTTATTAATGTAGATTTTGGTTCTTGTATGAAAATTTATGGTCCGGATGACATCAGCCAGTTTATCCATTATAATACTCAACCTATGGTATTAAAATTCGTATCACGATATTTCGCATAATGACATTCATCCACGTAACGAATTATCATTATGATTTTACATGTTATATACAGGTTAAATGGAGAGAAGCATCAATTCAAGAAATTGAATACTAAAAGAGATAAATGCTAAGCTGCTAATGGTTCCAAAATTACGGAATTGAGGACGGTATATATACAGGGACAAAAAGCATGGAGAGAATTACATGCCTAAGGATCAACGTAGTTCAAGTATGGAGGTATATATACATGTATATTCCCACACACAAATACACACACATACACACGAAGGCACGAACACACACACATGCTTCAGTATTTCATCCTCGTAGTAAGAAAAGTATTTATACCATTGCGTAAGGGATTTATGTTTATGGGTGAACCCTTACTGATTAACCCCGACTAATTGTAAATGCCTGCAATTGCTGTAACGAGAGACGGCAATGTGGGAGATGGCAGCGGCGATATATCGAATACATTGGAAACGAACCCCGAGAAAGAGAAATTAATCGTGCAATGCGCAGTAATTTAACTCGGATATTCTGACGCCGAAGACTTTATACACCACTATTTATTGAAAAAGCACCAATGCACGATGGTAATTCGTTTCATGAAAATCCGTCATTATGCAGTGCGCCGTAATACGAGTTTTAAAATCCATCGGGACAATGTTATAACGGATTAAATGGTTCCTAGCCGAAGGACCGTAAATTCACATTTTGAAGAAAAAAAATTTGCAAAAATCGGTGCAACATTTATTATTATAACTCTCATATCCATGCGCTTCTTTTCCAATCAATGATGCCAATAGTTATACCATTGCCTGAAGAGCTTTGAGGCAGCTAGGCGTAGAACTTGATACATAATAATTTTACCTGAGCATATTTAGATTTTATTTATAACTATTTAAATTATAGTTATTTTTAGACGTATATTTTATGTAGTACTGTTTATAATATCAAGCTCAAGAATGAGATAAATTTTAATCAATATCCGAGAAAACATTTAGTAAATTAATATTTTGAGAAAATAGACAATATTAAACTGCCCCGCACCGTTACGCAAGATGGCTCATTTCAACAGGGCATCAATTCCTGGTAAATACGAGATTTATCCTAACACGTGAGCAGTCAGCAAAATCTGTTCAATTTCTTCACGTTCAAAATATGATACTTTCTCTATTCGTTTCGTATGTGAGACAGTAATATCACTGGGTATTTTCGGGGGGTGCCGGTGGTGTAGTGGCTCGAAAGGGCAGCGGGCACGAATCCTGCAAAAGTAGGATTTTTTAAGGTCGCCTGGTCCCCTGTGTGGTTTGAGGAGACCACGCTCGGTCAGCGTTCCGTCATTCGGAAGAGACGTTAAGCTGCTGGCCCTCTTGGTGCTCTTCGTTAAGAGTAGGCTAATGTCGGCGTTGGGTTTTCCTCCTCCCTCGTGAGTGTGCTCGGTGTGAAAGGTGCTATGTCTATAAAAATCCAAGAGGTTGATTAGCCAAAAATACACACACTGGGTAGTTTCTGAAATAGGGCAAAATCGTTTTAAGGTAAAAATGAAACAATTTTAGCTGGCGATTCATTATTTGCCCTAAACAAACGGCGGAAGGCGTGGAAACGAAACCTGACGTCGGACGGAATGCAAGACGAACTTAACGTCTCAATTCCGGGATCCTCGGAACCGAGACCGCTACTGTTTCCGGATACGGTGAATTCCGAGCAGCAACGTCATGCTCAGTGGTGTAGTGCTGTGGAAACGCGTGGGAACGGCGTTCCCTTACCTTTTTTGATAGGCGGAACGGCATTCCCTCTCTATTTTTTTTAAATCCGAACTTATACCCCATCTACACGCATTATTTAAAGCTATGATTAAAGTGACCCTTTAGGAAAATTCTGCCTACTCCACTGATATATGTATATCAGTAGATATACTGATACCACGGAGTAAGCGGGAAACGCTTCGACATAGTCAATTGTTTCACTACGTTTAGAAGCGCAGGTATAGTTAACCATTGGCCAGTGTGTACCCAAAATTTAAAAATCTGTTTATTTAATCAAACGTCTTACCTTCATAAATGAGTGAAAAACGTAAACTAACATCCATGGAATCATTTTTACACTTAAAAAACAAAAGTACATAATAGAAATATAAGAAAAAGGAAGTGTAACTTGTGCAAGAGTTTGCACGAGTGGTATTGAGTGTGGAAAAGTAATTACACAAGCTACTTCTAGTGCGACGTCAAATAGCGAAGTGACACTGATAGGACAACATACAACTGAATGCAAAAATTATGAATCCAAGTCTGCATGTCCAGAAATTTGGACTGCTGAAATGTGGGAAAATAAGAAAAAGGCTTACCTGTGGTTTGTAAATGATTCTGGAAAAATCGGATGTGCAGTATGCTCTAGTGTGACAAATCTAGGCCCATTTACATCACAAGGTGCTGGCATTTCCAAAGAATGGAGTTCGGTTTCAGTTTCTTTTAATGGCAGAACAAGATCAGTGCAACTATCATCCTTGAGAAAAAAATGTTTGCTTCATTAAAAGACGGTCACACATCAATGCTGTAAAAATTCTTCAGCGTGCAAGGGAATAACAACCTGAAACTATTGTGGACCGTTTAAATACATCTGAATTAGAGGCAACCTGCAAAATATTTAGAACTGCATATTACGAGTATATATCCAAAAATGATAAACCATATTCTGACAATTTTCATTTGTTGCAGTTGCAAGAATTAAATGGCACAGACATTCCACAAGGATTAAGTTCACGATTTAGTGCTACAAATATAATTGACCATGTTGCACAAGAAATGAGATCAAGAGTCTGCAAACGCGTCCATGAAATAAAAGGAAAATTTTCATGGGTTTGATCATGATTATCTTCAGGACAATCTTATTGCTTATATCGGTGTTGGTGCCAATGTAATGTTGGGAAAAACTGGTATGGCTCAACGACTGTTCTCGTAATTTAAATAGACTATGCATCTCTGTGTCATCATTTCGAGTATGTTAGCAGTGACATTGATAAATGTCGATCAAAATTTGACCAGTTCAGGGGGCTTTATAAACGCATTTCATCAAAACAGTTTCTTCTTGATCTGAAACTTATGTACGATGTATTGTTTGAAGTATCTCTTTTTCCTGAGTCCTTACAAAATGAGGATATGCTATAGTTTATGCAGAAAAGTTAATTCGTCGCAGCATACAGCATTAAGAACGCTAGGGTAAAAAAGTCTTAGAAGCAGAGATTGCCATTAAGGAAATGAAGTTTGCATCAGTGTCACTGACAGATAACAACAAGATTGTTTCAATCAATCATAGTCAGTTTTTAACCAGTATCATAAACAATATGAAACAACGGTTATTCACACCAACTTCATCCCATGAATCAACTAAGTCACGACCAGACACTTCTAACTCAATTCCAAACATAATTTCTGAGCTGGTACCTTAGAAGTAGATGAGTGGGCCGCAGAGATAAATCCAGGCTTTGGAGAAACGTTTGCAAACGTTTTAGATTGCCATTTTAAAAAACAATCACAGCATACAGAGACTTTCTAGACAACTGTGGGCGACATATCCCGTCAGATCTGAAGCCTTTAATGGGATGTTCAAAAGTAATCCCATGCAGTTCTTCTAATGCGAACGAGGTTTTAGCTGCATGGACCTTATTGTGACGGAAACGAGGTCTAGGCTGTCAATCAACCATGTGAGAAATCTTATGTTCATTAAACTTCACGGCTCTCCGATTCAAACCTGGAAACCAGACGACTATGTACACAAATGGCTTAGGTGTCATCGTTCAGCAACTTATACACAAACAAGAGTAACCAAGTCCAAGGAATTTACTGTTGACCCAGTTTGGAAATTCTGTTAATAAATTCTCTTGGTGTGCAAAAGTTCAAGGTGAGCCTAAATAAATTATCTTTAAATTGTATTTAATGAATTGTATTATTTTGAGATTCTGGAATCATGATAAGCTACACATCATCATTATTCGCATTATTATGGGTACAATTACTGCTCCCCTTGTTTCTAATAACACTTTAAAAATGCGTTCCCTCACTTCTTTATTTAGCACTACACCACTGGCCATGCTAAATCTTTGAGACCTTCTTTAATGAGGTTACTAGTGATTTTGTGGGAGATAAATGCCCTATAGACAATTCAGCAACATGATCTAATGAACTCTATAACATTAAATACACGTTACGTAGTGAGGAGTTTTTTTCAATATTCGCATGCTTATTAGAATACCACCGGTAAAAGAGAATAGAGATGGGTAAATAAACATAATTAAAGGTAGGAAAAATTCTAATTTGTGTTATATGATTCAATAAAATATATTTTAAATTTGAATTAATCACAAAACCATTACTCTAGCTATATATTTCCAATTAAATTAATACTTTTTGAGGAGCGTATAAAACGGAATTCTCCGAGTTTAAATTCTAAACTCTGAGGTATTATTTGAATGCCATATAGCTTTTTCAAAAGGGCTCAGTTTTCAAACGTTTCCAGATTTCGGACAGCCGAGTTTGAGACGTTCCATATGAGTTTTCGCGCAGACAGGTCACGTTCCTCATCTTCTTTTAATCTCTTTTTAGTCTGATACAAAACGGGAAGACAATAGCGAATATGAGTGAGATTTTCGATATTTAGAGATAGTGTGCGTGCGTGTTGGAGTATGTGCGTTTTTGAGTGCTGCTGTCTAATAGGTTCCTATCGTGATCGAGAGAAACAAACCTATTAAATAAATGTGTGAAATCCTGCGCATTTTCCTTCCTTACATGTTTTGGATTTAGTATTGCATATGAGCTATTGAGTGTGCACCTAGGAACAGGGCCGGGGCCCTATCTATGGGCGAGATGGGCGGCGGCTGCCCAGGGCGCCAAAGCATTTCATCTAGATGAAATTAATTCTCCTTTTCATTATCAATTATTCACGGAGCAAGGAATAAATGAACAAGTTCTTTTAAAAATATCTTAACAAAAAACTATGGGTCGGTTTCTCGCCCGGGGCTCCAAAATACCTCGGGCCGCCCCAGCCTAGGAAGTCTCTTTCGCTGTCGAAAGACAAAGACTCCTACCGACTAATATGAGTGAAATCAAGTCTCTTCCGTAGAACTGTTATATTTTTTCTCTTTTTCCCTTTATTGACGTGTTTTTTATTCGTTCTCTCTCCTCTCACCTTTGTGATTTTCACAAATGAAAGTGTTGGTGAAGTTTGTATGCAGATATGCATATGCTGAATACGAAGACTTCTGGAAAAGTCTGCCTCGGTACTTCAGTGGTTAGAATATCCGCCCAACAAGTGGAAAACCCGGATTTGATTCCCGGTTATGGTATCATTTTTCTCCCGCTTTTTCAGACATTTTTGTGAATTTCTAAATGTTGTAATTTACGGGAGAAATTTGAAATCAGGAGATAAATTATGCCATGACCGGAAATCAAACGCTGATCTTTAATTTAAAGAATGGATATCCATCCACGCATTGAAACTATATTCGCCCGCTCGGCTTGGGTTCTATTCCTGGTCAAAGCAGAATATTTCTCTTGATTTCAAATCTCTCCCGTATTATATCTTATGCTCATCGCATTGAGATCTTATGGTCCATTCTTTGCATCATATTTTAATTGGCGATTAAGGAGCAATTCTTTCCGTATACCTGGAGCTTTACTGTTGGGCGTATATGATTACACTTGGTATTTAGACCTAAATCCAAATAAGACTAAAATGATATATTGGGAAAAATCGTACAATCACAATTTAATGGAAACAAAAAGATACCTTGTGCTTTATGACATAAAATATCCGTCCGAAGATATTTTTTTGTTTTGATATTGTCTATTATGGGAAAATTTTTGAAAAGAGAAAAAAGTCGGCTATGACCGGGAATCGAACCCGGGTCTTCCACTTGCCGGGCGGATATTTTACCACTGAACTATCGTAGCAGATCAATTATCTCGTTTCTTCACGCGGATGTTTTCTTGGTTATATAATAAAATAATGGTCGAACATTTCCTATAGCATCTGTATAGTAATGACTTTCGCGTTTTACCCCTGAGGCTTTTGAAATGCCGGAAATAAATTTAGAAATTTCAGCTCTGTAATCGAGAAATGGGTCTTAATGTAATTTGGTATTTTAAAATATATTTAGATAATGCAGTATTTGAATAATATCGCTCTACTAGGGCTGCCGCCCCAAAAGGAATATAAATTAAATTTACTGAATCTCTTGTGAGTAATAAATCAAATTTACGGAATCTGAGAGACCTTCCTCGCTGAAAACTCACCTTCATTGTCTCGCTATAATAAAACTACTTATATAGTATACGCGTATCTTTATTCGCATTTACGCTGCCATCTCTTTGTTGGCAAATAATAAACAACAAACAGAAATTAAATTGTTATTTCCTGAGCGGTTAGGTGCTCTCGGTACTCACGGTTTCCGAGAACAATAGCGCCGACAAGCAGAGCGCCGGCCGCTCCACATCTGAGAACCATTCTCTCTCTCTGCGGTCAGATCTTCTTCGGACACAGCATTTGGAAACACTTGGACCCGCTTCCCTTCCTCCTTTCACTTCCTCCTCTCTCTCCTTCTGCCTCTCCGATTCCAATCCTCAATCCTTTCTCGCCCCTCGAAAGATGTCTCCGCGTGTATCGTGATCTCTTCGACGCTCAGAAACGCGCTAACTGAATTAACCCTCACGCATCCGTTTTGAGATAACAAAACCAGGACGCAACTTTGAAAAATCCCAAAGATTAAGTGTTTTAATTATGAAACGCTTAAATTTTCACCGGAACCGAATTTATAGAAGAATCTCTCCCCCTTATTCACAAGAATATCCCGCGCGCACACTACAAATGCAGAAATATGAAGACAACATTACCGAACCATACGCCGTCTTTAAGTCCTCTACATAAGATGTTCCATCTCTTCCCGTGGTCGTCGGTTGAACCGAATCGCGTTACCTTCTTCCCCAACCCCTACACAGGAGGAGCGTGCCTGCGACCGAGGCGTCCTCGGACACCCCGAGAGCGGGGTTCGATTCTGGGTGGAGGAGTCCGCGAGAGGAGAGGAGCGATTACCAGGCCCTCCCCGCGAGACCTCGTTCTAGTTACCCGAGTCGGAGGTGCTGCACCTCGTGGGGCCGCTGGGGATATTCGCCCCCGCGCCCGCGATGAACTCGTCCCAGGGAAGAGGCGGGGGAAGAAGAGGTGGGGGAGAGAGGGGAGGAAGAGGGAGCGATATGGGAAAACGAGCTCGGATGCGGAGGATAAGAAAAATGGAAGCGAAATCGAAAAGTGGCGCGGAAGCGGGAGAGAATGTCAACGGATAGGAACACTTTGGGGAAGCGAAAATGTACAGCGACGACACTTGTTCAACAGAAGACGGAGGGAGATAGAGAGGCACGGGGAGAGGAAGGGCGAGGAGGCGCCGATTCGCGACTGCAAAGTGGTACAGCGTGTAGCAGAGGTCCAAAAGACTAAGGAGAGGCGCAGGAGAAGAGCCCTTCCCCTTCCCGGAGAAAACACTTCCTTTCCCTCACGCTCTCCCCTTTCCACGGACAGTCTGGCGAAGAGACCTCGTGGAGTGATTTGTCGCGAAGGAAGAGAAAGCGCCGCGAATAAGCTGCTGGAGATGAGAAGGGAGTGAGCGAGGAAGGCAGTGCGGAGAGTGCAAGGGTGAGAAGAGGGTGGAAAAGGGGTGGGGCAATGGGGGGGGGGAGACGCATGCGCCTGTGACAGACTACTTCCCTCTCGAAAGGTGAGGGGGAGGAAAATGATGGAGTTTCAAAAAAAAACAGAGAGAGAGAGAGATTGAATGTCGGCGGTAAAACGATGATTTCATTATGTCTGCAAAAAGAACAAGATGAAACAAAATCACGCCGCCATTTGAAGCAAGCTAAGTTTTAGGTGCATAATATAGAAGCATCCATCCGAAATACGGAAGTTTATCGCATAAATTAGTTTCAAAGATGCAAGTTTTCTTTTCAAACTAAAAATCAAATGAAAGAGCAATAAAACATTCATATACGCAGCAAACAATTTTGGTCCTTGTGTAATTTTGTCGCTCCGCAGAATGGAGTGAAATGGTATTAATAGTGGGTCAGATTTTTACTTTCTCCATAAGCGAAGTATAGAGAAAGTATTGTTTTCATGAAAAAAAATAGAATTCGAGATTTCAACGGAAATACATGTTTTAAGGTACCCTGAACACGTTATGACTATTTTCTCGATGATGACTGTAGGTATGTCTGTGACTGGAATTTTGTGGGCGCTCTAACTCAAAAACTAATAATCCGATCAGCATAAAATTACATATTTAGAATTTTATTAGAAAGTGAAAAACTTATTAGATTTTAGCTAATAATACAATAGATTGGTGTTTAATTTTACAGCTAAGGGAATTCGAATCTCTTCCGGATTAACCTAAAATTACTTTGGAATTCGGAAAAACTGCAATTTTTAATGTTTTTGACCTTTCGTTAATCTTGTGAAGTCGAAAGAACCTCAGACAATATTATGAACGAAGCCACCGATAAATGGCAGCACTGAGGTATCTGGTGTTTATAATACCTTCCTAAAACTCCCTAAAGAGTACACACCTCGATTTTACCTATTTCCAATTTGAGCCAAAGCAATTTGTTGTTATATTTGCTACAGGACATTAACGACCCCTGAGAACTAACACAATACACACCTTTAGTCTAATCTCATAAGATTCTTTGTGAGCCATCTTTAATAAAAACTAGCGTAATTGCCCGTCAAATATGACGGGTATGCGAATTTAGGCTCCTTTTCTCTCTTCCTCTTTCCCATTCTCACCTACTCGGAAAGTTTGTTAAAAATAGCATTACAGCCAGTGAGAAATAGTTTTCGATTCTCCCACTCTTTTATAATGGCTTTTTAAGGGCGACACCACAGTCGAGCATGACAGGATGAGCTAGATCATTATATTATAATTTTTTGAAATGTCATACGGCCTATGACAATCCTGAGGAAAAATAAGGAGCCTATGCAAAATTTGATTGACCTGACTGACGAAACGGCTGAGATATTGAGGGTAATGGACAAAGTGACCAAGTGCCTAAGGGAAGAAGGGTTATATAGTTAGGGAATACGTTAGTATAATGTCGGACCATATCAGCGCCGTTTCGTTATCAAGAAAAACCAGCATTGGTACCGTACTAATACAAATGCATAGAACAGTCTTGGGATAACGGAGGAAGATCTCCCATCTTCCTCCGTTATCCTAAGACTGTTGGAGAAAGGGAAAAGTGAAAGAGAAAAGGAAGAGAGAAGAGAAAGAGGGTGACAGGAAGAGGAAGAGAATGAGGGAAAGCGGAAGTTTGGGGAAGCGGGAAGTTTGATTGGAGGGAGGGAGTGATAGAGGGAGGTAGAGAAAGAGAGGGAGAGAGGATGGCCGAGAGAGAAGTCCGAAGGCCCGAAAATAGGGCTAGATATAATTGTCTACCTTAAATATATGTTGCACACGGGCATTGGACCAACTCGCCTCGCGGAACGAAACACGAGGTTGATGCGAGTAGCGCGTAGGGGCGGACTCCCTATCTGTGATATAAACGAGGTAGTGTGTCTAATTACTTACCTAACTTTAACTTCAATTCTAATTTCTTAAAAATTTCTATTCGGATTTATGATGGATGACGAATTAAAAAGGAAAACTATTTTCAAACTTTTTTAAATTACCCACACATTATTAAATATCAAATATCATATTGCATACATCTCCCCTTTAATATGTTGGTTGGTTGGTCCGTTGGTTTGGCCGTTGGTCCACGTTACGCTCTTAAAACGCGAATAACTCAATCAAATATGCAGATATAAACTTGAAATTTGGCAGAGATAATCTACTCCGATATAAAAATGCTGTAACGAAAGAAAATTTACGAAAAACGTTAGAAAAAGGGTTCGACTCCAGGGGATGATTTGCTTTCCCCATAAGATAACACGTAAAAATCGAATTTTTGACGTGCAGTCTTTCCTATTTTTTAGATTAAAATTAGAAAAAAATGGACTCGCGACCTTAAGGTCTATACCAGAGGTGCACAACTCAAAAGTTGACACGGGCCAAAATTGACCTTGATTGGACCTAGCCGGGCCACGTTATAAAAGTTTTGTACATAAAAATGTAAGTACACTACGGCGAACCTCTACTTACGAACTTAATGCGTACCTGGAAATGCGTTCGTAAGCCGAATGTTCGTAAGTTGAATTGATTTTTTCTATAAGAAACAATGTTAAATTCATTAATCCGTTCCTTAATATTTATAAAGTATCAGTTTTTCCATATAAAGGGAATAAAAAGCGAACAGTTAGGATAAATTCATTTATTTTCAATAAAAACTTTAATTTCATTGTACAAAGTTAGTCGTGTAGAGAACATTCAGTGGTTTCCAAGAAATCTATTGACGCGAGGGAACCATGATTGTTATTCTGAAGAATTAGGGGAGGAATAATTTGGTTCAGCAGAGCTATTTGTAGGTGAATATGCAGGATATTTTTGTGATGCCTGAGAAGTTGATGCTAGAGAAGATGTGCTGTTATCTACTTTTTTGAAGAATCTGTTCCGCGAAAGTTGAATTGAAGACGTTCTTTTCTTCTCTTCATAAAGGAGTTTATAGCTGGATAGCTCTCTGTGAACACCTTTATAAACTGTAGAACTTCTTTCTGCATTTGGGTCGTTATCTTTTAATACCTTCAAAGCCTCATCGATTTTCTTTAACGAATCGCTGAGGACTTTTGCAGACAAAGCTTTTGTGGGAGGACAAGGCGTGCTGTCATCATTGCTGTCATCTTCCTGTTCTTTGACTTCCTTCTGCATTACTATCAGCTCATCATTTGTAAGTTCAATCGAAAGAGAGTCCACTAACTCGTCCACATCTAAAACATTCATTTCTAAACTTATACTTTTTCCAATTTCTACAACTTCATGGGTGATTTGCTCTTCGGTTTGTTTAGAATCCTGTGAATCATAAACAAACTGTGGGCACAGCTTGCTCCAACAGCGATTCGTCGTCTTTTTTTGATTTCCTTCCAACAATGACCAATGTTTTTAACTGCATCAAGGATGCTGTACCCTTTCCAAAAGTCTTTCAGGGTTAAAGAATAGCTTGAGCGATAGTTCGATGTAAGTAAAACCTTTTGAAGGTCGCGATTACCGTCTGGTCCATCGGTTGCAGTAAGAAAGTGGTGTTGGGAGGCAAGAAGACAACTTGGACGTTTGAGTTCAAGTTAGCTAATGTTACAGGATGGCCTGGGGCATTATCGATGACCAATAAAATTTTAAAGGCCAAATTACTCTCCCTACAATAATTTTTGACTGCTGGAACAAAGTGATCAAGAAACCACTGATAAAATAGCAAAGATGTTAACCATGCTATCTTATTCGAAGTCCAAAATCACGGGAAATGTTGCCTTGACTATGCCCTTGAAAGCCCTCGGATTTTCAGAGTGATAGACAAGAAGTGGCTTCAATTTAAAATCTCCTGCGGCATTTCTACCCAGAAGGAGGGTTAGACGATCTTTAGAAATTTTGAATTCAGGAACTTTCTTCTCTTCAGTTACAATGAAGGTCCTTGAAGGCACCTTTTTTCAGAAAAGACCTGTCTCGTCTACATTGAAAACTTGTCGAGAACAGTAACCCCCATCTTTAATAATTGTTGTCAATGCCTCAGGAAATTATTTTGCTGCCTCGTGATCGGCACTTGCAGATTCACCAGATGATGAAACCATCCAGCACTGGTCATAAATTCAGCAGGATCACTCGCCGTTTCCCTTATACGCGATTTAATATCCTGAAAAGGGCTTCTAGCCTTATCTTGAATCAATTCAGTACTCAATCGTTGGTTTTTTTCTATTTTGATTCTGAATCCAAATTGTTGAACACCGCTCCATTTCTTCAACGATGACACTTCGTTTTTTACTGACAATCACAGACTGAAGTGAGCCTGTGTTGCGAATTTAATCAACATTTTTTGTTTGTCTTTTGAAATGGTTCCAATAGTCGAACGATTGACATCATAAATACGTTCAATGGAAGCAAACGACTCACCTCTTTCTGATCGCTTTATTATGTCCATTTTTGTTTCCATCGATAGTTCTCGACGTCTTTTACTACTCATAGATGAAGCACCATCAGTATCACTACTTTTACCCTAGCTTTCCATATTTTTAAGGTTATTATAAAATAGAAAGGAATATATAATGTCACCGCACACCAATACAGATTCAAATGCACAGGGAAACTCAAGAGCCATAAACAGGAGCGTAACTACGTATCTAAGGATCGTAGGACGACCTAGTAAGAAGGCCTCCGCGCATACACACCGCTCAGTAAAACTAGCTGCAGAACTCCTCTTGCAGTGGAAAACAGGCCTAATAAATGACATTTTTCTAACTTTAATTTTTGTAACTTTAGAAGGCTTAAGTATATCGATAATAGTAAACTTTTGCATTAAAACATACCGTCACCAACACAAGAACCCTTGAAGCTCTATTGATTATAATGAAGCGAATTTCAGATGATAAAGGAAACATTACAAATAGAGTTTAGGTTAGTTAAGGTATTATTAAAATGTAGAAGCATTATTGCGTGGTCTTATCTTAATTTTTTAAAGATATTTAGGTGAATTTTTCGTATTAAAAAAATGTCAATAAATAATAGAGCTCCATGGTTTTCTCGTGTTGTAGAGGAAATGTTCTTAGCAGAGGATTGTTTGGCCCGCGGGCCGCATGTTGTGCACCCCTGATCTAGACCATTTTAAAGAAACAATTACAAAGTTTCTTATTCTGTTCATCGTTTTTCGCCTACAGTTCGAAATCCTTCATGTTAAACGTTTAATTCACATATTTTGAGGAAATCTTGCCATTTAACGGATGTTGCCTTGCCTACCAATTACATTGTTAAATCTCGAAATCATATTGTTATTCCAATCCTTATGGGTTTAAGCGTGCTCTGAAGACTTTTAATACGAGAAGAAGAGAAATATAGAAGAACCACGAAATGAAACAACATACGTTGCGTTATTTACGAGAAGGAATACCTAAAGAGCTGAAATACTATTTAAAAAATGACAATTCGCAATAATGTGCTAAATCCAATATTATTGAAATAGAAACGGCATGGAAATCTGAGGAACGGGCTGGATGTTTTAACAAATAAACCGAGCATATAAAAAATGTATAGAGTGAAGGATTGGGCGATAGGTTACGGGAGTTAGGTAGAAGAATGGAGTACTTGAGGACGGTTTGAGAAATTGGAAGATAAGGTTTAAAAGAATCAAAGAATCACAAAAATAATAATAAAAGACTATGTTTTCAGTCTGTTAGTCCAAAAGTCAAGCTATTAAAACGCGAATAACTCAATCAAGGATGTAGATAGAAAATTGAAGTTTGGCAGAAATAATCTATTCAAGTATAAAAATGCTTTGCCGAAAGAAAATTCACGAAAAAAATCCGAGTCCAGGAGATTACTTCTATTCTGCGTAAGATAGCACGCAAAAATCGACTTTTTGTCTTGTAGGCTTTTCTTCTTCTGGAAATTAAAATTGAAAAATCTTCACCTCTGATCTTCGGAGTTAAGAGTTGAAAACAATGAACGAAAGTCAGACGTGTTATGTGAATTTTGTAATTCATTGAATTTTTCTTCTGGAAAACCGTCGGATGGGAAATTTAAGAATTGTTGCTATAAAGGAAAAGTCAAATTACCAGAAAAACGGGAATATCCATCATTTTTAAAGGATATATTATCACATCCTGACAATTCCTTTTTCAGCAATTTTAAAAAGAACATCCGGTTCTATAACAGCGCTGTGGCATTTGCGTCTTTAGGTTGCAAAATGTCAGCTCCCCCAGGGCATGGGCCTTATTGTTTTCGCGTTCACGGCCAGATCTATCATTAAACATCTCATTTGCATCCCTAAGAAGTAATACACAGAAACAAGGACTCTTAACAAAATCATAAAATCAAAAAATGTGAGTTAATCGTTAAAATTCACTATGACTTCGCTAAATGGCTGAGTGATGACGTATAAAAATATAACAATCACAGAAACAAATAAAAGGGAAAAGAAATGTTATCATTATTGATGATGGAATTTGCAGGCAATCCCCACGGTAGCGCCAGAGGCACTCGAAAAAATTCAGTAGTTTGACGGATATCAAGGCACCGTCACAGTTTATTGAGTCAGCGCGTCAGTAAGTCAGACAGGCCGACGGACAAATCGAACGCATAAGCAACTTTTTTGTAAAAACCGCTAAAAACAATGAGATAAATTTGATGATGCTGGAAACACACCCTTTCCGGAAAATTTCTGTCATTGATTGCACAGAGGTTAGCTGTCGGATGCAAACACAGCCTTCACAAGGAACTGACAGTTCATTACTGAAGCATTTTTTTACCCTTGAAGTAAGTGAGGGGGCAATACTACTACCCTTACCCTTATTTTATATGGCAGATCACTGGACTTGGGAAAAATTCTCCATATTTGAAGATATTATGAACCAAATATGAAAATATATATGAATTGCCAAATGGTGATATTCAGTTAAATTTAATTTTTGAAACAAGGTATTTAACGATCTAAAAGGGTAGGTTATTTATCTTTTTCTGCTGAAGTAACACCAACCAACTTACTCTAACTTTATTCCAGCTATGTTGTAATCAATATCCGCTATAATTTGTGATGTGGAGCAGGAAAATATAAAAACATATATTTAGTTAACAAATAATGCATTTGCATGTTTACAGAAACCAGCGATTCGGACAAGTTGATAATAGAAATAATTCAGCATCTCCGAATGAACAAAGAAATTCAAAAGCAACGTAATAATGCAATTTCAATAGGTTGAACCTGAAATAGAGGACAAAAAGATGGAAAATTCAAAAAATCGGAGTCGGGGATCTCGACACTGCGTGTGCGTTAAAGAACGCGACACTACTAGAGGATCAAAGTGACGACGGACTCAAAAAGTCTTTCGTGGCGTTATCATTTAAAAATAATAGCGGCACCGAACAGTATGCGAAAATCTTGCATTCCAGACCATCTAATTCCTTTTCTCGCTTCCCACACTCGTGACCCGCTGCTCCGATTCCGAACGTTTTGAGAGCACTTGCTTTTGTTCTTCACCTTCGCCTTTCCATCTCCGTCCTTTTCAAACGGACATCCCGCATCTCATCCTCCTCTCATCGCACTCCACAGGAGAGCAGCATTGTTCGATAGCCCCTTTCCGGAGAAGGGCTATTTCGAGACTCTCCGTACGAAGAGGCCAAGTGGAAGAGGATGGCCGTCGTGAAGGACCTCCCTCAGTCTTCGCGTGTGTTTCTTCGCCGAGTCCATCATCTTATCCTCCCATCGACCTCTCACCCCCACTCGGGATATGCACCGCTGGCGCGTCAGATGAATTTCGGATCTTGCAGCGTTTATGCAAAACTGATTGTGAGTCACCCCCGAGAGCGACAAGGATTACAACTATAAATTTGACTGCGTTTTCCGTTCCTTCTCCAACTCTGCCCAAGGCTGAACAAGAACTTAAAAGACTAGATAAAAGTGAACAGACCCGAAGAGGCTCCGGCCTATAACGGGATTTCCGGAACGTGTGCAAAACTCCAGTGAAACCAAGAATAATGAATGACTTAAGAATGTTAATCAAATACCAAATGTAATCAAATGTAAAATGTAACCAAATGTAAAAACACACCTTTCGGAAATAAAAACCTTGGAAACGAACCGTTCCTTCTCAAGATGCGCGGGAGGTTATGACTTCCGTCGAATGTCTTCTAGTTGGACAGTTTTGCGCGGTATCCGCTTTTCCATGGATTCCTTAACACATGCGATATCGTAGGAGTGTTTTTTTTGTTTCACGGCATAGGTATTTTACGTGATACTATAGTACAGTGGTGCCCAACCTGCGCCCGCGAAGAGTTTTGTGCGGTCCGCGAGCTATCATGAAAAAATCTGATGTGGTCACCACCTAACTTTCTCCATGCCGGCAATATTTCTAAAAATTCCAAATGTGTTACATCATAATAAATATTTTAAGCAACAGCGGGAAAAATTCAAAGACCTTACAAGAAACAGAAATAAACTCATACCGTAGCCATCTGATATTGGATATAGCCACGAAGCTTCAACAATTAAAAAAATAAAAAGGAGCGTTACCAAGACGTAACTAAGCGTAAAGTGTTTACAATAGTCGCCGGTAGGTGGTGTGGTGGTGGCAGCTAAAAAATTAGTTTCTAAAAATATCTCTTAAACAATGCATTGTATGAGAAAATATTTCCAACAAAAGTTGTAGAAAATTAAATTACCTACAGCTTTTATTCCAGTACTTTTTTACATTAATCAAGTACTAAAGCAAATATTTGGAAGAAAGTGGATGTGACGAGAGTAAACACTCACTTCTGTTTGATCTATTTTAACCAGAAACTAATCAACTCTTGCTACATTCATAAAAATGTCAAATATCAAATTTTGCATATATCTGATTAATATTTTTTGAGTTACAGCGCCCAAAAAATTCTTATCACATACACATACAGACATCATCGATAAAATGGTCAAAACGTGTTCAGGGGACCTCCCCGCCAAAGGATTGGAAACTTCCAATGCTGCCTGCCGAAGGATTCGCAACCACCAATGCGGCCCGCCATGTAAAAAGGTTGGACACCACTGCTATAGTAGATGAACTAAGTAGTGAAAAGCCCTCGGCGACTCCAGAGGACAAGGGCAAAGCATCATAGACCTTTCTCCCACTTTCCTCTCCTTCGTTACGCATCGCGGCCGTCCTCTGTGTTCTTACGGAATACTCGGGGCGGGCACTTTAAAGCAGAGATCGAAGGGACAGAAAAGGGGACGGCGGAGCAAGAGAGTGACTGTCACTCCTCTCGAACTTACAATTAGACAAGGAAAGAGAGAGGGGAGAATAGCGGAGAGTGAGGAAGGAGGTAGAGGGATGAAAGGAGAATAGGGGAGGGTGAGGGAGGAGGGAGAGGGGTGGAAAGAGAATAGGGGAGAGTGAGGAACGAGGGAGAGGGGTGGAAGGAGAACATGAGAGGGTGAGGAACGAGGGAGAGTGGTGGAAGAAGAATAGAGGAGGGTGAAGGAGGAGAGAGAGGAGTAGGAGATTAGGGGAAGGAGGAAGATGTTTGGAAGTAGAATAGAGGAGGGTGAAGGAGAAGGAGGGAGAGGAGTGGAGGGAGAAGGAGGGAGAGAAGTGGAGGGAGAATAGGGGAGGGTGAGGGAGGAGGGAGAGGAGTGGAAGGAGAATAGGGGAGGGTGAGGAAGAGGAAGAAGGAGGGATAGGGTTGGAAGGAGAATAGGGGAGGGTGAAGGAGGAGAGAGAGGAGTAGGAGATTAGGGAAGGGTGAGGAAAAAGGAGGGAGAGGGGTGGAAGGAGAATATGGGAGGGTGAGGGAGGAGGGGGAAGGGTGGAAGGAGAATAGGGGAAGAAGAAGGGAGATGTTTGGAAGGAGAATAGAGGGTGAAGGAGGAGGGAGAGGAGTGGAGGGAGAATAGGGGAGGGTGAGGGAGGAGGGAGAGTAGTGGAAGAATAGAGGAGGGTGAAGGAGGAGGGAGAGAAGTGGAAGAAGAATGGGGGAGGGTGAGGGAGAAGAAGGGAGAGGAGTGGAAGGAGAATAGAGGAGGTGAGGGAGAGGAGTGGAAGGAGAATTAGGAAGGGGAAAAGGATATACGTTATGGAAAGCCACACTTGTAATGTGTCCATTGCCTACAAAAATTCAGTGGATTACAAAATTTTAAAAATAAAAAGAATGAGTGAGTTTTAAGGTTGGTTTCATCTGACAATAAGACATTTATCGGGCGTTTCATGGGGCGAAGGAAGCTTTACAGAGAAATAAATCAATCATTGAAATGGATAACTGAGAGGCAGAACAATTGTACAATGTCGATGAAACTGACCTTGACGTCAATATGCCCCTTAAAAAACACTTCAATGAGGAGAGGAAGCATAAGCGCCTTGCTTCAAAACGGGCAGAGAGCAGGTAACACTGACTGCCAATAGCAATGAGACAGGAAGTCGAAGGGGGTGCTGGTGGTGTAGTAGTTAGGACGCTGGCTGTTACTCGTCTGCTGTTCGAAAGGGAAACGGTTACGAATACTGCGAAAAAAGGATTTTTGCCAAGGTCGCCCGGCCCCGTTTGTGTGGTTTTAGGAGACCGCGCAAAGTCAGCGTTCCGTCTTTCGGAAAGGAGGTTAGGCCGTTGGCTCCCTTGGTGCTCTTCGTTAAGAGCAGACTACAAGTCGGAACCATGTTTCTCTTCTCCCTTGCTATCCGGCAATTCATTGCACTACGTCTTCGATACCCATTGCACGTAGGCAAGAGGGAATAGCAGGTAGTAAATTCTAAAAATTCCATTGTGACAGGAAGTCATAAGCCTCCACTATTATAATTGGTAAGTCCATTAAATCTAGAGCCTTTAAAAAGCCTTTCTAAATCATTCCACTTTAATTTCCATGTTCAAAGTACGCTTGTATGGAATTAAAACGATTTCAAACATTTCCAAAGAGAATGCGTAAGTCAAAAATGGATAAGGATTCTAGAAAATACTGGCTGAGAGTAAAAAATACTTTTTATTAGCGTAATTATGAAAGCACTTAATGGGTTTACTGTAATTAGAATGCACATGTGTAACAATTTATGCATGAATGCGTATGTACTGAATAAATGGGAAAATAAATTTCTTACTTTAAGGAAAGGGAATCGCAGTTTCATTAATTTTGGAAAACAAAATATGCACTATTCCAAAGATTGAAAATTCTTTAACTGCTAATGAAGACATCTTTCATTTCTATTCGTCGTTTAATTAATTACACTTGTTAAATAAAATTAACTCCTTAACCGTAAAATTTTATGGTTAAGAAGTTAATTCTATTTAACATCAATTTCGCCGTAGTCTCCATATTTACTTATTTAATTACACTTGTGTAAATACCAAAGCTGGGAAGTTTGGTTTCGGTTCCGACATTAAATTTTCGTACTCGTTCCGTTCCGGGTTCGGTTCCAAGTGATAGATAGAAGGATTCCGAAACCGTTCCTAGTTATAAAGAAATATGCTTTTTATTGATAAAATTTTACACGAATTACAACTTCTTTCAATTACGTTAAGATGTTATGAAAGCTTATTATAAGATGTTATGAAAGTTTCATATAAGTACGTGACCAAAGGTCAAAATTTTAAAGAAAATGTCCTTTTTAATTCAACATTTTCCCCTCTTTTTTAGTCTTTCTTCTTCCTCTATCCTCTTTTTTAGGTTCAACATATTGAAATTGCATTTTTACGCTTTCAATTTCTTTATTCATCCAAAGATTCTAATGTATTTCAGTATACATTAGCGTAGGTTCAGTTATATTCCAAACGCTTGGCTATATAAATATCAGGTATTTTCAGGTGAACCTCTACGACAGGGGAACACAACCTATAATTAATAGCCGTCACATTCAGTCATGGATTTCGGTGGACCATGTTTAAATAAACGGCGCAATATACATTGCACTAACTTTCTCATATACTTCTATACGTTTGGTCGACTGTGTACGCTTATAAAAGAAAAATGCTTATAAATCAAAATTAACCGTAGTTTAGCATATATTTTAATGCCACTGGACGATATATAGTAACATTTTTGGAACATATGGCTCTGTTAGTATTATTTGTGACATCAGGTTGTACATTTGGATGGATTTTAATCGAAATCCTTAGAGCCATTTTTGGGTAAATCGAATTTTATTTCAAAATATCCTAGAATAAAGTACCCTTAATTGTTGCGCAATATCGTTTATATCTTCAGAGTGTCTTTTATGAATGATATTATCTATAAATATGAGATATCATTCAATTTAGTTTAACCGTAAGGCTGTAGTAAGAGTTGGAATGGATCGCGGCGGAGGCGTGACGTCATAAGGCTTAGGTAAAGTAGTATAGCGGACATTGTAATGTCACTGGACGGCATATAGTGATTCCAAGAGGGCTTACGCAGTATTATTTGTGACATCAAGCTCTACAATTGGATTGATTTTTAATCAAATTCTCCGGAGCCATTTTTCAGTAAATCAAATTTTTCAAAAAGTCGCCAATATCATTTTTATAAAAAAAGCGTCTGCAAATGATGATATATTGCACAAATACGAGATATCATTCGACTTTATGTACGCGTTTGGGCCCTAGAACGGCGAACACACCGACAGACAGACGGCATGGCGAAAACAACTCTTATGGACTCAGGGACGTTTAAAACGTGTATTTCCATCAAAATCTCGAAGTCGAATTTTTTCACGATTATTATACTTGCTCAATAGACTACGTATATGAGAAAGTAAAAATTATTGAGATTAGTTTTCTATAGAATAAAGCAAAAAACATTAGAAACTCGAGAAAAAGGCAGAATTTTATCCCTTTGCTTGTTAAACATTTAAAAATCCTAATATCATAGAAGTATATTCTTAGAAATCTTACCACGGGCCGGATTAAACTGAGCAACGGGTCGGATCCGGCCGGCGGGTCGTAGGTTGCCTAACCCTGTTCTATGAAATTTGTAAAGTTAAGTGATTTTATTTTAAAACAACTAATGGTTAAAACATAAAATTTAATAAACGATATTTAAATTGTTAACTCTTCAAAGGGATGTAAAACAAACCTATGATTAAGATTTAGTTGTATTTTGTCGATTGATTCAAGCTATTGGATTTATATTTTTGTCTTCAAATTCGTAAACTTTCCTCGAGCCATCGTCTTAAAACTCATCTTTGATCCACTAAACAACAAATTCAATCCTTATATAATAATTCTCAAGTGTCCGTCTGTCTGTCACGGTACTTTTGGACATTTCCCAATGGATTCTAAGAGCTGAAACTTTCACAATCATTAAACCCCCATGAGGTGGTCCCTAGAAAACTCAAACATCCCGGAAAAAGTCCCGGATTCGACTCCAGGAGACGATTATATTTTCCCATAAGTTAACACGGGATTTTCGATTTTTCAAGGTGCAAGATTTTTTCTTTCACTCATCAAAATGCGTAAATATGGACCAATTTGGTTTTTGCTTTATTCAACGGCTAAACTACAAAATATCTTATTCTTGCGATGTTTTGACATTACACGAAATAATGTCAGAAATACGCATTTCTTTTCGACATTTTATGGATTTTTCGTACTCTTTCCGGGTGTTGCCAGGGCGACCCACATTGTTGCCTCCGATTCAAAAAGCGTCTATTAAGCCTTCAAATAGACAAAAGAATTACGTTATTCGCTTCGCGCTTTTTATGAAGCATCGAAATTATTGTTGTAGCAATGTCAAACGTAATAGATTGCAACGTAAATAATTGCAGATAATTATTATTCAGTAAACTGCGTATGGACTGAGGACGTTTTAAAGGATCGACTAAAAGAAAAAATCTTTCTTTATTTCAATACTGGAATATTACATTTTTCGTAAGTAAAATCATTATATTCTACATATTTAATGTTTATTGACGCAAATAGGCCTACGCATCACTTTGCAATTTGATGATAAGGAGAATATGGGCTATTATTAATAAATGAAAAATAACACATAGTGAAGTACAAAAAAATTGTTGGTAACAATTCATAAATAAAGTGTGCAACGATAATCATTGGAACTAAGAAAAGGTAGATTTTTCGAATTATCCCCCTTTGAATTAAGTAACTGTGACATTGTGACGACGATATTATTCTAATACATTGCTGTAAAATCATAGAAAATTAAAAAAAGGCCAAGGGGTAGACTATCTATCATTATTTTCCTCTCTAAGGTAATTTTTTAACGTGCAGGCTTCTGACTGACTTAACGAAAGTTTGCGCGGGTACCACCAGAACGATGTGGTAAGATTAATACAAATTAATTGCAAGCGTAGCTGCAACGGGCTGCTAGTTATTTAATAATATTTTTCTAATAAGTTTCCTTTTTTGGATTAAGGATGATATTAAAATATCAAGAATCAACTTCCAAACCCATTACTTCGTTTTTAAGGGAACTGTTCCGGAACGGAAATTTTGACAACATTGTTCCGGTTCGGGTTCCGACTCAATTTTTCTGCTCCTGTTCCGGTTCCAGGAACAGAACCAATTTGGAACCGTTCCTTGTTCCGGAACTTTCTCAGCTCTGGTAAATACGTCCACTGGGAGGTGGCATTTCATTTTAAATAATCAATTTATCCTTATTTATCACTTCGATTAGATTATGTAGTATGATTTTAATTACTATTTTTCAATCAATTACGGTCTGTAATACTAACTCGGCAAATGACTCCACTGCAATCAAAAGAAATCACTATAAACATAACCGAATATAATTCCTATCAGTTCAGCCCGTAAGCCAGTTTCGAGACCTTTGATATATCGGAAATTGAATAGCAAATAAACTCTCCGAATGCTCGAAATAAATTTTTCCCTCGAAGTCCAAATCTAGCAGGTGTTGGAAAATAATAATTGGTGAATTTATTTCCGGAAGTGCGATTAATAATTTTTATTTGTATGTTTAAATCCATTTGGAATGTATTTTTGACACAGGGAACCAAAATAAATTCATCTTACGTGTACGCTTCGAAGTGATCGTCTTACATAATAAATTCTCTTTGCAATGAGATGTAAATATCGGACTTGTTTCCTGGGAATGATGCGGAGAGCTACCGTTGTGATGCGACGGCAAATTCGCGAGTTTGTTCTCATAGTATATCGGCTTGTGTCTGATTTTTTGCAGGTGAAATGGGTGTCATAAACTTAGAAGGCTTTCGCCCACAAGTGACACTTTCAAACATCCCGCCAAAATTTGTGGTCGTTAGAAAACTATCTCCTTGTACTGATTCCTTTCATCTATAAAAATAAAGGCGGCGTGTGTCTGTCTGTATGTGTGTACGTGTGAGTATGGACAGCATTTCTCGAAAACCAAGAAATTTAGAGAATTAAAATTTGGTACACTTACTAAAGAGACCTTGAGGATGTTCACCTCGGTGTCAGAATGTTGATTTATTGGGGGGGGGGGAGAGGTACCATACAAATCATACCCTATAGCAGCGTTTCCCAAAGTGTGGTCCGCGGCCCGGTGCCGGTCCTTGGGAAAAAAATCCCGGTCCTCAGAAAATATTAAAATAATCGCGCTATCCTATTACGTCTACATATACAGCTGTAACAAATTAAATGGGCTTTTCTGTATGTGTTTGTGCACTCGTTCGTAAGTCTAAAGCCGTCGATACATTAGGTAAAATAAACGTGCCAGAATCTGCCGTGATCCGAGCACGTTGGTTTAAATGGATTGCAACACATTGAGATGAAATTCTGTTCCGGTAGCAAATAAAACGCGACATGTAGCGATTTTTGGAATAATCGCTTTATGTGTCAGATACTTTGGAGCAGAATAAAAACGACGCGCTTATTATTTATTTTCAAGGAAAACCCTTTCATCTTAAGTATGGATAAATGGCTCAAGAGAAAAATAACAGTAACAAACGTTCAAGCGATGTGCAGCTTAGCCGTGACAACAAGAAAGTCAGAACTACTTGGACACGGTGACGAATATTTGAAGTTCGGTTTTATTAGCGCTGGTAACGAAAATCAGTTGCCATTATGCGTTATCTGTCATACTAAATAAGAAGAAAGAATTAAAGTCGATTCAAAAAGCATGAAAAGCGCACTCTATATAAGTTCATCCAATGAAAGTATAGGAATAGATTGGATGTAGAGCCAGATCTGAGGGTAAAATGGACTTCTTTTCCTCCTGACATAAGAGTTGTTATGTTATAACAAACAAAATCATCCTTCACATTAGCATGTTCTCTTTTTCTTTATTCATGATTTTGTAAGATCGAATTGGTAATTCCTAATGTTGTCAAGTAAAATAAAAAGTGGAATTTAATAAGTAAATAAACAATGGAATTTAATTTCTTTCATTTATTTTATGGTTTTATAAATATGCACGTGTAATGCATTAAATTCTTTATTTATTGTGCATTGCATCGGACGTGCAAGCAAAGTAGTTCCATCCGCGACTGGTCTTTTAGGAATTTGTTGTATGTATGTATTACGGTGGGCCGCAAAAAATGATTATTAAAATAACCGGTCCCCAGGTCTGCAAAGTTTGGGAAACGCTGCCCTACAGCATTTCTCAAAGACTAAGAAACTTCAAACTTGGTATACATATTAAAAAGACCTTGAGTAGTATGTGCACCTTTTGGCTAGAACTTTGATTTATTGGGGAGGGGGGGGGGTGCCATACAAATCATACCCTAACTAAAGGCCCGTGTTAACTTTTTGTAAAATTACACAACTTATTTTGAATATTCTTAGCAAAATATTAATTTTGAATCTTTATTTAATTTGTTTATGCCAATTAAGGGAGAATATATTTTCATTAATACTCGAGGTTAATTATGCTTTAAATTTTAAATCAACAATTAACCTACAAGAAAAATAGTTGGATTATTTGCTCTTACATTCTTTTGTTGGCGTAGAGTCCGCACACGCATTTTTCATACAGCCTTTGTTAACAACATGATCCATACAAGGCGATAAATTTCCCATTGCGACAAATTTTCCGTGGCGGTGAATTTTCCTTGGCGATGAATTTGTGGCGGTGAATTTTACGTGGCGATGAATTGCTGTCGGTGAATTTTTCGAGGCGTTGAATTGCTGGCGTTGAATTGCTGGCTGTGAATTGATGGAGGTGAACCTTCCTGATACCCTTCCCTGATATATGTGTACGGGCAAACGGACATCGCCGAAATTTGGACCGACCGTTCCATGGGGACCCCTCAAAACCATGAAATTTGGATCAGCCCTTACATTACAATCCTAGACCCCGTAGACCGATTTTATCCATTTTAGGCTCGAAAATGTGTCTCATCAAAACATTAATATTAGTGGATAATTCATCAAAATCGGTCAATTGATTGCTGAGATATCTTTTAAAAAACCGACATTTGGACCAACAATGGGGACCCTCGGGCCCCCGTGGGCCGATTCAAACTATTTTTTGCACTGCAACTCTCAGGATCAACCTTAAGTTGCTGCCAAATTTTGAAGCTCCTACGTTTATTTTCTGAAGAATTATGATTGCCACAGATACACAGACAGCTTCTTTTATTATTATAGATTTCAAATGCACGTAACAATAATTTGACATTGTCGTAAAAAATTAATGCCTAAACAAGGTGAGGAATAAATAAATAACCTAAATTTAAGAATGAAAAATGATATATAGTTTCCCGTCATTTTGCATTTGGCTTTATGGAATAAATATAAAAATCTTTCTATACGTTTTCTTTCATATCAAATGAAGGAAAGACATTCATGCAGTCCAATAGAAAACATCCCCTTCGCGGTAAATTTTTTGTGGTATATAGACAACTGGCACGGCACTTATGTTATGCAGTTATGCCGAAGATTTATTAAAATAGGATTTTTTATTTTTTTCGATCAAATGGTCCAGTAATTCGATATTAAATAATACGGAATTTAAACTTAATATCCACTTTAGGAATACATACTACATTGCTATTGGAAAGATTCGTGAAGGATGCGAGTGCGGCATGTGTTGGCAGATATTATTGAATAAATGAATGCGATACACAAAAAAGTGAAGAGGTCATAAGGGTTAGTGCAGCTAACAATATTCCTAACAGTGCCAAATTTTAATTTTTGACTCTTGACGCAATATTAGAAGACGGAAAACGCCCATAGTATATGGATAGACGATTATGTAGAGAAAAGATTTCCTCTGAATGGTTCTTTTATACGTGAAAAGGCAAGGCGTTTGCATGAACATTTGGTGCAAACCACGAGCAAAGGCAGAAGTAAAAGCTGTACAAGTCTATTTCTCCCAAGCAAAGGCTGGTTTGAAATTTTTTAAAAAGAGATATAGCCTTCAAATGTGAAGTTTGTTGGGGAAACGGCGTCTGCAGACCACGTGGAAGCACAGAATTTTCCTCCGCACTTGTTAAATACCATTGACGATAAGGCCTACCGGACAGAATAAGTCTTCAGAGCTCACGATAATGGCTTGTCTGGAAGAAGATGCCTTCCAGTATGTTCCTGTCCAAGAAGGAAAAATCGGCACCTGGTTTTAAAGCCAAGGACCGCTTGAATCTTCTTCTCCGTGGCAATGCATTGGGGTACATATTGAAGTACATGTTGGTGTAACGTGCAATAACTCAACTCTATTTGCCTCTCACAGCATAACTTTTCATGGGCTTGTTCCACAGCTGCTTTGTTAATGAATAGGAAATGTAACTATAACTATAGTTTCCATATCATTGAATTTCAAAGTACTTTTCAACATTGACAATGCATCTGGCCATCCATAGAGCATCCAGTTTGCGCATCCCAACGTGGAAGTTATTTTTCTCCCTCCCAATACAACTTCCCTCCTGCAACCTTTGGACCAATATGTGATAGCAGCATTTAAGGCTTACTACACCAAACACACTTTCCGCCGTATTCTAGATGCGATTGAAAATTATTCAACTTTAAATGTCAGCGAATGGTGAAAGACTTTTGATATCACAGACTGCATTGCCATCATCTACGAGTCGCTCGAAGAGGTCAAGCAGTCAATCTGCTGGCTGCGTTAACTACTCGCAAGAAAATCTATGAGGACGAACATAAAATGCAAAACAGATGCCGATCACTTGTTTTTTTTAGTATGGCAGGGACACCAGTGTCAACAATTACTGCCTCAAAATCTCTGGAGGGTCTCCGTCCTACCCTGAATGATAATCAAGGGGAAAATGCTTGTAGGCTCCCTCCAGCAGTTATCATCCTCATCACATCAGCTTCAATATCATCGGCATCATATTTTCGCTGATGAGTGGGCTTAATTTCTCTGCTGAACAATTTGTCTCTATCACGCTCGTTGAATATCCTTAATTGATTACCTATCTGACTATTTCATTATTTTTGAATGTGAATGACACAGGTATGAGTGCAGCATATTAGTCATTTGCATATTAAAATTACTTAGAATCATCTTAAGAGTTCGGGACTTGAAAGAAAAAACACCTGAAAGAACGAGATTTCGTTTTCCTACAGACGATTTTCTAATACGAGTAGAATCGGTCCACAAATCAGTTTTCGATGCAATAATCTGACGTAGTTTCGGGTGAAAATCTTTCGTTGTCAAGGTGATTTGCACTGTTGCCGGTTTAGTGAAATTGCATAAGTTTGACTGGGATTATAAATTCGCGTCGCATCAGTCCACATTAGAGAAATTTCGACGCTTTTTTAAATCTTAATACCTTGGTTGTGATAAATAAAACGACGGTAACGAAAATTAACAGCAATTCAATTATACACTGATATTGTGTTAATGAAGTCAGATATAGATAAAAATTGATGAATTTTTAAAGGTCGTTGAGGATATTTTCTGCAAAAGTTTTTGATCTTTGGCTAACAAAAAAATGTAATTTATATATTATATTTTAATGAAGTCACGTTTTGTAAGCACTAAAAAGAAAAAAATAATTATAAAATTCGCATAATTGAATGTTGGATAAAGTAAAAATAGTTTTGAGCATTTAAAAGCTGTGTAGCGTAATGTTTAACAAAAAAATCTTAATTAATATTTCTTTGCCACAACTTTTATTAGTCCACAACTATTTTTACTTTCTGGAACATTCAATTATGTGAATTTTATAGTTATTGTGAGGAAGAATGTTAGAAAAGAGGCAAAGAGGTAGGAAGAGGAAAGGTATATTAGATGAATTCAAAGAAGGAATTGGGTGTGAGAACTTGAAGAGAAAAGCTTTGGATAGCACAGATTGGGTTGGGTGTGCCTAAAACCTACCGAGAGGTAGAATTACTATGATGATGAAAATCCGGATACAAAGCAGGGACTTGAACCCATGTTCGGAGAAAAGAATGAAGCGTTATTTTCATGACGTTCAAGTCCATGTACGGGCGGAATCCGTCCAAAACTGTACTTTTAACAGCAAAATTAGAAGATTTTTGAGTCAAAAATCCTTGTCGGCATAGCAACCTGATTATTGCCGAAGAATAAAAGCAAGCAGGAAAATGGAGGGGCGGAGAATAGGATTATAGAGGGAAATAGCGGACAAAAAATGGAGAGGCAGATGAAGCGGAAAATGTATTTCGTTGTAATATTTTTTGTAACAACAATTAAAGCTACCGTAATTTTCTATCCGTAAATAACTCCATGAGTTCGGTGTTATTTTTAGGCTGCTTTCCAAAGGAAACATAGCCTTATGAAATGGTCCTGTCTGTGTGTATGCGTGTGTCCTCCATTAACAATTTTTGCATCATTTTCATGAAACTTGGTATGAGGCTCGTGCTGTCAGGGCCCACCTCCAGGATATATTTTATTTGGCGAAGATAGAAGACCCTGGTTTGATTCCAGGAACGTTTTTTCCTATTTGTTTTGCATAGGAAGACTCAAATTCATCGTGCAGAGATGTTTTCTTTAATAATTTAAAATGTCTTAAAATTGTGATATCGGAGCGAGGTTTGTATTGTTCTAAGGGGAAAAGGATGTAGATTCTAATTTCATATTGCAGAACTTTGATAATTGATCGCATTTTCTTGAATTTCTACTAAAACAGCGTTTTTGCGTTTTAAATAGCATTTTATCAGATTTTTGCTATGGAGACGATTATTCCCGAACTCGGCTTGAGCATAGACTAATGAACAAATGTGTTATTTTCTTTTCCACTCGACTACCCTTCAACAATGGCCAGTTGATCCATACATATTAGCGTATAAACAGTAACATTTATTAAATTCGTTTATCTAAGAAAATACATGCAAAATATGTCAGAAAGAGATTTTGACATTAATTTTAGTGTTTTAAACCTGATAATAATTAAATTGTTTTCCAAATTTTCTTAATCATTGATAAACTATGAATTAAAAATTGTATTTATGGTATGAGAATTTCTTGGAATGACTAATACATACCTAAACATTTTCTGTCAATATAAGTAATCATTTCGGGACGTCAACTTCGGGAAATCAGCCTGCATTAGTCCTGGTTTGGATTTCTTGTTTCTTAAAGCCTATCCCTTTACATTTTGCATGCTTTACTCTGTAAGAGCCAATTGTAATGTAGTAAATTCACAATTTTCGGCCCTTGACGTGACGTTCTAGATAAATTTAACAATTTTAACAAACAACAGCAAAATATGCAACCCATAAATTTCCGCAACAAACAGAACAAACCTCACTCCAATATCACAATTTTAAGATATTTTAAATTAGTAAAGAAAACATCTCTGCACGATGGATTTGAGACTTTCAATGTAAAAAAATAGGGGAAAAACATTCCTGGGACTACAATCTTCACCAAATAAAATATAGCCCGGAGGTGGTACCTGGCAGCACGAGCCTCATACCAAGTTTCATTCGATGCCTTAGAACATGATGCAAAAGTTGTTAGTGGAGAACACACATAACCATTTTATAAGGCTATGTTTCCTTTGTAAACCAGCCTAAAAACACCTGAGTTGGAAATGTTAACCCTAAAACTTAATTTAAAATTGATTTTCACTGATATGATACCTCAGAATATCTAGTTAACATCCGATTCAAAGTCTAATCTGGCCTGTTGAAGAATTGACAACTTGCAATGCAGCCTGCTGAAGAATTCACAACCGCCAACGTGACCTGCCATGTGGAAAAGGTTGCTCAGCACTTTCTTAGACCATAGTCACACCTTTGCTTTTGCACCACAAATTCCCCATTTAGAGAGTAAAGAAATAAGACTTGATGCCTTAGAACAGTTGGAGATAATTAACCATTCCTGTACTTAACAGCATAACTTAGTCAACGAACATCTCTTCCCATCCCACTCTCCCTTGTTATCTTTACTTTGCATCTAATTATCCCCAAACCATTGTACTTCTGTCTCCCATTCTTCCCTAATTAATTAGATTAATAAATCAATTTGGCTACTACCTCCCTCCCCTCCCACCTTCTTTCTATTTCATTTATTCATTATATTTCAACTTATGGCTCAGAACCCGGTGTTGACACTATGAGTTGAAAAATGTTATTTTTTGTAGTGGAATTTGTACGAAGTCTTTCAATAAATGTTTTTACAAATATAAAAAATATTTTTAATGACATAATGAAAATCTGTTCAAATGATTAAATATGTATGTATAACCAGGGGCTCCGCCCCTATGTGCTTTGTGCATCAACCCCATGCCTTACTTGGTAAGGCGAATTCCACTGCTTCTCATGTTCACCCTCTGAAACCCCTCCTTTCGGCAAAAATTTAAGGTAGAAAATTATATCAAGCCACATTTTTGGACTTTCTCTTAGTAAACAACACGTATCACATTCATTTCTCTGCCAATTAAGGGTTTTATTCTGAGCCCTTTAATATGAAATATGCTAATGCAAACATTCCCATACAGTTGGTCGAAACCAAAATTTTCTTTATACGAATGAGGAAAGAAGACAATGGCATGAATTTTTAGATGATAATATTTGTTGCATTCATTTCATTCAAGCCTAATTATTCCCTGGCAAACTAGACAAGTGACTTAAATCAATTTTTAATAGAATACAAGTATAATGATAATGATATTATTAACATTTATTTTGTAAGATTTATTAAATGTTGACAATGTGCCATTCATATTCTTAAGAAACCAATGTTTTATGTGCTGTAGTAGATTCACTAAATCCATTGAAATTTAATGGGTACTTACACCAGTATTACTTTAATATACAGTACACAGTTATTACAACCATGATATTTCAGAAAAGATATGAATTTTAAGTACATAAATAAATCAGTTCATTCATTTTGGTGGTGGTTCATTCATTCATTCTGCAGTCTACAAAAAATAAAATTTACTTTGTAACAGAATTGTGGCTCATAATTATGGCTCATGAACTCGGTCATTACACTTCCCTATTTGCAGAAATTAACCTGAAAATCACAAAATTGATAAGCTATTTAAAAATGTAAATGTCGAAAGAACTTTTAAATTTTGTTCTTTACCCCATTTTCATGAATATTTGGGATTGAAGACTTGTTTTTGGCACGCCTCTCTTTATTTGAGCTCTGACTGTATGGAAAAATCACTCCCTAGCTATGAACTTTCAATTTACAAACTTCTTTTAAGCAGGAAAGTAACTAGCCTACCAATTACAGGGTGGCCAACCTGATTATCAAAAATATTTGTCAGGGCATACCAAAATTCAGTAAAAATAATTCTAAATAATTTGTAATGTATTAGTCATACAAATAAAAGGTAATGTTGTATCAAAAAAATGCAGTACTTAATATTTCTATTTTAATGATAAATTTTAAATATAATATACTGCAGGAAGGCCAAAGACTTATAAAGTGGGGGCGGAGCCCCACCCACCTCTTCTCCCCCTCCCCTCCCATGGCCCCTTCACCAGCTACATCCCTGCTTTTCAGGAATGCATGATGTTTGTAAATCGGGAGATTACAGTGATTTTTTTTTTGCCCTTCATATACTCAAGACTAGAGGAGTAACTTCTATGCTTAAGTTTAAAAAAAGGAGTATATTACAGCAATATATCATGCCAGAGGAAGAATTTGGAATGTTTATTTTTTCTTACCCCTTACACCATTTAGTCACAGATAATTTTCCCTTCATAAAAAATGTGTAACTTTTCAGGTTTTAAAAACCCAGGAATGTATTACAATTGAAATTTTTAAAAACTAGATGTACATGTTAGTGAAAAGAATATCCTGAAATTAATTTCTTCCCCTCAAAAGTACAAAATTAGGAGTAGAGTTAATTGAATGAAGCTTAACTTTTTATTGGTCTATTATCACTGTTATGTAAATAATAACAAGCAAATCAGATACCTCCATATGAGGACATTGGGCGCTTCAGAATTAATTGGTGCAGCTGAGGCAAACTAATTAGAAGGTTGTGGCTGTGAATGAATAAGTTTGTTTTTAAACATCAGCTAAATAGCTAAACCTTCCTATTACTACCTTCAACGATGACAGCACCTATAGCCACAGAAAAATTTACTATCTAGAGCCCAGAAATGAAATTCTCGTTAAAATGTTCAAGTGACTGCCTAAATAACCAGTTGTTGTTAAAGTAAATTTTGAGAAAATGAGAACAACATAAATACTACGCCTCCAGCAATGCTAAAAAATGATCCAAGTGGTACTAAAACATTAACTTACCATTGGGTTGAGGTTTCTGGCTTGGTTTTGCGTTCCATTATGTTCCAGTTATTTCTATTAGGGTATCCTTTATGATGGTGCTACCTTGCAGTCAATTTCAAACACTAGAAACATGCCTATCTTGCAGGCCAAAAATTCGAAAAACATTCGTGTTGAAATTCCTATCTCACCTATACAGATTTAACCTTCTATATTCGGTAATGCACATGAAAATCTCAGTTCATATTGATATTCCCACTAAACCTCCTTTATAGAATCCATTTTCCCGCACTTTCTTTCAGCACCTAGGCAACCGCTTGAACATTTGAGCAACGATTTCATTTCTGGGTACTACTTAGTTTATTTTCATGCCGCTAGAGGTTCAGTATTCATGTATGGAAACTGAATTTAACAAAAATGTGTGAATATTATGTATTAAATAGATTATTTCACATTTAACTTGCGTGTTAGACTACGAAATGTCTCATCACTTCTTCATATCCAAATGGTCAAATGTCACGCATGTAAAAGTTATGATAATATCCATTACTGCTATAGATGTATGCCAGGTGTATTTAATCATTAAATACAATAGTTCCTTTATATCTATACAGTTTTCAATCTCACTTTTCAAAAGAGTAATTGTTGCTAGCGAGTGAGGATCATAACAAATGCCTTTGTGATATAATTTCTTATAAATTTTTTATGGTAGGTATTCTTTGGAATCATGGTCATTCAATTTATTGAGTCTTTAAGCATTATTTTCTGGGTCCCAGAAAGCTTGCCTCCTTCACGCATTGCGTGGACCTGCATCCACTATGTTACGCCTCTGATTGTAGTCTATAAAGTGTTAATGTAAATTACTGTTCGCTTACAAAAGAGACTTATACGGCTGTCTAACAGGTAATTGAAATGATTGACTACAGGAGTCAGAAATTTCTTCAAGCTAACTGATCATAAACAGTGATATAAGAGAATTGGTTTATAAATATATGGTAAATGTTGATTAAAGTGCTATATATCACTGCAAGAAAATGTGTAAATTCCTGATAAATCTAATGAAATTATATGTAGGGTTTTCGAACTTTCCAACATACGAGATTTTGACGTATTTCGTGCATCGTCTCTTCAGCACATTTTATTATTATTATTTTCATTTTTACTGTCAACTCTTCCAATTTTATAAACATTATTAAAATTTGAAATTTTGCTAAGGAAATAAAACCGAAAGGTTTCATAAATTGGATTGGAAATGGCGTCTATTTCGAGTTCAAAATGTAATGACAACAATTCTCATATTTTGCTCACTAATGCCATCTAGTTCCAACATTTGTAATAGCAAATGCGTGCATTTCGTGACACGCTTGTTTACATCGGTCTGGGTTGATTTTAGTATTGTTAATTTCGGTCAGAGCTTTTATTTAGCATGAGAAAGGTGAATTACTTTTATTTGTATCTTTGTGAAGAGGATTATTTATATTGCCAATGCTTGATTTAGCATTCATTTTAGACATTCAGATTTTATAAATTTGTGATTCACATCAAACGTTTTTTAATGAAAGTATTCCGTCTCAAATTGAATACAGGGCTACAGATGTCTGTATGTTACTCGTTTGGCTTCCAGTAACTGCGTTCACGTCGGCTGAACTGGGTAAGTACTTAGAATAAATCTTATAACAAAGTATTGTTTGAGTCGCAGCATTTTCTCGGCGTAAATGACTCACTCCATGAAGGATTTCAAAATTTCCCAATAAATCTTTTTGATATATGCTAGTATAAATTATACCTCGAAGTAGTACTTTCAGGTCATTCTTATTTTAAGCATGATTATTTTTATTCTTTGCCAAGGTAAACCAAGGCTTCAAATCGTTGTTGACATATGAAGAGGTACACCTTTGTAAATACATTGTTGTCTCTTTATTGAAATAATCCCAGCGATTTTAATCTTAATGTTTTCGTGTCCTTTTACTGATATCCTGTGTTTCAAATTTCCACAAATGTATACGATCGTGTTTCCACAAGGTTCTCTAAAACTGGTATAAAGAGATTTTATACCGCGGAATTTATATGTACTAAAACGTTTTGTTCTTAGAAATATTTGATAGAAATCAAGTATAATATATTAAATTTTCAATGAATTAATTACATATCGTGTTAAGCCATTTTTTTATTTGCTGCTGTGTTAAAACTATTATTTCAGCTATTGCATTCATGCAATATGTACCTCAAAGTTTTTGCCTCTACATCGTTTTTTACCCTTGGAATCTATGAAGAATTTTCGCAAAACTATACAAAGAATTATTAATGTTCATATACTTGTTGATGACTCTTTGAGTCGAAACCATGGTCCTATATTTTTATTTAGTGGAGTTTTGCACTAAGTTATTTAACATTTTTGTAAATTAAATTTTATTAAAAATATAATTCCACAAAGTTATGGCTTCTTCGGTTGATATTACGCGTACGTACGTATATATGTATATGCTCGTATTTATGTGTTTTTCATTACTTATATGATAATATACTTGTTTTCTATCATATATTTCGAAGAACAAAACATTTTTGTGTGTGTGTATATATATATATATATATATATATATATATATATATATATATATATATATATATATATATATATATATATATCGATATAAAATCTCTCATTATATCGGCTTTAGAGAACCTGGTAGTACCATGATCGTATACATTTGATTAAATGTCATATACACACCAAAATGTAATTTAGAAGCATAAATTACTATTCCCCGGTTGTAACGCCGTCCCTTGTATCGTGGGTCGTTATTTTCCATAGCAGTTTTTTAATTGAACTAGACAAAAATCCACGCTAATCCACTATTTGTTGTATTGTACAGGCTGTTGCATCCACACATTTAAATTAAATTAAATAAATTCTTTTACATTCATATCGTTGGTAGCTCAATAACTTTGGCTCAGATTATTAAAAGTAAAGTACTCCTTTAGCCAAACCCTCTAATTGTTTGGCTAAAGGAGTACTTTACTTTTAATATTACATTCAGTCTATATGTGGCCTAGCTACAGCCCGCGAGACCATTTTATACGGCCCTCACTAACCGTGAAATTTAATACGAATCATTTCATACCTATTACGTAAAATTATGGCCAGAAACCTTTTCTAAGTGTAATATGACGTAAAATATTAATTAATTAATTATTTCCCATAATAGGATCCCGCAACCCTTCAAGTGTCCGTGGGAGGTCATAATACGTGTTGCCATGCCTTCCCCAGTTTGTGCGGTATTACCAAGGAGTTATTTACAAATAATTGGATATATATTTAATTGTATATATATATATATATATATATATATATATATATATATATATATATATATGTGTGTGTGTGTGTGTGTGTATATATATATGTAATTGTGTGTGTATATATATATATATATACACACACACAATATATATAACACTTCTGATTCTAAAGAGCGCTCTTGGACGTCTTCGCTGCTCCTCTGTAACCCTGACACCTATAAAAACCAGATATCCGTAGACTATACCAGTGTTGAGAATACGCGTTTGCATGTCCCATTTGTCCCATTTTTTCCAGCTCCAACTCTAGTCAGCTGAAGAGATTTCCTCGCTAGGAACATACTCGGTCTAGTGGGAGGCTATCACGGATTCATATTGAAAATGCGAATCAGTGTCATACAACTGCCATTCCTGTGCTTGATGGAAGCAAAATGGCGCCGAGTGCTAACCCTTTTTACGATCCTTTATTTCTTTTAACTTTGAGTTTTCTCGAACGCATGAAAATGTTAGCAATATTCCATCAGAGTGATCAATTTATGCCTATAAATAAAAAGATAAGAAAATGCTTTTTTTGAGTTTAGTTAACCTAATCATTAGAATTATTTAAAACCTTTTTGTTTATAGCTTATTTATAATTTATCACGTAAAGTGGCAACAATTATCAGGCGGAGAATAAAATGAAAGATTCTATAAAAATCAATATTTTCCATTTTCTCACGTTCATTGATACCATCCTGGAACCGCGGCAAAGGGGACCATTTTGGGTCCGAAGGGTAAATCATTCCATCTCTCGGTATACCTTTCATTGCCCGCTACTTCATTAGTAACTATAAAAAAATAATACGATGAAAGCAGCTAAGATTGTACCGTAACGGGCGCGTGCGCTTATTTTAGAACAAATTGTTTCTTTTGTCAGCTTCCGCCCTCGAATTTTGCGATCCGAGGATTCCTTGTCAAAACTCGCGTGGAAGTTGCACGAATCGCGTCGGTGCGCTTCGAGAAGGCGTAGCATTTGCTCGTGCGATTGCCGACGCGCGATTTCAAACTCAATAGGATGGAGCATCCGCGATGGTCTCATTTACGCGCGACCACGTTTAAGCCTCCCTCAATAGTCGTCTTCTTGGAGCGGCATTTTCGATCCTCATCTCGTCACTTGGCCACGCTGCTTTCGGGCGTCCGACGATCGCGTCTGACATTTTCGCTTCGCTGCCTCGGTCCTCGAGTGCGCTCAAAAACCATTAGAAATCCCGTTCGTGCCAACCTCGCTTTTTAACGGCGCGTTACACGGAGGGGGATATATATTCCGTGTGAAACAGAGGGAAGGGTTCGATCGCGCGACTTTTTCTGAGGGCGCCACTCTCGTCCGCTCCCTCCCCGCGCCCTCTGCTCGCTCCCCTCTTTCCTTCTCTGTCTGTCTTTCTCTCTCTCGGAATCCGATTTGCAGCGAGATAATCGTATTGCCACGTGGACTCCCCCTCCTCCATCTTTCTCCTTTCCCCCTCCATACCAATCCCCTTCCCCCTATACCCCTTCCCCTCCTCCCCACCAATCCCCTTCCTCCCTCCCCGCCAATCCCCTTTCCCCCTCCCGCACAACTCCTTCCCCCCCCTCCACCACTCCCCTTTCCATTCCTCCCAAAACTCGCCTCCCTCCATGTCTATTCCTCCCTTCCGCCTTTGCGGTGGGATTCCTGAAGGCCCCTGTTCCAAAATCTCCGTCCAAGTCATTCGTTTCGCGGGCTCGTGACGTGAGGGGCGGGTCGGGAAGTGTGTCGGGGAAGTGGCTCTCTCCTCCGCCCCATCTTCAGAAGTTCTGTGTCCGAATGTATCTAATTATCTAATTCCCTCTTGTGAAGTGGCAGATAATGCACGCTATTTTCATTGTAGAAACTTGACCGCATAGAAATTCCATCGATGATTTTGCCTTGTTGACGTGTAGAGATTCGTAATATCTACCATATACAGTAAAACTCCGATTATCTTTACTAATTGGTACTTGTGTAGGCACGGATAATCGAACGACACGGATAGTCCGTATTTTAAGGCAAAATTTTGTATGTACAGTAGCGTACAAATTTTTTTACGCAAAAACAGGCCGCATGCCATAAATAAAAAGCTAGCAATTGAACCAGAAACTGTAATTAGGGTGGAATCGATTAACATAAATTAAAATGCGTTTTGACAGTTACCATTCTTTATTATTGCGAAGGCTTCCGCGGTGTTTTCGTGCTCCTTCCATGTTTTCCGGGTTTCTACCGCGTGTTGATTCTTTCAACACGCGGTAGAAACCTGAAAAACATGGAAGGAGTACCATTCTTTATGACCAATAAATAGTCGTTATGCGTGTATGAAAAAGATGGGACAGTAAGATATAAATGTTAATAAATCATTTACTCACCCATACAGTAACATACTATTGCTGCGATTTTGAGAAGGCCCTTGATTTATAAGAATGTCTCGAAAATAAAAGGGAAATTACATTTCGGGTAAAACTGGTAGGTAAATCGGCTTACATTACATTTTTGAACAAAAGACTGTCAACTTTTTCTCTTTCACTGAAGCAGCTTTTGTTTAATTGGTCTTATAAATCGGCGGATGTTTAATAAATCAATGAAGTCTGTCTTCTTCGTTTTTCTTATAAGCGCTAAAATTCAAACGCTTCAGCGAGCACGGTTAACCCGCACACGTATAATCGGGCTTCTACTGTACTACACATTGAATCGAACCCTTCGTGAATTGTGACATTTCTCTGCAAGAAGTTGCGTTCGAAAAAGCGAAAATTTGTGAAAAAGAGGTTGAGCTCCGTTCGCTCTCTTTAATGAGCATGTTGATTTGAATCGTCGCATCGACAGCAACTGTAGATTTCGACAAAACTGCAACTAGCTTTTGCAGTTGTTCCGAAATTCCGGCGACTCAAGCGTCGGCGACCGCAGTTTTTTAGGAATTTCTTTCTGTCCTGTTTTGCTGGTCGAAACTTGGATGTAGACAGGGAGAAACAAAAACGCAACTATTTCTTTGCGTTTTTGTCTTTCTTGATGTGAACAGAAGTCTCCATTTTTAGTCTAAACAAGTCGTCAAAAAGTCGCAGTTAGGTCGCAAACATCAGTTGCTGTTTTGTTGGCTTGGTGTAGACCCAGCATAAAATATCTAAAATATAAGTAATTCGGTGACTATCAATGTTAAGTGATTTTTCGTATCTCTTGTCAGTGGGGTCGCTGCGTCCTACATAAAATGACCTCTTAATTACGTCCGATAATTCACCTTTAAATTATTCTGTTCTAAATTTCTGCAATAGTCGATGCCTGGACTTTTCACTCCGTTTATCAAGAGACTCCCATCCAAGCTCATATATTAGACTCGTGGAAAGTGTACAGTGTATCACAAATAGGCGTGTTTGGTGCGATGGAATATTTGAAACTAAACGTCATTTGAAGGAACGTACACCGTAAAACAGCTATACACCCCATTATGTCTTACTGTCTACTAAAAACTTCTTCCTCTCCTAAGTTGATGCATTATGAAAATTATTTCCGTAATTTTAGTATGGCTAAATACTGCAAAACGGTGACATGTCAGAAATTATGCCAGAGAAATATTAAAAATTTCTTTACTGATTTTTTCTTATCAGTTTTAATCAACCAAACAATCGAAAGTTATTTAAAACATACCTTACTTGAGTTCAGTATCTAGTTGTAATATTTACGGTAACGTTCTTTTCTTCGTCGCAGATGATCCATTTCCTTCCGCTTATAAAATCTTTTGCGCACGCGTAATGAAATTAAATGTATCTAATATATTACAACCGCTGTGTCCCTGCCTGCGTCTGAAGCCTCGAGTGACGCCACACCCCAGTATCATTATAAATAGCTGCTTCTTACATATATAGGATATACATTTGTATATAGGATATATACGGAATTTTATGGGCGCACTAACTCAAAAACTAATAATCCGATCATTATAAAATTTCATCATTATAAATAGCTGCTTCTTACATATATAGAATACATATATATATATATATATATATATATATATATATATATATATCATATAAAACCTAAGGTACTTCCAGAAGTGCTGCAGAGCTGAAATTTGACATGAATATAGGTCATTGGTTACAACCTCTGAAAAAATCTGAAATTTCAGAAAAAGTTGAAAAAAATCCGAAATTTCAGAAAAAGTTATATTTAAGGGGTGTTTTTGACCCCAATGTCCAATTTTAAAAACCCACAAGAAAAGCATTGAAAACTGTGCAGGGCTATATAAAATTGCCTTTTTAAATTATTTAAAATTAAGATACAAAGTCGGGACGTGCACCATACTGTGGAATAAAGAATGAAGTTCACTTTTCTTGAAGACAGAAATCAAATCTATGCTGAATTTGCGTAAAAATTTGATTTTAATTATAAAATTATAAAATTTTTCTCGGTCTTCAACAATGAAAAATATCAACTACCATAGCAACCACTCTAATGCCTTTCAATGGGAATTGATTTTTCCATATTTTAAGGGCATTGATTTACTGCTTACAATTGGACTGAATTATAATCTATCTGATTTCAGCCAACAACGTATACATATGATGACGTAATAATTTCAAATTAATTTTTTTATCCGGATACGAACTAAAAGTCACGGACGATGTCGCCATAATCCTAACACAAGAAATATCCTAATTTTTACATACACTTTAGCGTGATATAAAGGCTATTTTCTTAATGATGATGCTGAAACAGAGCGATCTAACAATAAGGCATGAAACCAAAAATTTGAAAACTTGGACGCGAGCCGATTGCCAGAGAATTTAGAATTCCCGATAGATGCCTTAATTTCGCGGAAAATGTAAATTATTGTCTTATTTATATATTACTAGCAGATGTACCTGGCTTCGCTCGGGATATTAAAGCGGCACAATATTTATTTTGTTGATGGTTAAAATAACATAACTGAAAAATAAGTCCGAGAACGAAATAAAGCAGATACCGGAGGCTGTCTGAAAATAATATAAAATAGTAATATATCATCATACTTTACCTTTCGTTTATAATACTTCCTTGTAAACAATATTTGTTGTTTTTCCTCCAGGTGCTAGGATGGTTAAGTTACGTGGACTAAAATATAAAATAAAAATCTAACCTGGATTTATTCCTCAACTTGGGCACAAATGTAACACTCAAAAGGACTGGTGAACTCTGGGGGTTACCACTTTTTAAAAAAATTCAGAATTTTCTGCTTGAAATACACACGGGTGAATCATACAATGAAACTTATCTGCAATTAATTAAGTTGCAATCTATTACGTTTGACGTTGCTACAACAATAATTTCGATGCTTCATAAAAAGCGCGAAGCGAATAACGTAATTCTTTCGTCTATTTAAAGTTTAATAGACGCTAATTCAATCGGAGGGAACAATGCGGGACGCCTTGGCAACACCCGGAAAGAGTACGAAAAAGCGATGAAATTTCGAAAAGAAATGCGTATTTCTGACAAATTCCTCCGTATAACATCTAAACATCGCAAGAATGAGATATTTTGTAGTTTTAGCCGTCGAATAAAGCAAAAATGGAGATAATTGGTCGATATTTACGTATTTTGATGAATGAAAGGAAAACTCTTGCATCTTGAAAAATCGAAAATCCCATGTAAACTTATAGGAAAATATAATTGTCTCCCGGAGTCGAATCCGGGACTTTTCCGGGATGTTTGATTTTTCTAGGGACCAACTCGTGGGGGTTTAACGATTTTGAAAATTTCAGCTCGTTAGGCTTAGTAGATCCGAAGATATTAAGCGAGATATATCTGAAGGAACCGGCAGACCAGCCAGCCAGCCAGATAGGTTGAGTTTTATATAGATAGAGAAGAGAAGAGCATATGCCATTGATTTTAAACTACGACGTAAACTTATGATGACGTCATTATACTAACACATGAAATTTAATAAAACGTGAAAAGTATTTTGATGTTGCTTCGTAATTTTTCGAGAAATTTGAACTTTTCAAGTATTAAATATAATGGTGTCCTGCCTATTTTGCGATTTCTTTATCTAAATACGTGCTAAAGGCACGGATGATGATGCTATAATCTTAACACAAAATATCCTAATTTTTCCATAATTTTAGTGTATAGTATATTGTCTTGATGATTTATCTTATTGCTCATGCAGAGCGATCTGAGTCACGAAACTTGATATACGAAAACTTGGACACGAGGCGATTGCCAGAGAATTTGTAAATTACGGATAGTTGACTTAATTTCGCGGAAAATTATAAATATTCTGTTAAAACTCATGAAATTTATTGTCCAATACTTATAGGCTCCACATGGCTGGTGCACTGGAGATCACGTTGGTTTGTTTACGAGTTTATATCTTGGTGTATAGTGATTTTTAAGCGCTTGCAGTATGCAAGCACCGACAACTCGTAAACGCAAATAAATCAAGAACGGTCGGCTCGATTTCCACAAATCTTTCGGCTGAATATTCGGCGCGAACTCTTGCAGGTTTTAAGCGGGTAGTCGTCTCCCGAAAAGGCATGGGTACAATATCAGGAAAGTTTTCGTTTTAAGACATAATCGGCTGGAATAGGATGTGTAGACCTTTAGTCTCGAACATTTTAAAATAATTTACGATCGAGACTTTCACTCGACATTTAAACTATTTCACGTAGAAAGAAATGGAGATTCTTATTCTTGCCTTCGATTCTGTTGTTTAATTCGCGTTTGTTCATATTTTAAGTTTAGATTAGATTTTCTCCTATTTTTCAACATTTCAAGGAGTTTCCTAATGTTGCTGACATTGTTGATCTCAAATTATTGCATTGTTGGACTCGGTCTTTCAAGTGCATTTGCACTAAGCTTACAATGAAACAAACGCATCAAAGACAATAACAGATTGAAAATTTATGTGAAACGCTTCGTGTAAATATAAAACAAATGAAACACGTAGCGAAGAAACTTGAAATCAGAAACGACTCCAATTCATTGTAATTATGGACAACTTAACATTTCAAATATGAAGACATTTCACTCGTACATTGAAAATATCGTTTCGTTTGCAAATTTTATTGTGTTGTTTAACGCAAATTATTATATTGATAATGTTTGTGATTAATTTCTTCTGATAATTAAGCATGATATTTGATGCGTGACCGGAGCGTTTATAATGATTACTTAATATTAAACAAACCATAGAACATACGATTTGTTGTACCATCAGAAATAGTGAACAAAACAAAAAATGTGTACTGGTGTTAGTCTAAATAGGTGGTGGTGGTGTGTTTTTGGTTATGAAAATTATGTGAGCTATATGATTATTTTGAGATTTGCAATAATAGTGGTTCAACTAATAACACCCTGTGTAACAATTTTTTGTCATAGGAACTATCGTATTGGGCCACTTCACGCAAGGTTCTCGGAATGTTTGCAGGAAGGACTGCAACGGGCCCCTAGTTTTGTAATATATCAGATCTTATTTACTTCAGTTACCAATAAGATTATTTACGTTGGCAACAATTAGATAGCTATGCGTGAATTTTTCTAACAATAAGTTCAAAGCGTATTACGACTTTCTTCTTTGTTTTTCTTGATAACGGCTACTCCTGCGATAAAAATACATAGGACAAGAAATATTCTAGTAGTTCTACAAGTTTTATTTGAAAATTATTTTGATATGACCCTTATTTTACGACGGAAAGTTCATTTTTGTCACCAGTAAAGTGGTATCCCTGATTGACCCACGTGATTAATTTATGTGATTTTCGTGGACTGTAAGTCCTTAACATCAAATTTCATGAAAAATCTGTTCGGTAGAAGCCGAGAACGAACATACGGACGATCGGAACCTAATAGGCGCTCATGCTGGAAGCTAAACTCGCCTAAAAATTGGTGGATTTATATTTTCTTATCTTACAATGGAGTCCCCTGTAATGCTGCATATGGAGACTAATTGCCAAATAATGGTCGCTCCGTAACGACTATCTTCTTGTCTCGGTCACTCGGTGCCTCATATTCACCTTTACTTTCCTTTCTACTAATCGCGTTCATTCGCTCCAAACGAAATTTGTGTCACAGATATCTTCCGAAAACAAAGAATTTTACGGTGATGGATGGCGCTTTCAAGTGTTTCCCTGGAAACCTTGCGATAGAGCAGTTTCCCAACCGGTGGTTCGCGTACCCCGAGGGGTTCGCGAGAAAAATTTGGTAATGGCGTCTTTTTCACTTTCTTGGTCCTACAATTCTTACCAATATTTTAATTTCATTCAAATTAGTTGCATGGTTTTATTTTCAATTTTATCGTATGCTTCAAGAATTATATTTGAATTTTGCAGGGTACTAACTAGAAACTGATGACAATATCAGAGATTCTGATTTTATTGTGAACGTTTACATACTATGCGCTATATAAACCTTTTATTCTTCGTGAATTAAACGCGCTCAAAAAGGTTTGTTTTTACAAAATTAACTCTCCATTATAAAACTGTAACAACTCAAGGGATTTGCGAATATAAAAGGTTAATCCAAGGGGTTCGCGACGAGAAATAGGTTACCTCAAGGAGTTCGCGAAGTGAAAAAGGTTGGGAACAGCTGCGGTAGAGAATGCTGTGTCCACCTTCTTGTGAAAGGAGAGAATTGCGTGCTTGATACTTGGGCGTCTTACGAAACTAAAATAACTGACGCGCTTCGAAAATCTATGAATGACGATTCCAGAAAAATGTCTCTACAATAAATGAAATGGGGAATGTGTTATTACACATTACATATGATCACATCTACTTCTTTACTTTACCCTGCAATTCACCAAAGTGGTAGGTGGCAGGGGGTGCAGTCCACCTAAACCTACCTAGCATTTTTCTATCACAGTTTTGTCTTCTCACTGTTCTGGTCTCGTATTGTCCTCGGAATTACTTATTTCAAGGGAAATGTTTTTAATAATTCCGTCCGTCGACGAAAAATTCCTGGTCGGAAGAAGATGGAATAGGGATCAGGTAGAAACATGAGTGTTTGTTTGAAGTGATTGGGTGGGTTTAGGAGACGGGAGAAAGGTTGAGAATAGGAAGCTGGGTAGAGAAAAAGTTTACATTTAAAAAAGGGTTGTCTTTATAGAAAGCAAAGTAGATTATTGATAATGAGTGCCCATTCTATGACATCGAGTTTCTAAATGGAGGACTCCAGGAGAAAAGACGCTATTTTAAAATTTCTGCGTAAATAACCTAGTGCTCACTATAACGGTCATGACAGATGTTATAACCATGACATTTTACATTACATTTCCATTTCTACCCTGCATTCCGCCATTAACGTTTTTTATGTATTTTTCTTTACACCAAGCATGCACTTTAATTTAACGTTGAATTGTCACAATTTCCTTCCTTTGAATTTATTGTGCTTATTATTACCTTTCCCTGGCTGTTTCCAAGTTCTTCATAAGCGAGCCTCTCTGTATATATGTAAGCATATACACACTTAAACACAGTAATGGGAAGTGGGGTAGAGAGTGCGTGACCCACGCTGCTTTTCCTAGGCGTGTCAATCGAGAGGCACGTGCCAATGGCACACATCTTTCAGGGGAAGGCCATATGGCCCCTCAGTGGAAACTCGCGTGCAGCGGTCGGGGCAAAGGTCTGCGGTTCGGATGGCGATATCCGAGGTGTCTGCATGGTGAGGGAGGTGGGGGAGAGGGGGAGGGGAGGTAAGGGATGGAGATTGTTGGGGGAAGGGAAGGACGACGGTTAACCTATCCGCTTCACTCGAACCTCAGTTCGTGTACAAATGAAAGATTAAATCGTCCCCGATTGTATGCAGTAGAAAACGGAGGGGGTAGGGAAGGATAGGAGCGGTCCCTCAAAGTCCACCCCACCCATGAGTAGGCGCGTCCCCAGTGGAGGAAGCCCCGCGCTCCCTTATTAGTCATTTGTTTTCCTGATTGCCAGAAGAGATAAGTAGAAAGGAGAGCGATACTGTTGTGTTTATCAACAATTGAGGCGCAGATTTCTTCTGAAACGATTACGTTCTTCCCGTGTTGTGACATTGTGGGTATCCTCAACTAACCATTTTAAGAACTCGTGACGTAGACTCTGTGATCCATCACGTGCGTTGTCTTGGTAATATCTGCTGTTTTAATTACTTTTTTGAATTTTTGTTAGCAATATTAGGGTCAACAGGGGTGTACAAAGAGGAAGAGTTTGTGAAAAAATTTCAGTATAAAGAAGAAGTTTGATTCGTACACCGTGGTTTCCTTGCTCTGCAACATCATCGGGCAAGGAGTACATTGCAAATCAGTTATATGTATCATCAAGGGAAAAGGAATGGACAGATGAGAGTAGTTTATATGAAGGAAGGTAGTGGGGTTGTTAAGTGGGAAGGATGAAAAACAACTGCGAGTGGGGGAGAGAGAAGCACTTTCCCTCACATAACTATCTTCTTTTAAATATCCAGTGTTACTTTTGCCTTTCTATTCATTATTTATTTCAATAGACCGTTGCTTCTGAGAATTTGGCCCACCCATTTATTGTCTGCCTTCCTGAGTCTGATTGATTCCTAAATAAATGTTGATCCTGTCTTAGTCTTTCCTTAGCAACTGTGTCATTGACCTCTGGCACCACTAATTCAACCATCATTAGAACAAAATCTGGACTTATTCTACTTTATATTGCTCATTTATGCTTTGTCGTCTGAAAATCTGACTTGACTAAACTTACTTGTATTGTATTGTATGCTTGTATTTAAATATGCCCAACGTATTTCCCTTCTAGTTTCCTCCTCTATTCATTAATTCTGTTCTGCCACGTCTCTACAGATCCTTCAGGTGCTCTACTTTCCCTTTCATTCGTTTTTGTGGCTTCCTTCCTAATTTTATTGTTTAATTTTCGATATATCATCCTCTCATCTTCCCTGTTAACCTGTTTCCACCTCTCTAACGTCTTACAAATCATAATTTCTGTAGCCCGTGTTTCCTTTATTTCTTTGAGTTTATCTTTCTTATCGTTTTTCCCATTCTTATCCGATAAAAACGTTATATTCCAGTTTTTCCACTAAATGCGTTTGCCTAACAACATCATTTTCGGCTTACATCATTACCTCCTAATACGTTTTTTTCTTTCCTTCCGCAAGCACTATTAAATCCCATATCGGTGCTTGATTTTACTATTTTCTTAGATATCTGACGAAACCTCGTTGCCGCGAAATTATGATCAGAGAGGGAGAGGGAGACCACATTTAATTATGCTTTACGAATAGAGATGTGAGAATATTCTACGATAACGAGAATATTATCAAAAAGATTATTCCTCGAGAATTTTTGAGAATATTCTGAAGAAGAGTCTGAATTTTTTAGAATTGCAGCAGAATCTGGTTATCATGTTTATCGTCTTTACCAACTTCCTTGCCCAATCCTGCTGAATGAATGGAAAAAAAATCCGGTTAGTATATTTGAATTAATAACTTTCTCCTTTAGTATTATCGGTAAAATAAGTCCATACTGCAAACTGGTACAAAAATGGCAACGTAGTAAAGAAAAAAATAACAACTGTAAGTAATAACAATGGCAGTGAAATAAAACAACAAACAAATGAAAGCATGCTTAACAAATATTTCCATCGGGTAAGCGATTAGCCAAAGTCATTTACGTGACGTCTCACCAGTAGCAGATCCAAGGGGGAGAGGCGATCCACCTGAATGACCCCATTTCCCTCCGCTGCATGCATTCTTAAATTCATTCCGCGCAAAATTCCTCGATCCTGCGCTGCTGATTAGGTCTGTACGGCAAGATAAAGAAAGATTCTGATAGTAGTGGGAATATTCAAAGTATAGGGTCGTCGGCAGAGGCGGATTCAATAGGGGGAGGGGTGATAGCCCTCCCCTCTGGGAAGTTTCTGGATCCTACCCTGCGTCCTACAGTCCGTATCTTAAACGTGTAGACTTGGCCCGAATTATGCATGTTCCTACGTCAACTCAAAACGATTCCGAGCAACACGGAAAAATCGAGATTATGTGCGAAAAAAGCGTTAAGTGAAACAGAAAACGTTCGCGAAGGTAAGTTTTTTGAGCTATTAGCGTAATAGCATAATATTTGACGGAACAGTGAATACAGCTCATAAACTAATAAATATGAATATTATACCTTAAATAACGAAGTTTAAACGTTGAGCTGATTCTGCCAGACTACATAAAAAAGATTCCCTTTCTTCTATAAAAAGAATCTCAAATATTGTCAAGTTTTGAGAATAATCTCGAGAATATTTTTCACAAGGTTATTATGACCGAAAATTTTACAACTCTAATCAGGAAGTTTAACAAATGGAAAGTGCCCACGCACGTTTAAAGTTTTAGATAAGATCAGTCCTTCGACTGAAATTTAAGCAAAACAACGCGGCACTTCCTTGTAAAATCAGATAATCAAACCCACGCATATTTCTAATGAATCATAATTCTAACGAAGCAAAACCTATACTTTTTCAAATGTTTTGTGAAAACGCCCGCTAATTCCTGAGAATATTTCCGAGAGAGACCCACGAATGATTGATTCCCGAAGCATATACAGGGTCTCCCAAAGTGAATAGTGAACAAGAAAGTTGAATAATATTTATATCTACTATTTGAGATAACAAAAAAATTACAAATAAATTACTTCCTGAAGGCTTGTGAGTTTTATTTAATTGAGATACTAAATTTCTACATGTATTTCATAATTAGCTATACATAATCAAAATATAATTCTGCGTTCAAATTCTGAATGAACATTTTCGAACACAGCTGTAAGGATGGATAAGGCAGCGTAATAGACATTAAGTTTTAGTTCCTCATGGTCACTTGGTTTGTTATGGTAGACATTTGTTTTCAAAAATCTCCAAAGATAAGAGTTCAAAAGGGTTGATTGGGGGGAACGAGTGGGCTATTTAGTAGGTCGTCTACCAATCCTACGTTCGGGAAAGGTTTCGTTTAAATGTGTTCTAACATTTCATACAAAGCGTGGATGTATTCCATCCTGCTGGAAAATTGCTCGTTGTAACAGGCCGGGATTTTATTGCAATTTTGGAAACTCTTTTAGCATGCTTAGGTGCGAATTGCCGGTCACAGTTAAAATATAAGATGGCAGTGACAACAACTTCAAAAGGAAAAACAACAATAAATAATGTATGTAGTGATAAAAATCATATTAGTGTTAAAACTTAGATGCCTTCGAAAGGTATTTAATTTTTAATGTTGTTGTTATCTCAAATACTTAAAAACGTTATTCAACTTTCTTTTTGGTGTACGGTTTCCCTCTCTTTATGCATATTTTGCGTTCCAGGAAAGTGTCGCATAAAGCGAATTCGCATAAACAGAACCCATATTTACATGCAAAAGATAGGGATATGTTCCACAAGCAATCCTAACTCCCCTCCAAGACGCTCTTCTTTCGCTCCATAACGACTTATTATGCTCTAAATACAAACTTAAAACAATTAACACTTTAAATTATAAAGGGAAACGGACGAGCACAAGTGGTGGCTGTTGTGGGTGACATAATAGTGGAGGTTTAAAGTGCTGGAGGGTTGTCTCGGCCCAACCCAAGTTCCGCGGGCAAGGAGACAAAATTTCTCAAAGTGTGCTCAAACAGTATCATACGAAATCTCCGTCTCATCTCCACTCTACAATATCCTCTCCACTCTCATATCTTTTACTGTAGTACTAATACTCACAGCATAATAGACAATGAGTGACTGAATGGTCGCTTTGTGGTGTAGTGGAAAACTTCTTGCATTTGCATTGCACTGACCGCGTAACCGCATAAGAGCGAATCAAAGACGCATAAAAAGAAATTCCGGTAGCAATACGTTAGTCGCATAATAGCGATTTCGCATAAAGCGAACCCTCTATGTAGCGGACGCATGGAGTCGATAATTCAGATATTTGAACGATTATAATCGTTCGCATATCTGAACTCGTGTTACGAGGGAGAGAGAAATGGAAAAAGGGATGGGAGGGAAGGACGTGGGGAGGAGGGAGGCATGGGAGAGAGGAGGGCGAAATGGAAGAAAGAATGGGAGAGAAGGGAGAGAGGATTGAGGAACGGAAGAGAGAAGCATGGAGGGATGGGAGAAAGGAGGCTGGAGGAATGGCAGATAGGAGGATGGAGGAATGGGAGAGGGATGTGAGGGGAGAGAGGAGGGAGGCATGGGAGAGAGGAGGGAGAAATGGAAGGATGTGTGATGAGAGGAGGGAGGCATTGGAGAGAGGAGGAAGAAATGGAAGAAGGATGTGAGGGGAGAGAGGAGGGAGGCGTGGTGGAGAGGAGGGAGAAGAGGCGTGGGGGAGAGGAGGGAAAAGAGGCGTGGGGGAGAGGAGGGAAAAGAGGCGTGGGGGAGAGGAGGGAGGCATGGGAGAGAGGAGAGAGAAATGGAAGAAGGGATGTGAGGTAATGGAGAGAGGAGGGAGGCGTGGATGAGAGGAGGGAAAAATGGAAGAAGGGATGTGAGGGAAGGGAGAGAGGAGGAGGAAGGTGTTGGGAGAGAGAGGAGCGAATGGGAGGTAGGGAGAGTTAGAGAGACCGCAGTGTTTACGTTAGCACGTCGTCCTCGTCCAAATGAAAGAGAAAGGACTTGGCTTTTATTTTTAGCAGCTGACAGTGTGAGCGCGAGGCGGTAGTTTCTGCGGCAAAGGGAGCTTTCAAAAGCACTTATCGCGTTAGGTGATGGGGAGGGAGAAGTTAGGAAAGAAATGATGGCGATGGAGAGAGGGCGGGGAAGGAGGGATCTCAGGGTGTATCTGTGTTGGGCGATGAAGTGATGAATTGAAAACTGATCTAGAGCGTCGGGAAAATCATCTTAGGACGAAGGAATGGGAAACGCCAATTCAGAATAGCATTTGGGTGAACTCACAGACGAGATATTCCCAATCCTCAACTTGGTGCCAGCGTTGTGGTCAGACATGACATGATGGTGGACTGCTAAGTTCAAATACTGCCTCATTTGGCTGTATAGTCTACCACTTACTGAAGTAAGAAAAAGGCTTTTATTGGGCATTGACCGAGGCATTGTCTCTTCTACTTGTATATTGTTATAGGGTTTTAAGAAGTGTTGTTTCAATCCATGGAGAGACCGGGAGGTTATGTGGTAGCCGAGGCAACTGCGAGTTACTATTCCATTGATGGACTTTAATTAGTGGTGATGAACTGGGTGTGGAGCTGATCTGTAATCTATAATAATTATTTATTCTCAAAATCAAATTTCCTTCGCTTTTGCCTATGAAAATCTAATTATAAGGCAGAGGTGTTTTACATTCGTATATTCGTACAACTACGGTATTTGTGGGACAGTTGTAATCCTTTTCGCTGATCCAAGATTTAATTAATCTAAATTCTCTTTACTGGAACTTTGATAAACGATTAGGACTGAACAACATTTTAAGGCATTTTGTCATAATCGAAAGAGTGAGAACAAATTAAACACCAAATTGAACTAAAGCGACAAAAACCTGCAAGAATTCAGTCAGTTGATTTAAGGGCCATGGAACGCTAATAAACGGAATATTTTGTATTAAGGCAGTAGAGCTCATTTTCACTGTTCCTGTAGTCGACGAACGGGAGAAAAGTTCGCGTTTGCATGTACATAGGTGTTATTCTGAAACTTTTTGTCCTAGTATCAAAATAAACAGCTATAGTGGGCTTATTCTTGATTATATTCGAGATCTTGAGGGAAATTCTTCAATTCAACTACAACTTTTATTTTAGATTAGTGGTGAGCAAAATGCGGTCCCAGAGAGCGTTTTATGTGGCTCGCGATGTTATGATTAGAAGGAGATCCATACAATTTTACACACAAATTCATGACATATACGTTTAATTTACGGCAATTAACAAGAGATTGAAACATTTACTCTAGAAACCTAATTTAGTCTTGATTTTCGCTGTTATGATACCTCAGAATCTCTAGTTAAGTCCGATTTAAAGTTTAATACGGCTCGCCGAAGCAGAGAGATGCGTTCTGGTAACTCGAGCTAACGCATAGAGTAATACTTACATTATATACAACCTCGGTTTAAGGGTCTCGCAATCACTGCGGCTGCAGTCCCCCCCCCGTTCCTGGGGTCTCCCGGATGGGCCCTTGTCATTGGAGTAGTGGCCAAACAAATATTATTTCTCCCTTCGTTGCAAATTTTACATAATGATTTCATAAAATTCCATTAATCGCAAATCGTTCACAAGAAAGATCGATTATATTGACCTACGTCACTCGACAAATGATACTGGCTGTTTCCCATAAAGCGGAAGCGGACCGGGCGGCCACTCAGGGCCCCGGTACTTCTCTTGCCATCCCTTTCCTCCACCATAAAAAATCCAGCACATTCTCCAAATGTCAGTTAACGTTGCAGAACACGTCCTGGGCTTATTTAAGTAGTGGTTAAAATAAACTTTCAGAGAATGCACTTATGATCGAAGGGACCTCCGGACTGTAAATTGTCACTCGAATAATGAAAGGTCGATTTACATTTATATGAGCAGATAATTGATAAATACTGCGAGAGAATTTAATCATTTATTTTTAATCTTTTTTTATCAAATTCACCGGATTTTTTCATTCATGAGCGAGTGAAGATTCTGAAGGCTTCCGGACAGCGGGATCTGATTGAGTGGCGGGGACCATGGCGCACTTTTTCGGATTAAAGAAATTGGTGGTCCCTCGGAAGTTTGCTTTATGCTGTCGTTTTTATTGTGATTTTCTCTTAGCCGCGTAATTTAAAACACTATTTCATGCATAATAGCTATTTATATTCTGAAGTTGTAGAATTTTATCTGGAAAAAACATATGATATAATAAATTAAAATATACTTAAATTTACTTAATAACATAATAACCCTCAATAATAGCAATACTTGGGCATCCTTTATTGATCAATATTTCTTCGTAACGAAATTCAACTTGCATCAAAATATTTTAATATGTATTTTTCGTAAAATAGACAATTTTTGTTTACTGCCACAAAATACTCTGCGGGGTGGTGGCATATCCCTTAAAAAAAGGTCGTACTGGAACGGGGGCCCGTAAAGGTCATCTCGCCCAGGGCACAGGAAAATTTTGTTCGGCGCTGCATGAAGTTAATGAAGGCCATAATAGGTAGCGAATAATCGATTAAGAATTACCGGGATTGCTGGAATTGATATATTCGAGCACATGGCCGAATAATAGTTGTTTGTGAACATGTGAAGTAAACTATGTATAGGTTTTTGTATTGCACAAAGAAAATCATAGTGTACGTTATTTATATATTTATTTCTACTCGTGGATCCCGCGCAATGAAAAGAACAGGTTTAATAGCAATACAATGCTTCTTTTTAAAAAATGAAATCAGTTTACACACAAATAAATCGAAAAACTCAGCACAACAAAAAGTAACGACAACGCTCAACAAACAAACAACCACCAACGTTCAGCGAAAGGACTTAAACGACGATAAATAAAAAAATTGTGTGCAACAAAAACAAAAAGAACCAAAAAATTTCAAGAATGCATCTGCAATGTCGATCGAGGACTGCCTGTAGGTAGTCGTCTCCAAATCTAGCGTTGCAGTGGGCCTCAAATTTATAAAACCAGCCCTCTATATATGAAGTGCATTAAAGCAATCTACATACGCATATATTGTAATGAGCAGTAATTGGGTATAATTGTAAAATATAAAGAAAAATCGGCGCAGTATACGTTGCAAAAACTTTCTCATATATGTTATTGCATCGAAAGACTATTACCACTCTTGCCTATCGACTACTTCAGTGGTATTCAAAGTGTGGTATCAATATCCAAAGTGGTACCTACCAGAAGGATCTGAAATTGGTACCAGTAAAACCTTAGTGTTATCTTAGTCACCTCAGATACCACAATTCCTCATATAACTCGACTTTCACTTACATTGCATTGCTTAAATAAACTATTTTTTAACTGTTCAGAGCAAGTTTCCATTTTTCCACTTCGACGCAATAATTTTGATTTCATTTTTTCAGAGTAATTTATCTTTTACGAAAACATGTGCACCAGGTAGTTGACGAAATTGTCCGAAGGATATATGAAAAACAAAAGTTTGAATAGCGCTGACCTACTTATTGAGCTTAGAAGAAACGCTGTTGCTAGAAAAACGGCAAAACCTCGGAAAACTTTTCCGCACGCAAATTGTATTAATGTATTGCTAACCTCATATGTGAAAATCGAACTTGATAAATCGTTACACCAAACATAAACATCAAGCATTATGCGGATTAGCAAAGTCATATGGGCGATTTAGCATTATTACTAGTAGACGAGGATTTTCGCATGACTTAAAGAGGAATGGGGATAGCTGGGCGTAAAACTCGATGTATTGCAATGTCGCTGAATATTATATATTTGTTTTTTAGTAATATTAATTATGTAGTAATGTTTATGATACCAAACTCTATAGCTAAATGAATTAAAATCAAAATGTCGAAGTCGTATTTTTTCACGATTACAATTCTTTCCCTGTATACTACGTGTATGAGAAAGTAAAAAAATAATAAAGCATTTCGAATTACTAACCTATATACTACGGCCAGTTTTGCGTACTGAGTTGGGAGACTATGGACGAGAAACAGCAGCTATTCGAGATAGATGGGTGATGATTCACGGCTGACGTTGCTAGAAGTTGATGACTCAGGTTCCGAGGGTGATTGATAAAGAGTTGCTCGGATCATCGACTTGAAGAAAGGATCAAGTGATGTGTGCCTAGCTTGTCTTTTTAACTTGATAGCTCCATATAGCAACGAAGAGTATTCTCAATTTTTCTACATCTACATTTTACCCTGCAATTAACCGAATTGGTGGGTGGCAGGGAGTGCTATGCACCAAACCCTACCTAAATATTGTCTCTCGCAGGTTGAAATTTTCTATTGCGATCTCGTATTGTCCTCGGAGAGTACGAGCCTGGATAAAGCCCCATCCTACAATCGATCTCACGTATTTTATCGTCACGGTCGTTTCTACCTATGTACGTTGGTGCTTCAGTTATTCCTACAACCTCCTCTTTTAGACATCACGACCTATATTTCTCCAAAAGCCTCAACCTTCACTTCAATCTATGGTCCTCCAGTGATACTCAGTTCAAATCACTCAATAATGAAGTGACGCTTTCCATATGTTCATATTTTTGTTTTACGAATCTGGCTGCTCTGCGCTGTACTCTTTCTAATCGAATTATATGACCCTTCTCATACGGCTCCCATATACTTAGGCGTATTCCACTTGTGGTCTAACCAGTGATAAGTAACATGTTTCACGTACTTCTTCTGTAGTGTTCCGTACTATTCTGCCTAAGAAAGCCACTCGACGAATGTGCATGCCCCACGAAAGATCTCAACAAATTATTAGTCCTAAATATTTTACATACTCAGCTGGTTGATAATTCATTCCATCTATTTTATACTCGAAACCTACTTATTTGTTCTTTTCCAGAACGTAACTGCGGCACATTTAGTGCAATTAATTTCAATTTGCCATTCTTTGCACCACGCTGAAATGGCTCTTAAGTCTTCATGCAGCGACTGATGCTCCTCTTGGTTATTTATCTCTTTATATAGAACGGTATCATCGGCGAAAAGTCTAATTTTACTACGAACTACCTAGCAGATATCATTAACATAGATTAAGAACAGTAGAGGACCCAATACACTTACCTGAGGAACACCCGACGCAACTTTAACGGGGGACGAGTATTTCCCACCGATGACAAATATCTGTTCTCTATTCGAGAGGAAGTCTCTCACCCAATTGACAGTTTTCGAATTGATACCATATTGTCCATAACGTCGTTATTAATTTCTTATGAGGTACTTTATCAAACGCCTTCCTGAAGTCAATGAATATGGCAACGACCTGAGTATTTTTCTCTCCGCATCGCACCAAATCGTCCACGAACAGGCCTAGCTGCGTTTTACATGATGTATCTCTCCGGAATTATTGCTGGCATCCGCTAAGCAATGAGCGACTATCTAAATAGCGCATTGCAGAGCTAAAGATTCCTCAAGTATCTTGCACGGTAATGAAGTTAAGGAAATCGGCCTATAATTTTTGGACTTCTGTTTGTCGCCACCCTTATGAATGGGCGTAACGTGTGCTGTCTTCCAATCTTTAGGAACGACACCTTCCGTAATGAATTTCTCGAATATAATTTGCAAATACGGCGCTACTTCATAGGTTAACTCAATACTCGCGCAGGTATTTCCTCCAGCCCAGGAGATTTATTAGGCTTAATTGAATAGAGCTGCGTTCAATATTCGGGTCGTCATCTTTGAACATCACTAGGCCTTGTTTAATAAGTAAATATAGCCTTGCCACATCCACCTTGCAGTAAGACATTTTTGAATGGGCTATTCGAGATTCACAGTCGTATTTTTTGCATGCCTCTCTTTGTTCTTTCAGCTCTATTAGATCTTCGTTGATCAGATCCTTAGCGTGGGATTCATACAACTTCTCTATGTCTTTTTCATTAACGTCGTTAAATCCCATTTCCTTCATCGACTCGAAAATCTGTCTATTAATGCCTTTCTTCAAACCCCACAAAGTGGTAAAAACACTCTGGTCGCAACTTCTTCCAGACGGCATTCATGGTTATGCTGCTAATTTAATTCCAATAATCAGCTATGTTATCCATTGCCTTCTTGATGTTATAACTTTAAAATATGCTGGACATTGAGTTCAAAGTTGGTTTCTTTGCTATACTGGATGAAATTATTTATGTTGGCATAAACCTTCCAAAAGATTTATTTTGTAACTGCACCTCGCGCCAAAAATTTACTCTTGCCAACATTCCGTTATAGCGAAAATCCATTTCTTAAATCCTCTAAATTGTCGTTTGCGTTAATAGCGAAAATTGGTAAATAGGGCGATTATAAAACGAGGAATCACTGTACAAACCGTCAGATAAGAAGCTACGTTTCCTCTATCCGCACTTAACCCTACTTTATTTTTACCCTTATTTATACAGCTAGATAACTAATATGTGGCGAAGAATGTTATTTATTGAGTTGTGCAGTTTAAAGTTATGTCGTAATGAGTGTATTTGTGTATTGCTTATTGGCGCCTCAGCAATATTAACTATTAGCACAAGTTGTGACGAAATAAAAAATGTGCTTGCATCGAAATTTAAAAAAGTCGAATGTTACAGTAGAATTTTTTATTTTATTGCATAAACGTTTTGTTTATTTTGGAAATATTCGCCGTAATTTCGTATTTGCTACACGATTTTGTTTTTGTTTTGTTTATATAGCTACAAATAAGTTGTTGATTTTATTTCCAACCTTATTTTTCTGCGGCTTTAATTATCCAGAACTGTCGAGGAAATTATGTAACGGTAATCGATGTTTAAAATTTTCAACACTTAATAATAAACACGATCTACATTTATTTTTTAAGATTCGATAACTTTGACAATGAAGCATGGATTGGTTTACTTTGCCATCTTAAATTTTCGCTTATACCGTGAACTTTTATTATTTTAACGCTTCATTCGTGCCCATATTTGACGGGCAATGGAATTAGTTCATTCATATTTCGACGCGTTTTCGTCCAGCGCTGCAGTAACGCGTGAACCGCGTTACAAGGGGATGCATTTGTGCGTGGGGCGTGAATGTATGATTTCGAAGTGCGGATTAGTTTGCAACCAGTGATCTCTTTGTGACAGCTCTCTCCAAAACTTTTCGCAACTGCGGGGAGCAGTCCAATTGATGGTTTGTGTTTTGGAGAAAATTCTAGGCATTAAACGAAGGGTGGAAGAATGTGTGACCTGCGATTCTTGAAAGAGGACTACGAAGTTTTTTCATGAGGTGATTTTCTTCGACCTGAGATCAATCGGAACCGCTGGTAACCGAAATTCGACCGATGCGTCCAATTCTGAGTGACAAGAGAGATATGCAAGCTCAAGCGGCATCTGAGATAAAGTCTGTAAATATCATCTCTGTTTTGCTCAACTATGTAAATAGTAAAAATAAGATTCCAGCGGCTAGGCTCGTTATTTCTGTACGGATAACGTTTTTTTAACTTTCACTCTTTAAAAAATATTTGTTATATTTTAATGCGTCTGTATCTTTCCTCCGGTCAGCCTTCGTTCAAAGTTTTTGATCTTGAATATTTTCCGAGAATGATTCGTATTGAAGGTAAACGGGCCAAAATTATTGTGTAGATAGAAATAATGTTTAGAAGAAACATTCAGAGGAAATGGAATATGAAAAGGGACTATGGGAGAAATTGGGGTCTACGGTGGAAAGGGAAGGGATCGTGAGTGGATGGGGCCGAAGCGGAAAAATATGCAAAACTGATTCGGAAGGCGATTCACGTGACGCAGGGGACAGACCAGGACAGACTTCGGATAGTTGGCAATGCTCCTATGCTGCGAATTCTAGTTGCGTCCCACTTCGGATGCAGGAATCACTTCGTTATACGGATGTTACATTCCAATGAATATTGAAGTAAGTTTTTATCCAAACAGTTCCGTGACTTCAGTAACTAAAAATACTACAGAAATGAAAATGCCGAAAAATCCTCCGCGTAATAAAGAAGTGCGAGCTCGGGTGCGATACACCGCGTTGCTTACTTTGATGAATGCCTCCACTGTCGAATCACTCACTGCATTTATGGTGAGTGGAAGTATACTTGTCGAAACTTTTGTTTAGTATTGTAAAAATGAAAGATAGTTATTTCAGGCGTAATTTCCTTTGAGAAAATGTATGGTTTTGTATTTAGCAGACGCATTTAATGATTTTCCATGACATATTCATCAAATTTTATTGGCTCATTCATGTTCAAAATAATCATCACTTAAATATTTAATCCTGCACTATATTTAGGCACAATAAACACAACTTCAACAAAACTATGATATAATATTTTTAAATGCATTGAATATTGAAATAATTTATATCCTACGTACAGAGCGTAAGGCGTTAGGCATACTAAATACCAAATGCGACGGATGTACTATATCTGAATCTGAATAAATACCCTGCAAGCCACTGCAATTGGTGTGTGGCAGGGCGTTAGGCATAAATGGTTTGTTAACCAAAACCCGCAACATTAGAGCGACAAGAGAGGGTTCCGAGATGGTAAATCGCTATACCAGAGTTCCCCCACCCGCCGGCCAAATGCACCCCCGTGAGCACTCTATGCGGTCGGCGAAGCTATGATGAAAAGATGATCGGTAAAATTTGATATAGACAATTTCATATTCTTTCAGTATACATAATTATCGTCTCAAAAGCTTTTCTGGTGGAGTTTTAACACTAGTAATTTATTTAGACTTGATTTACACTAATATGAGATCACAGAATCCCTTGGTAACTTCTAATGTAAACACTCATCCGGCTCGCCGAAGTTCTCGTGACTTACATTGCGGTCCTCCGAAGCATTCACAGCTACGAATGCGGCCCGCCATGTAAAAAGGTTGGGCTCCACTGGTCTGTACTGCTTCAGTTGACAGAATATTCTTCGTCGTTACTATTAAATTTATTTACGCACGCTTTGAGCCGTGTCCCATCAAATGACTTCCATCTACGATTCGTGAACGATGATCTCCTGCAGACCCAATCTCCCCTTACATTATGCCTCGCTTGATCCGCCTGCGTCGCCGACGGCTGATTTCTCACCCTGTCATTATATATTCGACTTAAAAACAATCACCGAGCCCTTCTAATGGAATTCTTGCGGACAGTTGGTAGATTTTTTAAATCGATCTTCAGTCGCAGTTGCGTCGATGCTTTTCTTAAAATTCGATTTCCTCCTCGACATGAAAATTCGTTTTATGCTCAGCTGCTGTAATGGATTTTACCATCACCGGTGACGACAGTGCGGTCAGGTGTAGGGTTTATGTATGCATTGAATGTATTCCATGTGCGTGTTGTGGGCGTTCAAATCTCGTATTTGGCTCTTTTCATATTTGCATCCACTTCACTAAATGCTCGCAGAAGAAGTCTCGCGTCGCCCACTCAGTCGCTTAGCAAGTTAACCAATGGTAGGGACTGCTTTTCGAATCGTGTTTTGGTTCAAAATACAAATTATGCTTCCCGGCATATTCCATCGGTGAGGTATTTTAAGGAAGTAGTAACATTTTTCGTCTGCCGACCGCTGAGATACTGTGAATCTGCACGCGTTTTATTTCTGCACCCAGCGAGTGTTGTGAGAAAGGCTATGCGCAAAGAGTAAAACGGGTGCGCGGATGCAGGGGAAAAGGGCGTAATTGGGCCGTCTTCGACTCGGAAGCCTCTTCCGACGCCATTGCCTTGGGCCGCCTTCTTTTGTTGCTCCATGAAATGATCATCGTGGGTTTTCGCACCCTGACACTGGTTAGAAAATTCGTCCGATAAATATTAAAAGAACTAGGCAAAATGAGAGGGTGAAGTTTGCAGGGCGAATTATATTGGACATTACTATAGCGGTTCCCAAAATTTTTGAATTTTTTTTTAAAGATAAGCACATTTTCGCGGCACTCCAACCTTGAAACAAGTTTATTTTTTAAGTACGTGTAGCTCAACCTTTGGATGCATTAATTTGTTAATGTTAGATTTTCATCAATGTATTAGGGAAAATGTTGATACCCTGATGGCCTGTCAACATATCCAAGTTGTCGATTTATTTATTTAACGGCGTTTATGGCTGCACACCTGACAGCTGCGGCAGCCCATTGTGGAATAATAATAATATTTATTATCCAAGAGACTATAAAGTGTGCAGGTATTGGAGTCGTCAATGATACAAGTACTATATGCTAATTAATAATAATATAATAAATCACTGTGCAACTCTCTGTTGAAGATGGTTATTTGCACTCCAGGAAGAAACGAGAGCGAAATCGTAAAAGTAATGACATCGTCCACTCAAACTAGTTCAAGAAGCGGTGGCAAAGGTATGGTAGGCGCAACTTTAAAATTTCTAATAAAATTAAGAGATGTTTCGGAGATAAGCAATGTATTCTTGATTTAATCTTTCTCCCTGCCACCTTCCCAAGTCTGATATTTTATGTCCCTTTCCTCTCTGTCCCTTAACACTTCTCACATCATTCCCTCGAGTGGTGGCGGGTGAGAAGAGAGAATTCCCACCCCTCCACCGATGGCATCGTTTCCCATGTGGTCGACTGCGATGCGAAAAATGGCGAGAGTGGGGTTTGCCGCCTTCTTCCCGCTCGCGCCTTGCTCCCAGCCGCCCCCGCGCCCCTTCCCTCCAGCTGCTTTCCCCCTGCCCCCATCGCATCCACTCATGACGGCTCCCGTACGTGCGAGCTCAGTGCAGCTGCTTCTGCATTCCGCCGACGCGCACTCGAATACGAGTGGTGCTAAATGAGAACAAATTCATTATAGACCGTGTTATGAAATCGATTCGCACGTTGTCTCTCCTTAAGAGATCGTTCGATTCTTTAATCAATGGTTAAATTCGCATTTATTATGTGCCGCGGTTATTATTTATTTTACTCTCACCGCAAGGTGTTTCTTATCATTTATATGTGGAAGAATAGATAAACGGTCACGCGAGTAATAATCCTTCGCAGCGTTGAATCGGTCGCCGTGTCATTTTCAGTGGCACTCCCCTGACAAACGCGAATGTTTTTCAATCCAGCCGCCAATTCATATTTTCAAATAGCGACGGTTTTTCGCGAATAGATGGCGATCATTTTGCTCGTGGAATATTCTCGGGCGGCCAATGATTTCGTCACGAATTCGATTGTACCGATTAAATTTCCCGCCCGTAATAGATAGGGACAGACTACGTATACTAGAGAGTTATCGAGCTAGTCTTATGTCTAAAAACAATTTTCAGATCAAGCACTCAAGTACCTATCAAAAATTGGAAAATTAAGTACTTGTCTTAAGAATCTTCAATAGCCATAAATTAATAAATAAAAATTGTTACGCGTAGTGGAGATGCCTAAGACAAGTACTTAACTTTATGATTTTTGACACTAAGTACTTATTCTAAAACATACGACGTATTAGTTATCATGACAACCGACATAAAGCGCCTTTTCTAGTCTTCTTATCTATCGAGATACTCGTTCCTGATCCTGACTATTCAATCTTAATTTCTTAGACTTGGCAGATAGAAAAAGATAAAAGATTTTCAGTTTAAATTTATTTTTCTTGCTTCTTTGCCGCGATAGTTAAGAAAGCATACCACATCGGGTATCACTTCCTGAAGTATTTTAATAGCGAACCAAGAAACCTCTGTAGCAATGTAGAGGGTTAACGTATATTTGTGTTAATGGCTAGGATCAGTGCTGTTTTTCCAACACAAAAGGTACCGGAACGTGAAAGAGGTGAGTGGGGCCAAAATGGGAACTGAATTTACATTGTCAGCTGAGGAATACGTGTAATTGTACCATGTGAGTAAAATGTCATTGCATTGCAAATAGCTTAATTTATTTTGTTGTTAGTTATAAAAATTGGTATTTTTTGCATTGAAGGTTCCGGAACGGTGTTCCGGCAGAAAAACATCACTGGTTAGCATACTTCTTCTGTATGCACTGGTGGCACAGTGGTTTATTTTGTTATCTATCTACATCCACATGTTACCCTGCAATTCATCAATCTGATGGGTGGCAGGGGGTACAATGCACCGAGACCTACCTAGAGTGGAAAAAGTTATTTTAATGGATCTATGGCCAAGATATCTGCGGGTGTTATCAAGGTGATTTGAACAGGCACAGTTCGTGGATTTGGAAAGCAAGGAGAAATTATAGCATCGCTATTCTTTGGTATTGATAGTACATAGATATAATGAATTCTAATCCCGGAAATGAAATTGTCCCACATTCGGACTACCTCGAGGAAAACACTCGTCGAAGGTAGTTTATGCATAGAAAAATAGAATTTAAAAACTATGAAGAGGGCAGGAAAGCTGGAAAATACTAAATAAGAAAGGAGAAGTGACAATTGATACAATAGATTTGAGTGAGGTAAGATGAGAAGGCAGTTCAACACAAAAGAATTCAATTCTGCATTGTCCTGTTTGTCTTTTTGGGAATGGCGTCCCTCAGATTGTTTTTATTTACTATGTTCGACATTTTACTGAAATTTTTCTACGAACACGTATTCAGTCCAGGTGATTGATATTTTCCGTCCCATCTAGAATTTTATTTTTTGTCTACTGCAACAACAACAAAAGAAACGTCCCAGTGGAACTATGGCATTCGGTGTTTGAATGGATAACTCTCCCCCCTGATGGCTGCCACCCAATTCACATTTTCTGCACACTCAGAAGACGGTTTGTTCTACGAATGAGCAGTTCTTTAAAGAAAATATGAGCCCAGCACGTAGAAGACCCGGCTTCGATTCACGATCAAGGAAGAATTTTGCCTCTTTCCGTCAATTCTTGTAGGATTCTTAATGTTTTCATGATATAGTAAATAATAAATGCAGTAGTCCCTCGCCAACCGCGATTTTGTGGACCGCAGTTTTGAGTATCCGCGGTGGAAAATTTGTATCTGATTTTTCCAGCCGCGGTAAGTCTTAACTATCCGCGGTTCTCCGCACGGCCGTGTCTAGTTGGCTAATTTTACTAATATTATAATGTATGTCTTTACCAGAAGAAGATACATAGAAAAGAAGATTTTTAGCTCCCAATAAGGCCATGAGTTAGTCGGTAGATGGAGGTTCTAGGAATTTCTTGGAAGCACTGGTTTTACCAGCGTTCGTTGTAGCTTAATACCAATCGGGTGGCATCATTAGGGACTTCTCTACCAGAATATTATTAATTTATAGTACTTCTTCGTACTTTGAACAAATTTCGTATTTTTATATAATAAACATGTTATTTGAAGTATAGTCTACTTATTTTTAGCATTGAAGTGTACATTATAGTACTTAAGGTATGTTTCTCAAGGACCACTCTCCCTAACTCTCAATTTTCCATAAGCCCTGGCCCTCGCCTACCGCGATTTTACCAACAGCGGGTTGAGTCGGGAACGTAACCAGTGTTTGGCCAGGGACTTGATACGTTTGAGCTATGTGTTAATTAGTGGAACCTTATAAATTACAAGAGTAAGAATCTTAAAAATCTTTCGGCGTTTCGAACTGATAAAAAAATAATAAGTGATATAACACAGTCGCATTCAGATTCATTCCATTGTATTATAATATTAGTCACCTTAGATTTTGGCTGATTTGCAGCCATTTTGACGTGGCCAACAGAATATCCTAACATAAATAACACGGATCCTGACATAGATGGGACATTTCTCTGGGGGCAGTTCAGAAATTAGATAACGCAAGGGGAAAGGAGGAGTTCAGAAGTGTTAAGATTTGTTAGGGGAGGAGGTGTGCTTGCACGAGAGTGACAACAGTTTTTTCATAAAAGAAGTAATGCCACTGGAACTTCTTATTTAGGCACATTTCTACTTGCTACCTTGACTCGACACAAAATTCATTCAACTCTACGAGCCAGATTTCAGTTGCAACGTTTTGGTCATAATTTATTACCCAACTAAATATTTTGTCACTTATCTTTGTGGGAGGTCGAAACTTCTGTTACGGAAGAATTGGGGGTAGAAAAAGTTGAAAAATCGCTGTAGTTTGTGAGCGGCCCCCTGAGGAATTAAAGACGTCAAATATCTGTGATAAATAGCTGTTATTGGTGCCCTGAAATACGTTTTTGCAATAGAGTGGATGAAATACGCTCGAACCCTGCTGTCGCTTACGGATTAATACGAACAAAGCGAGTGGTTGTGGCTACAGCTGAAGGTTAACTTTTAAAGATGATGTTTATGGAAAATTTTCACCGATCAAGTAAAAATTTAACTCCTTAAGATTCAAAATTTAGAGACACACTGAGAAAGGAGGAAAACGGGGAAAAACAAGAAAAACAAGAAAAAGGAAGATGAGAGATCAGAAACAAAAAACACAAACTTACAGTTTTAGTGGTTGTTACTCCTCGCCAGGGACCTGATGTCACTCACACATGCACTCAGTCAATCGCTCAAGCACTAATCCTAAAGATGGAAGAAGGCTAAAACGGCCGGGTTTGCGAGAGATTAATCTGCGCCAGGGACCCGAAAGTCACACTGTTGCTTACAGAAGGTTTGTGTGTCAGTACGACTGCGACAGGGACCTACTAGGCAAACACGCGCACAAGTACACACCAAGAGGTAAAGGGTAATAAAAAAAGGGGGAATAATACTAAGGTTTACGGGTAATTAAACCGCACCAGGGACCTAGTAATTATCCCCCCGATATCCGCGAGGGATCCGTTCTGCAAAAACGTCGCGGATACCCAATTCGCGGATACTGGGCCTTATGTTTACATTATATCTTAGGATAGGGTCACCATACAAAAGAAGTAATTTCAACAAATTTTATGTGCTATTTAGGCTCATTTTTACTGGTAATAGTACTAGATAATATCACCTATATGAATTTGAAGAATATTTCATCAGTTACATTCGTTCCGGTTTGTCTCAAGTAAGGTTGGGGATCCTCGTACAGTAATTAAAGAAGAATAATTGAGTTTGTCCATTTTTTATGAAAGAAATCGTATTACATTGAGTAAATTACTATTAGCATCGTATTTTATTAGGGATAAAAGAAATAATAGCCTTGCGTATCTGTGTTATTTTTACCTTTCCTTTGAGAACTACGAACTGTTACCTACGTTCGTAGTTATAAAAGGAAAACTAAAATATTAAATACTATATTATATGCTCTAAAAGAAAATGACTCAGATACTATAAGTATATACCGATTACCGTTTATCTGAGGGATACTGCTATCAAAAGTTTCCTAATACATATTTATTGCCAAGTCACGGCATATGTAGTAAATAGCATGGGACATTTGAATAAGAGTCGGACATGGCAAGATTATGAAATTCTTGAATTTATAAAAATTAAGCTCTTACAGTCGAAGTTAATACGATTTCGAAGATTTAGAAGAGTTGTGTAGTAATTTTCTTACTACTAAAAGCGATTCTACTCCTTCTAATGTCTGAAATAACATAGTTAAAGCGAACAGCCAATCAAAAGGAAATGGAAAACTAAACTTAATAATAATGATTTTAATTGGAAAATTCAAAATTATTTTTACAATTTTTATTTTATCATTTCCTATGTAAAATAAATAATCTTAAACGATCAATTTTTACTTATTAATCGCTACTAAACAAAATGTTTATAAAAACTCAGTCCTTAAAGAGGTTACGTAAAATAACGTGTTGGAGAGATTCGCGGATATGCGAGACCTTGCTCGCGAATACTGTGTAATGGAAGATTAAACCAACTCGCGGATACGTGAATTCGCGGATACTCAGATCGCGGAATACGGGGGAGTAGGTATCGTATACCGGGGGAGTAGGTATCGTATACGGTTGTCTGTAGGTTTATGTGCCTTTCAGCAACGACAGGGACCAATCAGACAGAGCACGCACGTACACACGCACTCGAAGACACACACAAACTCTAAATTTGAGTGAAACGTACTAGATACGTATTTTTAGAGCAATGCTCTCATCATCAGTAGCTGATGTGTAATATTTTAAATGTAATTAACCTTTTAAAAGTTCAAGGGCCTAAAAACAGCCTATATCATTCCGAGGGTCCTTCCGGCCTCTCACTTTTCCGAACACGTCTAAATGGATTTAAGAGACGAAACTTCGTTCGCGAATATATTATCATAAGTTATGCTATAGAACAGGGGCCTCAAACTCACATCGGTGCTTCGGCGTCGAGGATAAGATTCTCATGACCTGCAAGAAACACGCTGGCAGCGGGAAGAACATACTCAGTACCCCACCTACGCAAAATTTTTATGAATTGAAATGAGCAATAAACTGCATATATTTTAAAAGTGATGATATAGCATATTTCTTAAATTTCTTAGATTTACGTGAAATATTTTATAAGAAATACATTTGAGTTTTGGCCGTATAATGTAAACTAGCTTATTTCGCGAGCCGTAGAAATGTGCCACGGGGACCGCGAGCTTAAGTACCAGGTCAAGAAAAATCTAAAATGTTGGGAAATGACCCGAATCTTCATCGGGAAGTTTCCCAAATAATTTTAATTCCTCAGAAAAATCAGCTGACTCCGCATCTGTCGATTCTTGAGAATCGAATCTATGTCTCTTACTATGACATAATCGACTGGAATAGAACTTCGCGGACGGCGAGTGACCCATCGGGACGCTGTTCCCATATCGCTTTTTCACCCTAGTTTCTCTTTGCGGGCAGAGGGAATGCAGATCCACGCGGGCGATGGCAGCGCCGCCACCCGGGCCCACCATGCTTCAAAACACGTGTCACTCTCCTCTCCGACTCTTCGGCATTTTTCTCGGCGCGAATTAGGTTGGGGCGTGCTCCTCCCGGATGCTTCCTTCCCGCCCTCCCGATCCCTGCACTCCTTCTCACCCTCTCTCTTTTTCCTACCACTCCATGCTTCTTTCTTCCTCCATCCCTCCTTGTATCCTCGTTAGCGGATACTTGGCAGGCACTCGCTTCCCTCTGGTAAATACACGGCGCTTCAGTGCGCTCGAAACTAAAACTGTCATCGATGGTGCCTTCCGTCGTATCTCAATAGGGCAGTGATGTTACTGGCATCACAACATAATTATAAGGTCTTGATACTGACCGTTTTTCCATGTGAACAGAATCTGTTGATGGTAGCCGTTTTCTAGGGTGTGTGTATCAGTGATAGTATGTTTTGAACAATGGTTTAAAAAAGGGGTGTTTGCAATCTGATTACATTAGGTGTTATTGAGCCTTTAGTGGCAGTGCTATGGCTAACCTTCTGTCACGTAATGTAGTGATTATTCAATTCTAAGACTATTTGGATTGCATTTGCTGAAGCCTGAGAGTGACCCCCAACTTCCAAACAATTTGTTTGACATTAAATTTAAAAATTATCAAGAAGCACTTGTAAATTTGTTTAATTGTCATATCAATTAAAGCAAATCTTTGTCATCATTTTGGTGATAAACTTTTGGAGATGATGTTATCATGCATTCAAAATAATCTAATCAAACATTTAAAACATTTTAATGTGCCACATTCATATTAAACATGGGTGTTAAATGTGCAGGTGGTAGAGTAATTGGCCCACACTTCTTCAAAGATAATCATGGTGCGATGGTAACAGTGAACAGTGAAAGATATCAATACATGATCGAAAATTTTCTTCTACCAAAATTGGAGGCCATTAATCTACTGGAGTTGTAGTTTCAACAAGATAGAGCCACTTGCCACACAGTAAGAGATGCAATCAAGAGAGAAATGTCTCCAAACAGATTAATTTCAGGCTATGGAAACATTAACTGGTCTGCCTGATCTCCAGATTTGACAGCGCCTGATTTTTTGTGTGTGGATATTTAAAGGAGAGGGTGTATCTTTCAAAACCACGAACACTTAATGAACTCAAAGATAGCATAAGGGCTGAAATCAGTGCCATAACACATGAAACATTAACTGCAGTTATAGAAAATGTTATTTTAAGAGCACAACAATGTATTGCATCCCAAGGTGGTCATTTGTCAGGAATTATTTTTTATGCATAAAGTTTGTAAATATAAGACTACAACACATGTTCCTACACAAAAATAAAGTTTTCTATTATTATTCTAGGAAATATAGAAGCATAAAATCCCTACACTAATTTTGGCAGACCCTGTATTTCAATGCTTGGCAGGAAAGGTATCAATAAAAGTTAGAAGCAAACATTCACTATTCAATATGAAGAAATAACAGGATTAAATTAAGTGAATTGTCAATTTCTCACAGAATTGCAGCACTTAGGAAATAGGCAATATGAGTTTGAGATGGAAAAAATATTTGTTTCTAAAAATAATGGACCCAAATTATTATGTGAAGCTTTCCACCAATTGACGAAGCAAGTAGCTTAATAAAGTTGTCTCACACAATTTTTATAAATTTAAAATGTTACTCAATGCTTGAAACTTTATTAAAGCAGACAAACACAAACTATGTATTAAAGTATCTTAGTTAATAACTTAGACAGCTTCAATAGCCTTAAAATTCAGATTCCAATGTGCTTTCTCTAACTTTTTTAAAGTAGTTGGAGCTATCTAAATTATCAATTAGATAACAGCAATAACTTAAGCCCTATGAATCTTTTTTTAATGTTTCATTGTATAAAAATATCATACATTTAAGAATTTATTAGCTTTATGTATCATATTTCATGGGGACCTGCTGAAAATGGTTTGAATATACAGAACAACATCTTTAGTTCAGCGCCCTTGGGAAATAGGCTATTCTGGACTGTGGAATTTTCTGGACCAAGGAAGTTGGCCATAAAGGATAAACAAAGTCTATACAATCATTTTTGCAATTTTTTGTAAGGTGCGCTAATTGCAATTATTTACAATGAATTGCTAATGAATTACCTTAACATAGCTTTTCTCATGAATTCCTTTCCTTTTGGGTTTTAATAACTTTTCATATGAGTTTGGGCCTTGTAGCAAAATGTGCAGTGTTAGGAGTGGGTTAGATTCAACTAGGAAGTTTGTTATAATCATGAAGAAACATGTTACAGATGTTCACTATGGATAAATTTCTTTTGCAACAATTAATTATTCTTTGAGGCATTTTAGATTGCCTATTACATTGATTTTATAGATTTTGATTCATAAAGTTTGTTAAACTATGGTATCCATTCAGATGGGAAACAGTTGAAAAAGGGAGAATATTAAACTTTTGGTGACATTATGTTTAAGTGATTAGGTTTGAGTTTTGGTCATCCTTTCTAAAAGCAAGTTTATTTGTTATATGATATGTGTATGAAATAATTTTGTGAGTTTTAAATTTAAACGGCAGTATCTGAAAAAATATTCCTTTTGTTCTGAACTATGGGAGTTCCCAGATTATAGGAACATGGATTAAGGAGGTTGTACTGTATATGTTTGCAATGCAATACTTATTCTTTGTTTTTATAAATACCTGAATTTTGTAACAACTAAACCAAAGTTTCTTTTTTTACTACAAATACATGCAAGTCGTACATTTTTTCTGAATTCTAACTTAAAAATGCAGTTTATAATGTTCTCCAGTAATTTTTTATTAGAAAAAGAGACAGAAATGGTATTATAAAAATCCCCATGAGTGAACATTTTTGAATTTGTTCATTTGTCCCTGTTGATTGTACCTCTTGACCTACTGTTGCAGCAAGTTTTGAAGCCCTAGCCTTTCTCTATATTGAATGAACCCGCTTCTGCTTCTAAAACAGGCAAATCCCTGGAGTTAGAGGTTGAGGAGGAGGTGGAGGTATAAGTCCTGGATGGCCGCTTACCAGGGAGGCAGGAGTGGAGCTGCTGCAGGCCTTGGAGCCGTGGGTGAGATGTGGCTGCAGTGGTTTTCCTGCTGTGTTGACCAGTCAGCCACACAACAGGCAAGCATCTAATATAGCATATTTATCTGAATATAAGGTAGCTATGAACATAATACGGTCCCTTTGTTTGAAAAACCATCCATCACTAGCATTCCTTGTTTATCCAAAATGAAGGTCGTTAGTTCCACATTTTATTAAGACACTGGATCATCAATTCATTGTTCAACCAACCATGCTCATAACATTTAGTGGTGATACCACCAGATAATTTCTCTTTAGGCATTTTCTTTCTCTTTTGTATGCCAAAAGGTGGCAATTTCAAATTATCAGCCAAAACGACAACATAACATATTTTCATCTTTTCATTGTCTGTAGTTTTCACCATCACTGATTCCTTTGTCATCAAGTGTGGCATTGGTGGGCGTATCAGAGAACAGAAACAATTCATCAGCGTTCTCCATTTGGCATATTCAATAACTGTGTTTATATCATACACGAATCACATGGCACTGTTGTACGAGTAGTTTTTCAGTGTAATATGTGGTATTATCTTCTTTGAGGAACCATTACTTTGTTGAATTGATTTCAAACTTTTTGAATATGTGCTAAGTAATCAACATTACCAAATATATGCTAAAGTTCATTTTGGTTTGGGGTGGTGGTGGCGGAGTGGTTAGAGTGTTGACCTTCCAGTCTGTGGTCCCAGATTTTAATCTGGCAGAGATTGGATTTTTCAACGTGGGATCGTCCCATCTTCTACTTGTGTGCTTTGAAGAGACTGCACAAGTCAGCACTTCGTCCTTGTGAAGGGATGTTGTTGCTCTTCATAAAGAGGAGGCTAATGCCTGCACCATGTTTTCCTCCTCCCTTTTGTTCACTGTTCTAATTTTTCATGATGTGTGTGTAGAAGAAATTTGCCATATGCAACTTTTTTGGAAATTTCAGGTAATTGTGCACCCTTTTTCTGTGGCGCCATATTTTTCCTCGACACTCAAAAAATGTAAATAAATGCAGTTGGATATGATAAATAGAAGAGGAGACAATGATGAGTAAGACTTTGAATTGAAGATTCAACTCCAAACTGTAAAAAGAAATCTGGGTATATTAAAATTACTATTTAGGATGGGAGGGTGGTGGTGATGGTGCAGAGTTGTCATATACTGAGACTTTACGACTAGTCTGCAATGTTGCACAATAGCACTATCTATAATTCTACAAATATTTATGCACACAAATGTTGCCCATTTGCGCTGGCCTTGCAGACCGTGTGCATGCGCACAGCTTAGAGGGAACATTGCTTGTGTGTGTGTGTTTTCAGTGTGAAAGGAGTAATGGCTACAATAGTCTAAGAGGTTGATTAACCAGAAATTCCATACAGACAAATTCATTTTAACTAAACATACTCATTGAAAATTGACATACAAAGAAAAGCAGTATCTTGCAGTTTTAACAAAAACCTCTTTTTAATTTCTTTTAATTCTAGATTTCTTGAATGATGGCTTTTGTTGTCCATAAGACAGTTATTTTTATGAAGTAGTATGAATGATTTTTTATATTTAACACAGGGTAGTCTAAAATGTTCAATATTGAAGTTAATTTATCAGTTAAAAATGATTTCAGCTAATTGGAAGTTAATTTATTTCAGAAGAAGGTAGAAAGCTTGAGTAAATGTAAGTGATCTGGAGAATTAAGTATTGTGGTGGTATTTCTGATACTTAGGTCATTCTTAATTTTAATTTTTATCAGCACCATTGGCGAAGCAATGGGAGTGCAGCTGGTGCCAGAAGTAGGCAGAGAACAATGGTCGGCAGTGGAGTTTCCAGAATAGATCGTTCAATGATTGGATCACCAACCAACTTCCAGCACACGGGACACATAGGTATGTGCATTTACGATCTTATGCTTTCTTTTACCTCCAAAGATTTCCTCATAATAATAGTTCATATGTAGTTTTATGTATGCCAGAAGTATTTTATAAAAGTTGATAGTCACTTTCAGAGCCATAGTGAGGAAAATCAGCATCTAGGGCAAATGTTTATTTGAGCATCCCTCAACACAGATATAATTTTGTTATTCATTAGTTCAACAGAAAAATATATGCCACATTGTAATAAATATTTTTAATTTGCTGAATAATGCTTCAGCTATTGAAAACATTGTTGGAAAAGATAAAAATATTATTTTAAAAAATCTGAATTTAGAAACATTATGAAGATCATTCTTCATCACAGGTTCAAACAACTTTCTCTGGACCATTTTTTGTTTCAAATGATTTTGAAGGCTTTTGACCTCTAGCACATCTCATTGAGAATTGTATCTTCTCTGTAGAAAATAGCTATTTTTCTACAGAACTCAGTTATTCATCATTCAAAATCTTGCACTCTGAGTCTTGTGTTAATAAATTGAAATAGCATTCATTTTGTTTCTTGCATTGAGCCTTCTTTCCATGTAAACTCATAACATGCCTTTGGAAAAAAGCCTTTGAATGATTCATTTATCATTGTCATCTTTATTATGATATTATTATCATACTGAATTATTATATTCCAGTAAACATGATAGAAACATGTAGATTGAATTAAAGCTTAGTCATTTTTTTACATTTACTCCCATTTTGGAAAATCTAACTGTATAAAGTGTCTTCTTGCTATTGACCTCTCTGTCTCTCTCCAAAGAATCCATTCCTTTAAAAGAATTAAAATTTTAATTGCTTGACTTAACATGACCAATCAGTTCATTTTTTAACCGATTGGGGATGGAGCACCGATATATCGGTGTGATGGCATGGTATTTGAGTCTTTTATCTTTTTTTGCCAGCAGCTTTACAGATAGTTTGAAGTTCTATTCTGCGCATGTTTTTTCCATCAGCAGTTTTTGTTTTACATTTTCTGACTTTACCCTTTTTATATTTGACTATGGCGACCAAAAGAAAACAGGGTGAGGATCTCATTTAGGTTTTGTTTCTTCACAAGCGGATTCAAGTGGTGGGGAAAAGCAGATAGAACATTGGAATATGTTTCTACTTAGAATTGTATACTGAGAAGGGGACAATTAAAAATAATAATATGGGTTTGGCTGGAAATGTCGTGATGTTTCTTGCAAAGTCTCTCTTTGGGTCAGGTTCTACCGTAATTTGCGATAGATTTTTTACATCGCCAAATCTATTTACCGAACTCTCCAGGAAAGGTCTGAGAGCCATAGGGACTGCAAACACTAATCACACAGATCATCCCAAAGAATTGGTAGCAAGCACAAAATTCTGGAAAGAAAGAAACAAAGGGGACTGAGAGTGGCTCACCTCCGACCCACTTATGCATCTTCTTTTTGTCAGTGGGCTATGTCTCACCTATATACTCAATGCAATGTGTAAAAACAATGCAGAAGGATGGGTCAAAGGTGGAAGTGTATTGCCTCAAGATTGTAAGGGTATACAACGAATTAATGGGAGAAATGGATAGGAACGACAAGATATGTAGCTACTACAGCTTACATATTACTTTTAAAAAATTGTTGGCATAGACTGATCTTTGACTTACTATCTAGAATGATATTACATTCTTATATCTAATACAAACAAGCTACTAATAAGTCAGTTTTCCCTCTAAATAATTTTATTTGGGTGTAATCAGAGACCTCATTGACGACTACAGTAGCAGAAAGTGCTAGGACACTGGACAAATGTTTCTACTATGCACAATTGTAGAGAGTACCATTATCCCGATCAATTGGAAATAAATAATAAAAATGTAGTAATGCAAAAAGAATGTGTTGTATCTAAGGGAAAAGGAATAAGGAAGAGGACAATTTTTGTGTGTTCCTTTTACAGAAAAGGTTGTGCATTGACCTTTGTTTCAAAGACTACCACATGAATCTCCAGTAATGAACAAACCAGAAGCCAACTAAATTTTTAAATATTTACTATGGACCCTTATCGTAATACAGGAAAAATTTAGAAAGAATTCGAGTTAAAGTTTTTCCCAAATATACTTTTCTCAAAAAAAGTAAAAAATTGGCCATTTTCCGTCATTTAATTCAGTCCTTAATCGGTTAAAGCACTCTCTCTATAATGCATTTTCATCATGAAAATACTGGTCATCTAAATTTACAGCTTCTCTATAATTATTTTTCAATAAAATGATTTTATAGTATAATGTATGGAATAAAAATTTCAAAAAATACATTTTTCAACTTAAACTACTTTTTTCATATCAAATTCAAATGGACTAAAAATCAAAAAATAAATTTTAGGACACATCTGACGAATTTTAATTAAACTTGAAAAGTCGCTCAACTTTCTGTGTGGGTCAATCAGAAAGTAAAGTTACAAGGCATACATGTAGGAAGTACACTTGTTGTAGCACTGTATATTTATGTCTGTTGGGCAACATTGCAGAGCCAACATGCATGTGCACATAGGAGCTTCGCTGTAGCATTTCAAAATGGCAACTAGACTAATAACTTGGGCTCATGAGGCCTAAGCAGTAAGTTTTTGTGGGTGAAAAAAGTTTCGCCAGCCAATATCCATTGACAACTAGTCAAGGTGTATGGGGAAACTGTGATGTTGTGTCAGCATGTGGCCGAATGGTGTTGAATGTTCACAACTGGCAGCATACCACAACTGATGACACTTGCAGTGAGTGGCCAAATACTTCAACAATGACAATCAAAAGCACATGCATTGAAGAACTGATTCAGGCAGACAGACGTCACATTGTGGCAGATTGCACCGAGCTTGACATGTCACATGGTGTAGTCCAGCATCATCCATGATATCTAAGGCTACCATAAGGTGTGTGCACAGTGGGTTCCATGGGCATTAACAGATGACAACAAAGCAACATGCAAGCTGGCCAGTCTCACGCTGCTTCATCGCTATGCGGAAGAGAGAAACAATTTTCTTCACCATATTGTTACAGGGGATGAGACATGGGTTTTCCACATAACACCCACAACCAAATATTTGTTCATGATGTTGAAGCCCATTTCATCACCCACAAGCAAGTAGTTCAAAGTGACATCATCCACTGGGAAAGTCTTTTGGGATACAGCTGGTGTGCTTTTGGTGGACTTTCTGGACTGCGGATGCATGATTAATGTTGCTGAAATGCTTATGTTAGGTGATTAAAAGGAAATGCACTGGTCCTTGTAGTCAGGGCATCATTCTCCTCCATGACAATGCCTGGCCACACAGTAAAACAAACTCAGGAGTTGGTGGTGCAGTTTGGGTGGGATGTGCTTGAGCATCTGTCATACAGTTCAGACCTAGCCCCCAGTAATATTCATCTCTTCCCACTGTTAAAATATCACCTAGGAGGACTTCGATTTACCTCAGATACAGACATGAAACGTGTTGTCACAGGGCGTTTAAATGCCCAGAGACCAGAGTTCTATGCCCAAGACATGGCAAGCTCATTAAATGTTGCAACAAATGCCTGAATCTGTTTAGTGACTATGTTGAAAAATAGTGTATCAGTGGTGGTTTCATGTTGTTTATTTGGTTACTTGCAATAAATAAATTCATATGAAATATAAGGTTACAAACCTTACTTTCCAATCGACCTATGTATTTAAGTTAATTGATTATCGAAGTAAATCAGCAGTGATGTACTGAAATAACCATTTTCCAAAATTTAAAATTAATTTCTTCCCTATTTCTATCATTATCATTTGTGATGACATCACTATAGTCAAGCAACTTTTTGAGTTCAATAAAAATTTATTAGGTGTGTCCTAAGATTTATTTTTCGATTTATAGTCCATTGAAATTTTACATTGAAAAAAGTTGTTCAAGTTGAAAAATCTATTTTTTATTCTAATTTTGTCCTAATTTTAATTCAATCTATAGAATACTTTTTAAAAATTTCTCAGTCATGTAACACTTGAAAATATAGGATATAAAACCTAAGGTACTTCTAGAAGTGTTACAGTGCTGAAATTTGGAAGGAAGATAGGTCATGAGGTGCCTTTAAGAAAAATCTGAAACTCCAGAAAAATTTATATTTAAGGTGTGTTTTTGTCCCCAATGTCAAACTTTAAACACCCATGAGAAAAGCATTGAAAATGGTGCAGGGTTTTGTAAAATTGCTTTTTAAATTAGTTACAATTAAGATACAAAGTCGAGACATGAACCATTCTCTGGATGAAATATTGAAGTTTCATTTTTTTAAGAGAGAATTCGAATCCGAGCCGAATCAGCATAAAAGATTGTTTTTAATCAGAAAATAAGGGGATTTATTCATTTTTCTTACAATGAAAAATATCAACTGCCATGGCAATGAGTTCAATGCTTTTAAATGGGAACTGGTAATCTGTATTGTAATGGCATCAATTCAATACTTTTTAATGTAGACTTGATAGATTGCATTCAGCGGCGAACTTCTGCCTAGGCAAACTAGGCAGCTGCCTAGGGCTCCGACCAGGGGCCAAAATGATACACATTGAGGACACTGGACACGGAAAATAATATGTCAATTTTTCTGAACGAAATAGAAAATAATTGACCCTAGTTAATTTTTTGACAAGTCAAGTGGCAACACTGTGTTTGTGTTCTTTGTTTGTTTTGCATCGCACCTGACTTCATTCTATAACTTGTCACTACTTGTCAGTTCGCGTTGAAAGTGTGTGTTAGAAAGTTGTATCAATTTCAATTTTGCGGCTCAAAGGTTTTATCTTCCACGCGAATTTGCTGAGGTTAGTTAAGGTTACGATACGAGTAGTGTTGGCGACGGAAGCTAAAGAATGTGATAGAATTTTCTAGTGCATAGTGTCTAGGGTCGCCCCATAATTCTTATTGTCTAAACGCTTTTGAATATGTTTCTGTTTTTGCATTTTCCTGTTTGGAACAATTTAATATCTGTTCCACAATTGTTAATTTAATTTATTTTATTTGTTATTTTATGTTGTTATATTACGGATCCATTGTAAAAGGCCAAAATTTGGCTGTTTATGGACCTTTTTTAAATAAATAAATTAAGATTTTATAGAATAATCCCGTAAGATAGAATATTCCGGAAATGATTACTGAATGGTAGTACAGGAACATTCTCGAAGGTTCTAGATATTTCGATATTGTATGTGTATAGAAAGTTCTCGAAAGTCCTGGAAAACTCTGGAAAAGTGTTGAATGTTCTAGAACTCTGTGGAAGACTATGGAACATTCAAGAATGTTCTAGAATGTCATGGACCTGTATTCTAGAATGTTCGATTAGGGAACGTTCTGGAATATTGTCAAAGTCAAAGTACGTTAAATAAATAAAAAATAAAAGTAAAGTTTGTTTTTTGCTAAATTACTCTGTTAACTGCCTAGGGGCCCTGGGTCTCTATGTCCGGGCCTGATTGCATTATAAACCAGTTGATTTAAACCAATGATGTATGCATATGATGACGTCATAATTTTAATACACGATGTATTGTATTAAATAAAAAACACATTACTCCTTTTAATTAAGGCGATTGATAATCTTTCCTTATATAATAAATAATTGTTTGATTTGTTAGCTTCCATAGCTCAGCGGTTAGTGTCTTGTGCTAATTACATGGAGGTGCTTGGTGCAATCTCCACTGGAAGTATTTTTTAATTTAAATAAATATTTCATATGCCAGCAGTAAAGATAAAAACAACAGAAAATTATTTTATAAGATTCCGAATTTTGAAGTTGCATAGCAATGGGTAATTCACTTGTTTTGATAAATTATGCTTAAATTATATTTCAGGAAATTTTATTTATTGATCTTTAAGCTAGTGAATATAAATTGATAGCAATTGTCTTAATTGTTCTAATTCTTTGAGAGCTTCTTTATTACATATACTTTGTCCTGTTAGTTTTTTAGAATCAATGTCACAAATTTCAGTTCCTTCTCAAGACCTAATGGGGCTGAAAGCAACATAAGTTTGTTCTGGTGCAAAAATTTCTTTTCCCAAATCAAGTACTCCTTTTTTAACTGTACTCTGTTTAATCTGCTTCAATTAACATAATTCCACGAAATTGGCAATTATGTGGTTGCCATTGAAAATGAAAGATTTTCACTGCTAAAAACCTAAAATTTTAGTGTTTAAAAGAAACGTGCACAGATTCGACATAGATATGAAAAAATTATGATTTGAGAAAGAATTCATTTTTTTAGCCATTCTGTGGTTCAAATCCTGACTTTTTACTACATTTGTAAATAATTTTTAAATTCAAATGAAGAGCATACTTTACCCATTCCTTTATTATTCAAATGGAGGAATCAAACTACTACCTACAGCACAGAGGCCGCTAGAGGCCATAGCTAGACTTAGTAAACATAAGCTGTTCTTGAAATAAATCAAACTCATGCCTTTATTTTAGATGATGATTATCCAAAAGCCTCTTTAGGCATCGATCACCATACATATGTAAGAATCATTAAAATAGATTCAGTCCTTTCCTTCTCAAGTTATTTGAAAATTTGCTCGCAATATCAGTGTGGAGAATTTAAATGAAAAGTTCTTTAATAACAAGAAGGACTAATACAGGCTGGTTTCCCAGTGTTGAGATCAACAGGCCATGGCTAAAGTGTAGTTGAGTGGAAAATAACCCATTTACATACTTTTCTTCAAACTGAGTTTGGCTGACAACACCCCAATAAAAGATATTTTAAAGCAAGCTATGGTTGAATATGTTGTTTCATGAACATATGTAACCTGGCTATATGTTGAAGAACAACCATTTGTGAAAGGTTGCCTTTGTAATATGAAGATAAAATAGTCAACTTTCACAGGTGTGTTATCCTTGAAAAACCACCACAAATGCTCCCTATCTCAAATACGCAATACAAATCAAATGCAAATAAACTGAGTCTATATGCCAGAAAATGCAACTGTGAACCCAGTCAGAGATAGAACAATGCACGTCCATACTACTCACTCTCAAAAGCAGAGATTTTTAAATCTATGGGAATGGGTCGAAATTATTTGTGGTAATTTTATGAAATTTTTGCAGCATTTATGTTACTATATTATTAACATGTAAGTAGATCAGAATTTTCTACAAGGTCTGCTAAGGCTTTGTATTTTTTCACTCTTTGTAATTTGCATTGGTTGCATGATTATTTTATGTTTATGTCTCCAGGTTTTTAAATAAAACTGAGTATCTTTTTGCTAAAGAAAGTCTTAAAATATAGTTATTATTGACAGAAGTTTTTCTTAAGTGATGCCTAATACATTCACAGAATCTCTTCCTTCTTGTATTCTGTCTTGTGTATTCTAATTATTCTAGTCTTGGTTTACAATAGGGTCTGGTGATGTTCAACTGGGTGCATCCCATCTCAGGGCCATCCAAACACAAATGCAATCCAAAGGAGGTTATGAAACTGCTTACTGTGCTCCTATTGGTAGCATCAGAGTTATGTCCCCATCGGCTACGGCACTTCCTATTGCTGTTGCTGCTGCCAATCATGGAGTGCAACATGTGCAGGTGAGTTAAGAATAATCAGTAAGCATTTCTTAATTATTAATGAACTTGGGACTCCACCCCTACGTGCTACACTCGTTAACCCTGTGCCTCGCTCCGCGATATTAATTTGTCAGCTGCCATGTACATCCCTGAACCTCCTCCCTTCTGCATATATTTAAAGTAGAAAATTATATCTAACCCTATTTTCAGGCTTCTCTCTCCCTTCCTCCCTCTCCCTCCCTCCCTCTCCCTCCCTCCCTCTCCCTCCCTCCCTCTCCCTCCCTCCCTCTCCCTCCCTCCCTCCCTCTCCCTCCATCCCTCTCCCTCCATCCCTCTCCCTCCATCCCTCTCCCTCCATCCCTCCCCCTCCCTCTCTCACCCCCTTCTCTTCCTCTCTCTACCTCCCTATAACCCTCCCCCTTTCCCAAACTTCTGCTTTCCCTCATTCTCTCCCTCTCTCCCTCCCCATCCCTCTCTTTTTCTTCTTCCTTCTCTCTTTCACTCTCCCCTTTCCCCCATACTCCCATCTTCCTCCGTTATCCCAATATGGCGCAAATGATGAAAAAATGGAAAAGAAAAGTCAAAAGTCGAGTGTGAAAAAATGAGGATAATCAACAGAAACAAACCCAATAGTAAGGAGAACGTTTAATCCATGGTAGGCATCAAAACATTTTTTGTGAGTTGATTAGATCAAAATAATTAATTCGTTATGACAGCCTTAATTTTTATTGAAAGCATGGAACCAATGCAATCTTTAATTAAATTGCCATTTACCTTTTAAAAGCTTTGAGCTCATTGCTATGGTAGTTAGAATTTTTCATTGTTGTGCCTCAGAAAAATATGCTTTCTTTGTGATTAAAAGCAAATATTTGCGCTATTTCTGCACGGATTTGAATTTCGTCTTTAAAAATTAAACTTCATTCTTTCATCTACAAAACTTTTTATCCCAAGTTCGTATCTCAATTTTAATTAATTTAATAAAGCCTATATAGAATGCCATTCTTTGAATCCCATGCTTATCTTATCGGGTATTGAAATGGAACAATGTGTTCGAAAAGACCCTACTTAATAATGCAAATTCTTGAGATTTTCAATTTCCCATTGGTTGTGACCTATGACCGACCAGCATGCCAAATTTCAGACCCCTTCTAGAAGTACCTTAGAATGTGGCATGGCACACCTAGGAGGTTCGTACACAAAGATTTTTATATTATAGAGAAAATAGAGAGATTAAGATGCAGCAGAAACACCTAACATTTGGTGAATTTTTAGTAATCCTAGAGTACTGGAGATAAAAATGGTGCATTAAGAGTATTTTTACTTTTTTCATATATGCAGGGTGATGTGGAAACACCTCCAAAAACTTTGGGAGCTTGTTAAGCGGTTCAAAATAAAGAGAAAAGTTCATATGATTATATATCGATAAATGCACCGTTTACGAGATACAGCTCCATTTAGTCCATGCTGCTGAGTGGGAGTTGGGGTCATAGAAGGAATAAAAGGAGAGCATTGTATTGCGTAACTTTATTAATGTTCTCAACAATCCTATGAAGTACTTAAAAATCATAATAAATATTCAAAAAGACCTCCTTCCGAACAACAGCGGCTGCTATTCGTCTGATGCTGGTCTCAGGATCATCTTCAATTCTTTTCAAAACTCGTTCCTCCATTTTGGGAGCACGATTACTAGCTCGCCCCTTGTAAATATTTCTTATTTCTCAGAGGTAGTGAGTGTACCCATCTCTCGCAATCAGCTATCCACCAAAAAACGTTTTGTCAGTAGGCGTACGGCGATTCGGAAACTTCTCACGGTATCGGTGAACTGCGGCTGATGCATTTCCTTCCATTTCACCATACACTAAGTGCATGTCTGCATACTCTTCAAAAGAATAATCCATAATGACGACCCTTCTCTTAAAGAGTTCACGAAAGTACGAGGACTATCCCTAAAGTAATTAGACTGAAATTCTTATGCACATTGTAGCAACACTGCCCCCTCCTACCCCTTACCATTGTTTAAACAATGACAACAGTTGCGTCTTGTTCTGTTGATTGTCGGCCTTGTATTTGTAAACTATTCAAGGTCGTTCTTGTACATCTCGTAACGGTAAAAATGGAGCGGTATATCAAGCAATGGTACGCCATTAAATTTTGCTTCAAATAGAATGAAACTGCTACGAAAATGTTTGAAAAGTTAAAAAGAGCATATGGCGATGAAGTTTTATCCAAAGCAGAAGTTCTTCGGTGGCACAAGACATTTAAGGAAGGAGGAGATGATGTGGAAAATGATCATCGCTCAGGAAGACCTTCCATGGTGAAATCAGATGAGAATGTGGAGCGGGGTGAGGTCTTTCATTGCTACAGATGCTACAGACGGTTGTCGGTTAGATTCATTGAAAATGAGCTTAACATTAATAAAAATGCCGTCCATCAAATTTTGACAGAACATTTGGGCATGCGAAAAGTTTGTGCAAAAATGGTGCCCAAAAATCTGGCAGATGAGCAAAAGGAAAATACGTGGAACTTACCATGGTTTACGCTGAATATATCAACACAAGAGAGGAGCTTTGGCAGAGGATTCAAAATGTTTATCAAACCGTTGCAGCACAACCTGTCCTCTTTGAGTGTATCAGGAAGTCCTTATGACGAAGGACTAAAACGTACATACGTTCGGAAGGAGGTCTTTTTGAATATTTATTATGATTTTTAAGTACTTCATAGGATTTTTGAGAACTTTAATGAAGTTACACACAACAATGCTGCTCCTCTTATTCCTTCTATGACCCCAACTCCCACTCAGCAGCATGGACTAAATGGATCTGTATCTCGTAAACAATGCATTTATCAATATATAATCATATGAATTTTTCTCTTTATTTTGAACTGCTTAACAAGCTCCTGAAGTTTTCGGAGGTATTTCCATATCACCCTGTATATAGGGGAAAGTGTTGTTTTCATGAAAAAAATTTATTTTGAGATTTAAACAAATACGTTTTGAGGTCCCCTGAACATGTTTTAACCATTTTCTCGATGTCTGTGTATGTGTATTTTTGTGGGTGCTCTAACTCAATAACTATTAATCAGGGCAATGCAAAATTTTAAATTTAACATTTTTATGAAAGTCACAAGAGTTGATTCGCTTTTGGTAAAAATTGGTCAACTGGAAGTGGATGTTTACTCTTGTCGCTTATCTGTTATTTTGGAATATTTGCTTGAATATTTTATGTATGTAAAAACGTACTGGAATAAAAGTTGTAGGGAATTAAATGTTCTACAATCTTTGTCTGAAACATTTTCCCATATAATGCATTGTTTAAAAGATATTTTAAAAACTAATTTTTTAGCTGCCACCACCATACCGCCTACCGGCTACTATTGTAAACACTTTACTCTTAATTAGGTCTTAGTAGCACTTCCTTTATTTTCTTAATTGTTGGAGCTTCCTGGCTATATCCAATATCAGAAGGCTAGGGTATGAGTTTATGTCTGTGCTTTGTAAGGTCTTTGAATTTTTCTCGCAGTTCCATAAAATATTTATTATCATATATGCTATTTGGAATTTTTAGAAATATTACAGGTATGGAGAAAGTCATGTGGTGGCTACATCAGATATTTTACTAGAGTAATCTACCTTTTATTCCACCATAGCAGGACTTAATTTAGGGTCAGATAAACAATAAACATCATGGAGGGAAGGGCATTTAACCCTATTCCCCAGTCCGAGTGCTGAAATTTCATATACTTTTTAATAAAAGTTTAAAATGCATCTAAAATGAAATTTGGTTCAGGTCTAGAATTCACTATTTGATGCTGCAAGCACTGAAAATTAAATTTAGTCTTTTGTGTATTATGTGATTTGACTCCCAATGGTCTGCAAAGTCTCTAATGCTATTGGATGTTTAAAAGAATGCAAAAAGACTTGATGCATTCAATATGTAGAATGTGTAGTTGCAGTGTGTCAGTTGCCCTTACTCTACTTTCACTGTCACAACTTCCCACTCTTCCTTCTAGCCATGAGTAGAGAACAATTGGATTGCTATGGCAGCAAAATGTTTTACTTCAAAAATCTTGTAATTTTGTTGTTAAAAGCATGATTATGGACAGATTCAGCCCAAATATGAAATTTGACAGCATTAAAATAAAACTTCATTCTTTTCTCCAAACATGGGTTCATATTTAGTATCCAGATTTTAAGTAATTATAAAATGAAAATAAAAAAATTGCTACAATCACTCCCATTTTATCCAAACAGAGTAAAAGTTTTCTATTTACTTTATTGGGGTGTTTGGAATTAATGACTTTCCCCTAAACACAATGCAGATCACCCTTAATAAATGATGAAAGTTTGGTAGAAATCAAATCCGTGGAAATTCATCAATTACTACCTCTCCTGGGGGAGACCCAGACGGGCACTGGATTTTTTACATGTAGTATGATTATCAATATTACTAACAAAAGAAGCACCATCTTCTAGAAAGTCATTGAAGTAATATTTTTCCATCATTATTGACACATACTCTGGAATAGATGTCACACAAATATTTGTTAATGAAAGTGTTTGCAGTTCATTCTAACTTGTTGGCCTGAACCCAACTGACAGTTGTAAACAGTGGTACTTGAAACAAAAGTCTCAAACTGATGTTGCAAGACCTCTTTTTGTTTCCAAATGCAATATGTTCATGGGCATTGTTGATTTGAACAATGTGTTTATTGAACATTTTAGGGAAAAAGTGGTGTATGGGATTATTTTATAATTTTTGTTACTAATTCATGTCTACTATAATATTTGAACCAATATTAGAAAAAGAAGGATGATAAATGTCATAAACTTCAACAGGAAAATAATTAATTACCTAACCTCTTGTTGCAGCTCATTGGTAAGAAAGCAAGGTAGAATAAGCCTGAACCAAGAGGAATCAGGCACAAAAACATCAGAAACTTCAAAAGCCCCAAAAATGACGTCAACCACTATCCCCATACAGTGAGGGATAAACAAAGATGTAGGCCGAGGAGTGCTTATGCGATGATGTTGCAAAAAAGTAAATTTGTATTGTTTGGTAGCTGCTTCAAAAATTTTCACGAAAAATGAAACAATTATATCATCAATAAACGCATATTCTAGGCTTGATTGTCTTTATGCTTAGTCTTGATAGTGTGGATGATTCCTGTGGCATCATGTGGAATTTTTTATGAAAAAAATAATTTTTGTGAATTTTTTTAGTTTCTCATTGTAGGAACCTTTATTACTCTTATGTTTTTGCTATGATTTTTGTTATGTATTTCATAATTCAGCCCTGAAAGGGTTGTGTATTAACAAATTGTAGGATTGTAGGGATTTTCCCATAAGATGCAATGTAATAATGGGAGTATGGTTTCCTAGTCAGCCTAAAAAATTCACTTTTTATCATAAATAATGCAGTTTAATAGAAAACAAAAGTAAACATAATAGCAACGTAAAAGCAAATGAAAACCCAGCATCATAAAGCAAAAAAAATTCTTTTAATTACCTTCAAAACGCGTAATGGCAAATGAAAACCCAACATTACAAAGCGATAACACTTCTTTCAGGAATTATGCAGTTTACCTCCAGCACATTTTTGCTTGCGATTTTCGATCTTCTTTTGTTTATTCCAAGAAAATGCTTTAATTTAAGTTGATGAACTACTGAAATGGAATGTTAAGTATGTGATACACATGTTTTCTTGGGTTCTGCAGCAAACATTTCCAAGCCACAAAAAACACTAACATTATTAAGAGGTAACATTTCTTCTATTAATTACAGTCGAAATGCATAACAGAAAATCAAAACCTAGTGTAAGAAAGCGATAACATTTCTTTTAATTGTTCAAAATACATCACAAAAAATAAAAACGAAGCATTAAAGTGGTAACATTTCTTTTAGTAATCACATTCAAAATATGTGGTAGAAAATCTTACCTTACAAAATTATAGCAATTCTTAGATTTACATTAAAAATTCATAATAAAAAATGAAAACCTATCAAAATAAAATAGTATTTCCTTACATTACATTCAAAATACAAAGATAATAGTAAATGAGGGCATTTAAATTTTAAACTAAAGTTGCAACATCGAAAATAGCGGTGTTGGCGGTGAAGTTCAAACTGAGATACAAAATAATTAAGTCAAGAGTTATCACATTTGTTAACTTTGAAAACTGCTCATAATGAGCATTATAAACATATTATTATAATAATAAGTCAAAGTATGAACTGAAATTCAAAACATATAAGTAGAGGGAGTTCATGCTTGTTAGCATCGCAAACGCATGATGCAAAATGCAAATAATCAGCGCAAAACAGAAGTAATGGTCATAAAAAATTTTGTTGCGAAGTGCAAATTTGTGAACAGCAAGCATGGAAAGTTCAAAAAGGTAGTGCATATTATGTATGGACTTTTCTAGTGGATGAGGTATAACAATTCTTCATTATGCATTTAACTCTCTAAATAGAGGATCATAAGCAAGATCAATACAATTTTGATAGTTTGGATATTTTCAACTTGCATGATTTAATATCGCTGTTTTTTGGCCCCTTCTAATCTGAACTGATGAAATTTTGCCATATTAAATTTGATGCTACGGTTCATACAGAGTTCATGAGAATTACTCATTTAAAGGAACCTTTCTGAAATTATTTTGCATGAAAGTTCATGCTTCCACTTCTCTCCTACTCTGATTTTGAATGAATACATAATAGAAGGATTTTGTTTCTTGTTGTATGATCATTTTTTTCTTTTCTATCGACTATTACTTCAAAATCTTTCCCCAATCACAAGAAGGTCACTCAAGTATTATACTTCCACCCTCTATATCTATATTAATAAAAGGCAATGTGTGTGTGTGCGTGTATGAAATAATTGACATACAATCTTTGGACCTGTACCGTTTTAAGGAAAATTAAATAAAGTTTCTTTATTTTATCGTCACATTTTGCCTACGATTCTAAATCGCTCAAATTATACGTTTAAATCGTATTTTTTGGAAAAAAAGCTTTTTAACGATATGTTGCATTGTCGACTATGCCATTCTTAAACCTCAAGGTTGTATTGTCGCCTTAATCCTTATACTATATGCATAAGGAATGCGTGCTTTGAATGCTTTAATACAAGAGAGAGAAGGAGAAAGAGGAAGAAAGAAAGAAGGAGAGAGAGAGACAAAATTAAATATTCGATAAATTAAAAATAATTTTGGACATATAAGAATTGTATAGCGTAATGTATTTCTTTGTCATACGATTTGTATTTGCACTATTTTTACTCTCTGGAACACTCAATTATGTGAATTTTATATTTATTGCTTACATTTTAGTGCATTTAAAAGTTGGTTTCGTTAATTTTTATTTCAAATTTAACTAATACTTAATTCATGCATACCCATCGTATTTGATGGGCAATTACGCTGGTACTAAATAAAATGTTTTTCTTCTGTTGGTAGTATCTGTTTTATTTTTCCATCCAGTATAATTGAAATAAATGTTACACTTGAAAATCATAGTGAAATAGATATGCCAGCATTGGTAGAGATGTCATGGGATCAAACCTCGCCAAGGGCATGGTTTTATCTATTTATCTCTTTATCTTTATTATTGTTACAATGCTTATTGTACAAGGCCATTAATTAAATTAAATAAATATTGTTGCAAACTTAGGTCGACTTTGTAATGGAGAAAGTAGTAGGCATAGGTTTTTTCCTGAAATGTAAATCAACAAAGTACACTTTCTTTTTAGTATAATTGTCCAAAAACTAGACAATCAAAGATGTAAGTATTCTGTTGAAATAACTCTGACCTACTTGAAATGTTAGAATTTTTATTTGTAGTCATGAGGCCAAGGAGAAAATTAATTAATTGATGTAATTATATAAGTATAGACTGGCTTGTGTTCTTGGTGCAGCGGATGAAATTGGTTACTTACAAAAGAAAGTTAGCATTATAAGCTGTTTGAAATTTCAGGATATGTAGTATTTATCAGAAAGAAACTAACACTCTGGGATATGAATCACAATGGGTAATAATGGTTTTATTCAATTAAACATGCAATTCATATACTATATATATATCCATTCTAGTCATCATGATTTGTTTCAGATAAAGTTCGCTTTTTTCAGCCAAACATAAACCCTTCTCTCCCAGGATGTTTCCCCATGTCTAAAAAATTCCATGTAGTTGATCCATCAATACATATGGTCTTTCTTTTTATTCATCAATCAAAAAATTCTTGGCAAATTTTATGGATGATAAATGTTATTATCTCTATCATAAAATACTTTAATAAGCATATAGAGTATTAAAATACTCAATTTTTCTTTCTAAAATTTATATTTTTTATGTCCTGCAGGCATGCTAGATGGTTGGGCTCATGGCCATCATGCAGAATCGTCTAATTTGAGAGCTGGAGGAAGAAACTGGACATTTCCACTTTGTGTTTTTCATTGTGCAGCATAGTGATCCTCTTTAAAACTCTTATTGCATGATTAAGTGGCCTCCAATATATCTGCCATCACATAAAATGGGTTATGAAGTTGTGTTAAGTTTTATTAGTGATTTTTGTATTTAACTATGAAGCAGAACCAAGAGTAATGTGGTCGATGTTGAAAGAATGAAGGGCATATTCTGTAATTTTGGAAATGTGGTGTTTTTGTTGATTTTCTAAAAAATTTCTTCCTTTATCCTATTTCATGAAAGAAATTGTAAACTACAATTTGTATGGGAAGGAAAAAGCTTTAAAGGCACTTCCATTTATTGTAATACATTTCTTATTTAAATATCCTTCCATGACAAAGAAGAAGAATTTATAATGCTGTAGAATTATGCAATTCTTTTTATCCCAGGCATATTAACAGTTACAATGCTGGTAAACAAGACTGCCTTTATAAAATGCAATAAATTATTGAAATATAATCAATAAATATAGACTGAAATTGGTTGATCAATGGACTCCTTGATCTAAAATGTTTGATGTAATGAAAAATGCAGATGTTTTGTATAAGCTGAGACTCAATATCATCTTAGGTGATACACTCCAATTTTTCAATTTAAATGCACTGAATATGTACTATAGTGCTTTTAATTTGAGATGGCGAATCAGATTTTGGTCGTACTCGAGACGGCTCGTATGTCTCCGCTGCTAAGAGGTGGGGTAGTGCTACTCGACACCGGAACACACGTAACATTTGGCAGGCATGTAGAGCGAATTCATGAATGTGGCAACACAGCACACTTGGACACGATGTTACCACTAGGGAGACTCAATGGAGAATGAGCTTTCGAATGCTTAGGTTCCCTCTCCTTCTTTCCTATTGGTTCGCTCAGTGTCTTGCCCCCGTCTACTTTCTCTTTTACCTCCCCCTCATTCACCATCTCATCTGAAAAGCACTATAAGTCAGTGGTGACTGATGTCTCAAGTGTCCTTGGTAGTGATCTTTTATCATATTTATTGGTATCCTTTAGAATAGAAAGAACAAAATGAGACATTACCAAGCTATTTGAAGTATTTTATGCCTTTTTTCTAAAAGTAAACTTTGGAAAAGCTTTTTGCATATAATCAACTCTCTAAAGACTGAATACAGTGTGTTTTTAGAATACCAATATACAATGTTTTCTAAGAAATGCCAAGTCTATTTATGTTTGTATTTTTATGCAATCAGTCCTAGAGCTGTTATGTACTTTTCTAAAATACTACTTAATCCCTGGTAATTGTATCTAAAACCTTCTTGAAGATGTTTTCATGTGTCAGTATTGTGAGTCTTGAAATGGAATAACAGAATAATTTGTATTTTGCAGCTCTTTAATGTACAATTTCAAATTGCATTTATCAAAATGTTTTTTGTGAGTGAAATGGCTTTAGTATTAATCTTTGTGGAGCACCATGGGTAAATAAATACTGTGCTCTAGTCCATCTCATCCAACCAAGTTGGAGAAATGGTAAGAAAGTGTATTCTTGCATTGGGTTAATAACCAATTGTGTTTTATATTCTAAAAAAATGAACAGAAGGATACTGCCAGTTATATTCATTAGGTACCATGCTGAAAGTAAGAGATTTCCTTGTAAAATATATGCAACACAAGACAGTCCAAGCACATTAGGTCATTTTATCTATCAAAATAACATTTTTGTGGGTTGTTGTAAAAGTTATACTTACACGTTTTGCCTTTGTGGAAACCAAAATAAATAAACCATGAAAAGTTTTACCTTTCATTTATTTAAAAGTCTATAGTATCATATTTATCAGCAATGGTAGATGTATAATTTATAATTTGCATGTACTAGCAAATCCCAATATTTAAAAATTAAATATTTTATGAGCTATTGGAAAATATCTGATATACAAGCAGTCCTCGATTTACGTGATAGATGCATTCTTGAATACCATTGTTTATATCGAAATCTTGTGAATTGAATCCTATATCCCACACAAAGTTCCATGTAGAAAGTCTCATTAAAGTGAATCCCGCTCATGTAAATCGATCCCTATTTTGTCAATCTCGTATAAGCAAATCCACATCAATCGAGTTCACGTATAATGAGGACAAACTGTATTTATGATTATTTAACTTTGTTCTAATCACAATTACTGCATACAGGAGATTGACTGGGCAAGAATTGTTAACTGAGTGGAAAATAAATCTCTTCTGTAATCCATAGACCTTAACCTGCCATGCTGGTCTGACGTAAATGTGTATGGGCCTTCACATCCTGACTCGACAGCGGTTGTCTATACATTTTTATGATCCTGACTTCTGTTTACGTAAATCTCAATATATGAGCCATATATTTACCTTTTCTTCAATAGAAAAATCTACATTAATACCAAGGACAGCAAAATTATAAAATAAAGTGTCTCAAGTCTTGATCATCTGGTGATAGCATTGCACTGCAAATTCAATCTTGTTGCCTTTTAAGTAAATTTCAATGTTACACTGAATCAAAATGAAATCAATTGTGATCCTTTCATATTTGTTTTATACATAGAAAACAGCTGATAGACAGCATAATATTTTTCTTTTTGAGCTATAATACCAGAATGGGTTTTCAATTTTAGCCATTGATTCTATGTGATTAATGACATCTTGTCTGAGGGAATTGAATGATTTTGAGAAGATCATCATCATTGATAAGATTATATGCTTATATTTTGACATGCCAGCTTTAGACTTTCAAGAATTGGAGGCAGTGGCATACCAGACATTCATCCCCATAAGAAGGCCCAATTTTTTGTGAGGGCTTTAAATTTTTTTCCAGGACTTAAAATTTGTTTTGGCGGAAGGCCAACACATTTTCTTTTACGTCACTGGAAGAAGAACATTGTTTCTCTATTACATATCTTAATGCCGTAAGTGGTCAGACTCGAGTGGGTTACATGACTTGCTAGGTGGGAGCATGCAGGAGCATTGGTAGCAAGCATTCTCTCTCATCTCATTCTTGCAAAGATCTTCCCCTTCCTCCCATACCACCCCCAAGTCCCCACTTGCCATGCACAGTTCCACAGCTAACATCTCTCATATGACCTCCCTCTCTCTTCTTTGCCAGTGCTGGAATCTCACCATGGCCTCTTTGATCTCTATCTTCAGAAGATCCTATGACTGCTAGGTGTCATGTGTTTTACTGCTATTGTCCGATAGTAAGAAAATAAGGTTGCCAATTACCTCCACATACAATTTGTTCTCTAGGAGTCCATCGTCAAAACTCCAGCATAGCCTCTTCCCTGCTGGCCTTTCTGGGCTAAATAACATAACCTGAACTGCCATGGATCTGAAAACCAGCATCATGAACTGTAGAGAGTAAGATAGCAGCTGAAAGGTAAATATTGTGGCTCGCGAGAAATGTGGCCTACAACTCACGAACATGTATCCTATATCTGGTCCCCTGAGATCGTTCCACACATCATCTAATCCCTGGTCTGTGACCATCCTCCTCAAAGCAGATGCAGATGAGTGGTGCTCTGCTCAAATGATCCATGGCTAGTTACAAAGTAGCATTTATGTCACCTCCGAGTAGAGTGCCAGTTACATTTCCTGCTGCTGACTGCGGAGGACTCATAAGATGATCTTTGACCTTTTTGTAGAGTTATACCACCTTCGCTGCATGTTGAGGTCCACATATATATATATATATATATATATATATATATATATATATATATATATATATATATATATACATACATACATATGAAGCATCAATTTGTAAGAGGAAATTCCTATCTTAGCACCAACTCCTGATCGAACATTTAAAGGGATTACTGAGATTTGTGATATTCACATTTCATGATTTTTCTTCAACGGATGATGACGTTGCTATTTGCACTACTCCAGAGGAGTCATTGCCTGCAGAAGACATGCTTCATGAATCTTATGACAGCGGTGAAGACAAGGAATTACAGTAACAACCTTCAACAGATGAAGTAATCTCTGCATTGTCTATAATTCAGCGGTTTGCCAATACAACTGGTGGATTCTCTATTCATTCATTCCTTAGAGGAAATAACTCATGGCTTCATGTAATGTACTCACCCAAAGATGAGGCAACAAATTTCTAAACAGCCTCTGGGGCCTAGAAAAAAAGTTCTATTTCTATTCATTCTTGTAACTGTAGAGTACCACCAAGAATGTTTCATTCCTATCTTTGTTGTTGTTCATGAAGAAAACTTGAATGTTAGTAGATAACCTATTATATACTATACTAGTAGAAGGTGCTTGCATACTGCAAGCATTTCATCTCACCTTGAAAAAATATTAATTTTTCAGACAGATATTTCATCATTACAAATATTCTATTAATTCTAAAGATTTCACCTCCGCAGCAATTTCCATTTTTCCCACATGTAAAAATAATAGTTTAAAACAATCCCCAAATGTTGCAATTTTAAACATTTTACACTTTCTCCATTATGGGGTACTAATGCTACACATTTGAGCCAAATTTTAAAGTTGTAGCACTTCTAGAAGTAAAATAATATTTTTCTAATTGTTTAATATTTAAATATTTTTTAACGGTTGCCGCAATACATATATGGAGAGATTGAAATGTTTATTTGTGCAAATGCACTGTTCTGTAAATAATTTCAAAATTGCAGCTTCCTAGCTCATCCCGTAGTACCTAAAAAATTATTAAACTTGAATGTTCAAATGGGGTAAAAACAACCCCTAAAATTTACAATTTTAAAATATTCTATTTTTATAGTTGGTTATGAGAAAAGTCCTATAATCTTGCAAAATTTCAGCTTCCTAAACTTATTAGATTGGTCTACACACTGGATTGCGTTTTCCCATGCTAACTTATGGGAGATATTCCGGGGTCTCTGGAGTCGAACCCAAGACACTGTAAGCAAAAGTGATAATAATTCCTAATAGATATTGCGGCCATCTAGCAACACTGAAAATTTCATTTTTCTATATTACGGGCAAGTGCCCAAAATTAATTTACAAAAATGGCGCAATGCTTTTCTTATGGAAAAAACGCAACTTTCGGAATTTCTGGAGTCGAACTTATGTCACCTAGGTGAGAAGTCTTATTTTATCTGAAGGTTTCTCCATCATATCTACAAAAACTGAAACTTTCAGCTCTCTAGCTTTTGTAGCTTGGGCTGGACATTAGTATCCTCCTCCTCTGTAAGGAGTGTCTATATGTAATGAAGATAGCTATTTTTCTTTTGTGTTCTGTTGAATAATGAATTTTTTATATGATTTATTTCATTTAATTTCATATTCTTAAATTTTACATTTATTGTCCGGTTAAGAAGTACACATGCATATATTTATGTCATTTAACTCCATCATCGACATTTTAAACTTTCAAATAAATAATATCTATCATTTATTTCAAATTTAATGTTACATCCATTTGAATATTAGCCCATTTGTGCACTTGTGGTGTTTTTAATACAATAATAATTTATTTAACAGGAACAGGTTACCATAAGTACATGTGTTAAATGTTTGTACATATTTTTAAGCAGAAAATTATAATATCTTTACTGTTTTTCCTTACATAATTTGATTATTATGAACTTGGTTAACAAGAACAAATAATTTTATTCTTCCTTGGAGTTTGTTTTAATGATGGTTTACAGTATATTCAAGAGTCACTTTGTGTGAATACATGCAAATGTTATAAAACTAGTTAGAATATCTGAAAAAAGGAGAAAATTCTGCCTTGACCTCGTATTAAACCTGCATCTTTCACTTGCTGGGTAGATATTCTACAACTGAACTACCGAGGCAGACTAATCCTCCCACTCAACAGCAGATTTAACTAAGGTGAGGGTAGGCAGTGCCTAAGAGTGCAAACAATAAGGGAGGGTGCATATTTTTTATTTTACATAATATTTTATATTTATTATTCAAAGAGTAAAAAAATTGATTAAAACTGTTAATATGTTTAGTTAATATTCACAAATAATAAATTACAAATTTGAATAAAAACATGTTTATTTTAGTTAAAAATGGGAGGAACATGGAATGTTAATCTCTAAATGCTTACTGACGCAATATTTGCAAGTCTACATCTGCTCCCACTTCAAAATAGTGTTTCTTGGATCAGTCTGCCTTTACAGATCAGTGGTAAAATATGTATCTGCCCGGCAAGAGGAAGACCCAGATTTGACTGCTGGACAAGGTAGAATTTTTCTCCTGTTTTAGCATGTTATTAAAAAACTGTGCTTATCTCATAGTTTCACTTTGATGTGTGTCTGTGCACATGGTTAAATTGAAATTTTGATGAAACTGTAAATGATATAGAGCTGAAACTTGCGAGGATAGATTTCTTTACTGCTACAGTTTGTTTTTATTTAGATTTGAGTTTTGAAAAATATACAAGGTCGGATTGTGGCCTATTTAAATTTTTTTTTGTATATCTCCGAAGGTATAAAAGATGGAAAGTTGAAAATTTGAATGTACATTTCCACATTAATGCCACTTATTCATGAAAACTTTGAGAAAAATCCAACATGAATATCATAATTTATTCTGAACTTAGATAGTTTCATAGTGTTATAGTTGTCAATGAAAACAATCTTTGTAGCAACTGAAATAAACAAAATCTACTACAAATATGTTTAATTTCCTTTCATGAACACAAAGAACATAGTAAATGAAAGGAATCTTTGACTAAGAAATGAATGTTAATTTTCCTTTCGTGCACATAGAGCACTTTGTAAATGAAAAAGAATGGATAATTTATGATGTAGAATTGAACTTGAACTTAAAGATTGTTAAAATTGCTCAATCAAGGTATGCTTTAAATAATTTTCTATTATCTCTGAAGGTATAAAAGATGGAAAGCTAAAACTTTGAGTGTACAATTCCACATCGATGCCACTTATTCTATAAAAGTTAGTTTTAAAAATTTAGAGGTGATTAGTGAAATTTTCAATGTTTAAATATAGAATTCTAAATTTAAATGTCATTTTGGTAGTATCAACTATCCAAAAAGGTACGTTTTTATATCTGCCTTAAAAGGTAAAAAATAAATTTGAGAATGAGAGATTTTGTTAAACATCAATTGATATAAAATTTTAAATTTATTACAGAATCTTTTTAAAAATAAAAACAATTTAAATTTAATAATTTCAGAATACATTTTCAAATTAATAATTTTAAAATTTTTATTTGCTTTTATTTTAAAAATGAGACATTTTGTAATAAATTTAAAATGTATTTCAGTTGATGTATTACATAATCTCTCATACTTCAATTTATTTTTTCCATTTAGTTCATAAAAAATAAAAGCAATTCAAAATTTAATGTATATTATTCAGAATGGTTTTTTATCCAGCATATGTCTGTCTACATAGAATTTACATCAACACTTTCATTTGTAGTTAGAATTTGTTTATAGGAATCTCATTATATGTATTTAGCTATATTCCCTCAGTACTTGAGAGTTGTTTTCATTATTGGGGGGCTTTTTCGCAAGGAATTAAAGTAAATTAAAGAGTAAAATTTCCTTGTTGCTTTATTCTAGGTTTCTGCCTCTGTGTAAGAGACCATCACTGTGAAAGGAAACATGGGAACTCTATGAAGTAAGTTTACTGTTTGGCACAGTGGTTTCCAATCTCAGACCACAACCAAAATCAGGGTCGTGGAAGTCCTCAGTAGGGCCATCAGAAGAAAACTTTTCCAACAGCCAGTTTATATCAGCCGATGAAAGCCACCCTAGCCTTTCAAAGCTTTAAGCACCTATGCACTAAAATGTATGGGGAAAAGCAAGACAACCAGAGCAGCTGAAAAATTTCCCTCCACCAAACTTGCAATGCAGTAGTGACACAATAGCAGGCCGCTGATTTTGCTCCAGCCTATTTATATTGTATCTTAGCTCAATTATAAGTACAGGTCGCGAGGTTCAAGTATGGTACATCTATATTAGAAAATAATTAGTTTCATAATAAAATATTTATTTAGTTTTTACATATATAAGTGGTCATTCTGAAAGTTTTGAGATACAAAACAACTTAAGTAATTAGGAATAAAATTTTTATTAACATTTCTCAAAATATTCCCCACCACACATTATGCAATGTTCCATTCTTTTAAACCAAGATTTAAATCTTGAGGAATGTCATTTAATGCTGACCTGTTGACTACATCTTCTGAAGTTTTCAAATGTTGTCCACAGATGATTTCTTAGGCTTTTGGGAACAGAAAAAAGTCACTTGGCATCAGGTCTGGACTATAGGGTGGCTGTTCCAACAACTGAGCATGTGACTTTTCCAGAAACGCAGCAGTTTGTGCAGACTTGTGTGCTGGAGCATAGTCATGGTGCAGCAGGATGCCTCAAAAACCAGACTTGGGACAATTTTCTCAATTTTTTTAAAGATCACTGGTAGACATTGCTGCACCAATCAGCTGTAACTGTTTTCCAGACAAAAAGTGACGATGTGGCCACTTGCAAAAAAAATGCAAATAATTTTCTTGTCAACAATTCACATCATTTGGTTTATGGATCAAATTGGTAGATCCTACTTTCATGTCCACTTATGATATCATAAACACTTTTAGAATGCCAAATTTTTTTCCTTTTATGACACCATTCACTCAACATTCTTTTTGATCATCAGCACTCAACGACTTGAAACTTTCCTTACATATAGCATTCATGCAAAATTTTTGAAATCACTACTGATCCTATCCATAAGGTGGCCTCAATTATTCCATAGATGCAGTGTACGTCATCTCTTAACAAACATTTCATCCGTGACACATTTTCGTCCATCACAGCAGTAGCAGGTTGTCCTGAATGAGTTGTGCCATTAAGGAAATCTCTGCCTCAGCAACATTCTGCAAACTAGCAGAAAATTGTGGCTTGGGAAGCATCTTCAAATACAGCACTTAGCTTTTCAAAACACTGTGGCTCACTTAAACCACATTTAAAGTAAAAAAAAAATCATAGCTCGAAAATGTTGTTGAGCTCCATGAGTAATGGCCAAAAAGAACCTAGTTTATATAATGCAGCTTAACTTCTAACAATCGTATTGTAACAAGTTCAAACTTTCACAGTGTACTCATAAACATATATGGCGCAATATGCATATAGATCTTTAATGAAACTAAAATAAATTCCTCGTTCCTGAAAACTTTCAGTGATCCTCATAATCAGAGCTTATTTACTGTCTAGGCCTGGGATTGCCAGCCTGCAGCCTCACATATAGAACATGCTCATCGCAGTCACTCAAATCTCTAAAAAAAAAGGTTGTGCAGGTTGTCACTGTATGGCTCTCAAGTATCTTGGAATGACACAAAAACAAAAAATGGCTCTTTTACTTTGAAAGCTTCTCGACCACGGCCTAGGCCAATAAGGCTATGGCCTAGGGCCCATAGTCAACAGGAGCCCAGTGGTCCCAATTCCAGTAAAACAAAAAACTCAAGACCCAAGGAGCATACAACTACCACAAAAAGACATTTCAAGTCGATATTTTGTAAAGTATTATTTAATAATACTTCGTGAGAGGAGATTGAATTTTTTTGGTGCTCAAGAACTACTTAACTACAACCAAAATTATCAGCACTACCATTACTGTACATTGATAGCAATGAAGTTCCAACATTAGACTGTGATGATATAATAGATAATTTTGTGGCAGAAAAATCTACCCAAGTTCCTCTCTCAACTGTAATTTTTATCATTTTGTTACAAGAATTTTAATTTTGTTTGATTGTTGATAACAATTATAATTTGTTTTAATGTTGAACTTGAAAAAATTATTTTATTTACTATTGTATTTTTCTTAAAATACATTAAATAATAATTTTTATCTATTATTGAATTTCCCAACAATACATTTAGGAGCCCAAATTATTGCCATGGACTAGGATCCGTAAATTGGATAAAACGAGCATGTATGCAATAGAACTACAAATTTAGATAGAATAGTTGTTTTTCCTATTTTCAATTTTATTTTTGGCACACACAGCACATTGTTTTCTTTCTTCACCATCCTGCATGTAACAGATGTCTGCAGAGTGAACAGTTTCATGAGGGAATGCTCTGTCTATAGTATATTTCCCTGTTTTCTTACATACATATACATTCCCCTTTTCCTGTTGTCCCAAATGATTTTAACTAGAATAATATTATACAGAGACCAATGAACTCCAATGCCATAATTTAATAAATAATGTCACATAGAGGTAGAGGAAAAAATAACCAGAAGGTTAAATAAAAGTTAAGGAAAGAAATGAACACGGATTTCCAGTGAGTGCATGAGTCCTCTTCTGACACACTCCAACACAAAAGTCAATTGCCTCTTGATCACAACATGACTTACAGACGCAAAAACACAAACACATGAGACACACACATACACAACTGAAAATAAAAAACAAGGGGAAACTAAAAATTAAGAGGAATATCAGCAAATACTCTAAATATTGCACTTTTTCAATGCCTAAACACGTGTTTCAATAGCCAAGCTCTCGTCATCAGTAGGTTGTGTGTTCCCTCTACCTTTTTGTGACTAACTATTAAATGACGGCATTGGAGATGTTTGTTTGTATTTATGGCTAATCAACCTCTTGGATTACTATAGCCATAACTCCTTACACACCAGACACTCACAAGGGAGGAGGGAAACCTGGTGCCGGCAATAGCCTACTCTTAACCAAGAGCTCCAAGGGGGCTAACTGTTTAATGTCCCTTCTGAAGGACAGCACTGACTTGTGCAGTTTCCTGAAAGCACACAAGTAGGGGATGGGACAATTCCAGGTTGAAAAATCCGACCTCCGCCAGATTCGAACCTAGGAACACTGCATGGAAGCCCAGCACACTGGTGGTTCCTAACCTTTTTGTAGGCACAGTACCTTTTCAAAGATAAAACAGGATTTCATGGCACCCCAGCCTTCAATGTTTTTATGCTCACAAATGAGTATTAAAACCTTTGGACATATCCATTTGTTGATATCATACCATAATCAATTTATTAGAGATATAATTAATGCCTTAGTTACCTGTAAACACATTCAAATCGTTTATTTACTTACAAAACTAATTTTATTGTGGCACCCCTAAAAATCAGTAGGGGCGCCCCAGTGTGCCGTGGCACCCAGGTTGGGAACCACTGCTCTAACCACTTCACCACCCCTGGAATTAGGGATAATTCCTTTTCGTATATTATCTTCGCTGTAGTCTCCACTCATTAATAGAATGATATTGTCACAATGTGTCATTAATAATATTACACATTGTATAATTCCATGGTGTCTAACAAAAACAAATCTTAGTTGGGCAGTGTAAAAATTAATAATTACGTAACACCCTCCTTAAATTTAACATTGAAGACATAAAAAAATGCATATTCAGGTGTTTTTTCTTAACAAATACTAAATTGCAATTTCTTATATTTAATTTAAAGTTTATAATTTTTTGTCATATAAAGCAAATTTATTGGTATATATTATACTAAATAAAATATGACATTTTCAATTTGTGGGACAAATGTCTTTCTTGGTCCTTAAAGAGTTAAGCATAAATAAAAAAATTGTTTGTTGTAGGATGCACAAATATAACCATCTTAGTTTTACGGAAATAATTCAAGTTACTTTTTGTATTTATACTTGCATAAATATTTCATGATAAGGAACATATGAGCTATAGTAACTATTTTGTTTTGCCATTGCTAGTCCACTTTTAATTCAAAATAATATGATGTTGAAAAACTGAAATTTATAGGAATGAGCCCCACAAAAGAAATTATATCTGACAGGGTTCTACTTAATTGAAGCCTGGCACTCCTCAAGTGCCTGTATAAACAATAAAACTGCATTCAAATCAACATCCATAACACAAAACTTTCAGCCAAGTGCCAAACAAGAAACTCAACTCCAAATTTATATTAAAAACTGGAACAAAATTTAATAGGCATATAATAAAACTATGTACATACACATAATAAATGATGATATATTACAAAACTCTCAATCTTTCATTGTAACAATTTCTCTTATATTCTTCTCTGTCCTCAGAGAAATTTTGCATCACCAAACCTCTATACATTAATCAATATCACTGCTGAGGGTTATTTTGGCCTGTCACTTCCATTTAATAGCCTCTTAGGATGCTTCCTCACAAAACGTCCACAAATGACCTGGACACTCACCAAGACAAAGAATGCTACTCACAATGAAAAGCTCCAACATACTAAGCTGTTCACATTAGGTTTACGCTTGAAACAAAAAACTTCTCACAAATTTCTTCAGACAAGATCAGGGATTGGTTGTTAAGCAGAAAGCACAAGAAATACTAATAATCTGCGAGTGTAGCTAGATAAGCAACAAACAACACATGCAACTTGCATTACAGAAATATCACATGTGAAATATTTTCAGCAAAGGAACGCAAGGGTGATACACTATAGCATCCAGATAGGGAAGAACTAGAAAAGAAAAATTTGCAGATTTAACATAATCATTTGTTATAGTGACAATGCACCCCTCCTTGAAAGTTCAAATTTAAATAAAAACCCTCAGCAAGTGACTTAAAAGAAGTTAAGAACAGAACAAACATTTCAACTTTGAGAGTTCAAATAGGAATTATCAACCAACTTGAGTCTGCATATTGAGAAAAATTTATTTACCAGGTGCAAGAGAAAGAACCAAATGTGTATGCAGATGTGCAAAAAATAAACTACAGTGATATGCAGGAATAAGAAATACCAACAAACATTTTGGAAGTCAAATATAACACAAGCATTTTTAAATGAAGTAGAACAAACTACATGATTTTATCTATGAAAATGATGAAAACAACTGAAACAGACCTCAATCAAAAAATTCATTTTTTTATATTAATGGAGCCTAAAGAAATTCACTCTATATGAAAGTTTATCTAATCTCCCTCTGCTTAATCCAAATTCAATTCAATTTCGCTCAAGTAAATATTAAGCCATTTAAATCCAGGGACATTAACATTATGTTAAAAAATTTAAGTTAACAAATACAAAGGAAATTATAGTTTTCTTATAATTGGCCTATAAGATATTTTAACAACATTACAGCATACATAGTATTTATTTCTATTAACTTTAATTTCCATTTTAGCAAGATCTATGAGTGTGTGTGTTTTTCAAGATGAATTTTCCCAAAAAAATGCATTAGGGCTCCCACAAGTCTGTCAGTCAATTATTTCCAATGCAATGCCACAAAATAGGCAATGGATGTTGTGCATGCACAATGACAGCAGAATTTCAGCAAAATATATCACTTACAAACAAATTTGCATGGCAATATCTCATAAATGGTTAAATACTTATAAATATACCATATCACAAAATAGTAAAAACACTGCATCCATAATATATTTCAAAATGGATCGGAGACGATGTTTATTATTAGTGGCTCTTTATCAAGTTAAAAAGAGCTTCAAAGCAAAGTCATGGAGAGTAATTTTAATTTACGTTCAATGATTCAAAAAATATAGCAAAATATTTTGGTTTAGCCACACTTGGTAGCAGTTAAAGAAAATACCAAGAATTTTATGTGAACATACATAACCATTATTTGAAATGATTTTTATAATAGAGTAACATAAGCTTACTAAAGCAATGTTGGATGAGCCAAGGAATTTAACATATAATAACTAAATTACTAAAATAATAAATACCACAACAATAATTAACAGAAAATTTAAAAATGTTGAACTACAGTTAAGACAAATCCAACAGTTAGCAATGCATTACAGTGTAATTGCCATAGAAAACATAGTGCAGGGATATATGAAAGGTTCACAAATAGCACTAACTAAATTTGTCTCTCTTTCAATTAGTAAGCATTTATAAAATTTTGAGAAAATCATAAACTTCCCAAATATGGATGTACTATTACAAAACATATGGCAAATATAAATCAACAGAAATGAAATAAGTCATGGACATCTAAATCAAGATGGCAATGAGGTAAAACTTGATTGCTGATAGTTCATGCAGCGCTACTTCATTCACACAGACTTCATGTAACAAAATGAACATACAGTTACAGTAAACAATCCTTAGAAACACAAACATTTCCAAAAATATAATTTTTCATGCGACACAATTTAATTTTTAATACTATTGATATGACAGGCAATTTGAACCCTTATCCCACAGAAAATGCTGTAAGCGTAATCATAAAATTCTTTTTGTCACTTGGTGGGACAGAGGACTCAAAAGAGGATTAAGAAGAACATACAATGCAAATAGCAGGATTTTTTAAATATAAGGAAAAATCACAAGCAATCCAATTATATGAGCATCAAGAATGTGCCATTCAATACTTCCTTAAAATTTTTCACTGGGTAACACTCCAATAATATTCAAGAATTCCAAAATTCAAACAAGAACAATGAATCTACGTAGAATTCACAATTTCAAACAAAGAATGTATTCATTACTGAGGTGTTAAATTCACAACACAATGTAACTTACTATGGGTAACATCAAATGTTCCTGACACTTAGTTTTTCTACACAGCTTTTTAAAACAAAGCCCAACAAAAATGTAAGGTTTTTTGATACAAAAATTGACAATGCTAGAATTGGCTTGATCGGTCATTGCCATGAATCTCAAGATCAATTTAGAAAAAACAATCAATCCAAACACATCACAAAGTATTCAAATGGACTGCCATTTACTTTATATCATAATATTAGGGGAATTAAAAACCTCGAGCTTTTATGATGCACACTTAAAAGGATATGACTCTTGCTAACTACAGTCAGTTTTTACCACCAGATATGTGAACAGTGTACATTCAAACTCATTATTAGTTCCCATTAATTGAAGAGATGAAATAATTACAAATATCAATAGCCGATTCAATAAAATCCCTAATTATAGATGGACATACATAAAACATTACTATCACAACAGCATGTGTAAGGATGGGGCTTATGCTATGATCCAATATCAATGTATATGCAATTCCATGGGGTACTATATTGACCAGTTACAGTAAACATCCTTGCAAGACAAACAACATAATCCCACATGGATAAATGGTACATTACAACTAGAAGGCAGTTTTGAGTTCAAGGCGCCAATATATATCAAGACTCAAATGGCAATAAATTCCCACAGGTAAATTCTCAAACAAGTTTACCAAATTATTTCAAAGTTTTGAACCAATTTCTCATCCAAACAAATACTTCAGTGCAAAAAGTCAGGAGCGGAGGAATATACCATAGAGGCTATAAGATACCAAGGAAACACCACAAAGTTAATCAACTTGTTTTATTATGCATTTTGTGTGTCAGCCACTTTTGATAGAACACAGTTTTCAAGAGAAATGTTTTCGGTAAGAAAAGACTGCCACTTAATTGACCGCAACATGCATCATCACAGCTGGAATCACCATTATTAAGGGATTAGGGTTTCCTGACAGGTAGTCACATGACAGAGGCAGAAAGCCAACAGCGTCAAAAAGTGTGATTGTGTAGAATGAAACCCTCTGACTGAACAAAAGAATGTTTATCCCAATCAAGGTTAAACCTAGATTCCAAGCCAAGAAAGGAATCAAAGACTTGTACAACCAACAAATGGCTAAGCAATTTGAAAAGGGATTTCGAGAGTCAGAAGTTACGACAGGCAATGAATCCAAGTCAAGAATTGGATCACCTTCATACATAAAACTAGTTCCATCCCTCACGATCGGCAGGATGCATCGTATAAGGCAACCCATTCCAAGCAACAGGGCCTCTTCAAACTGTTCTTCTGCAAGTAGCAGTTCTCCATCAAAACATTTCAAGTATTCCCTCAAAATTTCAACTCTCTCCACCCTAGGTGGCTGCAGAAGCGACCATGAGGCCCACCACCATCTCCCTCGAGGAGGTCCACCCCTGCTGCCCCGCAACCACCACCACCAGCTGATCCATTCCCCCCATCCACCAGCACTTGATGCAAGGGGGCAACTTTGCAGCAAAAGACGGAACACATTTGTAGCAGGAATGAGGGTACCCTGATCTTTTGGTATCCATCGCTGTTGTCAGAGTAGGGAGCACCTTGACAACCAGTTTGAAGGTTTACGCTGAACCTCTGTTGCTTTGAGTTGATAGCCTCCTTTCGTACCTGGGTTGCTTGCCTCCTGCAATTGAACGGCAGCAGCAATCCAATAAGCATAAAAAAATCTAACCAGTTGAGATTTAGATCATACAACACAATTTATTAGGAAAATCATGCTTAAATTTATCAACCCTTGAATCCCCAAATTTACTTTCTTTAATTTTTTATTTTAACAAATTATTATCACATATCTATGCCTTTGGAATCACTAGACAACACTTTGCAATGTTTTGGCTGTTTTTGAGAAAATGCTTGGTGTCGCATGACATCACTAAATGCTTCCCAGGTTTAACTGTCATTTTAAAAAGATTTAAATTATTTAAAAAAAATGGTCAGATGATTGTTATAATTTAATTAATAAATAACACTAATATAATGTAATATTTATGTTAAAATTTAATAATTCTTATTTAATTTTTAACCATAATAAGTAATAAAACAGGGCACAGTTAATCCTACATTATATTTGTTGGACAGTTTGCCATTACTTGGAATAGCTATCTGCAACACACTGGCGTCTCTTATTCTTTTATGTTGGTTTGAATTAGCAGTACATCTGGTAATAACATATATTGTCCAAAACTATTACATATCTTTAACACTAGTTTGAGCTATAATTAACCACCCTGGATATCTTCCCAATATGCTATATTTGGACAACCTCATGTCCAAATTGTTTCATGCTGATCCTCATTTTCCTCATAAAATCCATTCATTATGTACACATGCATCTAATAACTAGGTGAAAATTGGCCACCACTATTTCTATTCATGTACATTAATATGGTACATCATTATACTCTTGTTCATGTGCTCTGTACCATGCATAAATTGGTTACCAGCCTCAAACTCAACTAGGTGGGCAGTGCTATTTCTTTTATGGAAAAAAAAATATTGAAGTGATTTTATCGATTTCATTCTATGGTCTGATGAAATTATCATTTTCAACTGAATGCATAATGAAAATGCTCTCCTCTCTGCACACATAAAACTCTTGCATCACCTATTTCTTTTTCTTCATATGCTTAAAGGAAGCAATGGGGCGATCTTTTGGCATAAAATTCATCCTTAGTATACTTGCTGCATGATATCCAAAATACATCAAAATGTTTACAAGCCAAATTCTCACAAACAAATTGTCAAAATAAAATCAAATTTACTGTTGCAATTTGGTTGCTTTTAATGCTATATCTTGTGACATATTTAACCACAATCAGAAGAAAATAGAAAAATTTACCAAGTATAAAATCTCCTTTCGCAGAAAAAAAATTGCAGATGCTTTGAAAAAATGTTTTTGGCCAATTGATAACATGATTGACTAGCAATGCCATATGGGGTCCTATGGGTTTTACTCCAAATAAAATATATATAGTCAGGGCTCAAAAAATCCACTCGTCTACCCATTTGTGATGAGTGAAAAATCATGGCAGATGAATGGAAAAAATTATTACTTCTAGCCAGTTATTTTCTCATTTGTCAATTTGTAGCCATTACTGCGGCAGAGTCAAGTTTTGAGATTTATCCAGCCTACACCTCAGTGCACTCCCTAGCATCACCAACTCAGCTGACCTGAGGAAGTCGACTGCAACACCGTCGAAACGTCGTCTTGTGAAACAGCCGATCAACGCGGTGAACTACCGAAAAACATGCAGCCTATTGTAGAATATGTTAACTGATATCAAAATACTGTCAACTTTTTCTAGAAAGGGTACATTTTTCACAGACTTCAAAACTGGTAAATGTAACTTATGTGCAACACAGTGTATGGCTGCTAGATGTCTGTTACTTAATGTCATTTTTGTCACCACTCCATTCACTGCCCCAATCATGGTTGCAGGCAGCACCATCAGTTCCTAGGCCAACTAACCATTTTCCATTCCTCCAGTCCAGGTTGAGTTTTGTCAGTTCATTGTCTATACTTCGCTAATATCCTGAGGAAGTGCTGTTTTCTAATGGTGCTTTGGTCAGTAAAGATTCTTCTACTTTTTCACCATACAAATACCTTGCATACTTTATAATCTCTTCAGTGGAACTTTTATCAGTTGTTCCATCTAGCGGTATAGAACAGAACTCAGAATCTTTCAATTTAGCTATTGCATTTTCCTTTACACAATCTGCAATATAATTTACAAACTCTTTACAGCTTGTTGGGTTGGTGTACTGGTCTAGGATGCTAACATTCACCTTACTTGTTAGCTCACAAAGTCCTGGAATTTCAGTGAAAGGCTTGTTGTCTTTCCCAGGGTAATATGCAATATTGAAGAATACATTAATATGCTGAAACATCTGTTCATTTATTTTTCGTGCACTTTGCAATGGGGGTTTTGAGGATTTTGTTCAGCATTTAATGTTTCCATGCACATTTTATGCGACTTGGACATGTTATGGTATTTAAAAATTTCATGGTGAAATGGTGCTTAATAGCCACAAACAACTTGAGTTGTGTTGTCAGAAAGCTATTTAAATCTTCAACTCACAGAAAAATTTGCAATACCAGCTTCTTTATTGTAATCCAGCCATTCATATTCTACCTGCCACACAGCCAAAGACTGTCTTTTCTCTGTTGCTTTACGTGCCGTACTTTGATAAAGTAGGCTCGTATTTGTAATGTCTAATAACATTATTGATTTCACCTGTTACAACAGTTGAAACAGCTCCATCAGCATCTACTCTACTCTTTGTGAAAAAATTGGAATTTGCTTCTGCGGCATGTCCCTAGACTGATAAAGGTTAGGCAGTGTTCTAATAATATATAGATACAAACTGACTGTTGGGAAAGTTTTTCTTCTGATAACCCTCCACGACCCTACTGAAGACCTCCCGTGACCCTGATTTAGGTCGTGACCTGAGGTTGGGAATCACTGGTTTAGAGAGTGACTAATAACAATTAAAAAAGAAGTAGAATGAAAGGAAGGACACGATTCCTGTGTTAGGAATAAAAATAGAAACTACCTGCATTAACCAATTTTATCAAAGAGAGATAAAGGACTACAATAGCAGAATTCGAGTAACAAAACCACGTATTTTTATTTCAAGGGTGTGGTGACAATTGTAGTAGCAGACTCTGAGTCACCACTGGGGAGGAATGATGAAAACTTGCCAAAATCATTTGTCCTGAATATGTAAAATATTACGTACTAATGAATCATACTATGTCATGGATAGTTATTATGACAAGAGCAGAGGCATTGCAAACAGGTGTAGGCTGGTTAAATCTCAAAACTTTTCATCAGCCCATAGTTTAATGCGTGCAGAGAGGAGAGCAATTTCATTATGCATTCAGTTGAAAATGATAATTTCATCAGACCATAGAATGAAATCGATAAAATCACTTCAATATTTTTTTTTCCATAAAAGAAATAGCACTGCCCACCTAGTTGAGTTTGAGGCTGGTAACCAATTTATGCATGGTACAGAGCACATGAACAAGAGTATAATGATGTACCATATTAATGTACATGAATAGAAATAGTGGTGGCCAATTTTCACCTAGTTATTAGATGCATGTGTACATAATGAATGGATTTTATGAGGAAAATGGGGATCAGCATGAAACAATTTGGACATGAGGTTGTCCAAATATAGCATATTGGGAAGATATCCAGGGTGGTTAATTATAGCTCAAACTAGTGTTAAAGATATGTAATAGTTTTGGACAATATATGTTATTACCAGATGTACTGCTAATTCAAACCAACATAAAAGAATAAGAGATGCCAGTGTGTTGCAGATAGCTATTCCAAGTAATGGCAAACTGTCCAACAAATATAATGTAGGATTAACTGTGCCATGTTTTATTACTTATTATGGTTAAAAAGAATTTTTTGCAAGATGGCTGAAGGAACCATTGACGAGTTAATTTTTGTCTGGCTGGTGAACTGATCCAATATTTCTTGACCACTGTAAATAGTATTAAGATATCATGCTAACTAATTAAAACCATCAATTAAAGGGTAATACTATGAAACCAAACCTACAAAAACTATAAAACTGAATTAACTTATAGTCAATTTCCTTAGAGTGCATGTCCAGCTGAGAAGTTTCATAAGTATCTGCATGTATCTACTGTTAGACACAAACTGATAAAACTTGTGATCTCCTAAAAGTAAATTATCTTGCTGGTAGGGGTTTATGAGTTTTGCTGCATTTAGACTATGGTTGATGCTTAACATTTTGCATGCACTGCAGTAAGTGAAATGTTGAGCATCAACCATGTTCTCAACCCAGCGAAGCCCAAAAACCTATACCAGGAACCAAGAATGCTCCCAAAAAACCATCTGTTGTCAATTATCTGTAATCCCCCATAGGGTTAAACAGTGATTCCAACGTATTTAGGCATACATAGTCACTTAACTTCTTGCCTGATTTGCCCATGTCACATACAAGTGTTGTCTTTATTTTGATATGCCAGTGTTTTCCCCATTTTTATAATTTCTCGTGAAATTTAGATACTAAATTGTTAGACATAAAATTTTTAGTAGGGCCCAATAAAGGTGCAGATAACAATTAATTAATTACTCATTTCCTATACCAAACAATTACACAAAGGTAAGTAGATGCTTATTTTTTATATATATAAACCTATGATCCTTAGGACATGCATTATTCAATATTTAATGAACATTTCAACACCATGGTAAACTAATTACCAATGGCTAAAGCACCAAATTCTTGTTGCTTATAACACATTTACCAACAAGCTCTTCCAATTCTTGATTTGAATGGCTGTTTAGTAATCTTTCCCTATAATTTTAAACCTCTCAATTAAATTCAACATTTTTAGATTGTTAACTATTTTACAGTTAGTTTTCAGACTTATAGTACATGCATCACTATCATAATACAGATAATTTACAATTAAGAGAATTCTGCAGTTGCAACACTACAACTTTTGATTCTTAACTTCTTTTTTAGAATTAGTGAATATTGAATTAGTTTAAAGACTGAAATACATCAATATTGATATTCACCAAAACATGCAGCGAATGTTACTTAATAAAAGGAAATGTTATGTTAATGTAATTTATTTTAAATGGCTCATTAACAACCATTACCAATTTACAATGAGCATAATAAAAACAACAAATACAATCACAACTATGCCTTCAGCAGGATTCGAACCTGTGAACTGAGGTAAATTCCTTCATCAACTTCAAAAAAGAAAATTTTTTAGAGAGTATTAGTCAAGACACACACACAACACTGTTGAAGTGCCAAAATAATAATAATAATATAGTGGATTATTGTTTATAGAATCATTAGTATAATACAATCAGCTACTTAAACCATTTGTATATTATTTCACCTAAAAATCACTTGTCTTTGAATCATGATTTTGAGTTTTTGGTATAAAAAGTTACAATATGATAGGGACTGACAAGGAGGAGCTGCTTGTTGTTGATAAAGCAAAGAATGTGCTGTATTTGAGGAGCTCCACTGCTACTAATCTACAAGAATAAACCAAGTAGATTTTGCAATGCTTTCATTTTTTTAATAACTTTTATATAAGGTGAGCAGACATTTTTCACCAAAAAAGAGGGCAAATGCAGATATTTTGAACAAAAAAGGACAAATTTGATGATAAAAAAACCTATTTACATGGCTTATTTCATATCTGTTCTGTTAAAATAATAGTTGTAAAAGAGCCCATACCCTACATCAGGCTTAGAACATTCGATATTTTTCATTTAAAATGCATTATAAGCTTGGAAGAAAAAAACAAATGCCTCTATATAACATAAATAAAAAATATATTGTGGAAAAGTACGATTTTCGTTTTATTATGAATAAGCCCCTACATAATTTTAGAATCAATTTTTTCACAGTAACACAAGAGATATATATCCAGATTTACATTATGATAAGCCATATCACAAAAATTTCAATGACTGCAGTTCAAAAGTGAATTAAACATTGACAAATTAAAACCAAGTAAAAAAGCATTTAAGATTCGACAAAAAAATATCCTCAATGTAATGATAATTTGAAATTTTATTTTTAGGAGAATAGACCATCGATAAAAAATGAAAATGGAGAAACCTCCTTATAACCATAAAATTAAAAAAGAATTACACAAATACACACTGGTTTAGGGGAAATGATTCCACGACAGGGACCGAACACACAATCTCTCATACTCTGGGTTTAGGGGAATTACTCCATGCCAGGGACCTTTGTTTACATGTGCATGCAAGCAAATAAAACAAAGTGTATTTCTTTTTTAAAAGAATATCTAAATATCCATTTCAAAATCAATGATTCCATCCTCAGTAGGCCGATCATAAAGATGACGAAATGCAAGAAGTGGAGAGCATATATACACCCGGGATAGTAGGGAGGGGAAGAAAAGTAGGGGAAGAAATAGTTACATTGTTCTTATGGGGGAATCAGAAGACTGTTGGAATGACCATTGCAAGAAAGGGAAAGCAATGAAGTGTTTACTATAGGACTCGTGTCTTGATTGAGTGTTATGTCTTTGTTTTTGAAAATGGCTCAACTTTCGGCTGCATCTAGAAGGTAGTTACTGGAAATGGGTTTAAGTAATTTAAGATTATCCAAGTGGAGTGTTGTGTGTGAAGGATGTGGGTTGCTACACATGATTTTTCAAAATTTCCATGTTTAAAGTACGAAATAAGTTCTTTGAGCCTGGCAACTATTTTTCTTTTGGTCTTACCAATGTAAATCTTGTCACTCTTATCGCAGTTGATTTGATAAATGCCGGATTTTTCATGAAGTGGGGTCGGATCTTTAGTGTTTCCAAGCAATTGACGGATATGATTTTTGGAGGACAATGCAATATTTGCACCAGAATCTTTGAAAATCTTTTTTAGGCCCCATGTGTATTGTGGAAAGAAAGGTAGCCTTACGTATTTTCATTTTTATTGAGGTGGCTAAGGTTTTTAGGGTTGTTGAATTTTGAACGTTTAATTTGTCTGTTTTTTTAACTAAATTACCTATCAGTTTTATGGGAAAACAATTTCTTAAAGCTGTTTTTAATGAAAAATAATTCTTTCAGGAATTCCGATTTGTTTAGTGGTACGTGGAGTAATCAATACATGAGGGAATTGTATGGTGTTATTTTTTGCCTATAGCAGTGTTGTGAGTCAACTGGTATTTATGTTTGCGTGTGTGTGAGTTTCCAGAATATATTGTATTTTAAATGGTTATTTTTCTTAGTAAGGAGAAAGACCAAAAAATGCAGGGGGCTTTTGTTTCCTATTTCAAAAGTGAATTCAATCGATGCATATTGTGAATTGAGATCATTTAGAAAGGAGTCTATATCGTAAACATTAGCATTGAAAACAGCAAAAACATCATCTACATGCCTGAGCCACGTGTCGGGAAAATATTGGAAACTAATTTTGGAATTTTGTTCAAAGAGTTCGCTATGTTTTTAGATTAAATAAAATAATGCTTAAATGCACATGAATATTATTGCAAATAATGTTACTTTATTAATATTTACATATTATTATATATTTATTATTATTCCTAATGATTAATTTAAATTATTTATCCCCTATATACTGTTAAGTATTTATTTGGCACTAGAATGAAGCAAAATAACTACGGCACATCACAATTCAACTAATTACGTTGAAACTGTAGACCTCGGGATGGTTATTGGCCAGCACAGAAGTAAACAAGTTAATGAAGAACAGAAAAAGCTCGAGAAGATCCTTCTTGTCAGTTTCTGCCATATTGCAAATAAGTAATACTTTTGATTCCAAAAACTAAAATAATGATTCCAGTATGAGTGATTTTTCGATACAATAATAAACAAATATATTTGGTTTTCAAATAGACTCAAGTAAGTGGCTGATTCTATTAACAAGTGATTCTATAAAAATACACTGTCTATACTTACAAAGTTTAAAATATAAACAAACAAGTTAATTGAATAACCATTCATTTATTGAACAAACACACAGCATAGTTAATAAAAATCAATGCTACTGCCAAAACCAACAAAAAGATGGAATAATAAAAAAGAATGCCAAGTTTGGCTTTACCTTCTGCCATCACCAGAGCCAATAGATGCAAAGAGAGAGAGAGAGAGAGGGGTGGGTAATGGGAGGAAGAAAAGAAGAGCTCTCATTAGTGCCTCTTATATCAGAAACGGAAATAAAACAAGTAGTAAAAACAATATATATTCCCATAACATAACCACTTAATGAGAACTTATATAATTTTACACACTGGCACAAATTAGGAATAATTACTACCCCTTCCAAAATGCATTTAAAAAGGCTATTACAAAATTCATAAAAAATAGTAGTTTGTAATTAATTTTAAAATTAGAATATTTTTATATACCCATAAAAACTAATACAATGAATATTATGGCATGAAAGTTGACCTTGAGAGAAACCTTTCAAAAATTACGGTTGACTTATATGCTAAGTATAAAAATAGGAATCATAGACCAGACTTCTGTCCACTCTCATGGCAAATTTAGCCTTAGACTTTTTTATCACAATCTCTCTCCACCCTTGCATCAGCTTCATACTAACACCAAACTCCTTTGCTACACCACAGTTAAATACTATACATTTATAAATACTACATAACCTCTCTTGACTGTCAGTCTTTTTCCTTCCACCATTAGCTTATCTCATAAATTGTTGTATTTTTGTTGTTTCTGTTTTTCCTGATCAGCTTGGTAAAAGTTATTCCTGTTTTTAAAAAAGGTAACAAATCTCAATGTCTTAACTATAGACCAATTTCAATTGCTCCTGCAATCTCAAAAGTTTTCAAGTCTTATTAATGCACAAGTATCCAAATACTTTTGAGGAGAACAAATTGCACTCTTGTTGTCAATATGGTTTCCACACTAATCGCAGTACTTGCGATGCTATTATTTCACTGGTTACAGATTGTCTAAGAAGTTTACAGAATAAGGGATTTTGTCACTACAGAATGTTTGATATGTCTAAAGCATTTGACATTGTGCCCCATGACATACTATTATAAAAGCTCATTTTCTATGGCTTTGAAGCTGTATACTGCTATTTAAATTCTATTTGCACAGTAAAACACAAGCAGTCTCCTTCAACAATATATTCTCAGACTGACACCCAGTCTCCCATGGGGTTCCTCAGGAATCCATCCTCAGCCCCCTATTAGTCATTATATATGCCAATGAATTCCCAGACAATGTGGTTGATCACCTGGTCAAAAGCTGTTTGCCAATGACTTCGGGTTGTTATCATCCAGATTCCCAAAATCATAACTCATCATTACTGAGTGAAAAATCAGATATGGTGAAAGACTGTCATCTCACAAACAATGTGTTAAACAAGACTCAAGATCTTAAATGATAGGCATGCTCATGAAATCAATGTTAACTGATAACTGCCTTTATAATATTGATGACATTTATTATGTTAAATTGTTATCAAATTGTATTGTCAGTGAATTCTTTATTATCTATCATCTTACATTGTTTTATATTTATGTCTGACGAAGCTACATGTAAATTGTCTCAGTGAATAAATATTATTATTCCTTAAAATGACCATTTTTATTCTCCTTTTCATTCAAATTTTTTAATTGATCCATCTTATTTAACAAAAACCATTAATTCACCCACTATCAAAAAAGGCAGCCGACCACTAAAAGGATTCTTTCTTTTCTTTTATTTTCTGTTAAACTGCATTATTTATGATAAAAAGAGAGTTTTTTAGGTTGACTCAGAAACATAGGGCTATTTTTACATTGCGTCTTATGGGAAAATAGGACTTGCACTTCGCAAATTTGCATTTCGCGTTAGTTTTCCAGAATCAATTATTTGCTAAGTTCAAAAAAGTGGTGAATATTTCGATTTTGATCAATTTAATGAAAATTAGGTATGTGTGTGTTCAGGTATTCCTGGCTAGTTTTTATGATAAGTTTTTTATTTTAATTCTACATTCTTTTATTCTTAGTGAGTTATGAAAAAGTAGTTATAATTTATTAAATCATTAACTAGTCTTTATTTACATGATTTTAGCCCAAGTCAAACAAATAAAAATTTAACATTATGATGGCTTCCACAAACATAACGTATGATGAAAAGTAATGTGTGACAAAAATAATTTTGAGTCATAAAGTCACAGTTGCCAATTATTTTCCATGACAGAAAGTTGTTGATACCAATTTCAATAAGTGACCAAATGCCGCTGGTGCCAAATATTTTGTGACAAAATGTCGCTGGTACGAATTGTCATCTGTGACGAGATGTTGCGGTGACAAATTTTCTGTGATGAGAAGTCACAACACCAAGAAAAAGATACCATATTTCCTTGATTCTAAGATGCACTTTTTTCACTTATTAATGTCTGAAATTGGGGTGCATTTGATGGCGTCTGTAGTATTATTTTTTTGTGAAGCTATTACTAAATCAAGGGTGCATCAATGGTGTCTTAGAATCAAAGAAATATGGTATTAAGCTATTTTCAATGGGTAAAATCAAGATGCATTAAAATTTAAGCTATTAGAAGTTTTCAGTTTTTCTGCAACTATTATTTGAGGTATGGTTACTCCATATCCTCCTAGTGCTATCACTTATATAGCTTTTTATGACTATTGGAGAGAGAGAGAGTCTATCAATTTTACCTAAGAATGAGGTGAACTCAAAAACTCCTCAAATTTATCATAACCTTCAGCCCAATTAGATTAACATCACTCATTATCTATATACCATAACTAGGAGGAAATCTAAGAGATTCATTATAAACCATTAAATATAAATATATAAAATATGAATTCTTTCAAAAATCCAAGATCTTCCCTTATATTTATTCAAACAGACAATAATTTTATAGCACCAGCCAAAGATATCACAAGCTATAACAAAAAAAATCTGGGGTAAATGATGTCAAGGTGGCTCTGGCATCAAAGTACTATGGGTTTAAAATGCAATAGCCACCTTGACAGAGATAACTAAAGAAGTAAGCAAGACTTTAAATGCATGCAAGGAAATCATACTTCAAAAGAAAAAGGCTGAAATTAAAAAAAATTCTATTGTTACCAGTTTCTTTTCCATTTTGGTCTTAATATCTCGAGCTAAAGTGAAAAATGCTTCCTCCACATTGATCGAGGCTTTGGCTGAAGTCTCCATAAATTTAATACCATATTCAATAGCGAGCTGCTCTCCTCTTTCCCTAAAAACCTGAAAATTAAATAAACCAGTTGATAAAAAAACAATGATAAAAATTATTTACAAAATCTTAACAATTAAGGTCAGCCAACAAATGAATGTTTTTCAAAATGTGATATTGTTTGACTAATAATTAGATTATAAATAAAACACAAAAATGTCTAATGTCTGCCTGGACTTCCACCTCATTCTTTCTCTATTAAATGCAAAAGGTTGGTCAACACAATAAGGGTAAGTTCACACCAAACATGCCATGCATCGAGTGTAGAGAGTAAAGAGTTGCCTAACAATAACCAACAGCTGGGATATTATGAGTGTTCACACCACACTTGGCTTGCTGCTCTTCTCCAAAGGCATCTTTTTTGGTGACTCAGCATGTCGGTTAATCTTTAAACGTCGAGCGTACCTGTATGGGAATGCAAAATGAAACCGCTCGCTGCCGGCTGTACCCGTATGGGAACACTTTGTTTGGAAGTTGCTTACAGTTGTTTTCGTCATAGAGGCATGAAATTTCGAAGGGTTTGTCTTTGAGCCATGCTCTCAAGAAGGCAATCATGACACCAATTCATCATTGGGGGCAGGGAAAATCTCCCACCAACTGTAAACAGAGATAAGGGAGAATGCAGCAGCCCCGCCCTTCTCATTTCACATGGACAAGGGGGATAGGATGGCGCCTAGCTATGAGGTCACCGTAGTTAGAAATGGATAAAGGAGCTCTTCTTCCACCTCATTAATGTCACTCTGCCTACCAGATGATGCATCAAGAGTTTCGTCTCGCTCTCGTGTAACATCTGATCCAAGAAGGGATGTCAGCTCTTCCTGCTGTTACTTCCCAAAGCAGAAGACCGAGCAGCGAGACACAATTGGTCGCTTGAAGGCCAAAGAAAACAAACACTGGCCCCTAAAGGGGAAATCACCTTCGCTGCCATGTATGCTCCAAGAAGGAAAAATATACTAGAACAGCGGTGAAGCGCAAAATATGCGATGTAGGGCTCTGTAAATTTTCCTACTTTGAGGAGTACCACACCAAAACAATACTTTAAAAGTTGTAAAATATATTAAAAAGTAGTGTTAGTTATGTTTCATTATGATTTTCTATACTTTATATCAGTGTTTCCCAAAGTGTGGTAAGTGTACCCCAAGGGGTATGCAAAAAAATTTGAAGGGGTACTCGGAAGAATTTTTTATTTTACTTAACATATATTTCGGCGGCCGTTAAAAATGTTTAAATTTTAGACAATTAGAAAAATATTATTTTACTTCTAGAAGTGCTACAACTTTAAAATTTGGCTCAAATGTGTAGCTTTAGTACCCCATAATGGAGAAAGTGTAAAATATTTAAAATTGCAACATTTGGGGATTCATTTAAACTATTATTTTTACGTGGGAAAAACGAAAATCGCCGCGGAGGTGAAATCTTTAGAATTAATAGAATATTTGTAATGATGAAATATCTGTCTGAAAAATTAATGTTTTTTCAAGGTGATATGAAATGCTTGCAGTATGCAAGCACCTTCTACTAGTCATTATATATAGACGTTCCTTACAGAGGAGGATATAACATATAGGAGGATACTAATGTTTAGGCACTTCCAGATGTGCTGGAGATTCGAATTTTTTTTCATAGGTAGATTTTTGTGCAAAACCGGCTAGAAAAAACGAAAATCATGAAAAAGTTTAACAATGCGGACGCTAAAAATTCGCAATTGTTTAAACAAATTTTCAAGGTTTATGTATTTCCGCATGTGCTACAGAGTTGAAATTTTTTTATGAGTAGAATTCTTAAAAAAAAAACGAAATAGGGATTATACAAATTTTGATATTTTATTTTGTTTGGCCGTTAAAAATTCTTCAAGTTTAAACAAATAGATAACTGTTTAGACATTACGAGATGAGCTAGGAAGCTGAAATTTTCAAGTTATGTACAAAGTAGTGCATATGCACAAATAAACATTTGAATCTCTCCATAAACATATTGCGGCGGCCGTTAAAAATGTTTAAAATTTAAACAATTGGAAAAATATTATTTCACTTCTAGAACTACTACAACTTTAAAATTTGGCAGAAATGTGTAGCATTAGTACCCCATAATGGAGAAAGTATAAAATTCTTAAAATTGCAAAGTTTTTGGATTGTTTTAGTCTATTATTTTTACATAAGGGAAAAACGAAAATCACTCCGGAGGTGAAATATTTAAAATTAAAAAAATATTTGTAATGATGAAATATGAAAAATGAATGTTTTTTTTATGTTGAGATGATATGCTTGCAGAATGCAAGCACCAACTACTAGTATATATATATTATTACACTGTATTTCAAGTAGAGAAACATTACGCAGAAGGCCCATTTGTTTTTTCACTTAGTCACTCTCCTTGCTCGCTCCACCCTGGTCATGTTTATGTGGGACGCAGGCTTAAAATTTTTTGCCATTCGAAATGAGTGCCCATTGCAGTATGCCGATATAATTTCTGTATGTTTTGTCCCATGTCAACTTATATTTACACTCAAAATATAACATTGTAACCGGTGATCATCCGGAAGTTGGCCACAATGTGTGTTGTCACCAGCATAATGTTCTTGATTGCAACGTATGTGTTAGTAGAGGAGCTGAACAGAAAATCGTGATCTGTGCGGGTGATATACTTGCTTTTACAGTAGATACGTAACAACTATACTGACAGCAAACAGAGAAGAGTTGGTTAGAAATGATGTATTTAATGAGCAACATTTTACGGCTAAAGCGATAATGGTAGTTAAGAGCTTCATGGGTATAACGAGCAAATCTTCAGGCCATTTTAACGAGCAGTGGCTGAACTGCCATACGAGGGACTGAGTTATACTATTACTTTGCCCGTTTTTGACATTCTCCTGCCTTATCTCTTCCCACATCCCTGCCGATAGCAATTTATACCCCTTTTAACGATATTTACAGTCGACATTCATAATGTTTGGTTTGATTTCCGTTCTCAGAATCTCTTTCAGTGCAGTATGCTACCCACAAAGAGCATAATCCTTGTTCCAGTGGGGTAACAGAAATCCATGAAGACCCCGTGTGGCGGGGGTACTGAAGGCCTACGGGGGCTCTCAGGTACCTGGGAAAAGATTAGTGATCTACAATGGTTACCAGTGGCGGGGGGAAAGATAATTCCGTGACACAGATGCATCCTTTGAATAGAGCATTCCCTACGCTGCGGGTGCATGTCCCCAATGAGCTCTTTGCGTTCTTTCCCCAAACTCTTAATCTGTCTCTTCCCTAATGTTATGGATTCTCAGAAGACCTATGGAGGGAATTTACCTGTCAGACTAACCAATAAAAAATTTCTGTATCGGTATGAAACATTCAACTTCAAGTGGAAATGAAGAATTCAGTGCTACTTCAAATCTTTGTGAGTGAACATATCTTTTTAAAACTCGGGAGAAACACCTGGATTTATTAAAAACAATTTTGCTTCAGTGTTTTAGGTTTTGTTGTGGTGTGTTAAATTGTTCTTTTTTACCTAAAAACGGCAGTGGAGAAAAAAAAATGTTGACAATCAGAGAGAAAGTGAACATTATTAGTGATTTAGAGAATGGAATAAGCAATGCATCCATTTGCAAAGAATTAAAACTGAACTCATCAACTGTGTCAACCATTTGGAAAAATCAGGAAAGCATTACTAGTGCTTTTGAAAAAGGCATCATTGCAAAAAAGTTGCGGAAGTGTGACAAAAGTGATCTTGATAAGGCTCTTTTGAGTTGGTTTACAATGAAAAGAAATTTCAACATTCCTATTAGTGGCCCTCTCCTGAAACTACAAGCTGAAAAATTGCCTCATCAACTTGGATATTCCGATTTTGTCTGCAATAACGGGTGGCTTGACAGATTTAAAAAAGTAATAATATTGTTTATGGTAAGATAAGTGGCGAATCTGGTGATGTAAACGAAGAAGTGAGTAATGGCTGGATAGTAAATGTGTGGCCAGATCTAAGGAAAGGTTTCTGTGAAAGTGACGTTTTTAATGCTGATGAAGCCAGTGTGTTTTATAAGTTGCCACCCTACATGACCCACAAGTTGAAAGGTGAGAAGTGCACAGGTGGAAAATTATCCAAAGATCGACTGACTGTTCTGATTTGTTCAAATATGATTGGAAATGAAAAAAGAAAACTCTTAGTTATAGGCAGATCCAAGATGTTTTAAAAACATTAAAAATCTTCCAGTAATATACCAAGCCAACAAAAAAGCCTGGATGACATCATACATTTATGAAGAAGAAGTGTGTAACTGGGACAAAGAGCTTAGAAAAAAATATGGGAAAATTATGCTGATTTTAGACTGCCCATCACATCCCATTCTTCTCAACCTAACCAATATCAAACTGGTATTTTTACCACCAAACTCAACTTCTGTTCCCCAATCTATGGATGAAGGTGTTATTAGAAGCTTTAAATGCTATTTTAGAAAACTTGTAATATTGGAAACTATAGAATCTATTGAAAGAAAGGAAAAGATTCCAATTTCTGTTCTTGATGCTCTGATTCATGAGTGAGGCATGGGATAAGGTCACATCACAGACCATCAATAACTGTTTTAAAAAGGCAGGACTGAAGCCCATGGAAGTTGAGGAAGACACAGAAGAAAATGATGACAATATTCCGTTATTAATGTGGTTAAAGAAACACAACTTGGATACTGGGTTGGCATGTGTGGATGATTATGAGACCGTGGACAACGACCTCGTGACTGCCGAAATAACAACAGATGAGGACATTCTCGAAGCTGTTAAAGAAAACGATGCTTTCGAAGATGCCAGCAAGGAAGAAGACGGTGGTGAGTGTCCAGTTAATGAAGTGTCGAGCACAGAGGCACAAACTGTTTTTAAAACTTTCTTTGATTTATGAAGCCAATGACATCGATCCTGAGTTTTGATTTTATCTTAGTAAAATGAAAGACATTGTTCATAAATTTCAGCTTAAAAGAAATTTGAAACAAACGACATTGGGAGACTTCTTTAAAAAATAAAAATAATGTATTATATCAAGACTTTTTAATGATGAAATTATTTTTCTAGTGAATTAATTACATAGTGCATAAATATATTGAATAAATATTGTTAATCGTTTATTCGTACGCTATGGTTATACACTGTTGTCATTATCCCTTTTCCATCTATGTGCTTGATAAATGTACTTCGTAAAAGTACAAGTAATAAATATTATGTATTTACACGAACGGATATAACAAGTAACGGTAATAACGAGCAATATTCATCGGTCCCTTGAATCTCGCTATAACCGAGTTTCACAATAATATAAAAATTCTATTGTCTATACTGACAATGACCAACAAGTTTACTGTGTCTGCATTCATACCCAATGACTCATTCACAAAAAATTAAATTTCCTACTACTTTTATTGCAACACATTTTTACATTTATCAAATATTTCAAAATAACGGATGTGACGAGAGTAAACACCCACTTCCGGTTGACCAATTTTTACCAAAAACTTTTATAAAATGTTAAATATAAAATTTTGCGTTGACCTGATTAATAGTTTTTGAGTTAACCCCTCAAGCCCGGAGGAGATTTATTAAATCCCACCCGTACGCCCAGATGAGGTTTTTAAATTTTCACAATTGCATTTCAAAAACGTCCGAAAATATTAAAATAATCATAACTTTAGAAGTTTTCACTTGATTTTTCTGAATTTTTTTGTGGATTTATGAAAGACATGAAATTTGTAAATATCTATTTTGCCTAAAATATTTTACATACAAAGATTGTTGGAGTAGAAGAGAATGTAAACCAATCGCTAATTAATAGTTTTTGAGTTAACCCCTCAAGCCCAGAGGAGATTTATTAAATACCACCCGTACGCCCAGATGAGGTTTTTAAATTTTCACAATTGCATTTCAAAAACGTCCGAAAATATTAAAATAATCATAACTTTAGAAGTTTTCACTTGATTTTTCTGAATTTTTTTGTGGATTTATGAAAGACATGAAATTTGTAAATATCTATTTTGCCTAAAATATTTTACATACAAAGATTGTTGGAGTAGAAGAGAATGTAAACCAATCGCTAATTTTCCGGAAAATTTATAGAAGATATTGATGTGCAATCTTAATAAAAAATAGCTTAAATTAGTAACTATTTCATTCTGCAAGTGTACCCATCTAAACCAATTAGGTGAAAAGTTTTACGCATCTCAACTTTTTCATGTCTTGACTGGAAATTTTTAAGTAAATGTAGTATTATTGATTTATTAAAAGATGATTTATTTATAATATAAACGTTTTAGTTATACAGTCATCATTCTTAGTCATTAAAGAAGTCACATAGAAGAAATGGTTGCATTTCGTTCATTGGAAAGGGAGATATGACGTTGTATAAAACACGGAAAACTTTAGCTTATAGGTCCTTCCCAAATATTTTAAGAAAATTTACACATGCGTAATTGGATTCAGCAAGAAATGCTTTATAGCTTAGTAAAACTTCTAGTAATCTATTGTGTAAATATATGGAAGAGCTTTTCGTGATTTTTGCTGGCGTGTCCTTTTCTTGCCTACTCGCTTCATCGCTGCTTTGGCCCTGCAAGCACAACAGCGAAGCACTTATCAGAAGAGGAAAACAGATCTCATCTTCTTTCAAGTGTCAAAGAAAAAGAACCCAATTTTGTGGGCTCCCTTTCCTCAGGTATTTATGGGTCAACTTTAAAAACCGAAAATCCGTAGGTCTGTGGTAAAAACTAAAATTCTATCACAAAACTAAACGTATATTATATGTAAACAAATACTTACAAATAGATATACTCAATTCCCGGCAACTTTCGTCGAGATTAAAATAAAATCCTAAAGGTCTTGAAAATTATGACAGATATTATCCTTCTCACAAAATGCCTCTCTTTGAGGTGTGGCACTAAATTATCAGAAGAATGTCGGCCTTGGATTTTGAAATCAGCTGTTTTGACGTTGACGCTCTCCTATGAAGCGATGAACGAAGGAACGCACGGTAATGGAAGGGAATGTTTACAGAAATGTTTTTACTCAACCTAATTCCATTCTTCATCAATTGCATTGTATACATTTGTAATAAGCTGTGCATAGACAGACATAAGATGTTTTCCTGTCTTTCTTTACATACCGACGAAGACCTTTGTCGCATGACATAAGCCAAATATCTCCACCAGGAAAAAAGACGAGAAAAAACGTGCTCTCCTTTGAAATGATACACAGTTCCTACATTGCATTTCAAACACCAAGGAAAGGTTCCTTGCTACATTGAAAAGCGACTTTTATACGGAGAAACACCAACATATCATAGCAAAATTGAAAATTCTATCGCAAAATTCAACGTTGATTATATATTTTTTAAAAGAGAAAAAAATACAGGACAAACATAGATAGGAAGTACAAAGCTACCTCTTTCAAAATATATATAGGTTATTTAGATTTAAAGAAGTCTCTAGCGTCAAAAGATAAAATAAATTAGGGCTGCCGCAGGACGTAATAGTACGCCTGATGGCCGATTAGACAGTTTTTGCAGGACGTAATAGTACGCCTGATGGCGTTGAGGGGTTGAAGCACCCACATAAGAGCTATCACATACACACACACAGATATCATCGAGAAAATGGTCAAAACGTATATTTCCGTTGAAATCTCGAAGTTGAGTTTTTTCATGAAAACAATACTTTCCCCTATACTATGTATGGAGAAAGTAAAAATGCACTGATGGGTCAATGCATTTCCTTCCTCTGTGGTGGATCGCTGATTATTAATTATTTTTCCTTTTTTAAAATGAGCAGCCATTGAAAGAAGCCCGGTGACCAACCAGTTGGTTGCTCCATCGTTTCAGAATATCAGTAGCGACCCACTGGTAGATCGTTCTGGTGTGAACGTGTTCAGGGTTTTAAAAAAATTATAATATGGCATGGAAATGTTAGTAAGATATTAGGAATAATACAGTATTACCAATTTGACCTGTAATGTTGCAATCTTTTCTGAGGAATCCTTGGTCGAGGTTTCTCCCACTTCACCAGGAGGGAGCAGTAGATGTCACAAAATTTATTGTTCATTGAGTAATAGAATTAAAAATATTAAGCAAAAAGCGAGACCAATGAATGTGTCGGAGATTCTAACGATTCGTAGACTTGGTAATTTTACATATAGTTAAAGAACAGGCAAACTATAGAACTGCCTGGAGCAATAAGAACAATTTACCTATGCCTTTTGCAGTTAAGGGTATCACAGGCATTTGGCATTACCTATACCTTAACCTGAGAAAGATGTGACATCATAAAAATGAAGAAAACATGAACCTAATGGATACTATGCCAATTTTCATTATGGTAATGTGTCATAATTTTAACTATGGCCTAAATGATTGTTTGCATGCACTTTCTTCAATCCTCCAGATAAGCATTACAGTAATAAGTAAGCAGGCATAACAGCACACACTGACCTGTCTCTTTTCATTAAGTTCACACTTGTTACCAAGAAGCATCTTCTCAACATCAGCAGCAGCATTCTCTTCAATATTTCTTATCCAATTCTTTATATTTTCAAATGACTTTTCATTAGTAACATCATAGACAAGCATTATCCCCATGGCTCCACGGTAATAGGCTGTTGTAATGGTTCTAAATCTTTCCTGACCAGCAGTATCCCTTAGAGAAAATATTTAACTTGAAACCAACCAGAAAACCTTGAATGGTAGATTATTATTATATATATATATATTATATTATGACGATAGATGATCAACAGGGCAATTGAAAATATTTTTAAAATTTTGTTGAAAGGATCATATAAACGTCATTGGGTCATTATTGAAGAATACGGTCAACACACTGAGCAGTTGTCACAGGAATTTATACTTACAAAACTACATATGCAATGATAAATTATTTAACACAACAATTGTAGACTTTATATAATAAAATCGGTTTGAATCAAAACAAGTCAAGTGCAAAGGTTTTACGTATTTACTCGCAGTTTCCCCCACTTATTTCGCCGATCTTTTATCAATTAAACAGCAACGGTGAAATGAAATGGGTAATTTCTCACTTCAGAATCAAGGGGCGGGGTTTGTAGGGATGCTAATATTAATTTTAACAAGTTAGAAAATATTGATTTTATAACCTTGCGAGCTGATATGCAAGATTCGTTTTTCGCGGGGCAAAAACATTGGAAAAATTATGCGGGGAAAGGTCCATTAAGTTCTTCTATAAAATTGTCGAGGAGGAAAACGAACAATTAAGGGAATTAGGTGAATATATACTATACACACACTTAAGAAAAATCTCATGGTACTGAAATGAAGCTCGACAAATAAGTACTAAATAACAGCACTGACAAAGCAATTAATCTATTAACGGGAAAGAATGAACCGCAGATATCAAATAGTCATCAAATAAAATGCACATTTCTTCAAAAATGTTCCAATTAAATGGCGATTGAACAAAGATGCCTGATGATTAATATGAAGACTAAACATAAGTTATATAAAAGATAATAAACGTTGCATCGAATTATCAACCGTATGTGTAAATGACAACATCCAAAATATTTAAATCGTCCAAATCACTGCGGATCAACGAGGCTGGAAAATATGTATAAGGAAACTAAGCATTACTTAACAAACACAGTAGTTCCTATCAAGTTTAATTTCGAATCCTTCAATACGCTGTCGATCATTAAGATTGCTGTTTGTTGATTTTTTTTTAAAGTTCCATTAAGTTCAAGCAATAAAATTCCGCCTTATTTTATCTTTGTTAATGAAGAAACATTTATAACAATAAAAATGTCAAATTTCGTAAATACAAGGAAAATGTGGCACTACAATTACAAACACGAATTGGACAGCAACATCAATCACTAAATCTTACTGAAAGTAGCAGTATCTTAATTTTATCTTTATAATAACACGATTCAAGTGCAAGCTAAATTTTATAATGGGCTAGTTAATTAGAAAAGAACATCAATATTTACTTACCAAATTTGAAGTTTTATTTTCTTGCCATCGAGTTCAATCGTTCTAATTTTAAAGTCGATTCCTGAAATTTCATAAAAATATTATAAGGGAATTAACACTATCTTTGGGAGGTCCTCTTATGCACTCTACTTGACCTTTGGAGCTAGACGGTATTAATTAATTGTACAAAAGTGTTTGATTCAGAGGTCTTGAGGAGCAAGGTTCAACTTATGGAATGCAATATATTATATATACGATAATCAGTAAGATATTACTTAAGTTAAAACAAAGTATTACAGAACTATACCACGTAATTTAAAGATCTTTAGGCAGGCAAAACAAATAATTTCAAGGAAAGTATGCACTAGTTTCATCTTACCAATTGTAGATATGAATGTGGTATTGAAAGCATCTTCTGAAAATCGAAATAATACACAAGTTTTCCCGACACCAGAGTCTCCAATTAATAACAGTTTAAACAAGTAGTCATACGTCTTTGCCATCTTGTTGGCTCTCGACTGACTTGTACACCAAACCGGAAGTGATTCATAACGGACGTTTGATAACGAAAATAAAAGCTAAGCGAATTACGTATCCTCAAGCTTTATTTCAATGCTCCCGTTCAGCTATCTTCCGAAACCCCAATGATAACGCTTTGCGCCTCGACAGATAATATATTTGTATTTGTTCCATTTTTATTTTGAATGTTACACAACTTCGCCTTAATTTATTAATGAGGTGTTGGAAACGTTTCTCACAAGAAAACAACAAATGGGTAACCAGTCATTTTTATTTATCCTTGCACATATTCCAAAGTGAACATGTGACATTATTACACATTTACTTCTTGGCAGGGACAGGGGCAGCAGCAGCCTGGGCAGGTTTTGCCTGGGCAGGTTTAGCCGGGGCAGGTTTAGCCTGGGCAGGTTTTGCCTCGGCCTTAGCAGGTTGGGTAGATTTCGGTTTATCTTTCTTTTGAGCAGCATCTCTCTTCTTGGAAGACTTTGCTTTCACTGCTGCAGCAGCTTGTTTCCCCTTAATAAGTTTCTCCTTCTTTGCTGTTTTCTCTTTGGGAACCTTCGGCTTCTTTCCCTTAGCCAGATGTGCGGCTTGCTTAAGTTTTTTGCGCAACTCAAGCAGTTTTGCCTCCCTTGCATCTTGTTTGGAGAGTGGAAGCTAAGGAAAATAAATCCAATATGTTAGAAATATTATATGTAAGACTAACTCATTCAATTAGTATAAAAAGCTCAAGCAAAAATACAACAAAATCCCACCATATATTTTCTTTCACAAACCTGTTGAAGACACATATACGTAACTAAGTTTTTCCAAGCAAGCAGGTAATCTTAATGATATCATATAGAGTATATTTTATTTACATTATAAAATAACTCAAAAAATAATTTAATTCTGGAAGCTGAACTGAAGAATGCTTTAAAAAATAAAAATTAATTTTCTTAATACTTTTTTAAATGTCAATTTGATGCACAAGAATTTTTGACAAATTTTCTTTTGGATGTGGAAAGCTTTTGTTGTCAAGGGAAACCCCACTGTTGTTAATTTAGCAAAATTGCATAAATTGCAATCATCGTATAGAAAACATGCATACAGGTAACATCTATAAAAACGTTTAAAAAATGTTGATATAGTCACTTGTTTTTCATGATTCACCAAGTTCATCCAAAACCTTCCCTCAAATTTACCAGTAAAGAATATTATTTTCCATACAAAAATGAAATACTTTAGGAAGTTGCCATATACATAACCTATAAAAAAATTTCAGCATTATTGTATCCCATCTGACTAACTGCAATCAAGCAATCTAATGGCATGCATTTCATCCGTACAAAATTTGTAACACCATACTTATCAGAAAACCTATCATATTCTAGATCATAACCTAAAACAATTTATCAGCACCACCACTTTTGGATATCCCAAAATTCAATAAATGATTTGTACTTAATACCAATTGGAATCATTAAATGTTAACAAGTAAAAATTAGCTAAATATGTAATGGTCTTCTCAATGTCGCTTTTTCTGAAAAATTCGCATTTAAACAAATTAGCCATTTAAAGTTTTCCATTCACTTCCCCTAACAAAGTCAATTATAACAATTATCAGTATCTGCATTCAACAAACCACCTCAAAAAAGGCCATCTGGACAAATTCATTTGTTCCCAACCTGGTGCTTGCCAGCATTGCTGTGCTCCCCTGCAATGCTTAAAAATCATGTTCCCCAGCACCATTAATTTAATTTGTTCAGTCTTTCAAAATGTATTGAAGGGCATTATTAATATATTGATGTAGGTTTTACTTTATGATCATTCCTTTTATTGAAAAGCATAGTGGCACTCACTCGATGTTCCAGGATACAATTTGGTTCTTGTCACATTGAAAATGTTTGGAACTGCCTTATTAGATTATCATAAACTTAATGAAGGTAAAATTATTGCCCAAATAACCAGTCAGCATTTCCAAATTGGTTATTCGCTTTTTGCAGTATCCAGTTAAGAGCTAATAAAATGAAGGAATGACAATAATCCTATGTCAAAGTTTTTTACACGTTTTTGTCACTCCTGAGGTGGACGGGTTCGCCCAACCTTCGGTTTTACCATTATTAGAACACTCTGGAGCATGTAAAAACAATAGCAAATAATCATAATTAACTACAGACTCTAAGAATCAAGAATAAATCACTTATGAATGCTGAGAGAAAAGTAGGGAATGATAACTTGATGGTAGTTCTACAAGAAGCATCAATTCCCCGCATACTCAAATGCATCAGCTGCCATTGTTTCTAATTGTAAGTAATACCAGTACCTCACCACCAGACCGGGCGCCGGTGTAGGGTGATGTCATGCATAAGATCATGACGATGTTTATAGAATTAGTTTATAAATTTTAACTATCTTACTTTTCGTAAAAATCACCAATAAAATTATGAGGATACCTGGGCAGTAATTAATGTGCCGAAATTGTGGAAATATGGGGTCAAATGGAAATAGGAAGGTTATGTACCCTCACATAATACGCATCCTAATTTTAGACTCAAATATTTCGAAAAAAGTGTGCATTATACACGGGTATTTACGGTAACTAAATTTACCCCATTCCCAGCCAAGTATATTTGTTAAAATTTGATATATAACTGCTGATAACATAAAACATGGTACTTATGTACTACCGTATTATTTCAAATATAGTCCCCCCCCTTTTTGGTCAAAATATTAGTAAGAAAAATAAGGGGGGGGGGGACAATATTCGCACCCAAAAAATTAAGCAAACGAAAATATCACCGCCGGCATTAGGTACTCAAATAGCCATTGTTAACGCCATCTGAATGATACAAATGGAATTTAAATAACATTCATATTTCAAAATTTTTGAATTTAGTCCAGTAACATATTTAAATTATGCCTGCAACTATAACACGCCAAACATGATGTCACCATTTCATTGTAAACTGACAGCTGTAACTAAATTGCTCGTACATATTAAAACTTGTTCTTTAGAATATTACAAAATGATCCAAACAACTTATGATACCAACTATTCATGTAATCATTTATTTAATACTTATATTGACTTTAATAGCTTTAAAGTCATCGCGGATATGTAACTCTTTGTGTTCCCAAATCTCATAATTTAGCGTTATAAAATACTACAAATAGATTTGAACGGAATGTTAAATTGATCACGCATATTTCTGGCAAAAATAACAGGTGTACGTATTATAATATACCGAATCTGAGTCCAACAATAGTTGTTGCTATGGCAACACTCTTGTAATGAGTGATAAAAACTGCAAAATTGCCAGTATTTACACGAAATTCTAAGAAATACAATCGATTAGCAAAATTCTACTATAAAAATTAAAATCTTCATTCCTTTCCTCCGAGTAGTACAAAACTCGCTCCGATATTACAATTCTAAGATATTTTAATGTGAAAGAAGAAATTACCCTGCATGATGGATTGCAGATTTCCCATGTAAATCAAATGGGAAGGATAGTCCCTGGAATCGAACCCGCGACTTCAATATTCACAACAAAAACTATCCTCAGGAGCTCTGCCCATGTAGCAAGAGATTTCCACCAAGTTTCATGAAAATCGGTCTATTGGTTCAAAAGTTAATAGGGGGATGGCCAGACAGACACAACGACAAAACTATAAGCCTTTTTCCATTTTGGAAAGTAGGCTAAAAAGTGAGGTCTGTAATGGGATTCAAACTTTTTTCCAAAACCGAGGCTTCAGAAATAGGCGAGGAACTAGATTCGGACTAATACGGTATATGGGCGCCCAATATAAATCACCCTGCTGGTAGCGAGATGTGGAGCTAGCCGGTGCTGTAAGTGGTGAGATATGGAATTATGTGGTTTATAGTTGTTCATTTAAATTTTGATTTATAATGGTATATGTATTTTTTTGAATGGAGATTTAACTAGTGCAGGCTGCTTCGGCGCCCATACTAAACCAATATCACCCTCTCCATGCCAGTGGAGATTGTGTGCCCGAACAGTAACATATACTGTTTCTCCTTTTAGGTAGAAGTGATATGCAGTTGGGATATACGCTACTATAGGTCGACCGGACTCAAAAGACCCTTCTAGCAAAAGTGGGCAGAGCAAAGGAGGATGCCGGGAGCTCACTGGGTACCCCCACTATTTCGGCTTTGGATAACTTCACACCTTATGGATGCTCACGCCTAACTGACGAAATTCTCACGCGGGATAATCGATGAATTTTCTGTTTAATATTTCATGATTTCTGATAAATTATTTATCTGTTGTGTTTATAAAGTATTTTTGATTGCTGAATGATGGACTGTAACAAGTATCAAATCAATTATTATAATAAATATGCATATTTTAATTTCTTAAGTCCAAGCAGACGAATATAATTTTGCGAATGTACGTAGATATTATTCCATGAAATATCGGTTAAGTATTTTTTTAATTACATTAGTAATAAAATTAATGCCACAATTAATAAAGAATTCATTCACCATTACCAGGAGAAATGTGTATAAAATGAAAAAGACTTTCTGAAACATGTTACGACGCTGCGTCCCAGATGTCCCCTGAACCCAAAAAGATAAACCAATAAACTGTGAATTCTAAAAGGCTGAAAACACGTGCCATTCTAGCTATTGAAAAGGAGGGGCCATAAACAAATAAACGAAAGAAATCCTGGCGTAAAGCGTAGGCACAGGAGCCATGATGAGTTAAAATAGTGAAAAATATTTGCCATTAGCGAGAGGTTACATTGTGCTGTGTGTGAATGTTCTCATATTTAGAACCTTTCAGAATCGGTACTTTTTAAAGATTATAAGGTGGCTCAGTTGAAGGGACAATCTCTTTGAGAATAAAAGGAAGCCTCAGCTGAAGGGACCAAATGAAAATATGCGAGGAAAATTCACAAGTAAATTCATGGAACTAGACTCCAGTAGCCGTACTTGTGCTCTCCACTACGTTGTATTTGAGACCGATATATTTGCTTTCCCATAAGAAAGTAGCTACTTTGCACACAACCTCCCATGCTTGTCCTCTCAATGGTCTCCCGGAAACAGGCGTACTTCTTAATGAAGATGTCATTTCATTCAAAAACAACAATAACCACAAAAATAACAAATAAAGAAAAACTAAAGGAACAACGAAATGCCGAATAGGTATAGCAACAATAAAAATAACAAATACTATCAAGAATCAACAAAAACTTCGAAGAGAATGATACCGGGGAGATCGAAACGTTCAAATATGCGCGCTGAAACTGCCGCTGTAGTGTGGAAAGGGGAAGAAAGAGGGGCTGCGCCAACTGGAGGGGTAAGTTATGGCGCAGGTTCTTTTGAGTCTGGTCGACCTATACCATGCAGTTCCATATCTCACCATTTGATGCCGCAAGGGCGCTGCATATCAGTCACCTGTATAGTAGATAAGAACCTAAAACATTTGAAATGCAAGGAAGTCTATTAATTTTTGTAACAAACCGAAATAGACACTCAGTACAAAGATGTATAGTAACATCACATCAGTAACATAGGCAATGTTAATTCCAACTCAACATACAAGTATAAAAGGCCAACTGAAGTTGTCTATATGAAATGTTTCTCGTTTTAATTTTCACTTAGGCAGTCCACACTTCTTCCTAGTAAATAATCAATTGGAATTTTCCGATGACCTGCATAGTGAATTGAAATACAGTTAAAACCCTTATTTACACTTTTCTAGGGACCTGGGAAAAAAGTGTAAATTGTGGGAAAGCGTAAATTGTGGGAAAGTGTAAATTGCGGGGAAAGGAAAAATAGCTAAACTGATTTTACTTTTAAACTCGCTCATTTGTTACAGCAAGACTGACAATAAAATCAGTGTTAAAAGAGCAAAGTTTATAAAGAGTATATCTATTTATTCATTTACTTAACCAGCACAATTTTTAATAATAGTAATATTAAAATATATGCCGAATTTAAATGCTAGTATAGAATGCTTGGGTTTCCATTACATTCTCCATATTACATCTTTCTGGAAAATTGTACATAGACATAAGTATATTTACTTAAGAAACATCATACTTTTTCAAAGCTTGAGTAGTGTTCATTTTTTCCACCTCTTGAGCTACGAATATTTTAAAATTCATGTTATAACTTCATCAGATTCCTCTGTTTACCTGGAATTTGGAAGAACCTTTTTTCTCAACACCCATTGTTAAAATATCGGATGGGCAAAAACTCGCTAAGGTAGGTACAAAGAATACGACGATGCACTAATAGCTTCAATTCAATGACTAATGAGGAGTTTAGCCGCCGACTGAACTCAATCTATTTTCGCCTCAAATGCTTTCCAAGTATATTGTACGAGGTGTGTACAAAAAGTTCGTGCACTGAATTTTTTTCTGCCGACGTGGCAACGCTGTAAGTTTCTACAGTGGTGCAATGTTTAGGGGGAAGCCTCACGTGTCCTCAGTAAAAGTTTGGTCACGGTCGAGTGAGATCTTTGCTTTTGGTGTGTTTTTGTGAACGTACTTTTGGTCGTGTCGGCGGAATGGAGCGAGACATTTTAACCGAGCAAAGAACCAGCATCAAATTTCTCGTAAAACTTGGCAAAAACGGCCAGGAAATTCTACAAATGTTGGAAATGATGTATGGTGAGTCTGCCATGAAGCATAGAATTGTGTATAAATGGGTGGACTGGTTCAAGGAGGGGAGGGAGAGCGTCGATGACGACGCACGAGCGGGGCGCCCTTCAACATCACGTGGCGATGAAAACATTCAACGTGTTTACGATTTGGTGAAGGCAGACCGTCGAATTACCACTAGAATGATTGCAGAAATACTTGGAATAAGTAACGGTAGTGTTCAGACAATTTTAAAAGAAGATTTGACCATGCGGAAGCTGTGTGCCAAAATTGTTCCGAAAGTTTTGACTGACGAGCAAAAACAAGAGCGTGTTGATTGTTGCAATGACTGGATCGAGAGTGCCCAGGATCCAAATTTTCTCGAAAGGGTGATAACTGGAGACAAATACTGGATTTATGAGTATGACCCTGAAACAAAAAGGCAGAGTGAAGAGTGGAAGCACCCTGGTTCGCCTCGCACCAAAAAAGCACGCAAGAGTTGTTCAAAAATCAAGACCATGCTCATCGTTTTTTTCGATATTCGTGGAGTTGTTCATTATGAATATGTTCCAGCAGGTCGAACTGTTAATGCAAAATTCTATGTTGAAGTCTTGAAGCGTCTGCGTGAACGTGTGCGACGTTCACGACCCGAATTGTGGGTGGAGAACGCGTGGACAATGCACCTTCGCACACCGCGCTCGTTACGCGCGAGTTTTTGGCCAAAAACAAAATCACTACCATGGACCACCCTCCCTATTCGCCTGATGTAGCACCCTGTGACTTCTACCTGTTCCCTTAAGTGAAAAATATTATGCGGGGTGAACATTTTGTGGATGTTGATACCATAAAATGAGAAACGACGAAGCTCCTAAAGGACATGCAGCACTGCTTTCAAGAATGGAAGAAGCGTTGGACGAAGTGCATTCTGTCAGGGGGAGAGTACTTCGAGGGTGACCACATTTCCGTTCCAGAATAATTTAATTTGGAATTTTGGTGAACCAAGTGCACGAACTTTTTGTACACCTCGTAATATGTAGGCTTGATGTGTTTACAATGTAACAAGTATCTTGTATTACTTAAAAGACGTGTGGAATGTAGAGTGATTTTTCTAAACACGATTTTAGGATCTTTTAAAATTACTCGAATATAATGCGGGGACTACTTTTAAAATTTAATTTTTTGGAAAAACAAACACCATGTTATATTCGGGACAATATGGTAATTTAAATTACAACAAATTACAAATTAACTTAAATTTAATCACAAACTGTGGGAACCAAGGGGCAGAATTTGAGTGGAAAGGGTAAAAACATCATAGAGCCAAACTTGAACATCTTTTCAATAGGATTCATACTTGGTTCAAAGAGTAAATAGCGAAAATAGTATTTCCGTATCTAAGTGGGCTGTTTATGCTCTGCTAATGTGATTTATGTACGAGGTTTTGAAGTTTTCACCCAAGAGTTAATATGTATTTCCATCTCTAAGTATGCTGTTCCTGAGTATGATTATAGCATCTGCTAAAGCGAGTGCGGCGAATGCTGTTTTGAAAAGAAAGTTCATATTTCTGCCTCTAGGGGCGCTGTTCCTACTCTGCCGCCGTTTTCAAAATTTTCGTCCAAAAAGTTCCGAATTTTTTTGCAAAGCTAAGCCGAAAAATGTTAAAAACTATCGGGAATCGCACGCTAAATTCTTTTAAAAAATCAGAAATTCTAATGTAAAAGGGCACGAATAGCGGGAAAACTTAAAATGAAATAGTATAAATACAGGGTTTTTCTTACATTGGAATCATAGGAAAATTGACGGGACCCAAATAAAATGTTGTAAATAGCAGGAAAACATACATTCCGATAACGTAAATACGGGATTTTACTGTATCTTATTCTTCTCACCTGCAAGTGCTATGCAAAATTGATATCCTCAAGGCTAAACCTCTGACAAATCAGTGTAGCAACTTTGTGGAAGAAAATACTCAGTTCCTCTAACCTCTCCCAAAAGATGACCATTCTGAATAGTTATCACAAACCTACAATATGAAGTAACACGAGAGAAAAAAAATTTATCTCCTAGTAGTTTGTATTCAGCAAACTTCAATTCCCTTCAACACTGTACACCAAGCAAACAATATTACCTGATCCTTTGCAGCCCACGCCTTAAAGAAATAGTTTCAGATTATACAATGTTAGATACTTACTCCCCTCCTCTTAGCCAATTCTATCGCACGTAAATGATCTCGCCTTCTTGCAGTAAGAATTGCCTGGCGCTTCAAAACTGCAGCATATGGATTAAGGCGCAGCATAGCACGGGTGTTGCGTAGCGGATTCAGCTTGCGCACTCTCCTTTCAACCTTCATTCTTTAATAGAATAAAAAAATTAAAATTGAATCAAGGATACCAAAACAAAAACCATCTAGTAAGCAAGCCTGAATATTAAACAACATTTATGATAAAACTGTACCATTCACCTTAAATGAAAATCAGAATTTAAACTGACCTTGGGGCTCTCATAACTTTGCGTATATCTTCAGATTTGAGAATGCGAGAAAGATCAGTGTTAGACATCTTGGGCATGGGCAGATTGTAGCCTTTCTTCATAGATGAGCCTTCACGCCATGTTCCATAAATTTTATCAAGCTTTGCAAAAGCACCTTGAGTCCAAATAACAAAACGACCAACATGTCCTCCAGGAGCCAACTTAAGCAAGTTTAACTTATTTACTGGTATAAGATCAATCCCAGGTATATTACGGAATGCTCTCACCAGACCCTACAAAAAAAACCATAATAATTAGGAATGTTTTAACATAATTCTCATCAAGCGAGTTAATATAAAATATTACCGACACTCATTTAACAAATTAGATAAATTTCAAGATGTAACCTAAACTCTTAGCAATCCTCAAAATATGCTCTACCTTTGAATACAAATATTAAACAAGTTAGTTCTGCTTAATCACTGACAAAAATGCCATTAAAAAAGGAACAAGGCGTGAACGAGGCTTGAAGGGCAAAATCAAAACTATTTTAGTTTAAAACAGTAGAGCTTAAATTTTAATAGCCTTAGCGACTTAGACATTTTGCTAAGTCATTCAATAATGCTGATGCAATACATAATTTGGGAATATTTTTGAAACGAGAAAAAAGTCTGCTATGACCGGGAATCGAACCCGGGTCTTCCACTTGCCAGGCGGATATTCTACCACTGAACTATCGTAACAGATCAATTTTCTCATTTCTGAATGCAGATGTTTTCTTGGTTGGGATGGAACTAGCCAAGCTAGTATCAAACTGCCCCAATGGATGTCCTCAAAGAGACACATCAAAGAAAACTCCTCCCTCTCAAATGATGAGATTGCCAAGCAAGAAATTGATGCAATAATGCGATGCAAAGATCCTATGCAGACAAGCATAACCTGTAAAGTTGGGAATAATTTTGAAATGAGAAAGAAGTCTGCTATGACCGGGAATCGAACCCGGGTCTTCCACTTGCCGGGCAGATATTCTGCCACTGAACTGTCATAGCGACTGAAAATTTGAAATTAAATGTTACATCTCTTATTTTTTAAAAGAGACTGCATAAATCTTATAAAATTTTCATTTACACAGCCTTCATTTATAATCATTACAGAAACCACAGAAAAAATTGTCCCATATTGTTCAATAGAAGCATAGATATGACGTAAATGTCAGAAATGTGCCGAATAATAAAAATGTTTTATAATCTCAGAAGAGACACCAACTGCCATAGCTATTTCATCTAAACAGTCCTTTAAATTCATATTTTTAAAGTGTTGGCTCCTCAAATCCCTCAAGGCAGGCCTTTTCTTCCATTTGTAGATTATATTGCACATGGCGTCTTTCAACCACTCCATCCTAAAAATTTTCTCATAGTTACAGCAAAACAAACACCAGATAATAATAGCTGCTCGGGCACTAATTGCGGTGAATTTAAGAACAAGGCAGAGGACGCATTCGCAGTTAAGAAAATCCCTGTTTCCTGTCCCATGTCCAACCATGTCGACGGTGGACCATGAACTCAGTCCTGGGACTGGATTTTGAAAATCGAATAAACAAAATATCATGTGACAAGCCGCAGAACTTGCTCTTGGGCATGCCCCCAGCAGTAGAGGTTTCTTTTATCATTATTGAACAGAATCTGGGTAAGAAGTCTCGGAATCGAAAGAGGATGTGTAAACATTGGCATGGTATCTGGAAACAGAGTGCCCATACCGTACTTTCAGATATCGTGATATTTTTCAATTTTCACGGCTGGTGTCACAACACTGATACAAACAATATTGTTGCTGTCGGACCGGGAATGTGTGTAGCATCTGCCTATGGCAATAAGATCACTGTTTGGATATGGCACGGCTGATGCATGTCGGCACTGGTACCGCACAGACCCTTATTTGCCTTCAACGGTTTATCCAATTCAATCATATTTAGCAATGAAGCAACATTATTTCAAGGTTAAACATTAATTTTAATTCTTAGGGAGCATTTATAAAAGGTGATTCATGACGGTGACTTTGATATGATGGCAACTTAAGTCACTAGGTCATTATCACCTGAATTTTCATTCCAAAGTGATTCAATTTCAACATGATGTGATATTTAATTCACGCCAGTTTGAAAGATGTTGAGGTAAACAAAAACACTTAAAGAAATATGTTAAGAAGTATTGCCAAAATGTAATTCTTTCACTTTAACACTGTGAATATAAGTTCAATCATAAAGCATACATAAGTTGCCGTGCCACATCGCCAGCGTGTTGCCGCCAACTTGGTATCAAGGATTACATTTAAAAGCATGTCTCATCGAAAAGCAACTAAAGTTGACCTCGCGTCAAAATTACCGTATTTACTATGTACCATGCGCCCTCTTGTACCACGCTAACCTTTATTTTTGGGGCAGTTTGGAGGAAAAAATAAATTGTGCAGGAATAAGTTGACATCTGGGATTTAAAATCTCTTTTTTATTGACACGTGGTAATAGGATGTTTCTTGAGTAATCTCAATTAGTTATTGGTCAGCTATACTAACTTGTGTGGCAGTGAGCAATAGCTTCTTTAAAAGTGATCTTTTCCACAATGACATCAAAAAGCAGAGAGATGGGAAAGGCAAGTTTTACTTTGATAGTGATTCCAAAGCAGATGATGAGGATAGTGATGAGAATAAGATAAAGGAGTAAGAGTCTAAAGAAAACATTCTATTATTTGTTGTGTATACATTATCTGTACCCCTTAAAAGATTTCTCATATTTTTTTAAAAATCCTTTGCCAAAACAATATCTTCACCAAAGTGGAGGAAAAACAAGTTCAAGTATATAACTGAATTTTTATAACAAAATTTTATATACAGTAAAACCCCTTATTTACACTTTTAAAGGGACCTAGGAAAAAATGTAAATTGCGGGAAAGTGCAAATTGACGGGAAAAGAAAAATAGCTACTGATTTTCCTTTTAAACTCGCTCATTTGTTACAGTAAGACTAACAAGAAAATCAGTGTTAAAAGAGCTAAGTTTATAAAGAGTATCTATTTATTCATTTACTTAACCAGCACTTTTTTAATAATAATAGTAAAATGTGCTGAATTTAAATGCTAGTAGGTATATCATGCTTGGGTTTCCATTATATTCCCCGCATTACATTTATCTGGAAAATTGTACATAGACATCCAGGAACATCATACTTTTTCAAAGCATGAATATTGTTCATTTTTTCCGCCTCTTGGGCTATGACTATTTTAAAATTCATGTCATAACTTCGTCGGATTCCTCTGTTAACCTGAGATTTGGAAGAATCTTTATTCTTAACATGATCAGCATCCTTTTCATCACCCATTGTTAAAATAAGGGATGGATAAAAACTCGCCAAGGTAGGCACAAAGAATATGCAGACGCACTGATAGCTTCAATTCAATGACTGAGGAGGAGTTAAGCCACCAACTGAATTCAATCTATTCACACCTCAGACACTTTTCAAATACATTATAACATGTATGCCTAATTTGTCTAGTGTAACGAGTATCTTGTATCACTTAAAAGACATGCAGAATGTACGCATGCTAAATTGTTTTTTAAAATTTGAAATTCTAATGTAAAATGATGCGAATCGCAGGAAAACTTAAAATGAAATAATGTACATACAGGGTTTTACTTACATTGGAACCTTAGGAAAATTGTTGGGACCCAAATAAAATGTTGTAAATAGCGGGAAAACGTATATTCTGATAACATAAATATGGGGTTTTACTGTAGTTGATACCTTTATAGGTATATTTTAGTTGAAGTCGAGTGCGTATGTTAACCATAGAATCCTGTCCCAAAAAGACTCAAATACAATTGATTAAAATTACTAAATTGAACCTTATTGACATGTAAAGAAAGCAATCACAGAATGTATAGAAAGCATTACATGCTGTAAAATTTCATTAATACATAAACAAATATAAAAAACATCAATTGCTTTAAATTTCCAGTTGACACTTAGAAATGCTATCTGCGAGAAATTTCTTTCTTATTTAATGAAGAGGGTCACATCAGTTATTAAAATAATTACTAAGGTTGTGATATATATAAAGAGACTATATACTAATATAATCAATAGTTTCAGCGATTTTGATGAATACATGCAATATCAGGAGCATGCTGGTTGGCAAGGCAGTATTGATGACTTAGCTGAGGGAACAGAACCCAACTTGATGGCTGTGTATGGGCGGAGGACTGTAATCTGCGAACCTCCTCGAAAAAGGAGGTAGAGAGCAGGACCCCCCACAAAGAATTTTATATTAGAATTGTAATGATAACAAATACAATAAATAGAATTTTTAAGCATGTTTTGTAAGCATTATAAGATTTAAGGTATGTCTGTCAAGGATCACTCTCCCTAACCCTTTATTTTCCATAAGCCTTGGCCCTCTCCAACCACGGTCAACCCAGGAACCCACCATGGTTGGAGAGGGACCACTGTATTTTTAATTATATTAAAGATCTATAATTATGTGATAACCAATTGAAAAATATTACTCTTCTCACAAGAGCAAATTAAAACCAAGATGGCATAGGTCAGTACCATGTACCGAGGGGTTAATTAAAACCAAAGCACAAATGAAACTGGACAAATCATATTCATTTTGCTGCTAGACAAAGCCTTGATGTATTTATTTACACTAATCTCTGAATTGTACTAACTACACTGCATGTTTTTTATCCTTTCAAGCAAAATTTATTAATTACATAATTTAAATAACTACTTTATTGTAGTGAGACCTGTACATTAAATGCCAGCTACATAAACCAAGAAAATCAAGTATACCCTGCTGTAATGGGAATGTTATATACAAAAACAAAAAACTTCAGTTTATCTCACCTGGTTCTTATGATAAACAATTAGTGGCCCCTTTCGCTGGATGCGCCTGCGGTTTCGCATTTTACCTTTACCAGCCCGAAAGCGCCGAGACTTGTACACCTATGACAATTTATCAAATAAATTTTTGATCAGACAAATTACTAAGAATATGATTTACAAATACTAGTATCATAATGCTAATTTATTTAAAAACAGCTAAAAATCAAATAACAATGAATTCTACATAGCTTTAATCATATACAACACTAATTATTAATCACTGAATTGCTACCTTTTCAATATCATTCCAAGCTTTAATGCGACGCAAGAAGATTGTTGCCTGCTTTGTCTTGGTGTACTCCTGTATCTTATCAGACACCACTAGCGGAAACTCAGGGACATCTTGAATCATGTGACCTTTGAGGGTAAAAGATGAGAACATTCACAATCATTCCTTTGAGTTAAACATTTCTTCTTTAAATAACAATGCCAAATGAAAATTCAATACATGCACCAGAATTTCTGATAAAAGAGCCACTGCTATTGCATTTGCCATTTCCATAATTAATTCCTTCGACAGCCGATATTAAGTCAAGTTAGAAAGAGCAAATAAAACGATATTTCCAAGGACGTTGTTCAAATTATGGCAAACGCAATGCACAAATCAAGTGAGAGAATAGAAATGAGCAGCGGTCTCCCTAGCCTAACCATTCATTCAACTCGCAATATAAATCGAATCTCTTATGACAAGCATCATGTAAGTCCCAATGTCACCAACTTCCAGCACCCTACTAAACGTTAAACAGCTTCTCCAAAAATAAGGCTCAAAAAGTTTCAATTATTAATTTTGAAAATTAAACTATACCTTTACATAAAAATAGACAATTATCTTTTGCCACAGAAAACGTAGGTTATCTTATTCTTGCAATTACCGCTTTTATGACATGCGAAGGGATCGCTCCCTACCTTTCGACATAACAAGAGCTGGCACACCAGAAGCAGCAATTGCAGACACCATTGCATATCGCCTCTGGTTAACGTTGATTTTCCTATGCCATCGCCGCCAGGTTTTTGTAGGGGCAAACATTCGACCACCACGACACATATTGCCAAAAGCACCCTGACCAGAGCGATGAGTACCACCGCCTCGAACCCTAGGGATACGAGCAACAGCGCGACCAGTACCCCATGATTCAGCACTTGTCTGGTGACCTAAATGAAATGAAATAGCGATATACTTGAGTCATGAAACATTCCAAACATCAGGTTTAACAACTCAAAATGCTAACCAAATTACAAAATGGTTCGATTTTACGTCGACGTGATAAAACTGAGTTATCACCCAATTAAAAATTATGCCGGGACATTTATAAATAGTAATCGTGTGCGGTGGAACTCCACACTGATCCCGAATTTGAACAGCGCAACTACGGCTCCGCCACTTTAATATAGCACAGATCAGGATCACAAAAACTATGACAGTTAGAGTGAGGACATTAGTGCATTTCTTATGTTAATCTACAACAACTAGAGAGCTGAAATGTTAACCAAGTATACAATTAATATTGATAAGACAGACCAGCATCCTTGTTGACGGCATATGGTTGCCGGTGATTTTTGGCCATATTCATGTGGACGAAATTGACGACATCTGGCCTAATTGGTGCCTTAAACACCATTGGCAAAGAAACAGTCGCGTCGGTTGGAGCATTTTTCTCACTGTACACAGTTATCAGCGGCCGGGCTGCAGATAGAGACTGAAACAAAATTTATTGTGCTTAAAAAAATAACGTAGTGTTATAAATTAACTTTCCCTGAATATAAAATAACACAAATGCAATATATTAAAAAAGATAACTAAACGCATGTTCTTCTGAAAAACTCTACGAAGGCAGAAAAATGCTTATGCACGTGGTTACACGGATGAGACTTCAAAGACTTAACCTTGTAGATTTCAGGAAAATACCGTACTCGTCGCTTTATTCAGTAACTCAAACATAAAGAAACTCGTGGATTCCACAAACTTACCATTTTTATTAAGTTACTATAACTTCATTACAGGTTTTATCAAACTATAGCTAACGTCCTCTCACGAAAGAACGTGGCAGAGGAACTACAATCCCAGAATGCAACTCGGATTCGGCAACCTGAAAATATTGAAAATAATAGATAACATGTAATAACTATTTCGTACGCCCAGTTTTAAATCTATCGAACAAATGTTTGAATATATAATAAAGAAATCTGACAATATTTTCTTTTTTTTTAATGTTTCAGACCAAGTTTTTCCAGAAATTATTTACGTTGGATAAACTGGCTACGGGGCTGCATGGATGATTTCAGGGTGTCGTTGTTGTCATTTGTTTTTTCGTAGTGAATTGTTTTCTGATAATTTTGAAATTGTGTTTGGAGAGGAACATGGCTGGAGAGGTATTGGTGGACGCGTTACCTTACATAGATCAAGGTTATGATGAACCCGGCGTCCGGGAAGCGGTTCGTTTTCATTTGATCCTATTTTTAAAATAGATTTTATACAGTGAATGAATTTCACGATTTATGTTTCCATGTATTAACTTATTGTAGGCTCTTGCTATGGTCGAAGAAGAGACGAGAAGATATAGACCAACGAAGAATTATCTCGAACATATTCCAACACTTAATCTTAGTGCATTTGAAGTAAGTTAAAGTTTTGCCCTAAAACATTTTTCTTGTTTATACGGCCAAATATAGATCTACTCGAGGTTACGGGTCGCAGAGTTAATTAACAAAGTTGTTGCCTTAGATAAATGATAGGTACCATGAGACTACTAGAGACTTTTAATGAAAAATAACAGTAAGCCCCACTGATATTTCTTATTCTTATAACTTTGCTTGTACAATTAGACAGAAATCATGAGGAGTGAGTTCGAAAGAATGCAACAGAGACAGCCGATGGATGTCCTCAGCATGAAACGTTACGAACTCCCACCTCCACCTGCAGGAAAGCTGACCGATATCGCTGCATGGGCTGAATGCGTGGATAATTCAATGGCTCAGCTGGAACACCAAGCTACAAGGTTTGTAAAGGAATATCGAGTTACCAAGTGACATGAAGCCGGTCGGTGGAATGCATATTCGGTAATTGTTTGAATTATGTTCGTATTTTTTGTTTCATTATGTCAATTATTTACTACTTTATTTTTTTATTTTTAAGTTCTATTACTTTATCTGCCATAATGATAAAATAATTAGATTAGAAGAAATGAGTATAAAAACATGAAGAAATTAAAAAATCTTACTATCCAGCAATGACATGTTTCCAATCATAAGCGAAATAAGGTAGTTGGAAAACGCTTATTTTTAGTAAAAATGAATTAAATTTGAAGAGGAGATAGCTGGGCTGATTTGTTCTGAGCAGAAGTAACATTATTCCTCTTACTTGTGGAAAATTCTTTTTGTACCCTTATCCACATCCATTTTCTGAAGAAATTTTGCTAATCACACTTTTCATATTTCCAGTCACTTGAACTTACTACAGTTTCCCAAATGTAACAGTCTTTTTGTTATATGAGTATTTGAGAGAGAAGTGGGTTTTCTTGGTAGTGCAAACTGGCAAAATTTATCACATCCCTTGTCAGGGCCATCCCACTGTTTTTTGGAGGGTGTTCAGACATGTTTTGCCTGGAACAGTACCAGTTTTTTCCGTTATCTCCCACTGGCTCTCCAACATTGTGGGGACACATTTGTCTCGTTTTCATTAAATTGGCAGATATATCCTCATTTAGTATTGTAGATCTAAATCATTAGTGTAACTCTCAATCTTCATGGTGTAGTGCAGTGGTTCTTGAACTTCTTTGAGCCGCAGCACACTTTCAAAGATAAAGAGGGTTTTGCGGCTCCTCAGTCTTGTGACAAGCTTTGTATATTTTTAGACAGATACAACCTTTGGGCATATCCATTTGTTGATGCTGCTACATAATCAATTTGTTAGAAGAAAAATTATTACTGTAATTACCCACCAAAATGTGCAATTTGTTCATTTGTTTACTAAATAAAGTTTCTTGCGGCGTCCCTAAATATTTACTGTGGCACACCATTGTGCTGCAGCACAGTTTGAGAACCACTGGTGTAGTGAATGTCTTTTCTAGATGTCTCCCAAAAGCATAAGTTTTAAAGAAAATTAATTATTGTTTCTTATTCTTATTGTCCCATTTTGCCTATGATTGGAAATCACTTAAGTCAGTGCTCAACAAATTTTCTAAAAATCTAGGAGCCAGCGCAGACGTTACATAATTTTGATAGATTTGTTTATCATCGTCAGAAAAGTAAATGTTTAATAATTCAGACAGGAATCTGCTACAATAATTAAGCCATGCACATTTATTTCTGTCACATTATGTTGGAGAACATAATAAAATGTGCCTTATACAAAAGTCTAATGATATTCTTAAAACATGTAGGTTACGAACAAGAATAAAAATTTGCACTTATTTTCAGGAACTTGTATGCTTCCGATAGATATATTCTGTTTTGCTGCTCCTGCTGCTGAGCCCGATAATACAATATGACTTCAGCACGTATATATATATATATATATATATATATATATATATATATATATATATATATATATATATATATATATATTCAAGACTGCATTCCATGCATGACTGCACATGCTCAGTGTTTCTTTCTTCCTATCTCCAGAACTGTTTCTTTTAATTACTCATCGCTATTCTCCAAATATACATCTGCAAAAGCTTTCTAGACGATGTTTCGAGCGTGACTGCTCACATCACCATCAATGCATTTCTTTCCTGATTGCCTTTAGGGACCAGGCGCAAGGCCTTAGGCAATCGCCTAGCTCTATATCCGCCTCTGACCATAATCTAACTACATCAAGCATATACAATATCTAGGCGCCAGCATGAAAATCTTAGGTGTCATGGCAGCCTGACACCCGGGATTTGTCTAGCCCTGGCTTAAGTTATACATTTAAATCATATTTATTGGAAAGAATTAATCTTTTTAACCTGCGGTGACTCGCGCAGGGTGTTGTGGCCACCCCACCCTCTATTTTATGATGGTACAATTTTCCCACTGGGTTTTATGACCTCTTCTTTCCAGCAGCTGGAGTTCCGGATGTTTCCAACCTTTTCCGAAAAAATCTTTAGTTTTGCCGTTTTTTCTGCTGTGTTCGGATGCTTTTCCCAAGCCTGTGCACTTCTTTTTGGTGCTGATATTGCAAAGTTTTCCTTTTGGTGTTTATCATATGCTAAATTTGGTTGAGTTTTCTATTTTATTTAGTGGAACTGTGTTTTTAGTGTCCTCAGAACATCACCTAATTGTTATTTCACCAGCTTATTTTAGATAAGGTTAGTAAATGTACATTTTCATTTTTTCCATTTTTTTTTTCATTTTTTATCGGAACAAAATTTAGCGTATAGTTTACTAGCTGATATATACGAAATTTGTTGTAATTTTCTGTATTGTTTAGTTAACTTCTGCATTTGAGCATTTATTGAACATCTTCTGGCATCAACTTGAATTTGAAAAGGTTTGCAAATATTTATTTTTTCTTTCTCATATAATTTTTTATTTTGTATATCATTTGATTGAATACATTTATAATATTCAATCATATTCCCTGATTTATATTTATCCATAGATGAGTGACTTACATTCCAAGAAGGATATAGAAACAATTGCTCTGCTTTCGGGTGGATTGTCTGAAGAAGATGATGAATTTTCCGAAGAATCTGTAAATGACTCAGAGCATGATACTGCCAGTGAGCAAGATATCAGTGATTCTGATATTGAAGTTGAACCTAATACGGCAGAGATTTTCTTGTTAGGTAAAGACAGTATAACAAATTGGAGTACGATTGAACCCAGACGTAATGTTAGAATACACTCGCGTAACATCCTGTCTCAAGCATCTGGGTTCAAGGGAAATAAGGAAGAAATAAAATCACCATAGGTTGCTTTGAATTCATGTTTGATGAAAACATTTTGAAAATTATTGTAAACTGTGAATGTTCAAATTTGTAAAATTGTGCAAAATTATTCACGAGAAAGGGATGCAAAGCCAGCTGACGAATTCGAAATAAGATGTCTTATTGGGCTACTCTTTTATTTGGGTGCTAATAGATCTGGTCGCCAGAATATAAAAGATTTGTGGGATAAGGATGGATTAGGTGTAGAAATATTTTGTGCATCTATGAATTATCAAAGGTTTAAATTTTTAATGCAATGTCTACGATTTGATAATATAAATGATAGAGTCAATAGGAGAAAAACCGATAAGTTGGCAGCAATATGAGAGATTTTCAAAATGTTTGTTTGAAAGTTTCAAGAGTTCTACACTCTAGGTGGGTTTGCTATGGTGGATGAACAGCTGGTTCCTTTTCGAGGTAGATATTCCTTCCGCCAGTATTTGCCAAGTATGGGATTAAAATTTTTGCTCTTGTGGATTCAAGTGTCTATTATATGTTAGTTAATTGGTGTGATTTCTGGAAACTTAAATTAAATTCAAATAAATCTAATGTAATGTCCATCTCTTTTCTTAAAAATGTTATAAATTTTAATTATACACTAAATGTTGTTCCATTGGTTAGAGTGTCCAAACAGAAAGACCTCGGCGTAGTCTTTGATACTAAACTTGGCTTCTCTGATCATATTTTGAAAATAAAAAATAAAGCAATGTCTCTCCTGGGAATATTATATCGTTTTACGGACATTACTGATCCACTGGCTCTTAGATTGTATTTTTCTTTTATTTTACCTGTGGTTAACTACTGTTCTCCTATTTGGTCAATGTCTTCTGTTTCCAACCTTGCCTCTTTGGATTGTGTCATTAATTTTTTTCTGAGAATTGTTAAATCCCGTGTGCCCTCCTTTCGCCAACTCTCTAATAGTAAGATCTTATCTTCCCTTTCTTTGGATTATCCCTCTGTTCATCGAACTAAGTCTGATCTTTCTTTTATATACAATATACTAAACTCTGTTACTGACTGTCCTGAGTTACTTGCTCAAGTTAATTTCCGTGTTCCTAATAAAATAATAATAAATAATAAATAAATCTGGAGGTATATGTTGGGGTTCAGCCTGAAGGACCATATAGGTTAGACAGCAGCCCTAGAGAGGTCATAAAATGGCTTGTCGGTCCAATATTGGGGACGGAGGAATGTCACTGCAGACAATTGGATCCTAAGTGTGCCCCTTGTATAGGACTTGCTTGAATAGAAAATGACCTTGATCACAAGTGTGAGGAAAAATAAGAGGGATTTGCAAGCGGATATTGTGTATGTGAAGAACAGAGAAGAGTTCAGCAGCATTTTTGCATTTAGGAAAAATATGACTCATGTCATATGTTCCTAAGAAGGAAAAAAATGTGATTATGCTCTCTAGTATGCATAGTCAAATCAGTATAGATGCGTCAATGGGAGAAAGAAGAAAGCTGTAAGTAATTACATTTTATAATTCGACCAATTCACCTATCAACAGATGTTTTCTTTGCAATAATTTTACCATCGTCATAACTTTTCTCTTTATCATTGTTGATAGTTTTCAACATTTTTATAATAAGTTGATGCATGACTGGTGCATCTTTGTCGAACTTCATCCACCTTTCCAGATTTCTGGTACGTATTTTCTTAATTGCCAAGTTGTTGATACGTTTTGCATACTTGATCTAAACATCTCGCAGCTGTTGTTCATGGGATACATGAAACCCTGCAAAATCTTTCTCATAATCATCTTCAAACATCAAGAATTTTAAAAGTTCATGGTGAACCACTGCTTTATATTTCAGCACAATCTGAGTTTCAGTGTGATACATCATTTTAAGGTGAAGAAATATGATTACAGAAACAATACATAGAGAAGCATAGGAGGGGAAGAGGGAAGGTTGGAGGAGTTAAAGGTGGAGTGGGAAGGATGGGGCAGGAGCTTCAAAGTATTGATAGCCTTCAGAGGAGGAAGGAGTGGGTTAGGTGGGGGGCGTTGATAGGGGATGCCGGTGAGGGTTTGTAGATGAAGGAAAGGGTTGGGGATAGCCAGCACTGGGGAATGAGTGGGGAACATGCTCATTTATAGTCTTTCTGGGAAGCACTCAGAATAATCTCCATTTGTTGTAGGGGAGAGGTTTCCAACTGGGGGCATGCATATCTCTAGAAGTACGTCAAGAGTTTGAAGGGGTATGCTAAAGTGTTAAATATTATAACTTTTCTTCTTACTTCAATTTACCACCATCCCCACTTTAATGTCGATGTCAGTGATAGACAAAGGTTGGCACTGAATCGGGGTTTGACTGTATTTCTAATGTTGTCTTTAGAACTGCAGAGTAATTTCATGAGGTTGGAAGGAGTGTAGAAAGTTGCCTTGAGGTTGTTTTTGAGGAGGAGATTAGGTAGTTTATAGCAGTGGTTTGCAACTGGTGTGCTGCTGCACAGTGATGTGCCATCAGACATGGCTGGAGTGCCACAGAATTTTGGGATAAGGAGGAAACAGTGTGCTGTGGAATGAAAATGGCTAGGAAGCACTGGTTTATAGGATAAATTACCTAAAAAGGACAGTTTACACCACCTTGACAATTTATAAAGGGGGTTTGGGGAAATTGATAGTATAGGAAGGGAGGCCAGTTTGCAGAGTTTTCTATTTAGTAAATGTTCTATTATTCAATTATTGTAACCATTGTTTGTTACTTTGATTGTAGAATTTCTTGGAGATCATTGACGATTGATGGTGCTTTTGGGTGAAGCTTCTTCTTTCCTGATAAAGTTTGCTGCAACGCAGGTGAAACGTTGAGTTTCTTTAAATATGCTCTCTATGTAGCTTCAATCATCAATCATTTTTGTCACTTCATATTTGTTTTTTAGTGTTAAGTTCTATATCAAAGGATGTTTTATTAATCTGTCGTTGGTCACGTGGTGTGTGAATCCCTCATCCCAAGAATAAACATGCTTTCATTTTTTTTCCTATACAAGTTATGACTTTCAGGATCAATATACCTTCCTGAAAGTATTTGAATTTACATCACATGTTTCACAGATATTTTTAGCCTACTTTCCAGAATGGAAATAGTTTCGGCTGTCTGTTTGTCTGCTCCCTCTTAACTTTTGAACCAATAGACCAATTTTCATGACACTTGGTGGAAATCTCTTACTACTGGGCTCTAGCTCCTGAGGATAGTTTTTGTTGTGGTTCTGGGTTCGATTCCCATAACTATTCTTCCCATTTGATTTACATGGGAAATCTGAAAACCATCGTGCAGGGTAATTTTCTCTTACACATTAAAATATCTTAGAATTGTAATATCGGAGCGGCATTTGTACTATTCTCTGAGGAAAGGAATGGAAATTCTAATTTTTATTGTAGAAGTTTGCTTTTTGATCGTATTTCTTTGAATTTTGTGTAAATACTGGCGTTTTTGCAGTTTTTATTACTCATTACAAGTGTTGCTATTGCAACGACTATTGTTGGACTCTGATTCAGGATAGTTTAGTTCATACACTCGTTATTTTTTCCACACAAATACACAAGATCAATTTAGTTATCCATTCGAATGTATTTGTAATCTTTTGTAATGCTAAATTATGAAATTTGGGAACACAATGAGCAACTAATCCATGGTGATTTAAAGCTATCATAGCCAATATAAGTATTTGCTGCACCACTCAATTATGTGAAAATTCACTAAAAGTATAGAGGAACATCTGATTCTAAAAAGTAATGACTTTACAATCGTTTAATTTAAAATAATTATGTGGAAAGTAGTCATCATTAGTTCTGTTTGGATCATCTTGTTACTTTCTCATATATGTATGTAGTATTTAGAGAAAGTATTGAATAGCAAAAAAATTAGGCAGATTTTGATGGAAATAAACGTGTTATATGTCCCCGAGTACAAAAACTGTTTTCGTCTTGCCATCTGTCTGTCTGTCTGATTCCCTGTGTGAGGCCCTAGAGCAGTGTTTTTCAAATTTTTTTGAGTGGAGGAAACGCTTTAGAATGGAGAAAAAATTGGCAGAACACCTATACTATACATACACATATAGGTATATACCATGGTTGTGGGAATGCGCATGCATACTGCAGCAGGTTAGAAATTGTAACCTGCTACTTTCTGCTTCCCCGATAGACTTATGGTGTGAGAGCAAAATAAAAATAATAAATATCTTAGAATTGTAGTATCAGAGTGGGATTTTTACCATCCTTGAAGAAAAGGAATGGAGATTCTAATTTTCATTGTAGAATTTTGCTTATCGATCTTTTTTTTTTGAATTTTGCATAAATACTGTCGTTTTTGCCATTTTTATTACTCATTACGAGAGTTGCCATAGCAATGACTATTGTTGGACTCGGATTCTGTATAGTCTAGTTACTAGACTATACTAAATTAATCTAGACTCTAGTATAATACATACGTTATTTTTGCCACATAAATACGAGTGATTAATTTAGTTTTCCATTCAAATGTATTTGTAATATTTTATAACGCTAAATTATAAAATTTGGGAACACAAAGAGCAATTCATCCGCAGAGATTTTAAAGCCAATATAAGTAATTGCTGCACCACATTTAATTTAAGAATGAAAGTAGGCATCATAAGTTCTGTTTGGATCATCTTGTTTGATTATGGATAGCAAAAATATGGATGCATACGATTGAGAGGATAGTCCTGATTCACCCGCTGTCGAGTGTTACATTTGTTATGTACCACTCTTTTCACCATGTTAAAATTGTATAATTAAATTTTTAGCTATATTTTACTTTTATAGCAATTTCCACATTTTTCTAGTATTTTATTTTTGAGAATTGCGCATTCAAGTATTTTATATTATCATTAAAAATTAATAAAATCTTTATGAAAAATTTATTTATTAAAGCTTTTTATTTATATTTTTACTTATACATTTATTAAGGATATGAAATTGTGATGTGGAAGATAAGGCTTAAATGATATAACAAATAATTATTTTTACCGCAAGAAAGAAACAATCATCTTGGTGGGTGCAGCCCTCACCAGTAGGGTGGGCCGAAAATCCGGTTTTATAAGCTATCGTCTTGCTATGGCGTCAAAAGCTGTGGTTCAGCATACTCAGTTATGGAGTGAAATCCGGAAACCATGGCACAATATCCTGAGTCTGCGAAACCACCTCAAAGTTTTCAATTTTTTTAAGAAAATTGTAAGGTTTTGGAACATGCTAAATTTTACTGATCTCTCAGCCGCCGTGATGTCTAACTAAGTGTTTAAAATTGTTCTTATGACACGTACGATCATGTAAGTACCCGATTGGGGCAAGTCAGGCCCAGAGGAAGGGGGTGGGGCGAAGGTAGAATGGTGAGTATTTTTGCACAACATAACGTGTCTCATCAGGGTTGAGAACTTCACAGCGCTTGGTTAGTTTCCCATGAAACTATCTTCATTATCAGCTTCGTACTTTTCATCAGTATCGTCATCATCAGGTAAGTCATAAATGTCTTCCTTAATTTGAATAGAATCAGGTCCTGCTGAAGTTGTAGGGTCGGATACCCAGGATGTTGTATCATCATGTTTCCTACTCTTCTCTAGGCTAGCTTGATCCAATTCCTTTCTCTCAGCTCATCTTTTGATTGTTTTTTAGAATCAACACCTTCAATGAACATTTCCCTCATTGTTCTTTGGTCATGTAAAAACTCCCTCTCAACCTCTGGTACCTTTTCCTTGCACTTACACTTTAAGTAATCTGAGCACACTTGCATGAGGCAATGTCAAAACGTTTGTTTGCTAACTCAAGGTAAGTTTCTATCTGTTTCTAGAAGGCAGGAGAATTCTTTTTGTGAGTTAGGTAAGTCTTGTTCAGGTTTTGGGCAAGTTGTTTAACTCGCAAGTCTGAAACCGTGGGTGTGGAACTCCTCCAGATGGCTTTCACTCTTTCTACCACTATATCAGAAACAGCTGTTCTTGCCATGCAGCTCTATTTTCCTTTGGGTGAGGACTAGATTAAAGTACCGCACTACGCTCAAACGCATTGGTAGCTTGGTTTCTCGCAGCTCCTCCGGGGCTACATTCACCTCGTACACCGATGCAATTGTCTGACTCTTCATCAGAGGCATTTTGGCAGACTTGCAGGATGACCGTGCCATGCACAGATCATAAAACACTGACGCGAGAGACCATAACAATGCAACCGGTCAGCGAGTGGCGACAGGTTCTTGCTTGCACAACTGCGCGACTTGCAGATGACTAGATGGGTGGGGGGAGGGGGGGAAGCAAAGGGGAATACTCAGACGGAGGCTCCCCATATCATCGCTAGCATTCTGCTATGATAGCTGAAGCCCACACCAGCGTGTATGCATAATTCTCAACTCTGATGAGACACATGTTATGTTGTGTGAAAATACTCACCATTCTACCCTCTCACCCCACCCCATCCCTTTCCTCTGGGCCTGACTTGCCCCCAACAGGTACTTACATGATGATATGTGCCATAAGAACCATTTTCAACATTAAGACATCACGGTGGCTGAGAGATCAGTAAAATTTATCATGCTCCAAAACCTTACAATTTACTTTAAAAAATTGAAAACTTTGAGGTGGTTTTGCAGACTCAGGATATTGTGCCATGGTTTCCGCATTTCACTCCATCACTGAGTATGCTGAACCACAGCTTTTGACGCAATAGCAAGACAATAGCTTATAAAACTGGATTTTCAGCCCGCCCTACTCACCGGCAGTGTCACAAAATACAGCACGACCAATGGTGGGTAAAGGGAGATATTTAGAAGGTGGTGGGTCATTTAGTGGAAAGCTGCATGTTTGTGGGGAATAGAGTAAGCTGAGGAATTATGAATGACTTGGTCAGTATATGTAGGTTTCTTGAAAATGGAGAAGCTATACCTATTGTTGGAGATGGTGATATTTAAATCTAGAAAATTGAGATGGCCATTAATTTCTTTTTCTAAGGAGAAGTTTAAGGAGGGATTTAGAGAATTGAGGAAAGATAAGAAAATGTCAAGTTGGCTACTACTGCTGGTCCAGAGTCAAAGAATATCGTCAACATATCTGAACCAGTAAAAATGTTCTAAAGTAGTTGGTGGCCAAAACTAAATAGTTTAACTTCATAACCACCCAAAAAATTTCTATGAGTAGCGAGGATAAGAGTGATCCCATTGCCAGACTGTTTGTCTGTAAAAAGATTTTCTTAAGTTGAAAATAATTTTATGCTACTCGGGTTTTAATTAGAGAGATTATTTTATTCACTAAGCTCATATTGGTTCTATTATTGATTAAATTATTTCTGATGAAGGATAATGCTTCTCCTGAGGGCAAACTAGTGAATAAATTGGTTGCATCTAATTTGGAATTGGGTGGAAGAGTTTTAAAATCTAAAATTTTGGCTAATTCAACTGAATTATTTTTGCAGAATTTTGAACAAAAACGAGAATAATTGCAGAAAATATAAGGTTGTTATGGAAGCTAATCTGTGAGTTGGTGCTGAGTAGTGCAAAACAACAGGTCTAATGTGATGCATAAAAATTTTAAAAAGCGCCAAAAGTTGATTTTTAGCGAACAACCATTGCCTCTCACCCCCTCCATTCTTCTCTATGATGTTGTTACCCATGCCAAATTACTCTTCCTTTGGGCATTGGTCAGGCGATGAATGGGCCATGATTTTTATCCTTTTATTGCATATCTTTTTCCTTTCAAGCAGGAAAGGAAGAAATAGCAAAACTATACAAAATTTCTCAGGCAAAATTTACCTCCGAACTCTCGCAGCATGCTTTCATATTATTCTACTCTTGGGAAAGTATGTATTGTTAGAGACTGTATTGTCTGCAGTGAAGATAGGGCTAATTGCTCTCTCAATCCTAGCGAGGGTTTGTGGCAGTATTTCTTTTGTCTGTATCACTAATCCTTTCGTCAGAAAATCTCTTGTAGTTTCTCTCTTATCGGTTCATGGGTATCTCAATTCTGATTTTGGATTGTTTTGGAGGATCATTTCCAAGAACAGCTTTCATTTCTTTTTCGCGACCCCTTCCTACTTCATATTCTTATGAAAAGTGTACATAACTCCTCTTAAATCAGTTTTTTGTGCGTTTTCATTGAAGAAGGGTCATTCCATGTGATTGAATGATTGTAAGACGAAAGTGAGGGTGAGGATCACTGGTGATACTCTAGCATCCTACGTGTTAAGTGACTTTTCGTTATTTTAAGTGCCTTGGTTTAAGTTGAAGTATTATTCGACTAAGTTCATTTTAAATATCATTTCTTATAAAATAATTTTGAATTACCCTTAAATGCCTCCGGTACGTAGTGCATATAAATCATTGACTGTAACCGAAAAATGTCTTTGTTGCAAGACAGACTAGAAATCTGGATCGAAAGGTAAGCTGGCTGCCAAATACAGGATTCCTAATTGGTCGCTTTCCGCAGTATTGAAAAACTGTGCGAAAATTGAAGAAGCTTTTCACAGTTGTAAGGACAAGACTACCCACCAGAAATTGCAATGGCAAAAAACAAAGAACACCAAGGAAAATTGTTCTAGTATCTTTCACATGTGCGAGTGGCAAACCTACACATAACAGGGTCGCTACTTATTGAAAAGGCAAAATCTTGGACAGAGAAATTGAATATCCATGATTTTAAGGTATCCAATGGATGGTTTGAGGGCTTGAAAAACATTGTTAGTCTTGCAGTTTGTGTTGAGGCTAAGAAGGTTAACAAAGAAACACCAACCTGGCTACAAAATATTAGGCATATTTTTAATAAGTACGAGGCTAGAAATATTTATTGTGTATTTGGATGAAACGGACATTTTTCAATGTTACCTGACCGTACCTTGTCTCTCAAGGGTGAGAAATGCCATGGCAGCAAGTGCAGCAAATAACATCTTACTGTGGTACTCTGTACCAAGATTTTTGGTACTTATGTGTACATCTTTCCCTTGTTTAGCACTGTAGATGTGTTCCTGAAATACAAGCAGCTAAATAAAAATACGCTAAGCAAAAATCAGTTTCTCATAAGAGTACAGTTATCCCTCGACTTGTGCAATAGATGAATTCCTGAAGATGTGCGCGTAACTTGAAAGAATTTTTCCCTTAGAAATAATGATATAAATTCCCAAACATTCAGCGAGCATTTCAACGAGGATACTCCATTTGACTGTGTAATTTATGCATTAAAGAGAATTACATGTTAATTTTTTATCACAGTTGAGGTAATTTTTCAGAATTTTGATTGTGAACATTTTAACAAACTGGTGATCTTACTTTTCCAAATCTAATGCTGTGTTTGGTAGCAACATTTAAAAAAATAAATTACAGTTCCATTGTATATAAAACATCAAATAAACCTGAAAACATGAGAATATACTCAAATAATGTAGACAGAGTATTGTGATCACTTGTTACCATAAACAACGTATTTATTGCTATTATTCACAACCTTTTTTCGGTATTTGATTTTAGAAAAACAGGCATTTGAGCTATGCAAGGGACTTTGGTGGAAATTTATTGTAACTAATAACTGCATCAATTTCTTTTATTACAACTGCTCTTCCATTAATGAATGGGAAAAGGGTTATTTTTGTATCATACACATGAGTTTCACTATAATACTAAAGGAGTTTAAAGGTTTAATTAATTTTTACTTCATTTACATTTCATCATTTAACGTATTTTCACGTAATACATACTTTGGTATTTTCATTTATCCTTATGGGGTATTGAGTGAATGAGATAAAGGGAAAGAATTAAGGAAATGTGTGGGAGTTTATTCGATAAAAACAGTTTGGATAAAATACTTTGGGATTAAAGTTTAAAATGTTTTCCTTAGAAAATAATATTGCTGAAGCTATTCTATAATGTGAATAATTCTAGTAAATTCAGTAAAACCACACTAAATGGAAAATCTTATATGCTGAACGAAAATTGGCAAAGTATGAAGACCATGCTAAAAGTAAATAATGCAAAACAAGGAATATATGTACTTGTGAAACATATTCATATTCATCCTGGAGTGATAACTCAAGGAGTCTTTTCCTTTGTATAGTGGGACACTACAGAATGGGCACACATACATCATCTTTCTAACATTATTTTCCACAAACATTTTATACATCCTATAAGCAAGGCCATCGCGTGAGGTGAGTTTGAGAGGTGACTGCCTCATGCGGCACTTTTCTAGGAGCACCATTGTAGCAGTGTTGCTGCTGTTCTGTGCTTATGTGTCATTTTCTCTTTGTGCCTCAGGAGGCAGATTTTCACGCAACAGCCCAGCATAGAAGGATAATTTTTCATACAATTTACACAAGATGATGCTTGCTCATACTATCTAAAAGTCTGCTTGGATGATCCTTCGAGCCGTACATTTAATTGGCCTATTTCTCTTGTCTTCTTCCTCACTCAATGACACTTTTAGACTGCAGCCCAATCTTCTGCACCAGTACTGCATCACATCATAAAATTTAAATAGTATCAAAGGTTTCATAGGAATAAAAATTTACTAAAAATATTCTATTATGTGAATACAACCTTTATAATTCACACTGATTATAAAAGTGTAGGAGATTATATGGATAGATAAGATAAAGAGCACAAAAAGTGGGATGCATAAAAAATGGAGAGGTCCAAAAAAGGTTCTTTGGTATAAAAAAGCATGCAAAAGTAAAAGTTGCTAGCACACTAAACAAAAAAGTTCCTTGATTTGAAAAATGTGTAAAAGAGAAAACGCACTATCCAAAAGCATGCTAAATGAGTTATAGTTGTACCACACCAACATTTTGCAGTCAAAGGTGGATGTGTTAGACAGTAGCTTTTGGCTTATTAATATAGTAGATAACCCAAGATGTAATATTTATTAGTGGGCTATTAAAGGTTTGCTATATGTTAATGATATTAAAAATAGTTTCTTTTTATTGCTATATCATCATCATCATAGGTAGTCTGTCCACATCTCAAAGCCTTCCAAGTTTGCTATATACATATTTAAGTATAATTTGTTTGACCTACACTTTGGTTTAATCTGAGCTGTAATTGAAAAAATAATTTTCTTTCTTAAGGATATGTAATCTAGAACTCATGCTGGAGTATGGCTGTGAAGCTTGGAAGTCTTACCTTACTGTCTTAGTGAAGTTGTCTACACAAGCACAGAAGCAGCTTCAATCCGTCAGGTTTGTATGGAAAGAATTGCATTTCTTAGCAAATATTTTTTTATTCTTTATTCTACCCAATGCCATTTTGTGTGATCATAGTAAGATTCTTGTATTTCCATTATAGCTTGTAATTGTGTAATGTTGTGACATTTTCAAAAAATGATACAATATACATTTTACAAACTCTCTCTTATACTTAAATTGAAATAAGAACTTTGTTATTTCCACAAATTTTTAATTTAAAATACCTGATGATGCTACGATCGTAGTGAAACCGGTCGTTTTTTAAATTAAAAATTTGTGGGAATAACAAAGTTCTTTTTTCAATATGAGTAAATTCCACAGAGTTGAGCCTCACCTCATTACTGATATCTCTCTTATACTATTCATGCATCTGGTCTCACTACACTCGATCCTGACTGGAAGGAAATCTGTCACAAAAAGAACAAAACCATGGAAAATGTTTTCTGTGTTTACATGTTATTAATATATTATCTTAATTATGTAAAAATCAAATGATATATAGTCATCCCATACATAAATATAAAATATTTACAGATTGATGATAGCACACAGGTGCTGATGCATTATTGCTGGACGAAGATTGTTGAGAGAACTGCTGAGAGCTGGTTGGTAGCTGGGAATAAAAGTCTATACACCCAATCCCCGACTAACATTAATTCTACCAACACAATTTTGGTTTAACACGATTTTTAAAGTAGGGCTAGTTTTTGACTTACACAAATGGTTGTTTGGTTTAACATGATTTCTCTCTTCATTAATTGTGGATGACAATGAGCTCATTATCGTAACATCTAATCCAGAGGATGAATTTGACAATTTATATGAGTCTGATGCAGAAGGCAAGGGATTTCATGGTTTTTAAACTGCAATGTAGAAAAATACCATTCTTGAATGTTTTTAAAATTTCCCTGGACCATTTTTGTAATTTTCTATAGATCACATGTTGTTATCTTTTGAAAAATTATTTCATGTATTAAAACAAAAATGTTTACTTCTTAGTTATTTGTTTTTTAAATTATCATTTTACAAATCTTTTAAATACCATCCACTAAATAAATGGTAAACAGTTGAACAGCTGATTTAACATGGCAGTCATCTTCATTGAAAAATATTCTGGAGGTCATGGTTCCCATTTTATTGGTAGTGGTAGTAAGAATCCGAGAAAAGTTACATTGCTAGAACAAAAACTAGATATACATACTTAAGCGCTATGAGAACAATGAATGAACACGTGATATTGTTTGTCATACAGGTCTTAACGAAGCAACGCTATAAACTATCCACATTATCATCATTTCTTTTCTGTTAAAATGAGTCACATGTATGGAATATACATAAACAAATAAAAAAATGCATTAACCAAAGTATAGTCATAATAAAGGAATCATACTATATATAAAAATAATCAAATGTCTGAGGCGGTGCCCGGTCAAGTATAAGTATGTATCCATAGCTAAAACCTACATAACGTAGAGACAAATTGAATGTGTTATTTTAACCACAATAAAGAGTATAGGGTGTTATGCTGGCTTTTAAACCGATTCACTTGAGCAATTTTTTTTATATTTTGTTTTCTTTTTCCCCATTTAAATGCATGGAGATAAGTGTAAACTATTTCTAATTTGTACTTTAAAATAACTAAAAATCATCATACAAAATCAGAGCTTAAATTCGAGGATGAAGACAATTATGAAGTTTCATTATTCTATGGTGAAATTTCAAATACAGATCGAATTTTTCCAAAATTGAGCTTTAAACCACAATCGCGATTATTTATAATGAAAAAGTTTTCATTTCCATGGCGACCGATATTGTTGCCAAACTCAGTATCCTAAGCCTTTGACATTGAAATGAAGTAAATGGTTTAATTGTCCATGTAAATAAGAGATGGCATAGCAAGCTATTTCTTCAGTTTCAAATATTGAAAGACTATCAAGGGGAAGGAAGAGAGAAAGGGAGGGAGAATGGGGGAAGGAAGAGAGAATGGGAGGAAAGGAGAAAGGGAGAGTGAATGGAAGAGAGAGAAGGGGAGAGAGAATGGAAGGAAGGAAGAGAGAGAGCATGGGAGAAAGGGAGAGATAGAAAACAAAAAGAGGTGAAAAATATATTTGTTGTAAGGCATTGTAACTAAATGGTTTGTCACACTCTATCGACATTTGACTATTCTTTTTATCTTTGCTCTTCATTTGTCATTTTTGTTCACCTTCGTGGTTCTTTCTTTGTTTTTATTTATTTGTTCCTCATTTTGGCACTCTCCCGACTTTTGATTCTTCTTTTCTGTTCGCCCTTCGTTTATTATAATACTTTTTGACGTTTCTCAAAATTTCCTGCAGTAGAACTGCGGGCTTTCTACTAGTAAAATTTAAAATATATCAATCAGGTTAGGATGCTGTAATGCATCCCCCTATTTACATCATTTTTTATGAGACATTGGTGTCCAACTAACACGATTTCACCTTATATGAAATTTTTTAAGAATGCATTTATCATGTTAGTCAGGGACTGGATGTATATGTATTAATGTAATATAAAAATTGGGGATCACATTCTTGGATATGAGTTGAAGACAAATATTTCACTAAATTATGGCCAGAATATTGTTCTTATACAGGTAATTAAGTAAAACAAAGATATTTCAATGCCATTTAGTTAAAAATTATATAGTGCTTCCAATACATTTTACCAATACCTAATCAAAATGATGCTAATGCATCAACAATTAACGTTCACAATGTTGAACATTTATGGAATTTTTAGCCAGAAGACATACATTACAGTAGACAACTTTTTGAAGAAATAATAATTTTGGAGAAACAATTAAAACAATTACTATCCAATGCAAATGATATTTCATTGAAGTTAATGGACTAGGCCAATACTTTGTGGAATTCCATAATCAAATAAAATAAACAATACTAGTTAGTATTTTTTATTATAAAACTATTGCTAATTTCCATAAAAATATATGCAAAATATGACCGGTTTCAGTGAGTAAATTAAATTCAATTTTGTAATAAACAAGTTTTCCCGAATGTTTATAATGTTCTATGCATCCATGTAACACTCTCAATTACTACTTGTGAGGCTGAAAGAGGTTTTTTGATGTTATAATGATTGAAACTTATCTAAGATCAACAATGTCTGAAGACATTATATGGATTGGCTTTGATGTATATTTATAGGTAAAATAACTTGGATGTGGATTTAATAATTAAAGAATTGGCCAAGAAACCTAGAAGAATTGATTTTATATTCTAAATAAAAAATATTTGTGCTGATTTTTGCCTACTTTCCAGAATGGGAATAGGCTTATAGTTTCATTGTTGTTTCTGTCTGGCAGTCTGTCTGTCCACCCCCTATTAACTTTTGAACCAATGGCAATGGACCGATTTTCTTGGCACTTAGTGGAAATCTCTTGTTACTGAGGCTTAACTCCCGAGGATAGTTTTTGTTGGGAAAATTAAAATCCTGTGTTCGATTCCAGGAACTATCATTCCCATTTGATTTACACAGGAAATCTGAAATCTATCTTGCAGGGTAATTTTCTCACATTAAAATATCTTACAAGGAGAGGACACGGTAGTGGGATCACGAGTTTATATAAAACTTGGTAGATGTGTATCTCTGGATTCCAGGATCACTGCAAACCCCCCTTTTGGGCGTATACGGCCGATAGTTTTTCCGAAAATCGCGATTAAATATTGCAATTTCTCGTCAACTGGTATAAATTTATTAATGCATGCATAATTGATAAAGTAATTGTTGGTGGTGAGCATATAGTGAGTGCCTCCAAATGTGAGGGCGTGAGTTTGATTCCCTCATGCGTGGATTTTTTTTCTTTCATTCCTCCTCCTTTTACAAACCCTTTTTTGTATTGAGCATTAAAATTTAACTGGGCAGCCACGTTCATATTTTTATTTTTGTTTCTGTTTGGTGGTGGTCGGCTTTTTTTTTCGAGTCAGTCATTGCACGATTCTCTCAACAAAGTTTAAATTATTAAATCATATATTCATCATTTATCTCAGCACATGCTACATTCTATATTGATGCTTATGACATGGAAAGGATCCCTGAAATTATTTTTGCGAAGATTTCCTCCGAATACTTAAAATATACCCATTAGGCGGAGGTATATCAGGCAAAGGATCGTTCAAAGTATAAAAGAAAATGAACTGGTGAGAAGTGTTAAAAGTACAGTAATATAAATAAATAAAAATATTTCTTTTATGAATCCCTCAGAAATTTGGTTGATTGATTAAAAACATTAATAATCTACAACCATCAATCATGACTGGGACCAATGCTTTCACTTTTGATGATTCATCCATGTAGTGCAACCATAGTGAATGACGTAAACCTGGCATTAGAGATTTTCTGTGCTACGGATAAGTTTTTTGCTCGCTTGCTCGAGTTTCTGTAAGTGATTTAATAATTGAAGCTTTTTCGAGACAATCATGCATTAAGTGATTTGAGAAAAAAATCCGGACCACCACCTAGCAACATAGAAAAAAAATCTTATGTAGTCATCAACTGACTTTCTCCATACCTGTATTATTTCTAAAAATTCCAAATAGGCTACATTATGTTAAAGATTTTAAGGACTTCAGAGAAAAATTTAAAGACTTTAAAAAGAACAAAAAAAATTCAAACCATAGCCTTCTGATATTGGATATAGCCACGAAGCTCCAATGAATAAGAAACTATAAAGGAACGTTACTAAGACATAACTAAGCATCAAGTTTTTTAATAATATCTCTTCAACAATGGGAAAATGTTTCAAACCAACATTGTAGAAAATTAAATTTCCTACAACTTTTATTCCAATAGATTTTTACGTTTATCAAATATTAAAGCAAATATTTCAAAAATATCTGATGTGGCCACCACATGACTTTCTCCATATCTGTAATATTTCTAAAAATTCCAAATAGGTTACATAATAATAAATATTTTAAGAAACTGCAAGGAAACTTGAGACTTTACAAAGAGCAGAAATAAACTCAAACCATAGCCTTCTGATATTGGATATAGCCACAAAGCTCGAATAATTAAGGAAAGAAAAAGGAACATTACTAACAATAAGATGTAACTAAGTGTCAATTGTTAACAATAGTCGTCGGTAGGTGGCGTGGTGGTGGCAGCTAAGAATATATCTCTTAAACAATGCATTATATAGAAAAATGTTTCAAACATAGCTTGTAGAAAATTTAAGTTACTACAACATTCATTTAGTTACATTTTAACATTTATCAAATATTAAAGCAAATATTTAAAAATAACGAATAAGTGACAAGAGTAAACACCCACTTCCGGTTGACCGACGTTTACCAAAAACTAATCAGCACTTCTTCCTTGAACAAAAATGTCAAATATAAAATTTTGTGTTGATCTGATTAATAGTTTTTGAGTTAGAGCACCCACAAAATTCCGGTCATAGAGACACCCAGACATAATTGAGAAAATAGTCAAAACGTGTTCAGGGAGGAAATATAGTAATAATAATTCTCAGAATATAATTTAGGAATGGAATAAACAAATGTAACATAAATAAGTCTAAATATCATATACATTGCTTATCAATATATTATGAATTGAAGCATCAACTAAAACTTTGTTTAAAAGGGTATAAATAACATTTTTTTTAATTTGTTTTTTTAAGCATGAAAAGAAAACAAATAAAATACTAAGTTTAGGGCATAACGATGGATTGATTGATATTAAAAATTAAATATTTGTTTTACGCTTGTTAGAAATCTATAGAAGTAACTGACTGAGTTTTTCTTGGTCTGTTTTTGTTTGCAGAAAGATGATCCAGGAGACTAACTGGGAAAGGAAAAGCATGCAAACTACAGGTGGGGAGCGTCTTCGTGCTCTGGAGGCCAGCTGGGTGGGTCTTGTTTCAAAAAATTATGAGATAGAGCAAGCATGTGCTCAGATGGAGAAGGAGCTGAGCAATGCTCAAAGGAAGAAGCAAAGTCAGATGCAGCAGCAGAGCCCGGTGGATGCTGCAGAAGGTGTTGATGCAATGGAATCTTGGGAAGAAGGAAGGAGTGAGGAGGAGAGTGTAGCAGAGACAAATGAAGGTGATAGGGGAGAAGAAGAGGAGGAGGATGAAGAAATGGAGGAGGAAGAGATGGAGGAGTCCCCAAGGAGGCATGGTTCCTCCAAAGAGCCTTCAGAAACTTCCTCTCCGAGACGAGAAGAGGAGGAAGGAGAGGAGGAAGAGGAGGAGGAAGGACGAACAGATGACGACGATGATGATGATATTGATAACGGCTGTTGACTTCTCTTCTGATAGCAGATATGAACTCTTAAATTGACCAAATGGAACATGTACATATTTAGTTTTTAAGCTAATGTTATTTTATTCTTTGCGCAGTTGAATCAGTTCATTTTATTTGTTCAGTAATGCTTATGAATGAATAATGTCTTCTATAAAGAAGCTAATGCGATGAGATTGCTAAATTGCCTTCCTTTAAACATCACCTCTCCTATGATGTTACAGTTCTCAGTAGTTGATGCAAGAGGCGACCCAAAAGTAATGACTCCAAAAATTTTTTTTGTTAATACTTAAGGTATGCCAATGAAAATTGTGTCACATACTTGAAGTATTAGGATACTTACTGTTACTTTTTTTACGTAATCACCACCCCATTCTATGTATTTTCTCCACTGCTGAACCAGAGTCTATATCCCTCTGTCATAAAAGTTGCTGTCAGCCTCATGGAGCCACTTCTTGACAGCCACAATGACAGCATCCTCATCTTGGAAGTGTTCCCCACAAAGATCATCCTTCATCAGACCGAACCTGGACTGTGATTATGACAGTTAGGGCCCTATGCAAAGCAAAGTTTTGGGCCCTCTTCTGTAAATTAAAACGGAAGGTATATAGAAATAATGTAATGTAAAAACAAAGTTAATCCATAGAAAATGTTAAAATCCCTGATTTTAAAGTAACTGCACATAGATATTAATAAATATTTTTTTTCTCGCTTTTAGTACTGAAAACTAATTTCATTAACAACCCCATTTTCAATACAAAGCAGTCTCGACATGTTTAATTTGTCTTGTGAGATACTGCTACGTTGATAGTTTTTACACATTTCAAGTTAAAATGCTCTGTTCACCACCAGTAGCATTACTAATTGGAATTATCAAGTTTATTTGCACCATTACTTCAACGTTTGGGAATGTTGCAACGATTTCACATTCTACCATAAGCTTGAACATTTCATGAGATGTTTTTAAATTTTTTTATACATACCAATAAAAAAACTGATTCAATTCATTATCAAGATTTTCAATGTCTACATCATTTTTGTACAAAGATTCAAATTTATTTGTCGTTAATGTTATTTTCTCAACATCTATATTTTCAAAATCACAGCAAAATACACAATCTTTTATTAATATCCATATATGATTCCAGTCTTATATTTATTTCCATCAATAGTTTGTCACAAATAAAGTAGAAAATATTTCTCTGAAATGCCTTTTTACCCGTCAATTTAAACTTCATTGGAAAATATATTTCTTTCCTTAATTGTTTAACATTCGTCTTTATATATATATATACATACATACATACACACACATACACACACACCATTTGATTTCTGTCATTTGTAATGATACATTTTCAAAATCGTCATATTTATTTCTTATTTGTTTAACATATTCTATTAACCCTTTGTACAAATCTATCATTACTTTTAAATAGCTGGATGGATTTTGAATACTCTTATTCACAACATCAAAATGACAGAGAATTTTATGCCACACATTCGTCATTATGAAGAACTCTAAATTTTGCATTTTTTTGCTCAAACTGCCTGCTTCTAACCAAGCTGAACATTTCTATGAACAATCAAGCTGAATCATTAAGAGTTTTTATTATATCAATATAACCTGATTTAATATCTTGAATGGCATCTGCTCTAGCTGACCAATGAGTGTGACAATTTCTCTTTATTGTAACAGTTACATGAAGTTTAGTATTTAACTTTTTATTTAGCTGATTCCATTGGTGCCTAGATGCAGACAAATACACACAATTATTTTGCACTATGTTGAAATATTCTGTTGCAGCCACAAAATATGAAGCTGAAGCATTTCCAATTAGATTCAATGAATGGTTTGCACATGGTATGTAAAAAGAGATAGACCGTGGTTTTTAATTCTACTTTGCAATTTTATATATTTATCTGACATGTTAGTGGCATTATCATAGCTTTGTCCTCGACAGGCTTGTATGCAGATTTGCATTTAATCTAGAGCTTTTAATACTGTCATTCCTAAACTCGATCCAGAGTGAGAAAAAATGGGAACAAAGCCAAATAAGCATTCTACGGGTTTCCCATCAGCTGATCAATGTGACTAATGTCTGGAGTTGAATCTACAATTAATGATTAATATTTTGCTTGTTTCACTTCATTAATTAATTTTGTCCTGACAGTATTATTCATAGTGCTGATATATCCATCACATATTGTACATGACAAATAGTGCACAAAACCTGCACTCTTATTTGAATATTTCTTGATGTTTTTTCAGAAAAGGATCGAACTCGCTTAAGTATTTTAAAGTGCCAAAATTATTTCCTTTGTTGGCAGATGATAATGTCTCAGATGTTCCTCTGAAGGCCAGCATGTAACTGGCTACAGGAAAAATAATGAATTAATATTAGTTGAAGAATTAGCACATTTGTGCTCAAGTCTTTCTTTTGTCATCATTTAACTTTAGTTCAATTCCTTTCCATGGACTGAATAAACTTGCCTAAAAGTTTTTTTTCGATTTATGCTAACTATTTTGAAGTAAAATTTTGGTTTTTATCGCAAAAATTATTTAAATGGAACATGTGAAAATTATATATGATAATTGTTATGGTTCAAGGCAGTTAAGAATTGGTATTGTGCCAGGCTGCATCTCACTTTCTTTTAAAATAATTAGAAACCCCTACCTATACTCTTCCGACCGTTGGCATTCCCTTATCACTTCCAAGGATGAATAAGAACTTAAAAAGTTATTGAGACTGACCTACTCTTCGACACAAGTATCAGCATCAGAAAACAATTGCCTTGCTCATGCACCAAGTGATTGTTGTAGACTCAGAAAAATTAATCAAACACGAAACAAAAATGATACACAAGGAGACTAAGCGCACTAGCACAATGGTCACTTCATGCTAAGGAACCTATTTTGCCACCAGACACAAACACTTTGAGCTTCTTACTACTTGAATGAAATTCTTGGTGGAGCCGATAGTCTTGGCCGAGAGACTTTTAATTACTTTGGTCACAAAGTGTTCAATGCCACGTCGAACACTTTGTAACCATATGGTACGGATGCATTTAAATGTGACCAATTACCCGAGCTTTCATTTTTTGCCCTCTAATGAATTTCTCTCACACCCTTCACTCAATGCCATGCCCTTTTCTGTCGACTCCTTCCACCGCAATTAAGGATCTTTTCTCCGAAATGGTCACTTTCTTTTTAGACCGCACCTGGAGTTGGTCCTTTCTCATCTTTTATAACTCCCATTCCCCCTTCCACAAGGAAGACACTTCACCTACATCTTAGGTCACAAGCTGCCACTGGGTAGTCTCAATATCACCCTAATAAAGAACATTATCTGTCTATCTCTCCTCTCTCACTCCCTCTCTCCTCTCCCCATCTTTCTCCTCCCATCTCCATTTTTCTTTCTTCCTCTCTCTTCTATTAAAGCATTCAAAGCACACATCCCTTACTCATATAGTGTAAAGGTTGAGATGACAATACAATCTTGAGATTTAACAATTACATGGTCGGTAAGGCAAGCCTAAAATTCTCCAGTAAATTTGATTTAAACGTATAACTTGAGTGATTTAGAATCATCGGCAGAATGTGACAATAAAAATAAACGTTATTTATTTTTCTTTAGAACGGTCCTGGTCCGAAGATCATAGGTCAATTATTTCTAATTTTAATTTGCAAAAGAGTAAAAGCCTGTAAGTCGAAAATTTGATTTGATGTGTTATCTTATGGGAAATAGAAATTATCTACTGGAGTCGAACCCGAGTTTTTTTTATTGCTTTCCATCATTGCCGAAAGGCACTATTATCTTTGTGATATCCGTCCGTCCGTATGCATATCAGAGAAGAATTGGCTCAACCAAATTTGGTGCATAGAATATTCACATAAATTAATTACCAAAATGACATATTTGGACCGGATGGACTCAGCAGGGGCAGTGTTGCCATCGCAGATTTGTAAATAGAGCTAGATCCAACCTCAAAAGGTGCCAGATAGGCGCTAAAATTATAGTAAATAGTGCCAAAAAAGCGCTAGATAGAAAAAACCCTCGGTTTATATATTTTACCTAATTTATGTTGCCTATGTGCATCAGTAAATATTCTACACTCTTATAGTGGTGTTAAATGGACACAAAACTAGCTAAAAATAGTGCTAAACAGTTTTCATTTGCATTTTAAAATTACTTACAATCATTTCTGGCAGTCAGGATTTGAAACTAAATAAGATTAAGTGAAGGAATTTAAATTTCTCTGCTGTATATTATTGAATACATGCATCTATTCAATCCAAAAATCAAATTTTTATTTTTTTACATTTCTCTGAATATACAAAATACAAAAAAATTGATACATGGAAGGGCAAGAAGGGTGATCATCTGGCACCGAAGACCAAGGAATACAAAACAACATCTAAAAAACTCATAATTTTAGTTGTAGAAATTATTGTTTAATAAATACATGGATAAGAAACCTAAAGGCAATAAAAATGATAATAAAGTTAGGTGGTTAACAATTAATTGCAAATATAGGGGCAACACTGTTTGACTGAAATTCTTTGCTACTGAAGTACATTGACCAAGAAATTTAAAAACATTTCATTTATTACATTTATAGCAGGAAACAACTTGTCTGACTTAACTAACTTCAAAGGAGCCATTCCATTGTAATTTTATAATAAATTTGCATATATCTAACCTGTCGAATAAAAGAATGAGAGAACCAATTGTATATTTCATTAACCCTCCAGTAGTCACGCTGTTTTTTGTTCCACCTATGGTCGTGTGGGGTATTTCATTACTCCAAAAAAAAATTTATAGTAAAATTTATAAATATTTTGTTGAAGTTATATACTGAGATGACTCCTACATTATCTCTGAACCAAAAAATGACACACTGGTATTATAATCTTTATTTGCATTCAGATAGAGATTTGATAATTGCAGCATAAAGGAATATCGGATCATATCAAAATGGTTTATGAAATTTTTTTATTAAAATGTAATAACGCAAAAACTGGGTAAAAGGCAAAAAATATTATCTTTAGAAATGCAAAAATAATGTACTATGTATAAAAGGAACTTTGGTTTCATTTGAGTAACCTTTCTTGCGAGCTAAATTGAAGCTGTTTTACAAAGTTAGATTGCCATTTCTTTTTTCAAGGTACTGCACAATATGAAATATTACTAAAAATTAAAGCATTGAAATGAAATCTAACTAATTAGCGGTAACCGACTGACTGCTCAAGGCCACGGAAGTTATAGAAAGGGTCAACACGCTACAGCGCTCTAGTAGTAAACAGTACAACTAATTAGATGCATGGGATATTCAAATGCCCCACGCGAGATCATATATATATTGCTCATACTGAACAAAAGTAATAAATCATGCTCTGAAAATGGATAGTACAATCATAAGTCACTTTTCAAAACTGTAACGCCAGTAGACACATGAGGTATTTGTATGCTCCAGTCTACTTTCAACCTTTGTCACAGCTAAACTGATGGTCTCACAATGTTGCCAATTGGTTAGGATGCAACTGTAGGATGTCCTTAAAAGGTATAGAAAGGCACAACAGGCTACTGCGATCTAGTATGAAATACCAGAACTAATTATAAGCTTGGGGTATTTAAATACCCCACGTGACCAATCCTGGGTTTAATAAGAAAACCTAAGTTCCATTGTAGACATTCACGGACGGCATGTGAAGTTGCAAGCTTTAGAGAGTGGCACACAAACTTAATAAAAGGCAAATGGGGAATCTCTTTAGTCTTTAACTTTGCATACAATCCATTATTAATACCAGTCATTACAGATGAATTATTAGTCTCAAGAGCAACAAGTCTCTGCAAATCTAATTCATAATTTCTTGGGAATTTTTTTAAAGCCACGCATATTGTGTCCTGCATTACATTCACATAATTCAAGTCACCACCTAAGAAGGCCTCTCGGCTTGTTGCAAAATTCTTTCTGCAGCCAAGCAACTGGACCCGCATTTTAGGGCATGGAACCATTAAAGGGTCACATTGCATAGAATTTTATTTTAAAATCCCATTGGGAGCCGCAAAATTTCAGTGTACGTTTCCGATATTGCTGCGCCGCTTTTCTTATTTAATTGGTGACCTTCAGGACAATTTCCATATTGAGTGTCTAACAGCATGGAAAACCTGTGCAAGGGCTGTACTGAGGGAATTTTTTGTTTGTTCTGGTTTTCCCAGCTACCGCATTCCATTTTTTAAAATATGCCTCGGTTATGCTGGATGACCACCCTCGACGTTCTCAGACTGTAGATCAATGCAATCTGTTATATTTGGAATTTATTTTTCGTCTCCTCACTGAAGGTAGATTAAAACGCTTAATAAATTACGAGAAAAAAAGGCATCCAATTTGGCGCTAAAATTAAAAAAACTGCTAAATTAGCGCCATGGCACTGAATGTCAAAAGAAGGCACTAGACAAAACCAAAAAGCGCTAAAACGGCAACACTGAGCAGGGGTGCCACAATTGAAAAGTTAAACTTTTCGGTTATTATGAATTTGGAAGGAATTGGCTGAACCGATTTCAACAAAGTTTTGTATGAAGGAATGCAATATAAAAAAACGAAATCAAGATTTTAAGTACAGTTTTCCTTCTTTATGCAAGGGTTGCATACCAGGAAAGTGGCGCATAAAGCGAATTCGCATAAACAGAACCCATATTGCCATGCAAAAGATAGAGATACGCTCCACAAGCAATCCTAACTCCCTTCCAAGATGCTCATCTTTTGCTCCATAATGACTTCTTATATGCTAAATACAAACTTAAAACAATTAACACTGTAAATTATACTCGCCAATAAAAGGAAGCAGAAGAGCACAAGTGGTGGCTGTTGTGGGTGACATAATAGTGGAGTTTTAAAGTGCTGGAAGGTTGTCTTGGTCCAACATAAGTTCCGCGGTTAAGGAAACAAAACTCCTCTAGTGTGCTCAGACAGTATCACACGAAATCTTCTCATCTCCACTCTACAATATCCTCTCCACTCTCATCTCTTTTACTGTAGTATTAATATGCAAAGCATAATAGACAATGAGAGACTGAATGGTCGCCTTGTGGTGTAGTGGAGAACTTTTTTGCATTTGTATTGCCATGGCCGCATAACTGCATAAGAGCAAATCAAAGATGCATAAAAAGACATTCTGGTAGCAATAAATATGTCGCATAATAGCGAATTCGCGTAAAGCAAATCCGCATAAAGAGAGGGAGACCTGTATAGATATAGAAAGCAGGGCTGCCACAATACGAAGGATAAAAACATTTTTATACGTATTTGTGTTGAACTGCTCACATCACTTTGAACCAAATTTAATACTTATAATATACACAAAACCGTATTAGCATATAACTGAATCAGCCAAACAGGTGCCATAATTACAAATTAAACTTTCAGTATTTAAGGTTATGGAAGGAATTGGCTGAACGGATTTCAGCTAAATTATGTATAAGATTTGTACAGTATGCCGTAATGAAATCAAGCGGAGCTAAAGAGCAGGGCTACCACAATGAAAATTAAAATAATATTTTTTACACGTATTTCTAGAGAACTGACCTAATGGATTTTAACCAAATATAGTATATATAATCTTAATATAAATAAATAACCAAAATATTATGTTAACCTGGTCGACTAAACAGGGCTGCAACAATATCAAGATTAAAATTTGTCTGTAACTATGAATTTGGAAGGTATTGGCTGAATGGATTTCAAAAAGAAATTTTTTTTGTAGGGCGAGTATAGAATGGGAAGACAAAATTAATATGTTTAGAACGGATCAGAAAGCAGGGCTGCCACAATATTAGAAAAAATAATTTTCTGATTTCAAAGCTAATGCATTAGTATACGATACTATTACGGCGAATTTGACGAAAAGCACTTCTGCAGCACGGGAAACCTGTGTACATAACTAATTGTTTGAGGATTTTTTCGTATATGGCTTTTACTATAAGAATCAACCATTCCTACCGAATTTCAATGTTCTACCTACTCGGGTATTTTGTTAATAGCATTACAGTCAGTCGTAAATAGTTCTCGAATCTCCCGCTCTTTTATAACTGCTTTTAAGGCGGCGCCGCAGTCGAGCGTGAGGGACAAACGTAGCTTATTATAGGTTGTTGCTTTCAAACCACCTACTTTTCAACCCGTCGCTGTGAAAAAATTGTAAAAGCTAAATGAATACAATTTTTGGCATACGAAAGAGAAACTCAAGAGAATTTTATTCCGTGACCTTGAAGTTGCCGCTCCCGCCGTTGCAAGGCGTTACAGTCGCTAGAAGGAAAAAAATGCGACTGCAGCAGGCAGCTCTGTCAGCAGCGTATGACGTTGTGAGGCGTTAAGGTAGAAGGGCAATAGCAACTCCTCAGCAGTGAGCGCAGGTTGTTGTTGGTACGCAGAAACGAAGTCGTTCAATACGGTGCAACGCAACTATCGTCTGAGACGATAACCATCAAGACCTGGTTTGACAAGCACAGACTTGACATTATTCCTGCAACCAGTGGGTCACATATTGAAGTGTCTAATCTAGCAATTGTTACATAAATAAATTCTTTGAGTTCCTCTTTCGTATACCACAAATTGTATTCATTTAGCTTTTACAGTTTTTTCCACAGTGTTGGATTTAAATGTAGGAGGTTTGAAAGGAACACCCTGTATTAAGAGACTATGGAGATGCCCGTTGAAATTCAACGGGAAAGTTTTTGTGAAATAAAAAATTAACAAATATACCTTGACTTTCTTTGGATGACAGGAAAACAAACTTTCGTTCTTTTAGGCGTTCGTTGTTTCAAGACTCGAACTCTTACTATGATTCTAAGTACCTAATTTTAGTACGCGAATGATTAATGTTCTACGTTAAAATTATACCTTCTCATAAATAACGCAACGAATGTTGTTTACATTAGTTGCTATGAAAATAATTTCTATCCCGTACTAAAAGCATTCAAAGCAAGCTTTCACCCATAAGGCTTGAAATAACAATAGGATTTCGTGGTTTAACAATGTAATTGGTTGGCAAGGCAACACCCCGTTTAAATACCAAGCTTTCCCCAAAATATGTTAATTAAACGTTTAATATGAGAAATTACGAACTGTAGGCGGGAAAATATGAACCAAGTTAGACACTTTATAGTTTTGTCTTTAAAATGATTTAGTTCCGAAGATCATAGGCGAATTCTTTCTAATTTAAATTAGATCTCAAAAATAATAAAAGTCGATTTATGGAAATGTCTACCTTGGATTCGAATCCAGGACTTTTTTCGAGATTTCTTTTCGTCGTCATCTTACAATATGTGCATCGATCATTCCTGCCAAATTTCAAAAATGTATCTCGATCTTTTAGGGACAGAAGTAGGCGATTGATTTTAGATAACATACGCGCCATTAACGAACTGTGTCAATCATACAAAAGAAAGCCCTGGTCAAATTTGAAATCGCAGATTTCCATGCCCTCGATCTACGCGTGTTAGGTTTATGCTTTTTCACATATACGTGATTTTATTTGTACCACCATTTTTCAATATACACGCGTATTTGCATTAATAACAGTATGTATCATTAATATATTAAACCATTCATTAATCATTATTTCCTAGATTCTTGCCCGTTCATCATTCGGGCAGTAATTCAATTTATTGCACCGTACGACAGCAGGGTTTTTATGGTTAAAATTTAAATTTCAAATGCTTTATCATCAAAATTTTCATAAAAAGGTATTTGAATTTGTGTGTTCAAGTTTTCGAATTGGTTTTTCATCAGCTTTGCGGAATGCATCCGGCCCCTTTTTGCAAGTGGGCCACTTGGTTAATAAATTTCATGATCGCGAGTCCGAGTATCAACATGAAAAACTTGTTGAAAATATAGGCGCACAATATACATATATAGGCTATTCGTAGTAAAAGGTTGTTTAATGAATTGGGTAAATTATGAATTTTCCGGGATATTTTTCGACATGTCCAATCTAGCTTTCTTTTTACCGAGTATGAATCGAAATCAGGCACAAATGGAGTGCAACATCGGTGGATCTCTGCTACGTTTTGGGACCAGAAAGATGCCAATCATGCCGTTCTCGGTGCATTTTATGGCGGTATGACTGTACGTGGGGGCCAATAAGACCGCTGAGGATGCGAGAGAAAAGAAATGGGATGAGAAACAAGGGACGAAGTGTCACACAGTAGAAGCGTAAACATAACGAAATAACGATTTTTTCCCCTTTTCTTTACGTTTTTAATTAAAGTTATTTTGAAAATTTCTTTAACGTTTTCCAGCACTACTTGATTGTTATATCTAGTAAAAAATGGCAGACGTATCACAGGCTTGAGGGCCACATTAAGTGGGATCGCGGGCCACATTTGGCCCACGGGACATAGTTTGGAGGTATAGAGTATAGACTATAGAGATAAAATTGAGAGCCATAATTAATAGCAAAAAATGCAGGCGAAATTCAATTCCCATTAGGATTACGTTTTTTTTGTGAACGATTTTTCCTTCCAACAAAAGAACATTATGGCATTAAAAATATACCTATTCAGTTGTTTTTGACACGATTACAACATTCATAAAGAACGCATCTTCTGGGCTTATATGCACGCATGAACTATGTATCCTTTCTTTCTTTTTTATATAGATAATTAGGTGTAGATAAATTTCCTATCCACAAAATTGATCAAATTCTTTCAAATGATGCATTCATTAAAGTGATAAAAACCACCCTCTTAAAATTTGTCCCAATTTTTATTACAAATGATAGGAAATGTCCAGTTTTCACCTTGTTGGAATATAGTGTCCCTCACAATAGGAGATATTTAGCAGAAACATAAAAATGACGAGTAAAGGCGGCATTTTTCTAAGAGCGGAATTATCGGAAAAAATAGCGAGAGAAGCTGCTTTATTTACCAAAATTTACTCTTAAATATTGTTGGGGCGTAAGAGGACCCGCGGCCATGCTTTGCATCGGGCCCAGTGACTTTCCTAGTCGACTCTAAATCCGTATGAGAATGGTCGTAAAATTGAGTTGGAGTACAACGCAGAGTAACCAGATTCGTAAAAACAAATGTGACCATAAGCAAAGCGTAACATCACTTAAAGAATTTGAGCTTGGTATCAATGGAGGATCGCAGACTAGATGCTAGGTTAGGGTTTCTGGAGAAATATAGGTGGGAAGGTCTAGCAGAGGAGGTTTTGGGTGTAGTTGAAGCATTAATGTAGACACGATCGTTACGATAAAATACATCTACATATTACCCTGCAAGTCACCTTGACGGTGGATGGCAGGGGGTGCCGCGCACCAAGTTCCTAACTAATTATTATTCACTTATCTATTGTGGTCACGTATTGTCCTAGGGAAAAAGGACTCCTTATACCTCTCCGTCCTACTATCTATTTCGCGAATCTTGTCCTCATTATCCCTCCGTCCGATATACGTTGGTTGTCGAATAATATCCTTCATTTCATTTACGAATATCTCCGACCTATATTTATCTAGAAGTTTAAGTCTCGCCTGTAATCTACGATCTTTCAACGATGGCCAACTCAACTCTTCAAAAATACGATCGATCGATGATAGGAGGAGCGTTATCGAGGCTCGTTTTTTTCGAGGAGAGTATAAGATCATAACAGGATCACAACGTGAGAAAATTAGGTAGGATTTAGTGCATTGGACTCCCTGCCGCCTACCAATTTGGTGAATTACAGGATAACATGTAGATGAAGAAGATTAAGGAGAATTCTCCATAAGATATACAAAGATTCTTCACGTGTGGAAAACCGAAAAACATTTTCCAGTGAATGCATATGTTATATGCTAATAAAATGGGACGAGTCAGAAATAATTTACCAACAAAGTGTCACTTGTTTTAATATATTAGCATAAGTTGATCATGAGTTAGGCTCGTTTTTCAGAGCGGTCCAAAGACAATTTGGATCGACCGAAATAAAACTTTCTTCCCATTCCTACTGGGTTCAAGCTTTGCTCAGCAGATGTCACCAGCGTTAGCTCGGGGAGTTTTTTTTGTCCCCTCTCCGTTTCATCGGGAAACTAAGGATCTCGTTAATAAAAGTGCGTTATTTTAAACTCGTAGTCGGAGAAGCATCGACGTGAGCGACCGCCGGTGCGGTACCTTTCACCGCGCTCCCGATCCGGCGAGGAGCGCGCCTTCCGCACTCGAAGCGGCGCTGCGGTCGCAGACATGGACGACCAACAACAGTCGCCGTCACCGTGGCCTCCATGGCCACAGCAGCAACAGCATCTTGGATACTTCGTGCCGTGGCACATCATGCACGGCGTATACTACCTGGCCGGGTGAGGACTAAATCGATTTGCGAGGGCGAATGTCGGACGACGATTTCCTTAGCGATTTCTATTAGCGACGGGAAGCGTCGACCTATGTGCTCGCGATTGTGGATGGGGTCGTTACCAGGCAAACGGAGGGACTCGCGTCGGAGGGGTCCCATTAGCGACCACCTCGAGGGCGCGCGGACGGGAGAAGATCCCATGATTGTGGGTATCCGCATTTGCGACCATCCGGCTGCTCGGGTGATCAAGGGAAGGGTTGAGCCCCTTTACCTGTTTAATGGTTTCCAAAACTATTCTTTAACATGATCACATTAGTGTAGATTTGCCGCCCACCTTTCCTTTTGGTCCACAATTTCTGGCGAGGGATATTGTCAGTAATTAACAGCAAATTACGAAAAAGAATGTTAGAACTTAATGTGGGTCGATGTTCTGTATTCTATGCACGCATAATATATCCTCATTTGTTATTAAAATAACGGAATGTGTCAATATGAGCTTCATTCCATTCTTCTATTCTAAATAATCATGAACTTATTTATCGTTTAAATTAATAAATTATTAAATATAGATTGTCGTTCCCTAAAGTGCTTGAGTAAAAATATTAACAAATGCTATTATATCCACTGAAAGTTAAGGGAAGACAAAATTTCCATGCCAATAACAAATTGGATTTTCCAGAAGGAAAAATTGACGTTTATTCGGATTGTAAATATTTTTTCGTGATAATTCGGTAAGGATTCAAATTCTTCCAATAATGAAATATACAAAGTTCTTTCAGATTTTCAAAAATCCTTTATTCGTATTTTAATGTTTAAAAGTTTCTTTTTTACTTTGTCCATACGTAGTATAGGGGAAAGTATTGTTTTCATGAAAAAAATCGACTTCGAGATTCCAACGGAAATACACGTTTTGAGGTCCCCTGAGCACGTTTTGACCATTTTCTCGATGATGTGTGTGTGATAGCTTTTTGTAGGTGCTCTAACTCATAAACTATTAATCAGGTCAACGCGAAAATTTATGTTTAACATTTTTGTAAAACTCACTAGATCTGAATAGTTTTTGGTAGAAATCGGTCAACCGGAAGTGGGTGTTTACTCTAGTCACTTATCCGTTATTTTGAAATATTTGCTTTAATATTTGATAAATGTACAAATATATTGGTATAAAAGTTGTAGGAAATTTAATTTTCTACAAACTTTGTTTGAAACATTTTTTAAGAGATATCATATTTTTAGCTGCCACCACCACGCCACCTACCGACGACTGTTGTTAACAATTGACTCTTAATTACGTCTTAGTGACGCTCCTTTTTCTTTTCTTTATTGTTGGAGCTTTGTGACTATATCCAATATCAGAAGGCTATGGTTTGAGTTTATTTCTATTCTTTGTAGTCTAAAATTTTCTCTCGGGTTCTTAAAATATTTATTATCATTTAACCTATTTGGAATTTTTAGAAATATTACATGTATGGAGAAAGTCATGTGGTGGCCACATAAGATTTTTTGTAAAAATTATCATGTATTTTAATTGGATTGTAATACGCCTGGATTCGAACTTATGACCTCTAGGCAAAACTTAAAAACTACCCTCCTTGGCATGAGCATTCGAATAAGGTATCCGACATTTGCTTCAGGAGGAATTGAAGGCATCGGAAACTGATTTTATATAAAAATATTTTACTTTTACTTTCTCCATATACGAAGTACAGAGAAAATATTGTTTTCATGAAAAAAATCGAATTCGAGATCTCAACGGAAATATATGTTTTAAGGTCTCCTAAACACGTTTTGACTATTTTCTCGATGATGTCTGCGGGTGTCTGTGACCAGAATTTTGAGGATGCTCTAACTCAAAAACTAATAAGGTCAACGCGAAATTTTATATTTGACATTTTTGTTAAAGGGAAAAGAACTGATTAGGTTTTCGTAAAAATCGGTCAACCAAATGTGGGTGTTTACTCTTGTCACATCCGTTTTTTTAAATATTTGCTTTAATATTTGATGAATGTAAAAAAGTATAGGAATAAAAGTTGTAGAAAATTTAATTTTGTATGACCTTTTTTCGAAACATTTTTCCATATAATGCATTTATTAAGAGATATTTTTTAACTTCCACCACCACACAACCTAACGGCGACTATTGTAAACACTTTACACTTAGTTACGTCTTAGTAACACTCCTTTTTATTTTGTTAATTGTTGGGGTTTCGTGACTATATCAAATATCAGAAGGCTACGGTTTGAATTTATTTCTGTTCTTTGTAAAGTCTTTAAAATTTTCTCGCAGTTCCTTAAAATATTTATTATCATTTAACCTATTTGGAATTTTTAGAAATATTACAGGTATAGAGAAAATCTAGTGGTGGCCATATCACATTTTTTTAATAATGTACTAGAAATTTTAGTGCTCCTACCTTCTCTGTTCCAATATGCCCCATCGCATCGTAAATAATTGTTTAGCCATTCCTATAACTACTGAAATAATTGGGTGTAGTAGTTTCTTTCTTCTTGTGCTGTATTTAAAATTGTCTCATTTTTTATTTCATTCCAACTAATTTTCTTCGTGACATCTACATTTCAAACACTTAATCTTCTTACATTTCTTTACTTATATTCTGCTACTCTCCGTATCAGCGTTTTCATTAATATCTATATGCAATATCTTGATTCGAATCCTGTCTCTTCAACTCTTGTCATCTCTTTAACATTTCTTTTACGCTTCGATTTGTACTCCTAGCATCCCGAGTCAAAATTCAGCTTAAATAATTAAAACTTTCCACCTTTTCTTTACCCCTTCTACGTCCATTTTAATATTTAATTGCGACCCTCCGCTTTAAAAGCTGTAAAGACTATTGTTTTCTTGTTTATTTTCACGCGCAAAACTTGTGGCTTTTCATTTTAGGAGTTTACTAGCATTAATAGATCCTTTTTAGAATAACTCGTTAATGTTTTGTATTTTGCAAATCTAAATGCTAAAGCTGCCTTCCTCCTCCCTGAATGTACATACTCCCATGCTTCTTTTATCACTTATTTAAAGAAAATATGAAGTATCGCTGGTGAAAGTGGGCAGCCCTGTCTGATTCCTTTTCCAAGTGCTGCCCAATCGGATTCTGCTACCCTTACATGAGCGCACATATACCTACATACGTGTATGCGCGCGTTTTATCAGATGCATATCATTTCATTTTGATCCAATTTTTCTCGAAACTTGCATTAACCTTGGCCAACAAATTCGTTGAAAGGCCTTTCCAAAATCAAAATTCGTACATCCTGGCTGTATTCAACGTTTGCTTCTATCAAAACATTCGATATCCATCTGGTGTCGTTAGTTCCTTTTCCATAAAATAATCGAACTGATATTTACCTATTTAATTATTTGCTTTAGCTTCTATTCTTATGTTAAAAATCCTAAGAATAACTTTAGCTGGATGTGAAATTAAACTTGTTGTGCTACAACGTTTGCACTTAGTTAATTCATGATTTTAATCAAAAGGAATTAAAACTGACCTTGTGGATTCCTCGAACCACTCTTTTCATAAGTTTCCCGTTAGAATTTATGAAACCTTTCTTCCTAATTCCTTTAACACATCTACTGGAATATTATCTACTTTACTCCCTTTTTATACTTTACTTCAAATCCTAGAGAGTCTTTTCAATCTCAATGTCTAATATTCCGTGGCCTCCGCCTAAATGACCTCTGTTTCAACCTAAAACTTCTGGCTCAATTAGAAGTTGTATTCCTTTTAGTCTTTTACTTCGGCTAGCATATTCTCTTCTTGTTTTCTGTTAATTCCTCCGCGGTTATAATATACTATGTTTCTACAGTAAGGTGTAAGGAATGGCAGTTAGAGATAAACCAAAAGAAAAGCTGCGTCATCAACTTCTGGAGAACCAAGAGTATCTCGTTGAATAATAATTATTCGTTGGACGGAGTAGAGATTCCAGTTTCAGACTCGATTAAATACCTCGGAGTCACGATCCATCGTGATCTCTCGTGGGACACCCACATTCGCCGATTGATAGGTGCCGCTAACAAAAAGCTGGCCTTTATAGGGAGAATAGTTCGAAATAGCTCCGAAAAAGTGAAAGAATTATGCTATTTATCCTTGGTTCGACCGCAGGTCGAATATGCTTCAGCTGTGTGGGATCCTTACGAAAAGGGACTCACTAACGAGATAGAAAAGGTTCAGCGCAGGGCAGCTAGATTTGTAAAGAGGAATTACGATAGTAAACAAAGCGTAACATCATTAATAGAAAATCTGAAATGGACATCGTTAGAGGAACGTAGGCTGCAGGCTAGAATTAAACTACTGGAAAAATTTATGTCGGAGGGACTAGCGAATGAGGTAGTAGGACTTATCAGAAGCCCGACGTATTTCGGAAGGCAGGACAGTGAGGATAAGATTCGCGAGATTGACTGCAGAACGGAGCGATATAGAGGATCGTTTTTCCCTAGGACGATAAGAGACCATAATAGGAAAAAATAACGTAGGAAAACTATGGACCCTTGGTGCACTGCACCCCCTGCCATCCACCGAAAAGGTGACTTGCAGGGTATAATGTAGATGTAGATGTAGATGTAGATGTACAGTATCTCGATATCATTTCCACTATATCTTTTTCACTTTATCGATTTCATTCATGAGTTTATCGTTTAATTCTCGGTATATCCTCCTGTTTACCATATTATCCCGCCTCCGCCTCTTTCTACCTTCCATCATTTATTCATCTCTTCTACAACCCACGTCATCTTTATTTTCTTCGAGGTTACCTTTTCTATCGTTGTTTATGTACTTTCTATGATATTATACGATACGATAATCTTCCAGTTAGCGTCGGTAATCGTTTTCCTCCCAAAATTTTCTATGGCTTTCCTATCAACCTTCTGATAATGTTTCCTCTACCTCCCTAGAGCACTTCTAAATCCAATAGCTGGTTACTTCTTTCCTATAAATTGTTTTAAATTTCAATTAGGATTCCAATGGCACCAAATTTTGATCAGATTATGCAACTGTCTGCGGATATCTATGATTATATCCAAGTTTTCGTTAACCTGTTTTTTTATATCCTTGTTCAGAGTTCCTGTCGGCAAATCTCTTTGTCTCATATATGCCTCCGTTATTCTTGATATTCTTTTCCTTCTTTTGTACTTTTTCTATCCTGAGACACATTACTGCCTAAATGAAAGTATTCCATCTTTCCTCATCCACTGTAACATTGGCCTGTGGTTTCCTGCACTTTGCAAGTCTTCTGACTTTAGTTTTCTTCCTTATTATTATGATTCCTAGTGTCTTTGCCTTTAAGGAGCTACAAGCCCTTTTCCGAATTATTCACTGATGCTTTGTCATCTACAAATCTGATTTCATTAGGCTACTTCCTACTTTTACCCGTTTCTACATCTCATCTACATCTACATATTACCCTGCAAGTCACCTTGACGGTGGATGGCAGGGGGTGCCGCGCACCAAGTTCCTAACTAATTATTATTCACAGTTATCTATTGTGGTCACGTATTGTCCTAGGGAAAAGGGACTCCTTATACCTCTCCGTCCTACTATCTATTTCGCGAATCTTGTCCTCATTATCCCTCCGTCCGATATACGTTGGTTGTCGAATAATATCCTTCATTTCATTTACGAATATCTCTTCATGCCCCTCTTAATCAATCACTCAATCTTATAATTCCTTCGGGAGAAATATTGAATAGTACTAGAGAGAGTGAGAAGTCCTGTCTCAATTGTTTCCTCCTCTGCTACCCCTACCGTGCACATTCTGTTTTATATTCAGATTATTTATTAATTGCCTATCTCTCCAATTTACTCTTACTTTCTCCAACAACTCTATTAGCTTAGGCCAGCAGTCGGCAGCAGAATTAACAAGAAGAGCCACTTTTAATCGATTCAACATCAAACCCAAAATGAGAAGAACCGCATTATTAGTGAATAAAACTGTTCTCCATATTTTAATATTCTATTCATATTTCAGAACTTTATTATAAGTAAACGTGAAGTTTCGGTGATTGAATTGGCCTTCTAGACGCTTTACATGGGAGAAGAAGCTGGTTTAACTCCTTAAAGACCTACATGAGGCTCATTTTTTCATATCATTTTAAAATTACTTATATTCATCTTAGAAACTCAGGACGAAACAAAACACGCCTTAAAGAATAGATTTATATTTTCAGGCCGTTAATTTTTAAAGCGGCATCAAATCGATATGCATGTTTATTCTCAATGCGAAAATTCGAAGTTTTTAAGCTGAAAATCTTTGGCGCTCACGGCGTTCACCGAATAAGCTCAAATTTGTTTTATTTCTTTCGAACTGAAGGATAACGAGGCATTTAATTTTCTCTGAAGCAGCAGGGTTCGAGTCCAGGTGGAATATTTCTTTCGTTTACGGGATTTTTGTGTGAAATAATCATGGGAACTCTGTAATTTTCATCTCTGAATAAATTTCTTAATTGCTACATCACAGATCATATAAGACCCACGGAAAGGAATTTTTTTATTGCGCTCACCAAAAATATTCGTGTCAATCGATGTAGACAAAATTCCTAATGGCATGTTTGGCCTTTTCTCGAATTTATATCTCTTAAACTTAAAGTTGTGTTTATGTGCTTTTACTGCCTTTTTTGTGGCAAATGTTATGCTGTCTTAAAAAATTTTCTAATCGGTGTTTCACAGATTATGTAAGAGATAGGGAGTTTGTCATCCGTAGATTAACCCAGGGAACGCCGGGTACCAAAGCTAGTATATTGTAAAGATTGCATATCTGTTTCATACCCCTAGATCATGACTGCCAAAGCTAACTTCCATGGAATAACGGGCTGAAATGGACATATACTCATCACCTAACCATGGCTACCGTACCGTCGGAAATAAAATTTGAAATTTAAATTGCATAATCCCATCAAAACTATTCATTTTGATATTTGGAATACAGTTAGATAATGCCGTGTTTGTATTATGTCGGCCTATCAGGCCTGTCAGCTAATCGATAATAATAAAGGCGGTGTGTGTGTGGACAGAATTTCTCGAAAACCAAGAAACTTAAAACTCGGTATATATAGTAAAGAGACCTTAAGGTTGTGCATCCTGGGGCCAGAATTTTTATACCCCGACTACTGAAGTTTCAGTTCTTTTAACTCCTCGGAGAAACGCGATTAATGCATGCAACGCTTCCTGCTCTCATTATTCTTCCTTTTTTATAACAAATTTCCAAGCCTATTCGGAAGGCATTTGTAATTTGGAGAAAAACCAATCAAAATGTACAAAAATAAGCTAATCAAACATGAGATGCATGAGAACCAGGAGAGAAGTTTATGCGGTACGCGCAGCCATTTTCAAAGCGAGCCGATAAATTTAATACAGATAATTTTATACGTGCTACTTTAAATACCTGTAATAGCGAAGTTAGGGCGCTAAACAATTGCTTAATATTCATTTTGTCTCATAAGATCGCTCGCAGTATTAGAAGCAACTTCCGATATGAACTCTAATGCGGCCATTCGAAGTAATTGTAACTCCTGATGAGGCCTTACGATTCTAATATATTTAAACAAGTAAGATATCCTTTCTAAAGTAAGAGGTGGAAGCTCGTTGCTTAAAAATTTACTGGGTCCTATTGTGCGTCCCCCTTTGGGTAGAGGAAAATCCGCACTTTTGGAATGTAGATTCTTACCAGACCTTCCCATCTGTGAAAAATTCACTCTAACTTCAATAGTTTGGCTACTATGCCATTTAAAATTTTTGAATTTTCCGAGTTTGATGCCACCTAGTGGAAAACCTATGAACTGCAGGTTTCTATCTCTTTATGAGGGTTCGCTTTATGCGAATTCGCTATTATGCGACAAACTTAGTGCTACCGGAATTTCTTTTTATGCGTCTTTGATTCGCTCTTATACGGTTATGCGGCCAGTGTAATACAAATGCAAGAAAGTTCTCCACTACACCACAAGGCAACCATTGTCTCTCATTGTCTCTTATGCTGCGCGCATTAGTACTACAGTAAAAGAGATGATAGTAGAGTGGATATTGTAGAGTGGAGATGAGACGGATATTTCGTGTGATACTGTTTGAGCACACTTTGAGAAGTTTTGTCTCCTTGCCCGCGGAACTTATGTTGGACCAAGACAACCTTCCAGCACTTTAAACCTCCACTATTATGTCATTCACAACAGCCACCACTTGTGATCTTCCGCTTCCTTTTTTGGCGAGTATTATTTACAGTGTTAATTGTTTGACGTTTGTACTTAGCGCATAAGAAGTCGTTATGGAGCGAAAGAAGAGCGTCTTGTAGGGGATTTATAATTGTTGTAGAACGTATTCCTGTCTTTTACATGTGAACATGGGTTCTGTTTATGCGAATTCGCTTTATGCGTCACTTTCCTGGAAAGAAACCCATGCATAAACCTGTACTTGGAAAATTCAATGTGTAAAATTCATAAATAAATAAGAGCTATTCAATTCAAAAAGATTTTTGCAAACATTTCTTAAAACAAAAATTGTCAATGTAAAGACTAACGGACAGACAGCGATCACATTAAGACGTTTTTTCTGTTACGAAAACGTGCTACTAAGCAATTTTTGAATACCCTCTACCGACTTTTATGATTTTCCTTTTCTCAAAAAAATACAAATTTTTGAAATTTCGGTAATCTTAAAGTGCCATATTTTACCATCTCCCTCTCCTTTTCTCTCTCTCTCTTTCTCAAATTTTCCATCTTGCTGGAAACTTCATTTCACGTATCTTCGAAGAAAACTCATCTATTTTATACTACGCTTATTGCATGCACTATCCTTTGTTCGTTATTTGGAGTGGGCCGATGAAAAAGTTAACGACTGCAATGCCCTCGTCGGTGGCAACATCGGATATTCCGAGTATGAGGTCTCGGTGGGATTTTTATGGAAAAACAATTTAAGTACTGGAGGTCCCCGAGCTAAGAACCACCGACTTCCGAACGAAGCTTCAGAAGATATCGACATTTCAATAATTCGGACATAACGCCAGCCCTCACGTACTAACCACTCGAACTACTTGCGACAGCGGAGCGTAGAGTCCACCTCCAAGAGATATTTTGCGACGCATTTACTCAGGTACAGTTTTGCTGCCTACCGAGCGAGAGCAGTGTGCGTTCGTTCCAATGGTGAGTCAAATAAATGAAGACCCTAATCATGGACGAGAAACGTAAGAGTGTTGCTATTGATACATTCAAAGAAAAGGAAAGCCATAACTTCTGAAACGAAACTGGACAAAATAAAGCGTTCCGATAGATTAGGAACGCCGTCACACAGGGAGTTCATTGGTTTGGTGTAAATCGTTCGACGATCGAGACGTTAATCCAAGACAATGCTATAATGTGGGGCGCAATCCCTGTGAAGAGGGGGGAGGGGCGTAGGTAGGTCGGGAGGGGGCAAAAGATTTGGCTTATAGGTATTATATCTGTTTAACTATCCTAATCGTGAGACCTACAATATGCAGTCACCAAATTCTAGCCTTTAAGTGGTTAAGAGGTATCATTTGCGTTTATATTTTTCTTATGGTGTTATGTAGGTTCAGTAGGTACTTTTTAAGAATTTTGATAGAATATGATATATAGGGGGGTGACAAAGGCATTTTTCTTATGTGAAGGGTGCGTAGCTTGGTAATATTTGGAAACTGCTGTTCTATAACATTATGTCAAATGGAAATGAGTTCCAAACGAACTTTCAGAACGCAACACGTTAGTAACTCGCGAATCTCCTGAATAAGGCTTCCGTGACTTCAAAAAGTTTTAAAACTCCTGGTCTAAACCATTCTGCGGTGGCCTGCACAAAAAACTTCAAAAATATCACTGATGATTTAGACTGATGAATCTTGTTAAGTGAGTAAAAATTTTCTTTTTAGAAAATTTACCCTATTGCTGCTTTATATAAATAGCTTTGTTTTAAATACTACTTATGGCTTAAAATATTAATTTTCTCATTTTCCCATATTGCAGAAATAATTGTGAATAAAAATATATGAATACAAAACATAATTACACAAAACATTAGCAAAGAAAAAATTAGCTTAGAGAAAAAATTACTAAAAAGGCACTAAAATGCATTTGGTATTACGGATACGTTGCATCGAGTGTTGTGATAGAGGGAAGGTTAGAGGTTCTTCGTTCAGATTTGATTCGATTGCGAAACTCTCTTTTAGCGCTCTGTTATCGCGGGAAAAGTGCACCCTAAGGATGAGAGAAGCAGCAGGGGAGAGGTCTGCGGCGACGTCCGGGTGTGAAGGTTGGAGGGGGATGAAGGCAGATTGGGGGGGTGGAGAGAATGGAGAGGGATTGGAGAGGAGGGGGATGGAGGGAGGGATGCGAGTGGAAAGTGGGCGGGAGGCGGTCTATATTAAGACAGCCCTCTCCCTCCCCATCATCATTCCCTAACTCCCCCTTCCCCCCACGGCCTCCCTCCTCTTCCGCTTTCGTCGCCTCCTCGCAATTCTGCCGAGCGGCCCCGATCCATTTATCAGGTGTCGGAGGGACTGCGGTCACCACAACGCTCCCTAGTGTGTGAAGTAGTGGAAATATGGTGGGTCGTAGGCGGCCGTATTCCACGAATTATCATTATTCATTGTTGAAGAGTCCATCGACATTTTAAAAATTTCACAACACATTAGAAGCCCTCTTAACCGACGTTTTACGCCCCTAGGTCTGAAAACTAAAATCCACAGTTAAGTGCGACATTTTACATGAAAACGACAAGTTTAAAACAGTTTAAACCATTCCTTTCACTCAGCAACAATGTCACGAGTTGTCCCTTGTGCTAAAATGTTTCTCATTGCATAGTAATCCAGTCTAGTACGCATCCGCTGTCAGTTGTCCACCCAGTCCGCTGTGGTCTGCTGTCAGTTGTCCCACGTACTAGTCAAGTTCATTGTTATTTTAGTTGAGATATTTAATCAATATTAAATTATGTATATATTTAAAATAAGACTGTGTATATGTACTTTTCTTTTGGTTCTCCGCTTTAACCGATCTTTTCGATTAACCGATTAACTGCCTGCCCCAACCGCAACGGATAAGAGGGCTTCTACTGTATCTCCAAAGAACTTATCCTTTCCAACCGACAAAAATGCTGTGATAGACGTGGAAGAATAAAACCACGCCTCCTATACGTTCAAAATTATATTAACGGGCGCAAACTTTCAATGTGTGTCGCTTCTTCTTCGTGGCGTCTTTCTTCTCTCGCTCGCCTCCGAACCGCATGGCACTCCCATTTGGTTTCGATAGCCGTTATTGTTTTATCGAAGTCGCCCGAAATCAGAAATCTCGAGTTTACCGATTTGTCATCCTCCCGATATCATAAACCAACGATGGCCCGGCGCACATTGAGACGCAGGGCAGTGCTGCGAGACAGGTGACGCAGGGCAGGAAAAACAGGGGAAGCGCATATTGAGACGCAGGTTTTATCAATTAGGAAGCAGATTCCTTTGAGAGTGACTTTTTTGTCATGTATTCAATTTTTGCGGAAAGCACGTTATTAGATCTTAGTTCGGAATCTGACTCTGATTTTGAAGTAGAACAATTAATTATGGTATATGACGCAGATTAAAGGAAGAAGTCGTTTTGGAGAAGTGAGAACATGGAGAAGCGTTGCTCACTCGGTGAATTCGTCTTATCATCAGAATTTTCGGATGATAGATTTTGTAATTATTTCCGACTGAGTAGAGAACAGTTTGATGAAGTACATAATTTAGGGAACACAAAAACCTGCCCTGTCCTGCGCTGCCTCACTTACGTAGCCTGAGTCTCAATGTAGACTTATCCCGTTTAGGGAAAGCCAAGCCATTCACGGATCCCTGAATTTTCCTTTTCCGAAAAAAATAGCGAGAATCCATAAAAAATAAGCGATACAGAAATGAGTAGAACATTATCCATATATATGCGTACCTACTTCTTGTGTGTGCGCGCGCAATTTTTGTCTCAGTTTAAGATTAACTTAATTTAGTATATGTACATATAATAAGGAACACTCAGATATTTAAAAACATTAATCAAACGTTCTTATTTACATGAATTACCGAAAAATTCATTCCAATGAAATATGTTGTTTTATCAGCTCTGCCCAGGGCCGTCTTAAGGCATTTGGAGGCCATGGACCCTAACTTTTTTGAGGCCCCCCTCCCCACTTGCATTTTAATTGTCAAAATTTTGCATTGATTATAAAATGCTGCGACGATTACTACCTGTCTGATTTCATAAAGAATAACAATATAAAATATTATGCTATTAGGGATGGGTGGCTTGGGGGTATAAATAAATACTGGAAAGATTGAAATAACAAATAAACAAAAAGTGTAAACTCACGATTTTATATTATATATGTATTAAAAATTCAATTAAAAAACCAAATAGGCTATTTTTTCTGTTTCTTTCCTCATGTCTAATAGTTCATAAGTATTTCTGACTTTTGAGTGTTTTATTTCTCCTCTCCAAATTTTGAGGCCCCCCCTTTAAAGTGAGGCCCTGGGCCAAGCCCGATGTGGTCTTCCCCTTAAGACGCCTATGGCTCTGCTATCTGTAAAGAAAAACGAGAATTATGTGCGATGGAAACCAAATACAGATAACTCTCGTTCAACGAATGTTCGCTTTAACGAATGAGATGAATTTTATGGCTTTACTTTTCGCCTAAAATTCTGTTCACTTTAACGAACTAAATGACATGTATCCAACTCAGATCGAAGAAACTCGGAAGTTTACAAAAGCTCTTGGGGTCACAAACACCGTCTTGTTTACCCATGGATTCTTTTCGTGTGGGACCTCTTGTGTACCGATAAGGAGAAAGTGCACTATGCAGAGTTTCCCACAGCCACTCTATGCTTCAGTCTGTGACTTGGGTTGACTATTCGTTTTCTCGCGGTTCATACATAATCGTTACATAGAAGGATTTGTTTTCAAGCCACTGCCGTGGCCACATTTTTCGTACTTGCTCTCGCTGTGAATCTTTTATAAACTTGTTTCTTATATTTTTTACCCTTCACTCGTAAATGAGTTTAAGAGGTTCTGTTTTTCATTCAAAAGTTGAATTTTCTCGTATCATACAATAAATGGCACATACTTCTATGTTCGATTGAAGTTGCTTCAGTTTTCTAGTTGATCCAATATTGTACGAGTAGTTACTTTGACAGACATTGTAATAGCTAAGAATTATAAATAGAAGAACAAAAAATCTTTTGTCTGGAACGCGTCTGGAGTTTTAACGGGGAACGGAAAAATCACGATCCTTCAACAAATCTCCGTTTTACGAACGCTTTTGAGATACATCTACATCTACATCTACAAGTTACCCTGCAATTCACCAAGTTGGTGGGTGGCAGGGGGTGCAATGCACCAAATCCTACCTAAAGATTGTCTAACGCAATTCGAAATTTCCTATTGTGATCTCTTATTGTCCTCGGAAAGAACGAGCCTAGATAACGCTCCGTCCTACAATCGATCTCACGTATTTTATCGTCTCGATCATTTCTACCTATATACGTCGGTGCCACAATTATTCCCACTACCTCCTCTTTTAGACATTCTGACCTATATTTCTCTAGAAGTTTCAACCTTGAGTGCAATCTACGGTCCTCCAGTGATACCCAGTTCAAATCGCTCAATAAAGAGGTGACGCTTTCCTTATGTTCGTACTTTTGTTTTACAAATCTGGCTGCTCTGCGCTGTACTCTTTCTAGTTGAATTATGTGTCCCTTCTCGTACGGATCCCATATACTCGCTGCGTATTCCACTTATGGTCTTACCAGTGATAAGTAGCATGTTTCGCGTACTTTCTCTGTAGTGTTCCGTACTATTCTACCTATGAATGCCAGTTTCTTGTTGGCCGCGCCTATAACTCGACGAATGTGCATGTCCCACGAAAGATCTCGACAAATTGTTACTCCTAAATATTTTACATACTCAGCTTGTCGAATACTCATTTCATCTATTTTATATTCGAAACCTAAATCTTTGTTCTTACTTTTCCAGAACGTGACTGCGGCACATTTAGTATAATTAATTTCGATTTGCCATTCTTTGCACCACGCTGAAATGGCTCTTAAGTCTTCACACAGAGACTGATGGTCCTCCTGATTTTTTATTTTTTTATATAGAACTGTGTCATCGGCGAAAAGCCTAATTTTACTACGAACAACCGAGCACATATCATTTACATAGATTAAGAAGAGCAGAGGGCCCAATACACTTCCCTGAGGAACACCCGAAGCAACTTTAACGGGGGACGAGTATTTCCCATCGATGACAACTATCTGTTCCCTATTCGAGAGGAAGTCTCTCACCCAACCGACAACTTTCGAATTGATACCACATTGTCCTAACTTCGCAATTAATTTCCTATGAGATACGCATGTCGTTCGTTGAACGAGAGTTGCCTGTAACATTTTCCCGATAATTTTTTTTTGAAATTGTACATGCCATACTTTAAAATACAGAAAGGAGAGGTGTGGGAAATTGGAGAGGGTCCGAAGGTCAAAAAGAGCCTATTTACACAAATGTTGGTGGAGGAGAACGTCGTAGCCGATTGTTTCCTTATGATTCCTATTTCCAGATCATTAGCAATCCTGGAAATAATTTGGAAACGGGAGAAAAATTCTGTCATCCCCATTCTACGATTGTCAGTGGTAGAGTATGCGCCCGACAAATGGAAGACCCGGGTTCCATTCCTGGTCATGGGAGAAGTTTGTTCTCCTGTGTCCAAATTATACCCAACATTACAGCTTACGAGCAGCATAGGGATCTTCGGATCAACTCTCCCCGTCAATTAACATTCCCATCATGCTTTTCAAATTAACTCCTTGCTTTATTATCCCTTATTTGAATAAATCTTACCTTTCTCAAAATATCGTATCTAAAATTACATATAACTACAACTTCCTTATAAAAAATCTGAACCTAATCATGCGTATAGTCTTCATACGTAATAAATGCATTTCAATGAGACCTAGGTCAGAGCCCGCAGCGGCACAGAGAATAGTAGAGAAACGTTATAGGGTTTACGTGAGTGTTCTTCTGTTAATATGCTTTCAGTTATCATCGTAACAAATTTTTAAAAACACTTAAAAATCAATAACAGCGCCAAAAATAAAACTTCGTTGCAGTTAAATAATAAATTCTTATAAGAATAAATGAATCAGTTATTCTTGACTTAGGGAACAATTCAACGTAAAAAAACAAAGGGTTCGTATCTAATTTAAAAGACCAAAATCCGTGTGCTCGAATTGTACACTGTTTTCTTCATTGCGATTCTTTCATGGCAAAGTCTTCAGGACGAATGAAAGTCATTTTGGCTGAAATCGCAAAAATCGTCAACTTCGTCAACTCAATGCCTCTTAATTCTCTCGTTTTTTCCGTTCAATTTTTAAGGAGACGGGGACAGATCACTAATCCCTACTTCTTTGTACTAACAATAAGATTCTCTGGCTTTCGCGAGGAAAGGCCTTGCCAAGAATGTTTTTGACTGAGGGACAAGATACGGCAATTTCTTACATTACACTAGGGGCTCCGGCCCTACACGCTACGCGTATCAACTCCGTGCCTCGCTCCACGAGGCGATTTCGTCCGTTGCCCGTGTGCAACCCTGAACCTCCTCTTTTCGGCATATATTTAAGGTCGAAAATTATAGCTAGCCTTGTTTTCGGGCATCTTTCTTCCTTCCTCCCATTCCCTCCCTCTCATTCAACTCTCCCCCTCTCTCTCTACCTCCATATACCCCTCCCTCCCACCAAATCTCCCGCTTTCCCAAACTTCCGCAGCCCCTCATTCTCCCCCTCCCCCTGATCCTCTCTTTATTTTCTCTCTCTCCTTCCTTCTTTCATTCTCCCCTTTCCCTCATACCCCTATCTTTATCCATTATCCCAATACGGTGCAAACGAAGAACGAGCGGAAGAGTCAAAAGTGGAGTGTGAAAAAATGAGGAGCATTGACAAAAACTAACCCATTGGTAAGGAGAACGTTTAGTCTATGTTCTGCATGGAAGCATTTGTTGCGAGTCGATTCGATCGAAATCAATAATTCATTATGACATTCTTAATTATTATTGAAAGCGTCTAGGCAATGCAATCTTTAATTAGCTTGCCATTTCCCTTTTAAAAGCCTTGAGCTCGTTGCTATGGTAGTTAGAATTTTTCATTGTGCCTCAGAAAAATATGCTTTCTTTGCAATAAAAAACCAATTTTTACGCTAATTTTGCATGGATTTGAAATTCGTCGTTAAAAATTAAACTATGCATTCTTTCATCTACAAAAACTATTTCATCCCGAGTTCGTATCTCAATTTGAAATAAATTAAAAAAGCATATATAGAATGTCCAGCATCGAATCTCATGCTTTTCTTTGGGGTATTGAAATGAAAAATGGGGTCAAAATGACCCCTTCAAAATCCAAAATTTTGGGATTTTTGATTTTTCCCGTTGGTTGTGACCTATGACCGACCAACATGCCAAATTTCTAGAAGTGCCTTAGAATGAGGCATGGGACACCAAGGAGGTTACACAAGATTTTTATATTATAGAGAGACAACGAATCAAAACATACTAGGTTGTTACAAGACAACTCCTGGTTTGAAAAACTTGTAATCATGGCTGGCAAAAGAAGTAACATCTCGAACTATTTTGAAAAAATCACGGCAAAGAAGACCAGACTTGGAAATTCTAAAGAAACAGTTAATTTTGAAGAAAAGGAGCTTGAAACTGATAATATTGAAACTACTGTTGATGACAGTGAGGAAGTTAGTTCAAGTTCAGAAAGTGAAATGGAGGAATGTGATCTCGATAAGCTGAATTTAATACTGAATTTCGATTACGATGACTGAGATGGTGTGACCAGTGGGACCAGTGCTACTGCGGATATTAAGTTCACAAAAATTCCTGGACCGCGAGATCTGTCGCAGGTTGTGATTGACGAACCAATACAGCCAAAACTGTCAATTTTTCCAAATCGAAAATTCGGAACACGCTGAACAATTTGGTACGAAAATTTTTCGTGGTTAGAATATAGTGTGTTAGATGATGCTGCGTATTGCTTTCCATGTCGCTTTGTTCCGATGCTGTGGATTCGAACACGCCGTTCGTATCTGCAGGGTTCAGAAACTGGAAGAAGGCCTTGGAAAAAGACACTGGGCTTCGGCAACATGGTATGAGCGACTCGCATAAAAAGTGCGAAACCTCCTGGGAGATGCATAAAGAAATGGTATCCAATAAGAAAGCTTCTATTACGTCCTTGTTAAACCATGCCCATTCTAGCCAAGTGAAAATAGGCAACACTTAAAGATTATCTGTCAGGTTTTAAGATATACAGCAGTTCAAACTATAGCTCAACGGGCAAATGATGAATCTGACCTGAGTCTAAATAGGGGAAATTTTCCAGAAATTTTACATATTTTTTCTGAACATTCTGAGAATGTAAAAAGATTTGTCTCAATGGTCCAAAAATGCTAAATATACTAGTCCGTCAGTTCAAAATGAAATTTTAAAAATAATGTCGGATTTAGTAATTAGACAAATAACAGACGAGATTAAAAAAGTAAAGCATTTTTCAAAGATTCTTAGGCTATAAACAAGCCGAGTTTCTTAATGCAAGCGAATTATTCACATACATTAAACAAGTATTAGCAAGTTGTGATATAGGCTGATCAAAATGTGTTTCACAAACTTACGATGGGGCAAGCGTTATGAGCGGGAAATTAAATGGAGTACAAAAATAAATAAGGTATGAAGTACCTCACTGTATATATGTACACCGTTTCAATCACCGACTGAATCTTGTAATCGTCGATATTTGCAAACAGATAAAACATGTAGACACCTTTTTTCTGCATTGGAAGAATTGTATATATTTTTTCTGGGCCAGCTATTCATTCACGGTTTATAAAACTACAGAGAGCTATGTACCCGAATAGCAAATTACGAGAACTAAAGCGAACTAGTTGTACCAGGTGGACAGCTCAGGTGTCTGCATGTTTAACTTTGAAAAAAACTTTCGAGGCCTTATTAGTTTTATTAAATATTGTTGCAAATGAAATAGGAGAACGGAGAACAGAAGACAGCCGTTTGCTTAATGCAATCGATTTTCAATTTGTGGTTGATTTATGTTTGTTTACTGAAATATTAACAAAATTAAAATCTGCCAGTGACTTTTTGCAAAGCGTCAGTTCAGATCTATCAAATGTATTAACATTTATACATTCTTTACGGACATTTTTCTTGGGTGTGCGATCAGATGAAAACTTTACAATTTCCGATTTTAATTTTCGTAAAATTTACGAAGAATCAGCGACAATTGCAACTAATAATAACGTAAATATTCCAAATAAAGAAAATTCTAACAGGATTTCTAAATTTCCAATCAAATATGCAAATTATCTTACTACAGAGGAAAGTAATTTTCAACGTAGGTAATATTAATAAGAAAGATCAAATTCGCACTCAAATTTATATTCCTGATTTGGATAGAATAATAGTGGAATTAAATGCAAGATTTACTGACAACAGAAAAATTTTAGAAGGTATACGTAGCTTAAATCCGCTGTATGAAAACTTTCTAAATTTCGAAGAAATTAAGATTTTGCTTTAAATTATGGAATTGATATTGAGAATTTGAAGGTCGAATTACAAATTTTACCACAAACCATTAAAAGATATGAGTCTGAAACAAAAACTGAAATTAAAAATCCGTTTCAACTATTAGGAATGATAAGCAGGTTTAAGGTAGCTTTTTATTAATTTTACAAATTATGTACAATAGCTGTAACAGTACCCGTATCAACTAAAGCGTGCGAAAGATCGTTTTCAAGTCTGAGGGGAATTAAAACTTTCATAAGAAATACAATTGCCAACGAACGTCTATCGCATTTAGCTGTACTGCACATTGAAAAAGAAATAACCAAATCGATTGATTTAGACTTAACTGTAGAAATATTTGCACAAAAAGCTGGAGGTAGACGAGTTCAACTACTAAAATAGAAATATTTTACTTTTTAATGTATTTATATTATACAGATAATTAAATATAACATTAATATTATAGTTTTAATTTATTAAGATAATTGGTTGTCTATTTTCATTACTTGTGTTATTATAATTGTTATAAAAATAATCTGAATTCTGTATGTTTGTAACATGTCTAATACATTGTGCTGATTTATAATAGAAATGGGAATGCCTATATACATTTTATTGATGGAAAATTACATTTCAAATTTTTGCAATAATATTTATTTTTATGTTAGACTAATCTGTAAACCTGTCAGTATGACAATAAAATTTTAGAAATTCAAATTTTCCAATTTTTATAAAAATATTATGGTCCAGTTTGCGAAATAATAAACGCAATTTTAATTCCTTGTAAGGGAAGTATCATTATTAACATGATAAAAAAAGAATGCATTTAAATTATCAAAAAAATCTGATGTGGCCGCCACATGAATTTCTCCATATCTGTAATATTTCTAAAAACTCCAAATAGGTTAGATAATAATAAATATTTTAGGAAACCGCGAGAAAAAATTTTACTTTACAAAGAACAGAAATAAACTCAAACCATAGCCTTCTAATATTTGATATAGACACAAAGTTCCAACAATTAAGAAAAGAAAAATAAGCTTTACTAACTAATGTTAACAATAGTCGTCGGTAGGTGGCGTGGTGGTGGCAGTTAAAAATATAAGATATCTCTTAAACAATGCATTATATGGAAATATATTTCAAACAAAGGTTGTATAAAATGAAATGTCCCACAACCTTTATTCCAATACATTTTTACATTTATCCAATATAAAAGCAAATATTTCAAAATAACGGATGTGACAAGAGTAAACACCCACTTCCGGTTGACCGATTTTTACCAAAAACTAATGACTTTTATAAAAATCTCAAATATAAAATTTTACGCTGATCTGATTAATAGTTTTTGAGTTAGAGCACCCACAAAAAGCTATCACATACACACACACAGACATCATTGAGAAAATGGTCAAAACGTGTTCCTGGATATATCCCCAAAGCTTCAACAATTGAAAAATTAAAAAGGAGCGTAAAGTGTTTAGAATAGTCGCCAGTACGTGGTGTGGTGGTGGCAGCTAAAAAGTTTAGTTTTTACAATATCTCTTCAACGATGTATTATATGGGAAACAAACAAACAAAGGTTGTAGAAAATTAAATTTCCTACAACTTTTATTCCAGTACATTTATCAAATATTATATCAAATATAAAAAACGGATAAGTAACAAGAGTAAACACCCACTTTCGGTTGATCGATTTTTACCAAAAACTAATCAGGACGTCTTCCTTTAACAAAAATGTCAAATATAAAATTTCGCGTTTACCTGATTAATAGTTTTTGAGTTAGAGCACCCACAAAATTTCGGTCTCAGGCCCACACAGACTTCATCGAGAAAATTGTCAAAACGTGTTGAGGAGATTTTAAAACATGGATTTCTGTTGAAATCTCGAATTTGATTTTTTCATGAAAACAATACTTGCTTTATACTTCGTATGTGGAATGGAGAAAGTAAAAATCTTATATGTCCAGTACATGACTTTCTCCATAGAAAGTACCGATTTCTTTAACTTCGATATCGTGTAAGATTCTCGAGCATATACTCGTTAGCAACATAATGCGATTTCTTGATAGTAATTCATTGTTAGATGATTGTCAACACGGCTTCAGGAAAGGTAGGTCATGTGATACTCAGCTCGGTCTTTTTGTTAATTGTTTACTGAGAAGCGGAGAAAAGAATAAGCAGGTCGATGCCATCTTCTTAGATTTTAGGAAAGCCTTTGATAAGGTACCTCACAGGAAGTTAATAACGAAATTAGAAACCTTAGGCGTTAATTCTAAAATCGTTAGTTGGATCCGTGAATTTCTAAATCATAGGAAGCAGATGGTTGTTATAGATGGGAAATCTTCGAACTTAGTGGAGGTTGTCTCTGGCGTTCCACAGGGTAGTGTAATTGGTACGTTATTATTTCTAATTTATATAAACGATATCAGCTCAGTAGTCAGGAGTAAAATTAGGCTTTTCGCGGACGACACCGTCATCTATAGAGAAATAAGCAATCCGGAAGACCACCAGTATCTCCAAATTGACCTAGAAGCTATTTCTGCATGGTGTAAGGAATGGCAGTTAGAGATAAACCAAAAGAAAAGCTGCGTCATCAACTTCTGGAGAACCAAGAGTATCTCGTTGAATAATAATTATTCGTTGGACGGAGTAGAGATTCCAGTTTCAGACTCGATTAAATACCTCAGAGTCACGATCCATCGTGATCTCTCGTGGGACACCCACATTCGCCGATTGATAGGTGCCGCTAACAAAAAGCTGGCCTTTATAGGGAGAATAGTTCGAAATAGCCCCGAAAAAGTGAAAGGATTATGTTATATATCCTTGGTTCGACCGCAGGTCGAATATGCTTCAGCTGTGTGGGATCCTTACGAAAAGGGACTCACTAACGAGATAGAAAAGGTTCAGCGCAGGGCAGCTAGATTTGTAAAGAGGAATTACGATAGTAAACAAAGCGTAACATCATTAATAGAAAATCTGAAATGGACATCGTTAGAGGAACGTAGGCTGCAGGCTAGAATTAAACTACTGGAAAAATTTATGTCGGAGGGACTAGCGAATGAGGTAGTAGGACTTATCAGAAGCCCGACGTATCTCGGAAGGCAGGACAGTGAGGATAAGATTCGCGAGATCGACTGTAGAACGGAGCGATATAGAGGATCGTTTTTCCCTAGGACGATAAGAGACCATAATAGAAAAAGATAACGTAGGAAAACTATGGACCCTTGGTGCACTGTACCCCCTGCCATCCACCGAAAAGGTGACTTGCAGGGTATAATGTAGATGTAGATGTAGATGTACCTAATGAATATGATTGCAATAGTAATGAGAAGTTGCTCTCAAAATCAGTGTTCCCAAGAATAATTACAGTCGTGAATAATTTCTTAAACTATAATTTTTACCGTGAAAACTAATTTTCACATTGAAAAAAACATCTACATAACATAAAAACGTAATGGTGATCATCATCATCATTAGGTGAAGAAGTGAGGTTACACCTGAAGATGATATATCGCTTCGAAACCCGGGTCGTACTGAAATATTAAAAGCTGTGGAAAACACAAATTTTTAATTTTATTTGTTCATGGGAGTTACTCGTGAAATTCACTACTATTACAATGCCTACCAAAAGTATCGAATGGCATTCAGGTTGTTTAATGATTCGAATCTAACGCCGGATTGAAATCGTGCTCCCATTTATCCGAGAAATCGAACCCGATAATAATGGAAGAGCCTCCTCAAAGACATGTTAATCTTCTCTGCAGGTCTCAGCTGTCCAGAGAGGATACCCCTGCATGCCTTCACCGCCATTCCTTCACGGCAGCGCCGCCACCACCGACCAACAACAACACCTTGGACAAGGCACTCACTTTCGCGTAAGTCGCCAAATAGGACTGACAGATTGGATTTCAATCCTCATGGTCCGAAAACATTCCATATCATGAAGGACGAGCATACGAATGTTGTCCGTCATTTTCTCCCTGTACGTATTTGCATTTTTAACGTGAAACCCTTACTTCAACAGTTTCACCGTTTATCGACTAGGTACAGACAACTTTTACAGAAGTTGCAGGGTCTAATTTTAGTCTAGCCATGTGGTCGGTAAGCTATGAACCGCAGGTCAATGAATGACCCGCCATCACGATTTTTGTGGCCTGCAAAAGTAAACACGTTTAGAAGGGTTTATGCTTCGAAAATAAAAAAGCAATTCAATTAGTAAATATAGTTTATATAAACATTCGGGTTTGATTTTTTTCCATTCATGTTTTTAATCGACCCATTGCATTTTCCAAAAACCATTAATTGACCCACCATAAAAAAAGGTTGCTGACCTATTGACCTTGAGCGTGAGTAGAGAGAAATCAGCGGGAAAGCAGTATAAGTGAACGGTGAACGATATGTCCAAATGCTTGATGGTTATATTTGGAGGTGTGTACTGATTGAAAGAGGCATGCGGTTCCAGAAAGATAGGACCACAGCAGTCATATCCCTCGTAGCAATGCAATACCTTAATGAGCATTTTCCAAAACGTTTAATTTCCTAGAGGTCTCCATTTCAATGGCCTCCAAGGTCACCAGTTCTGTCCCCTTTATATGTTTTTCTATGAAGTTACCTTAAAGACCAAGTCTTTCTTTCAGGAGAAGTCAAGAATAATTTGTGACCTGAAAAAGTTTGTGATTAAAGCTATCACCAATATTGGGCTTGAAATGTTTCAGGCTGTAATCAGCAACTGAGCTGTATGTTTTTGCATGTGTGCTCAGAATGATGTAAGACATTTTGATAAAGTTGACAAATTAATCTATTATTTGGGTTTTGTTTCCCACTCATATTACAGTTCATTTAATTTTTATTGAATTTTGAAATTGAGTACATTTTTTTCGCCCACCTTGACAAAGAAGCTTCACGAAATAGGGCTATATAAACACTGAGTGAAATTAAATCAATTGTATCGTTCTCTACCTATTCATTCTTTTGCAGGTTATTTCGGTATTTATTAAATTACCGTATTTACTTGCGTAATTTCCCAACCTTTTCACACGATATTTTTACGCTAGAACAATGGTGGGACAAATAGTAAGAGAGAGGTCTTTTCAGAATTAAGTAAACCGATAATGCAGTTTTAAAACATTTACATGCCTTTTGTCTCAGCAAAACTGGAATATAAGAACACTGTATATTTAATTTTCTCGAAACTTGACAATGTCTTCCAAGTAAGCCACGTATACTCCTGTTCTGTATCTTGACTTCCACTCATCTGCATCATCGCCGGCACACCTCATACAAAAAAGAGCGCATAATGAGCACGCAAACTCTACACGTCACACACATACAAAATCCAGGCGGAAAAACTTACCTTTTCAGTCTACGTAATTACTATCGTCTGCAGATGACGTGCCAGTTTTTCCTCGGTAGGTAGATCATCGTCTGTCTCGGCAGCATCTTTTCACATGCGCATTCGATGTGCCAATTTTTAAAGAGCTATTAACAACGAGCTCATATGAAATCTGGTTCCACGACCGTGTAATAGAGGAGCACACTCTTCCAATGGATGGTGTTTTAATCTTTCCCCGCGGCGTCAATTCATGAAGGTCTGTAGCGATCCATTCTGCATAAAATTGTCTAATGAATGACTGGATGAAGCACATATTTAGCGGTTGGAGTACAGATGTCAAGCCTCCGGTGATAATGGCTGGTTCTGCTTTAGTATTCATCTTTTGTCGCACAACTTCAATGAGATGTCCCCGAAAGCTGTCCGTTATTAGGATAGATCTTTTCTGAAATTATCTTCTCTTCTCCACTCGGTGTTTAACCAATCCTCCATTAAATCTGCAGCCATCTATCCTTTCTCTTGCACTCTCGCATGGATTTCACATGGTAATTTCTCTTTAGGAAGCGTCTTCCGCTTGATTGTTGCGTACGACTGGAGTTTCCTCTCGCCCGCTGTAATTACAAGCACGACGGTGCGACGCAGTTGTTATTGTTGTATTTTGTCGATTCTAAACGTTGATTAAAGTTATTTACATGAAATGGCAGACCGTTTGCACTGGGTAACTTAACGATACAGAGAAATTCGGTTGAAAATAAAATGAACAAACTATTTGTTGATATCCAAACAAAAAACCGAAATTTATGTACTGTAATGGAAACCCAGAATTAAAATTAATATCTATCACGTAAATGCATTAGGCTGACAAATGCAGCTTCGATAGGAATTGTCATGGCAGCTAAAATTATTCGTTGTTAAAATGAAAAATTTTTCCCGTTTTTTCGGGTTTCAAATTAATTTTGAGCTGATTCGAATTTTCTTAAGGATAAAAATAAACTTCATTCTATTCTTCGTATATACGTTTAAGTCTCGAGTTCATATCTTTATTTTAACCTATTTTAAAATGTGAGCTTAAGTAATCCTACACTAAAAGTATTCCAGAATAGTAAGGCATTTCCTTTTGGGCATATATTACTCAATCCATATTTTTCAAAAATCACCATGTAGCGTCCAGCGACATTATAATGTATCGAGTTTAACGCCCAGCTCTTCCCAGTTCTCTCAACATTCTTCGTTCAGCGATAATGCTTCAGTGCCAGTTTGGCGTCGTCAATTCACATAATACTTGATGTATGGTATAACTATCTATCTAGTCGGTTGTCACATATATGAGGTAATTAATATATTAATACCATTTACGTGCAGAAGGTATTTTCCACTGTTGTGTTGTTTTTATAGCAGTAGGAGTTCCTTCCAGTCGGGAAAGAATGTAGTGAGACCAAATGCATACACATGTGAAAGTTTATGTAATGTATACTGTACTGACTTTTTTGTCGCAACAAATAGTTAACTAATTGGTTGAAGGTTGTAGTTACGTAACTGGACGACAAGTATTTGACTGAAAAGTCTCGTGGGTGAAATGTATTTTGGTGAAACGTCACGTGGGTGAAAGACTTAGGGCGAAACGTCCGGTCACCGTAACCTAGGGTGACTAGACGTCCCGGAATATGACTTAACGTCCCGGTGTCCCGAGAAAATTCTTCGGTACACCCATTTGTCCCAAATTTTTTGTTTCTGCCTTACAAAATCTCCTCGCTGCTAAATTTCATAAATGTGTTCGATCGGAATCACATTATATTGGAAAATGCCAAGAACAGACGTCATGCTGCGTCTAAAATGAACTTTTTAATAAAATAATTTGTAATTGTTGTTCGCATGCGCAAAATATGTACTCGCCTCCGGCTAACTAAGACGTCTTTGCCTGACTCTCCGTTGCGCTTTTATCTATTAAGCAAATGCTGAAAACATATGAAATGTTTTAATTTCAGAATAAAAGTTGCCGTAATTTACTTTCATTTTTCCACACAAGCTTGCTCACATGTTATGCAGAGTATAGTTGGTTTTATATAAGGAACGCAAAATAAAAAATCATAAAACTATATAATATAAGTACTGATTTATGTAAAAGAGACAACTAATATGTTTTAAATTTGAATTTAAGAAAATGTTGTTATACACATTGTTAAAACGTTTTTAATTGACAATATTCCGCAGAAAAAATTGAATAATTTTAAAATTAAATATTTAGTTAGTATAAAACAACCCTGGTCTATCTGGAACGGAACATATGACGTCTACTTTCCACATAATTATTTATTTAATACTTATATTGACTTTAATAGCTTTATAATCACCGCGGATGAGTTGCACTTTGTGTTCCAAAATTTCATAATTTAGCTTTAAAATATTACAAATACATTCGAATGGAAAACTAAGTTGAACACGCGTATTTTTGTGCCAAAAATAACTGGTGCATGTATGTACTAGACCAGTGATGGCGAACCTTTTCTAGCTCGCGTGACAAAATTACCTTAATAAGAGAAAATTTGCCTATTCGCGTGCCAGTATCATAAATAAATCTTGTCTCTTCGTAGAATATAATACATAGTATGTCTTTTCCCACAAATGAATAAATATATACTAAATGATTCAAATGATATATCAAAAACAAAGAAATATAGCTTTTTTGTTATTTATCGAATTCTTCAAGACTTTACAAATAATATTAAACGCTAACGAAAAATAGGTTACATTAATGCATAATGTTATCTTTTAGAAGAAAAAAATAGCTATCTCATGAAAAATCATTATACGTAAAAACGATTTAATGAAAGACGTAAATGAAGTAATGTATGCTAAGTAATATATGACATGATCCAAGGGCTCAATTTCCGTTTGACAAATTCCAGTTAAAACATCAGATATTAACGATACAGTAAAAATGTCAAATACTACATTTTTTGCTGATCCCAGTGGCATATTAGGACGCCGGCGTGTAATCATAATATAACCGATGGTATGTACCTCTGGTAAACGAAGCCTCTCTTTCGCATCCTTTCGATACCTACATTTATTAGATTTCTGAGGTAATTTTTGTCATGTCGCTGTATTGGCGAGTGGCACATTTTATTTCTTATTTCATTTTGTGGCGTGCCAACCAAAGTCGTTCCGCGTGCCAACCTTGGCACGCGTGCCATAGGTTCGCCATCACTGTACTAGACTATACCGAATCCGAGTCCAACAATAGTCGTTGCTATGGCAACACTCATAATGAGTGATAAAAACTTGAAAAACGCCAGTATTTACGCAAAATTCGAAAAATACGATCTATAAGCAACATTCTACGATAAAATTTAGAATTTTCATTCATTTCCTCAGAGAATATTACAAATCTCGCTCTGATATTACAATTGTAAGATATTTTAATCTGCAAAAGAAAATTACCCTGCGCGATGGATTTTAGATTTCCCATGTAAATCAAATGGGAAGCATAGTTCCCGGAATCGAGCCTGGGACTTTCAATCTTCGCAAAAAAACTATCCCCGGGAACTCGGCCCAAGTAGCAAGAGATTTCCACCAAGTGTCATGAAAATCGGTCTATCGGTTCAAAAGTTAATAGTGGGAACAGACAGACACAACGAAGAAACTATAAACCTACTAGTATAAAATCCCATAAAAATGATGGGTATGCATGGATTAAGTATTAAATTTAATGCACTTTCCATTCTTCCTCCTTTTCTCTCTTCCTCTCTCCAATCCTCCTCCCTCCCATTCTCCCTCCCTCTCCCCCTCTCTGGAAAAATAGACATCCTAGTCTCACTCTCGCCCTAATAAAGACCATTATCTATCTATCTCCCCCTCCTCCACTGTCTCCCTCCTTCTCTATCTCAATCCCTCTCTCTCCCTTTATCTCTCTCTTCCTCACTACCTCTACCCCCCTCCCCCTCTCTCTACTTCTCTGAAAAATAGACTTCCTGGTCTCAATTTCGCCCTAATAAGCAACATTATCTATATATCTCTCCCTCCCCCTCCTTCTCCCTCTCTCCCTCCCTCTCTCTCTCTCCTTTTTTCTTCCTCTCACTCCTTCTCTCTCACGTATTAAAACATTAAAAGAACGCTCCCCTTACGCATATAGTATAAGGGTTGAGACGACAATGGAATCTCGAGGTTTAACAATAACACGGTCGGCAGAGCAACATATCGTTAAAAAGCTTAAGGTTTCCCCATAAATATGGTTTAAATCTATAACTTGAGCGATTTCGAATCGTAGGCAAAATGTGACGATTAGAATAAGAAACGTTATATTTTTCAATCAAAAATTGATTCTCAAAAATAACAGGTGAACATCAATGAAGAATTAAATTAAAAACAGAACAGCTGAATATGTAGGACTTGACTCTTGAACTCAAAATAGCAACGTAACTAAGCAAACCCATGGCTCATTATCAACATTTATCGTGCCTTACTAAATAAGTGTAAATTATGTTTATTATTATCTATATGTTGAAGATATTCACTTTTATTAAAGTTATTCACAACATTTTCCAGACAATTTAAGGCAGAAGAAAAGTACGATTAAAAATAAGATCAAAAACTTATTTGTTACTAAAGAAAATGAAAAGAAAATATCGAAGCCATATGGTTATAACTAATGACAAATGGAGAAACCTCCTAATAAACATAAAAAATAATAAAAAGGAAGTATTCACACGCCGGTTTAAGAAAAATTACTCCGCGCCAGTGACCGAATTCTCACGCAATGTCACACAATCTTCAGCTTCGGGTTTAGAGGAAACTATGTACTCCACGGCAGGGACGCTTTTCTCACACACGCACAAAACACATAGGAAAACCACCAGCCACGTGAGCTTCCTTTTTAAAAATGCCTAAATACGTATTTCGGAATCATAGATTCCATCTTCAGTAGGTCGATCATAAAGGCAAAGCAAAACGGCTTGTGGAGCGTATATGTTATTTTTTACTACATAAACAAAGCAATAAGTAAATTTAAAAACAGAATTTCGATTAATATCTCCACTATAAGCAAAATACAGAATGTTACGTAAAAAATAAAAATTCCAATGTACCATTTTGAGTTTTTTTAATTCCGATGTAAACGCATCGTTTTTTTCTTTTGTTACAACTTACGCTAATGACTACACTGTTGACGCGTACCTAGATTATATACACAAATACAGTAATTACGATTTAACTTTACTCTGCAGAGCTAAAGAATGAGCATTCTTCGCCACGTAATAGTTATTCAACTATAAAAGTAAGAGTAAAAATAAAGTAGGGTTGAGTGGACTATGTAATAGGGATCGTGGACAGAGGAAATTGTTTGGCTGCTTATCTGACGGTTTATTGAAGTTAATTGAATTGAAATAGCACTGCATTTAAACCAGTGAATAATGATCTGCTTTTACTGAATAAAAGTTGTAGTTGAATGGAAGAATTCGCTGGAAGTCTCCAAGTATAGCCAAGTATAAGTGCGTAATATACCTATATCCTTCTCCATGGCAAAATGTTTCAAAATGTAAACGTGAACTTGAACCACCATAGCCAATAAATATTCTTGTCTGGTGAACGCGGAAAGATTGATCGAGGTAAAAGCAGTTTGTCGTGTCCGGAATCTAATTGGCGACGGATTCTCCCAGCGGCGTCTAGCTGTTGCCTCTTTCGGAACAACTTTTAACCGGACAAGTCCACTTTTTGAGATCAAAGTCCGTGTCCGGTACCTTTTTCTGTTTTTCACTTTTTCAGAACGCATCCTTCGCTATATACATAGGAGGGTCGGGTGTGTCCGATTTATGACAATGATAGAGAATAAAGATTTATGTAAAGTAAGCTTATAAAGTTAACTGAAAATTTTGCTAGCCGACTTAAGATAAATTTTTCACAACAATTTTCTAGTCAGTACCGTTTAATCAACAATGGCAACGATGACATTCATTTAAATGGCACTCTCATGAAAATACGCGGAAATTCGGCGAAAATTGTGTATGAAAGCACAGCAATCGCCTCTCTTAATGTAAACTATGTGAAATATTTACATGCTTTAAAATAAAATGTCGAAGAAGGGAATTTGTGTCGTAATTCCCTGATTTTTAAAAAGTAAATAAAACTATCTTCATTTTCACCTGTTTAAGTTGCAGACGAAAGAAAGAAAAGAAACTTCTGCAAACGGTCACGTGCTCTGGCAAAGGAAGATTTACTGCCAAATAACTGAATCAAGTCCCAACTTCATAGTCCACGAAGCACTGTTGATCCGTGAACTGGTTGTAGGACGTTTGTTTGTTTATATTTCTGACTAATCAACCTCATGGATTATTATAAGCGTTAATGATTAAATAGCACAGTTAAAAGCCATAATTGTTTGAGGTGAAGATGGGACTATAACCGCGATCCAAAAAGATTAACAACTGATAATAGACTTCAACTACAGAATTGTGACTAATGGTGGTCCGTAGTTATATCTTTTTTTGTGGTCGACTCCTGAATGCGAAATGACTGAGAATCCCAGCGTTAGCGGATGTGGAAAAACCTTCCAGAAGATTCAGATGTTTTACTGGCACCCTTTGAAACAGCTGGCATCTCTTGACATTGACAACTGTTTTAACTCTTTCACTGCCCTACGCCTATATTTAAGGGCCGACCTGCGCTCCACCTCTTTATACTGTGGTTGGTCTGTATTCCCTGCATACCGAATGTCTTAATGATTTAAGTGGCGTAGGATTGCGCTCTCCCCCCCCCCCTCCCTCCCCACACTGCGCGGGTGATAACTATGCCACTAGGACGCATTTGAAATATCGTATTTGAAGGAAGCTGGTTGTTTGTATTTTTTTCTTCTTCTTTTCCCTAAATTCTTCGAAAATCAATTTTACCGATGCTATCCACGAGTATATATTCTATTTGTTTAGACCGAATATTTCTTATTTCGCTCGCTTTATGATGCTGCTATTTATTATTAGCGGTGTTCTACAAGTTATTCGTCCTTCCTATAGAGATATGCACCCTTTAAATCACTCGCTTCGTTCGTTGTACAAGAACTTACTGTTTTCATTCGCCTAAAGTTGTACATGTCTTTTGAAAACCACTCTTCCTTAAATATTTATCAAGTATTTTACTGAGAAAGTTTTTCATGCAATTAAAATCTATAAACTGGTTTCACAAATGGGTAATTAAATATAATTAAGTAATCCTATAAATCACTATGGCTTCCTCAAAACACTGCCGCCACTCAAGTTATTCCAGTAATCGGCGCGCACCTAGCATCCTTGAATACCCGCAGTTAACATTCGCAGTCGGTCGCACGTCATCCTCGACGGCCTTTCCATTCTTATTTATATTGCGTTCAATGATTGGTTTCTACGGCAGATATCGTGGTGAAGATATTCAATTCCGACGACTTCCAGCAAATATTATTGACACATTCCATTGCTAAATTCTTAAGGTTATCGGCATTGTTTACGATGTCACTTAACTGCCACCTCGTAACGGTTCGTTGTGCCAATCGGGCGGGGAGGGAGTTAATAGACTGTTGTCATTTCAGATTCTACCGCGAGAAAATCTGCATCATTTGCATCCTCTTTCTCTCTCGCTATTTTCAGGTCTTCAAGACGCGGCTCTTCCCCTTGCGCGCGCCTCTCTCACTCCCCTTCCTCCGTTTCTTCCTCGGCCGTCAACTCTTCTTCCTCCTCCACCTCCTCCTTCTTGGCAGCTAACCGCCAAAGCCGCGCCGCTGTGGAGGATATGCTGGAGGAAGACCCGGTCACGGAGGAAGAGGTGAGGATTTCGCTCACTAGATGACTCTTGCGTACCCAGAAAGGACTGCCTGTCGGCTGATCCTGCAACCTCATGGTTGGAATTATACTAATTTATTTAATAACGTGATTTTTGCGATTAAGTCGCGTCCTGGAGAGAATCTATTTAACTCTGTCATACTAGAAATGTTATACCTCACTGGGCGGCTGTAAGGGCGAGTATGTCACACCCGGTTACTAAAATAATTCATGCAGTAATTACTGTTAGATTTGACTCATTTAATTAAATATCCGGATATGGAGTTACCCTTAAATGAGGTCGTAATATAATTTTTACATATCCCGGTAGCAGTAGTCACGGCGGTAAGATCATTTTCCAAATAGAGGAGTATCAAAAATTATTTATGAACTACCATGACGCAACATCGGTCCAGTTCATTAGTAGGTACGTCTAGCAATAGAGGCTGAAGAAGCAATACGTATACACCGGTATCATAAGATTTGGCGGTTCTTGAATTTTTATATCCGAAACTATAAGTCGTAATTATGTGGTCTGGCGGACTTTATTGTGGCAAATGTTGTCCTCTTTCCGAATAATTTTTTTAATCTATACCTCACAGATCATAAAAGAGTATTGGAGAGAAAAATATGTTATTTAGTTGTTGCTTGACGGATGCCATTTAACGGGATACGAGTATAAGTTTATTTAAGCTCCTATATAAGTGGAAGTTCTAATTGACGGATGTAGTTCAAACTCACAATTAGTCGATAAATTTTAATAAGGATCACTCTCGGGCGCACACATAGGGGGGGTCCACCAGGTTCCATAGGGGCATATTTAATCCTGAGATGAGGGTGAAGGCAGTAAGACGTTTAAAGTGTTCTCATGAATGCTTTTGCTCCATGAATGAGTGCGTGAATATGGGAAAGACGGAAAGAGAGAAGGAAGGGAGAAGGGAAAGTTCCATTTCCAAGAAAATATCGGTGGCAAATGTTTGAAGTGACCGTTGGTCAAGACAAAGTCTTTTTGCTGAAAATATCCTATTTCCATGAGAAGGGGTTTCAGTTGAGAAACGTTCATCCCTTTCTGGGTCTTACGTTCTCCGTTTGGTCTTTTGGAGACTTCCTGGATCCCTGCTGTGTGGGAGGAGGTCCAGGCGACCGGGAGAATGGCCGTTTGTGTAAAATATCCTATTTCCACTAAAAAGGGGACGAAAAACTGCAGCTGAGACTCTCAAAAGAATACAATTGGAGTCTCCAATTTGGAGAAGCTGGTTAGTTGGAAAAGTAGTCTCGATGAGTGAGGAAGTGTAGTGATGAGTGTATCTCTTACTGTGGAAAAGTGCATTTCTCGGAAGAATGGAAGCATCCGAGCAATATTGACACTACAGATCCCGAACATCAACAAATCGGGTACTTTTCCAGAAAGCTCCCCGCGGCCTTTTTTCACATTTTTTGCTCATCCTGAATTTCGGCAATCCTGTGGAGTTTCTCAGCCCGCGAAGTTTGACTGAAAACCGCGAGCGTTCTTCTACCGAGACACAACAGGAACCCAGTAACTGATGTATGTATTCCTAGCGGAAAAAAATGAAATGAAAAATAAATAAAAGAACACCCGCCAACGATATCGCGGCAGTTTAAATGGAATATAGACCAATTTTAAAAACTGCCAGCCTATGCAGTTACTCCACATTTCCAACTAATATATTCAAGGTAATTAACCCAACCTGACCTGACCTAACCTAGCCTAACCTAACCTAGTCTGCTGTAATATAAATTGAAATCCCAAATTTCAAAAATGAATACACATTCAAACATATAACATATGCATAAGTTCAAAAATTCATTGTCACCTTATTTTAGCGGATAAAAGTCACGAATATCTCGCAAAATTGCCAAAAGTGTGTCCTCTTTTTTCCTTTTTACTGACACGCGCCACAAAAATTCTCCATTATATCTGTCCAACATATGAAGATGAGTGCCCGACTGTCTCTTATTTCTTTGCTTCGCTGTTCTCCAAAGTCTTTCAACAGTCTGGGTGTGAATGTCTGGATCCTCCGGATCCAGACATCACGCACATATTCACAAATTACTGACAGTAAAGTCTCTGCAGACCGATCAGGAACTAGCACCATAAAAACTTTCTAACGTACCGGTACTATTACCAATCTATCATCCAACCCAAATTACTGAACTAAACCCCAAACCTATGTTAAAATTTTCGGAAGTTCGCCTCACTGTAAAACGTAAGAATAGCTCATATTCGCTGGAAATATCGTTATTCAATTGTTTCCACTGGGAAGTCTAAACTCGCCATTGAAATTGGAAAAGTATTTAATGGAGAAATTGTGAGTGCGGATTCTATGCAGATAAGCTGTTTTCCTCGAATCATACGAGCATTTATTTCATCTCGCTGGCCTCGTGGTGGGTGAAATTCGAATATATAAAACAAAGTAGGCTGCTTTGATAAGTGTTGTCTGTGAAATTATATTAGTGATATGTAGTAAATAGCCGTATAGTAGTGGCCTTTAAATATGTTACACTACATTATTTCATTTCTAATTAGATAGTTTGCTGCTGTTACGGAGAGTACCGGCACTTATTTTTATCCAAGTAAAGCACTGCTTATAGACTTAAGATAGGCTACTCACATTCTAGTGCAAATGAAAAAGTGAGAAACTGTCATTTCAAAACTCTTTGGTTTACCCCTCACATAGATAAATATGAGTAGTAAAAGAAAACAAATTTCAATATTATCATTTGTGAAGAAGTCGCGGGGAAATGTGCATAGTGAACAAATAGATGGTGAGAAAATTAATGTCAGCGAACATAGTGACCTCGTCGATAGTGCATCATTGCAAGAAAAAGAGCCGTGTTCGTCGTTCGCACTGGTTACTGGATGTACTCCGGAGACAGATGCGGACAATAAAGGTAACCCTAATGATATAGCAAACTTTTTGAAATCGGAAGAATATTTTTCTGGTAAGAAACTCCTGGAAGTTTTTAATAGTTTATGGTCACCAGATGCTAAATATAAATTTCCTGTAAAAAATATTAAAGGCAAAAATTTAAGGTGCCAAGCACATTGGCTTGAAAAATGGCATTGGGTGTGTTATTCGGAATTAATGGATGGTCTATTCTGCAAATATTGTGTGCTATTTTCTCCATTTAGAGTAGAAGTGCATAGGGAACAAAATTCGGGTATATTTGATTCAGAAGCTTCCAACAAATGGAACCATGTCTTAGAATATTTTGAGAAGCATGGCAAATTGTCATATCATACACGAAGCTTGGAAATATTGTACAATTTAAAGAAAATTAATGAGAAAAAAGTGCTCCCGATTGATTTGATTTTAGATAAAAACAAAGCAGAGGAAGTAGCAAAAAACAGGGAAATACTTGGCTCAGTAATAAAAACTGTCCTATTTTGCGGAAAGCAGGGGATCCCCTTACGAGGACATTTAGATTATGGCCCTTTAAATGTCGAAGAAACCCCTGAAAAAATGAGGGAAATTTTAGAGCATTACTTAGAATGCGTGTGGAAGCAGGAGACGAAATTTTAAGGAATCATTTAAAAAGTTGTGGAAGAAATTTCTACGTTAGGTGGAGGACACAAAATAAAATCATTTCTTCCATAAATGATGTAATTTTAAGGGATATTGCAAATCGCATCAATAAGAGTAAGTGTTTCAGTATAATAGCCGATGAAACTACTGATGTTGCTGGGATAGAACAGTTTGCTCTTGCTGCTCGATTCATTGAAAATGATACTGTCCAAGAACAGTTTATACATTTATACCGGTTGTCAGTAGAACAGGACAGTCTTGCCTCACATTTGATAGATTTTTTACAATATTTCAAAATTAATTTAAAATTTCTCAGAGGCCAAGGATATGATGGGGCTAGTGTAATGAGTGGACAGTTCCAAGGAGTTCAAGCTCATATTAAAAAATACTTCCCCTCTGCATTATATGTGCATTGTAGCTCACACAGTTTAAACCTAGCGATTTCAGATTCTTCTAATTTACCCAATATCAGAAACTGTGTGGGAATAGTGGGTAAAATCTATAATTTTTTTCACACTCCATTGAGGCAAAATGTTTTAATAAGAAATATTGAAAAACACTGTCCTCTTTCTAGAAAACGAAAATTAGTTCAAATGTGCGGCACGAGATGGATTGAAAGACATGATTCGATACTAGTTATGGTTGAATTATTTAATGCTATACAAGTATCACTGAATGAAATGACAGAGTGGAATGATAACGATGTTTCCGTTCAAGCTTCTCTTTTAAATGTATTGATTTCTAAAGCTGATTTCATAATTTCTTTGCTGACTATAAATAAGGTATTTGCTCTTACTAAAAGGCTGAGTGAATATTTACAAACAGTTAATATTGATTTGAAGAAGGCAATGAGTTATGCTGACTCGGTCATTGAAGGACTTGAAAGTTTAAACGTTAATTCTGAGTCAGTTTTCAAAGAGATTTTTGAAATGGCCATAAAGCTTCTGGAATTTGTAAGAGGTGAGGAAGAAATTAAAATTCCAAGATGCCCCACGAAGCTATCAGTGTACCGCAACAATATTCCAGCTAAACCCCCTGAGGACGGGCTATATTCTTACCCTTTAACATTTTAGCTAAATTTGGATGCTTACTGACTCAAAATTACGATGATTAAACGGAAAGTGATTTTCTCACGTTAGCAGAATTTTATTCGAACAGTGATGATCTTTTTTGCGACAATAAGGAAAGCATGCTTGGTGAACCTAAACTATGGAAACATTTTATACGGAACAAGGAATTATTTTCTGCTATTGAAGGGTTCATTTATTGTGACAGAGAGTTGTATCCTCGTATCAAACTGCTCCTACAAATACTATGTACACTTCCCATTAGCACCTGTACCAGCAAAAGATCATTCTCTACTTTGAGGAGGCTAAAAACTTATCTAAGAAACACCATGAAAAGTGATAGACTTAATTGTCTTGCATTATTAAATATCAATAGTTTACAGGTGTCACCAGAAGATGTTTTTGATGAATTAAGCAAGAAACCGAGACGATTGGATTTTACCATTTGAGGTAAGAAATGTTATTTTTAATCAAGTGCAGTAAGGCCTCCAAAGGTGAACCACCTCTCAAAGTGACTCCTATTTAGTGGAACATTTTCAAGAGTGCAATTATTTTCTCTGAGATGACTACTCTGACCTACCCCCTCTAATCTGATCACCGTCTTCCCAGACCAGCACATTCTAGTAGTTAACCTGACCACTGTGCCCCATTAAATGACTTTTTTTCTTTCATTTGTATTTTTGAATATTATCAAACACAGTGAATCTAAATTAATAATTGCGAGAGTATTTTTCATTTTAAAGGGTAATGTAGATTTAATATAAAACAATTAAAAATTAGATTATTAGAAATCGAATGTTTTGAATATGTTTTCTTATGTTCCCGATTTTCAGTAAACTTAAACGACAAGGGAAAAACGACGTAAACCGCTCCTAAGAATCATATTTTGTGTATTCCTCTGAAAATACCGGTATCTGAAAAAATTAAGCGAATGACCAAGACGATTAGATTTCGCTATTTGGGAAACAAAAAAGAACTTTGAAATAAAATCAAATTGTATATTTGGTTTGTTATTTATGTAATTTTGCTTATATTTTTTAAGTTAAAATATGGCGTTGAAATATGTCTACTTCTGCTGATAACCCTGGACCTTTAGTCTATATTTCACTGTAATAATATACTCGGAAAAGTTTAGATATTATACTGTAATATATTTATTCTAATTTGTTTTACAATAATAATGTACTATTTAAAAAGAGAATTAATTTTTAAACGCAAGTTGTGTAAATAAAATAAATAATAAACGGTAACCTTAAACTTTTTCTATACCTGCCAAATAGATCGGACCCCCTCCTAGAAAAAAGTCTGTGTGCACCACTGATCACTGTAACTTAATTTAATTAAAATCTACCCAGCGGTTTGGGAGATGAAAAGTTACGATAGACGGACGGACTGACGGATGGACGAGACGTGCCCATAAGGCGTTCCGCTAGATGTTATCTGTAATTTTATTAATATGTACGTTATTATGTATTTAGAATTTTAATCGATAAAGTAAGCTAAAAAAACAACAGGGGAGCCAAAAACTTTGCGATTGGGGAGGGGGCATATTGATGCAACGCCACTGCATTCAATTTTGCTCTTGCGTGACCCCAAGGTTAAAACTGTGAAACTGATCTATTCTAATACAGATTAAAATAAGCTAAGTATCTCCCAGGAAAATTTTAACTGCATCATGAGTGAATTCCACAAAGTAGAGCCTGAATTTATTATAATTTAAAACTAACTCATGTTATTATAATGTAATTTCTCTGAACTGTAACTTTAGGTAAAACTGGTCAGTACGTTCTGTCTAAACTTGGAAATATGTTTGCTTAAATCAGTTTCACTAGCAAATTAGGTAATATACTTCGTCAATTTAAAATTTAAATAAATTTTCGAAATATTAAAAATAATAACTTTTGCTAGGGAAGCCTTTACGTGGTGGGTTTCCAATTGTTTCAACTCCTGCTCTCTCGCGCACAGGTCGAGTCCCAATGTGGCATAGGTTGAGTTTCATCAAAATTATCGACTATCGAATATCTTAACTAATTCCTCAATATAACTTCAAATGAATTCCTTGAACAATCTTCTCACCAATACGGTATTCGGGGTGGAATCAAACAGTGTAGTGCACCAAGTAAAATGAACGGCTATTTATGTAGGGTAAACTGCAAGAGATTTGAGGACAACATACATCATTTCAGAAAGGCACCGATGCCTTGCATTTGCAGAAAATCGTTTACAATTTCAACTTCTGCAGATTACTCCCCATATAGAAAATAAAGTATATATACTAAACATAATGGAGCACTTAGTGATAATGACAGTCATCAAAAATTGGTTGACGATCACCTCCGTCTCTCGCACTACTTATGTGACTTACAATTAGTATTGCTCTGCCAAATAATCCTCATCTCTCTACCACCCTCCGTTTGCCACCAACATTCACTTCTCATCATCCTGTGTCGTAACGTAATTATGCGCTGATTTCTAACATTTGTACTGAATCAGGAATATTAAAATTCATAACGTTAGAATTAGAAAGTACTTTAATGCAGTCACTAGGATTTTTATCGGTTTTTCGACCCTTGGATTTCTCTTCTCGTGACTTTTAAGGGTATTAACGATTATTTAATTAGTTTAAATGTTATTGATTGGGGAAAATCTTCAGTTCGACGTGAACATTTGAAATCCATTATTGTTATCACTGTTTTAACTTAGAATTGAAAAATAACGAAGTTATTTATCTACTATATTAGTTTTCCCCCTCCCTGTCGCAAGGGGATTGAGGGGAGGTATATGCGCGCACATCCTGGTAGGAAGAAAGGAGAGGGATGGAGGCGTGGTGAATGCTTCTCCATACTTATAGCGTATATCAGAAAGCAAGGATTCATCATTGATGCCATAATACCGAATCTATTAAAAAGAAGCTATAATTTCTGCCGTTTTCATCCGCCGTTGGTTGTTATTCGTTCCTCGCTCATAATTTTTTTTTGCTCGTTATTCACTTTTTGTTGTTCGTTTTTATAGATCCGTCTTTATTGTTCGTTCTTCACTTATCGTTTCACTCGTGTTTGTTTCCTTCTTTTATTTTACTTTTATTCCTCGAATTTTCTTATCTCATGTTTTTTTGAAAAGGATCTTTCGAGAGCCACCCTAACTCACAACAATGACGACCACGTTCTTTTAGATAGGAAATATTGTAGGCGATGGAAATTGCGTATTAAGGTCTATCTATTTTTCTTTTCCGTATACAAGAAAAGCATATGGAGATTAGATGCCGTGTGGTAGACCATGTTAAAGATGATTGGCTCTTCTACGAAAGATTTACTGTAGGAGACGAATCTTACGAAAAGCCAATAAAATATGTTAGTGATTACATTTCTCTAATGTAAACAAATGGAGCGTTTGGATGTGTTTTCGAGCGAACGGCACCTACTGATATTTTCTAATTAAGTTGAAGCGTTTATTGACCAGATGATTCAATCCCCACAAAATTCGGTGAAGGAATCGATGAAAAATATTTTTCGCTACTCTTTTCTGGTGATGGCAACAGAGGGCATTTCGATGTTTGAAATGCGATAGAACAAATGCCTAAACGACCTGACAGTCATTGATCCTATGACCTCATCTGGCAAAGACAATGTTGAATTGATTGTAACTGCAGTTGAATAGAGTCAGCGATAAGCACATGAGAGATACCGACGTTATCGAGAAAAGCATATTGCACAAGAACAGAATCGGGAGAGGAGACGTATAAGCGTTCTAAATATGGACGCCGCTAGATTGGAGTGAGGAAAACAACGGAATGCTAAACGAAAAGCGAACATAAAAGCGCGTGTTGTTAATCAGTACTTAGGAGATAGAACAGCGGAATATAGAGGGATTCATAAATTAGAAATGCGGACGTAGTCTGCTTGCGCTGACGAAAATGAGCGAGGGCTTGTTCGTAACAATTGTTGTCATAGTTGCAAAATTACATTGCACGAGTATCCACAGATTCTTAAGGATTTACTCGTGGTTAACTCGTATAAGTTTACGCATTTTCGCCCTCGTATACGAAGCTACTATAGCGGATTTGCATTTGTCTAATTCTGTGCAAAGAAGACGAATTTTAGAATAAACATGAAAATACAGGACCAAGTTGATCAGCACGCAATGGGACGTTGTGGACGAGTGACTAAACTACGCGCGCCTCGGTTGATTGCAAATGTTGAAGCTCTTATAAGGCATATTAATCCTTATGCAGAACCTTATGTGACAGGGGTGGCCAAAGCGCGGCTCTTTTAATTAAAAGTGCGGCTCTTATCCATTTACATTTAAGGGCGTATCAAGGCTTGTCACGGCAGAATGCATTAACGCAATGCGACTAAGAGGCTTTGGGGAAACCCATTCTCTCTGTATTGCTTCGAATACAAGTTATGTGTACTGTTCATACATATTTGTGTGCAGAATGCGTTTGCGGCTCTCGAACTTAGGAAGGTTATCATATGCGGCTCTGAGAGTAAGCAGGTTTGGCCACCCCTGTTATATGAGTTTATACAATATGCATACAAAATCGAATGAAAAGGCGGAATATACGCTAAACTTCGGACAGTTTATCATTTTGGAATAAATATCTGTTTTGTTGAGTTTATATATGTATCTGTAGCGAATACATACAAAATAAATTTGGCCATTTATCGATATTAACTTGACTAGCCGACCTGCTCGGCACCTCACACCCAAAAAGTAGGTGAGCGAGTCAAAAGACGGTGCAAATAAAGTAAATAAATATGTATTTGAATTTAGTTTTTTTAAAAAACCATTTTGGGCTTTAGTGGTCTTCGAGCGCAGTCGGGAGCGTATGCGAAATCTCCAATTTAATTTAATTTTCACGAAGGATAATTCGTCGTTATATAAAGGGTTCTCGTTAAAATGAAGATCGTCGGCCGTGATATCACGTGGAAACAATAGCTGCACGAATCTAACGAGTATCATTTGGTAATGTCACGCGTGTTTTCGTGTCGTTTTATCAAGGTGCATTCGAAATGAAATCTCGCGTTTCGATTTAATTCGTTATCGATGTGTGGCGTTCGCGAGAGACCGACTGGATCGCTTCAAGCAGCGTTCGATCTGTCTTCGGCCAACTTCGGAGAATATCCACGCGTATATCGCGGCGAACGAGTTACGGATTATGAAACGAGCGAGTCAGAAGAGCAAGTGGTATTCGGGAAACCTATGACTAGGTTCTCTCTGACGTTTCGAATCACGACGCTCGGGATGCGCAGCGCCCCGCGGCCAGTGTTGAATCCGGGAGGAAAAATGAAAACTTCGGGGGTTTTTTAAAAATAAACATTAGTTTGAACGACATAAATAGAATTAATTATAGTTATAAAAAATCACATCAAATTCAAATCACATTGTAGCAGGTATTTTGTGGTTGGTCGAAATTATCACTTGATGTCACTTTCGATCAATCATCACCATATTCTCTATTTAAGGGACCAATAACATTCCTTAATCTTAAATAAAGAAAATTTTAATAATTTTATCCTGGGGGAATTTTATTCCACAGGGGGTGAGAATCCTCACCCCCCCCCCCCCCCGGCCACCCCTTGGATTCAACACCGCCCGCGGCATTGCGACCGCGTCGCTCTCGCCTTCCTCTTCTCCACTAGCTTTCTTACGCGTCGGAACGAGGCTCTCCACAATCCTTTCGTCGGCTCGCGATCGTCTCTCACCCCGCATCTCGCTCTGTGGGAGGAAACCCGCGCTCCCTGTCGGTGGTGGCGCCATACTAGGGCGTCATCGGAGGGCGTACTCGGGGGGCGTTATTCCTCCGATTGCGGGGCATCTGGCGTCGTCTCCGGTGTCTATTCTCCCCCCCCCCCAGTCGAGAGCGCACCCGGGGGAGGCTTTCTGCATGCGTCGCCCAACCCCCCTCATCCCCACTTCATCCCCCCTCTCCTCCTCCACCCCCCTTGGCCATCCCCCCCCTCGGCCCTCCCCCCCTCGGCCCTCCCCGCTCGCCCGTGATCTTCGGAGGCTTCCCGCCCTCGGTTTTCCTTTGGCTCGGCGCAGTTGCTTTTTCGCGTCGTAGAGGTGCGGAGGGAAGAACGTTGGAGGCGGTGCTCAGGTGGGTGCGGGAATTCGCTCGTCCACACGGGCGGCGAGAGGTGGTGTCTGGTGAGCCATGTGCCTCCGAGGACGCGGCGCTCCGTGGTTGCTCGTCGGAGGGTGCAGAGCGTGAGGAGACCATGAAGTGGACGAGGAGGTGGCTGCGGTGGCCCGGAGGAGAGCAGAGGGAGAGCAAGAAGGGAGGGGGAGGGAGCAGGAAGAAGAGGAAAGGGAGCAGGGCGGGGGAGCAGAGGGGGGCGGATGGGGGCGGCAGGGAGAAGAGGCGGAGGAGGGTGAGTGAGAGGCACCCCCTTTTCCCCGGGGGCGCACGGCGATTTCGGTCGCGGCTTTCTTTTTCCAACGATCCAACCTTAATACTGCTCTTCGGTGAGACCGGGCGTGGTCATCTGGGCGATTTGTTAGTTCGTCGTCTGATCGTCCAAGACGTTCTTCTTTTATCTTTATATCTCGGTTCGAACGAATGCTATTCGACCTCATGTGCGAGCGATACTACCGGAAAACGAACGGTGCGACGTTCCAAATATTATTAGCGAGGCCGAGGAAAAATCTGTTCTCATTCTCGACACCGCGAATTATCGAAATAATTTCCGCCGAAGGTGCATCATCGGTTTACACTTTTCAATAGCGAATTAATAAGCGTTTATTTTTATATCACCGCTCCTTTGCGTCACCATGCAGAGTGATAATATAAGAAGAGCGCCCGTAGCCAAGACGACCACGTGCTTGATTAGTTGGGAGCGAACCTCAGCTCGCGCTGGCTCGCGTTGGTGCGGCTGAACCGAACTTGTGAGAAGGCTGCAGCCGGTCGGTTAAGGAATAATTCCGCTTGCATTCATTGCTTCCGACCCCGTCAATAATATTTCCCCCAGCGGACGTGGATATATTCTGTCTGACTGCGAGAATAAGGACGTTGTCTTAACATTTAAACCAGTGTCTCTCAACCGGGGGTCTCCGGACCCCTAGGGGCCCGCGCGTTATTTCTCGGAGGTCCGCGAGTTGAGTAGGACATGATTTTTATTTTTAGCTATAACTCATTTGATCCTGTGCACAGCTATCATTAATATTTCAATATGAAAAAACGAGACAGGGAATGAAAAATGTATGCAATTTTAATGGTAAAGGGGTAGAGCTCTGCACGGGCCTGATTTTCTATACAAATTCGGACCAGGCCCGTTGTCGAAGAAATTCTAGGTCCGACCCGTGGTCTGTCTAAAGCCCCTCGGCTCGAAAAATGTAATTATTTTATTCCAAATTTTCTACCAACATCTGTGGGCTGTTCAATGTTTTGAAAATGATTTTTTTAAACCTACATATTCGTATGCCTTGGAAGACCACAAACATAATAAATTACTATACAAAATACACAAATATAATATTATAGTAAAAAAATATATTAACCCATTCAGTACGGAGGACGAGTCACACTCGTTCTTTGCTAACCCTGGGTTAGTTTACGAAAAAATTGCCGTGTGAGAATTTTTATTAAATATATTTTTCTTAAGAAGTATTATTGGGAAGTAAGAATGCTAAAATATTTTAAAATTAATTTTAATTAACATTTCTCGTACAAAAGTGAACTATATTTTCCTTTTTAAACTCGTCCTCCGTGCTCAATGGGTCAAATGAAAATGAAGGCAAATCGTATAGGTTCGTAAATTTCAGACTGATTAAAATATTTCGGCCCGTCAAATCCCGAAAATTTTTATAACAAACCTGATATATCCAGCGATTTTTAAAACCTGGCCCGGGCCCGTAATGAATTCCAAAGAACCGGCCGGGTTGGCCGAGGCCCCGGTCCGCAGAAATTGTGGAGCATCATAGGGAGTCCGCGGCTTCATAAAGGTTGAGAAACACTGATCTAGACGACTTAACCAGGGCTGAACTTTCATTCCTTCCGAATATATTATATTATTTTATGGTAAATATTCCACTATATTTTGATAGCCGAAGAGAACGCTTCAGTGAGCACCTTGAAAATCAAATATTCTCATTTCCAGTGTTTTAAAAAATAATAAATTTTTACTTTCTCATTTACTATAAACTATGTACAGAGAATAAAATGCCGCGATCGTGAAAATTTCGGAAATTTGATGATTAAGTGCGTTTTAGGTGTTACGGAGTCCAAAGAATCAGTTTTTGCAGTTCCCTCTCTCCGTTGTCTGTAATCTGCTCACGATTCAAGAGGCCAAACGATTCTAAAGAAGCAGATGAAATCTCTCATTTGTGTAGGGCATCATCCGGAATAGAAGCCATGTTGGGATGAATCACAAAAATGAAAGTGGAACTCGTCGATTTTCACAGCGTCGATTTACTCATAAATGGCTGAATGGATATTGGTTAAAATGCATCCAGTTGTAGACCTAAATATCGTAAACAATAATACATATGCTATGTATCTTAAAAAATGATCATATAGCGTCCGGTGACATTATGACATGTCGAATTTTGTGCTCAGCTACCTCCGAGCTCTTACTGCTAACAGCAGTTACAGTTTTGCTGCCATTCAAATTGAACATATATATATATATATATATATATATATATATATATATATATATATATATATATATATATATATATATATATATATATTCTGAACATAACTATTGGGGGAAAGCCATTAGAACAAGTTTCAGAATATAAATACCTTGGAAGTATCATAACACGAGAGGCAAAATGTACGGATGAGATCAAAACTAGAATAGGAAAAGCAAAAGCGGCTTTCAGGAGAAAGAAACAACTACTTACAGGGAATATAAGGGAAGATATCCGCAAGAAGTTGATAAAATGCTACGTATGGAGTATAGCATTGTATGGGGCAGAAACATGGACGCTAAGGAAAAATGACATCAAATACTTGGAAAGCTTTGAAATGTGGACTTGGAGGAGAATGCTGAAGATAAAATGGACAGATAGGATGAAAAACGATGAAGTGCTACGAAGAATAGGAGAGAAGCGAATGATTATACAGACTATCAGAAAGAGGAAGGCTAACTGGGTTGGACATTACCTGAGGAGAGAGAGTATGATTAAAGACGTGTTAGAAGGAAAACTAGATGGGAAAAGGGAAAGAGGTAGGAAAAGGTTTCAGCTGATAGACGATTTGAAAGGGAAAAAGAGTTATCAAGATATAAAGAGGACAGCGGAAAATAGGAGTATATGGAGAACCAAGTTTAACCAAGAATAATCACGGACCTGTCTACGGACAGACTACCTATGATGATGATATATATATATATATATATATATATATATATATATATATATACACACACACACACACACACACATTATTGTGAGGAGTAGTAGCGTACGCATATGAAAATTTTACATTTTTCAGTAATTTTTTCAATGTAGCATCTACAATTTGGTATTGGAGGTGTCGGTAATTGTTGATTTTACATTTTGTCAAATTATTGCGCAGATTTTTATCAGTGGATCAATTATTTCTGCTCGAGGTCGGACACATATGGCCCACGAAGATGTTTTCTGTGCTGCGCTATGCTGTATTGAAAAATATATAGGTAAAATTTAACAAGGAAATTTCATATAACTAAACTTAACTAAAATATTGGTCATAAAATCTTTGCCGGAGAAGTACTACATAATTACGCTAAAATTGTATAGATTGGAGTTCTATTTACATGATTCCGCATAATCTCTGAGTCACATTTGATGTAAACTCTTATGCGGCCCACCGGAGCACTCACGACTACAAATGTAGCCATGCAGGAAAGGTGCCGTGATTAATGTATTCTGTAGCTGCAAACTAAATTAAAATGAATCATTTACCTGCATTTAAAACGTTTTAGGACAAATCCTACGAATTTTGTTCGCACCATTCTTTTCGATGAAAAAATAACGATTCAAAATAGCGATTAAATATAATACGGTCGTGAATAAAGAAAAGAACTATTGGTTTCAATGAGTTATTTTTTTATTTTTAGCGAATAAATATTTGTAATCGCAAAAATATTTTAGATTCGAACTAAAATTTTCGTAAGGGCAAGGATGAAATTTTAGAATACTTGAATTTTGAAGAACAACATTGATATTTAATTATAACCCCCACCACTTCGTTAAATATTAGAGCAAAAATTGAAAACTTTACTGTTCTTCACCAGAATTGATTTCTCAGTACACTAAGGTTCATCTTAAAAAAGCCTTATCTTACTATTTACATTATCTGTGAAATCATTAACAAAAGTAGACGCTTCATGCGGCACGCAGGAATACTTTTGAGAATGAATGATATTACTCCGTCGAGAGTTATTCTCTGGATTCCGTCTGAGAAGAACAATGAAAAAAGTTTATATTTCTATCTTAGATTATGATTTAACTTTTCCAATATTTTCGTGCGAAACCGTAGAAAATTACACTTACTTCCTTATCTGCTATCTTGAGAGTCCTTGGTAAAAAGGTGACCGAGTCTCACATGAGCATCTTCTACAGAATAGTTGTCGATTTCACTTCTTTGCACCGTTTATTTAAACGAAACGCGTTACTGATGTTCTGATAACGAGCTTAAAAATCAAACAAAAATAGCGATATCGGTCTAGAATTTTCCTAGTTTCTGGCGTCACTGAGGTAATTGGTTACAACCTTTGGAAAAAATCCGAAATTTCAGAAAACGTTTTATTTAAGGGGTGCATTTGACACCAATGTTCAATTTAAAAAACCCATAAGAAAAGCATGGAAAACTGTGCAGGGCTATATATAATTGCTTTTAAAAATTTACATTTAGATATTAAGTCGGGACATGCACCATACTATGAAAAAAAATGAATGAAGTTTATTTTTCTTGAAAACAGAATTCAAATCCATGCTGAATTTGCGTAAAAATTTGATTTTAATCATATAATTATGGAAAAAGTTTCGATTTTCAACAAGTGAAAGAAAATGACTACCATAGCAACGACACCAATGCCTTTCAATGGGAATTGATTATCCATACTTCAACAGCATTGATCTAATGCTTAGACTGCATTATAATCTATTTGATTTCAGCCAACTACGTTTGGATATGATGAAGTAATAATTTTAAATTAATTTTTTTATCCGTATACGAACTAAAAGCCATTATTCTGACACAAATATCCTAATTTTTACATAAATTTTAGCGCGATGTAAAGGCTATTTTCTTAATGATGATTATAGCTATTGCTGAAACGGCGATCTAAGCCATGAAACCGAAAATTCGAAAACTTGGACGCGAGCCGATTGCCAGAGAATTTAGAAATTTTGGACAGATGCCTTAATTTCGCGGAAATGAAAATTATTGTCTTATTTATATATTATTATGACATTGGTTTTAAACTACTACGTAGACTTATGATGACGTTATTATACTAACACACGAAATTTAGTAACGCGTGAAAAGTATTTTAATGTTGTTTCGTAGTTTTTTGAGAAATTTTAACTCTTTTCATTTGTTAAATATGATGGTGTCCTGCCTATCTTGCGATTTTTTTATCCAAATACGTGCTAAAGGCACGAATTATGAAGCTATAATCTTAACACAAAATATCATAATTTTTCCATAATTTTAGTGTATAGTGCATTGTCTTAATGATGATTATTCTTATTGCTCATGCAGAGCGATCTGACGCACGATACTTGATATACGAATACTTGGACACGAGGCGATTGCCAGAGAATTTGTAAATTACGGATAGTTGAATTAATTTCGCGTAAAATCATAAATATTCTGCTAAAACTCATGAAATTTATTGTCCAATACATATAGGCTCCACATGGCTGAAATGCTGTTGCCCTGTAGATCACGTTGGTTTATTTATGAGTTTAGATCTTGGTGTATGGTGATTTTTAAGCGCTTGCAGTATACAAGCACCGACAACTCGTATGTGTGTGTGTATATATATATATATATATATATATATATATATATATATATATATATATACGAGTTCATAAAATGCTATGTATGGAGTATAGCTTTGTACGGAGCAGAAACATGGACGCTAAGGAAAAATGACATCAAATACTTGGAAAGCTTTGAAATGTGGACCTGGAGGAGAATGCTGAAGATAAAATGGACAGATATGATGAAAAACAATGAAGTGCCACGAAGAGTAGGAGAGAAACGAATGATTACACAGACTATTAGAAAGAAGAAGTCAAACTGGGTTGGACATTACCTGAGGAGAGAGAGTATGATTAAAGACGTGTTAGAAGGAAAACTAGATGGAAAAAAGGGAAATAGGTAGGAAAAGGTTTCAGCTGATAGACGATTTGAAAGGGAAAGAGTCATCAAGATATGAAGAGGACAGCGGAAAATAGGAGTATATGGAGAACCAGGTTTAAGCATGAATAATCACGGACCTGTCTACGGACAGACTACCTATGATGATGATACGAGTTTGATCTTGATATTTACATACATACATACATATATATATATATATATATATATATATATATATATATATATATATTTGAAGTATTGTGATCACGAAAACATTCGACTTCGAGATTTCGAGATAGTTTACTAATTATGAGTTGAAATAATAATTTATGAAATCATGCCTCTTGCTTAACGGGATGACTTAGTAAATCTCGCTGGGTGTTATTTGAAGTTCGCAGTTCCTCTTTTTTTGTGATCAATATAATCCTCGAGAGATATACGATATAACTAATTACATGAGGATTATTAGTCTCTAGCCATACGATGATATTTCCGTTGACATTGCTATCAGCTAGTCTCTCTCCCTTGGCGATTTATTCGAGAGAATAAAGCATACACACTTTGATAAAATCTTTACAATCTTTCCTATCTATTAACATTAACTACGGATTTCCGTACATCTGAGTCCAGCCGATTCGCCTCTATCCTACGCACAATGGGTATCTTACAGGTAGTGCAATGAATAGCCAGGAAGAGAGGAGAGAAACCCGGTGCCGGCATTTTGCCTGCTCTTACGAATAATACCAGGGGGGCCAACTGTTTAACGACCCTTCCGAAGGACGGAGTGTTGTTTTGAGTGCGCTCCTCATTTTCTCGTGTTCTCTTTCCTCGTTGGCTCGTCCTCGTCACCTTAGTTCCAACACGCACAAATAGGGGGCCGGAGCGTCCTCGGAAAAAATCCTCATAAGGATTCGAACCGGGTGTCGCTTTTTAGCAGATCGTACGGTGGGGCCAACACTCGAACCACTACACCAAAGCCTCCCCACGTATTTCCGTTCAATTGATGGAAGGCAGGGGCAGATCTAGAAACTTCCCATGGGAGGACGATCTCCTCTCCCTCTTGAATCCGCCTCCCCTCCCCCTTGGACCCGCCACTGACGGAAGGTTGAAATTTCCTCAGAATACAATTAAAAGATCGCCTTTTCTACTGGTGATCATTTGTGTTGGAAGGGCTGCAGGAGTAAAAGCATAATTTTACAATTACGCGTTGAACCTGATCACCAAACCGTTTCGCATTTGTCGCTTTCTTAAAGATGGACTTCACCTCAGATTTTAAACCTCTTCATGACAAATGACTTAATCGCGTAGAAAAACCTCGTTCGAATCAATTTCGTCCGTGAGCCAACTGTCACTTCTAAATACAACGTAAACACCGTCGCTCTTGACCATAAGGCGGAAGTCAGCTTGTTTATTTGTAGTTGTCTACCTTTCGCCATCCTCCCCCGCCAAAGGAGCGAGATTCCTTCATGCCATCTCTGCCGCGACAAATTCCACTTGTGATCACTTTGGAATTCGATTAATAGATCGATAGGCAATCGTCTTTATTTGGGCGAGATTGAGGCTGGAAAGTCTCTTCTTCCATGTAACTCGTTATAGAGGAGACTTTCCGAGACTTGCGGCGGCCGTTGCGGCGCATTTCGGTCGTGCAGCCTGGAGAGCGAATAATTCTAACCCAAGAGAGGTTGCATTAACTATTTATATGGATGGAGTCTCCGATGACGTTAATATTTTTTATAATTTTCCAGAGCTAAATAAAGGAGTGACGCTGTCGCGGCAACAGAATATCCTGCTAACGCAGCCTCTTTCCATCTTTCTCCTCCTCATTCTTTTTCAACATTCTCCTCTGCTTCTTCATTATAGCTTCGGCTCGATCTCTTCCTTCGATACTCTCCCCTCCCCTTCCCCCCCTCCCCACCTTTTTTCCCACTCCTCCCATCGTCCCCATGCTAATCCATTTTGTCGCGTTCCAAAGCGACCCCTCTTTCCCTCTCCCCTCGCATCTCTCTTGTGGGGATTCAGGTCGAAGGACGCGAGAAGAACGGCGTGGTGCGTGTTCCCGTGCCGCTCAATTGATGTCCCACGGTGTTGGGCCTAAGGAAATCATACTTACATAGATATGCCAACGAAAAAAGAATGCGTTGTTACAACGTGAAGCGAGAACGCTTAAGAGTTGAGATTAGTGGAAGGCGACGCGCGTTCCAATTGCTGAAATTAGTCGTTGTGAATTGAGACGCTCTTTACGAGCCACTGATTGGCGCGTCAAATGTTCCAGTCGCATTTCAGAACGAAGACGTAACAACAATATGTTCCGAGTTATATGCATCAAACGTGGAAAAAAGTTTTCATATCTAGCTTTAAAGGGCTTAGTTTACGTTGAAAGTACGAGTCCAAGAGCCGTAAAATCATCAGAACCCAATCCCATTGGAGATAACTCGATATGTTACGCGCTTATCACCGTTGAAGATGGCGCGGCAGCGTCTCTATCACACGTATTTCTATCGTCCAAATAAATTGCCGTAAAATAGTTGTTAGTCTTCAAACTTGCTTTTCATAGCACATCTGATAATTAAAGAGATAGGAAGGCTGTTCGCATTTAGAACATACGATAGACAACGGCGGTCATATTATTTCTGTATAAATTATTGGAAAAAGTATTCATTTTCACTTCCATAAAATATTGAGCTCATAAAGGGAGGGGTGAGAGAGAGAGGAAAGAGGGGGTGGGAGAGAGAGGGAGAGGGGGAAGAAAGAGGGGAAGGTGAGAGAGAGGGGGGGAAGAACTAGGGGAAAGGGAGAGAGGGAGGAAGATGGGATAGAGAAGAAAGTGCGGGAGAGGGAGGAAAGAGAAGAGGAGAGAGAGGGAGAATAGAGGGGAGATTAGATTAGATGTGGTCTTTATTTTGGGCGAGATTGAGACTAGGAAGTCTCATATCCCACCTAACTCCTTGTCATGATACAAATATAATAATATATTTTAGAATTGATAATAATCTTATAATAATACAATAACTGTAAAAAGATATAATTTTGGGGGGAAAATAAAAAAACCCACTGTGAATAATCTGCGAAACCTACTAAGGTTCACTAAATGAATAATACTACTATAATATATAAGGTAACCGTACATAAAAATACAAGCAATAAAAGAGTATAGGCGAAAAACAGAATATAGAGGGAAGAAGTAGAAAAAAGAACAAATAAATACACTACAGGCAGTAGCGGATGTGAAATAAGGCCAAAGTAGGCAATGTGGCCTAGAGGCGGCGAGATTTCTGGGCGGCAATTAAAACAGAGCAGGAATAAAAGAAACTATTATTACGCAGACGTTTGATGAATTTAACTATTATGATTCGCAGACGGACGGGTAGACAGACAGACTATGTACACGAGCGATTATTTTAGAAAAGAAACGCCAAAAAGGGGGCGGAAATTTCCAAATCCACCACTGACTACAGGATAACACCAACACTGGAAGGAGGGTGCGTGAACCGGCGAAATCTACTCCAGTACATAAGAGTGCAGAAATAAAAGAAGAAAAGGGAAAAAAGAAAAAGAAAATAGAGGAAGGAAACAGAGAAAAGATCAAATAGATACACTACAGGAAAAACACCCAGACAAGAAGGGCGGTGTATAAACCTGTGATACTTACATAGATACAGGAGGGGAGAGGGGCACGAAAGAGGAGAGTGAGAAGAAAGATGGGAGGGGTGAGAGAGGCAGGAAAGAGTGGAGGGGGAGGGAAGAGGGGAGGGAGGGAAGAGGGAAGGGAGGGAAGAGGGGACAGACAGACAGACGACTTTATTTAGAGCGAAATTGAGACTATGTAGTCCCTTCTTACATTTAACCCTTTCGTCATATAAGTAATTACAATATTTAAATATTAAAAGAAATGATGTTACATAAATATTACAGTAAAATATATACAAATTACAAGTTAATTATATATTGGTTAATAGATCACAGAGTATTACCAAAGAATATTGTTAGTTTTGTGGGTCGAAAAAAAACTGTATCAGCTATATTTTAAAACAGAAAAAAATTCCCACTGCGGAAAACACCTACGAAGAGAAGAGAGGTGTAAAAAACCGCGAAAAATTCCTAAATAGTTCAGAGAAAGAGGAAAAACAACAATAATTTGAGAAAGAGAGAAAAAATCATATATAAATACATACATTAATATCCATATAAGGGAGGGGGTGAAAGGGAAATAGGGATTGTAGGGTAAGATATGCCTGGGAGATTACATCGTAATTATGATACAGGAAAATAAAGTAAAAAAAAAATTAAGAATTTATGCCTAAAAAGCGCATCCTTGTGACAACCTGAAAGAGAAGATAGGGAGTGGTTCAATGCATGGAGAGTGAGAGGAGATACTTGTGATACAAGCATTTAAAAGTGCCTAGAGATAGAGAGTTTTTTATCAACGTTGGAAGGCCATTCCATAGTTTGCAAGCAGTGACGGTAAAGGATTTGTTGTAAATTTCTGTTCTATGAAGTGGAGTTAGTAATTTATCGCATCCTCTGGTATTGCATTGGTGAACTGTATTAATGGCGGCGAACTGAAAAGAAAGATAACAAGGAATGTGATTATTAAGAACTTGATACAATAGGGAGAGGAGGTGAAGGTTTCTTCTGGATTCAAGTTTTAGCCAGGAGAGTCGACGGAAGTATTCTGTGACATGGTCAGACTTTTTAAGATTAAAGATGAATCTTATGCAGGCATTATGAGAACGTTGTAGCTTAATCGCGAGATCCTTTGATAAGTCCTGGTATACAGTATCACAATAGTCGAAGTGAGGAAGAATTAGAGAGGTCACTAGCTGTATTTTTAGTGAAGAGGGAAGAATGTTAGTGAGAGGCCTTAGAATGTGTAAGGAAGAGTTTACCGTCTTTTAGACTTCTATTACGTGATTATTCCAGGTAAGCGTTTCATTAATTAGAATGCCGAGATTTTTTATGATTTTGCAATAGGGAATAACTGATCCATTCAAAGACAGAGGAACTGATTCCGCAAGGTTTATAGAAGCTAGTAGTTTTGAATAACCGATTAAAATGGCCTGAGATTTCAAGGGGTTTATGTTAAGAAGATTATCATAGCTCCATTCTTGAAGTTGAGGGAAGAGGGGAGGGAGGGAAGAGGGGAGGGGAGAGAGGGTGTATAGAGGGGAGGGGGAGGGAAGAAAGGGGAGAGGAGAGAGGGTGTATCGAGGGATGGGGAAGGGAGAGGGAGGAAAGAGGGGAGAGGAGAGGGGGTTTATATAGGGGAGGGGACGGGAGAGGGAGGAAAGAGCGGAGGAGAGGGAAAGGGAGGAAAGGGGGAGAGAAGGTGTATAGAGAGGAGGGGGGGGGAGAAAAGAGAGGAGGGTAGAGAGGATGTATAGAGGGGTGGGGGAGGGAGGAAAGGGAGGAGGGGAGAGAGAGGGAGGAAAGAGAGGAAGTGAGAGGTAGTAAAATGGGGAGGGGGAGATAGGTAGGGAAGAGGGGAGTGGCAAGAGAGGGAGGAAAGGGGAGGGTGAGATGGGGAGGAAGAGAGGAAGGGAGAGTGGCAGTAGGAAAGTGGGCGCAGTTTGGATTGGATAAGGAATATGGTTAGATGAAGGGCTGCAGAGGACATAGATAAGTGAAGAGGACTATGGGTCAAAGGTCGGGGATTGGGGTGGGGGCAGTGTGTCCACTCATCGGAGGGACTCCGCTGTGTCTGCCTCATGTTGCCACGCCTCTTCTCATAGGTCATTATAAAATTTTCTCCACGAAATTATTGCAATACTTAATGGCCTTAAAATTTTCCATTAATTGTTATCATAAGACTAAAATGCATTTAACTTAACAATCTACTTCATGGAAAAGGTGAGGTTTTGTTTTTATCATGGTGGGACAGGGATTTTTGGACAAAATGGTCGGTGGGACTATATATAAAAGGTTGAGAACCGCTGTTTTAGAGGATATGCTGTATTCATCTGGCTTCGCTCCATGTGACCTCTTGTACTTCAAGATCAAGAATTCTTTTAAAGGAAAACAATTGCGGTCAATGGAGCATTTAAAACAAAAACATAGGTTTACCAAATAGGACTTCTAAAAATATCTCCTGAAGTAGTTAGTAACAGTTATCAGAACGCACGAAATTCATGGAAAAACATTAATCTGCCAAAATTGACAACAAATCGCAAATGCCAAAGATTCTCTTGAAAAATTGTCCGATCGTTAGCAGAATTGCTTTAATTACATTCCGAGGTGTCTTCTGCTAAAAGTCAAATTTCGCGTTTTACTCTATAATGAAGATAATGTGCATCAACCAAATGAGATAATTGGATAATTAATGATCATATTTGGCGACAATGGCGAAGTTTTATGTAGAAGAAGTAAATCAGTGGAACCCAGACGATGCAAATAAACTATTTCCTGTCAATATGCAGTCGCACGATTGCTTTACTGCTCCAAATACCAGGACATCTGTTTCGTTAAATAAATCTCATTGTCAGTGAGCGAGCGCTCCCAATCATTCGTGAATCTCTCTTTTGTGGATACAATGCATGAGTTATTTTCGAAATGAGTTTTGGATCTTTATCATAGCAATTAGTAACCGGAACGAATATATGTAAACAAATATAATCTTGTGCGATTAAAAGGAATCTTTGAATACAAACGCATCCTTTTCGCGCGGAGGACAAAATCGAGCATGTTAACTCAAGCGCGGAACGGTTCCTAGATACGCCGCCGAGGTCGCCTTGCAGTAGTTCTCCGGGTTGCCGCTTCTAGATGAAGTCGCGGCGGTAGGAGAAACGAAGGCCGACCCTTCCTCAGCAGTCACTGTCGGGGCTGTCGCGTGCTCCGATCGAGTTCAATACTGCTTAGTGTACCCTGGCGAGGATTCACGGATCGAGTGATCGGTGCATCTCTGGAGAATCGGTTCAGTGCTATCAGTGGGTGCGTCTTGGATGAGGTGACGACAGGGAGACGCGCGGCGGTGATCTCTCAGACGCCGCTGAAATGAGCGGCGCGGAATCCGCGTCGTGGACCGAGGAGCGCGCAACATCACGCCCTCCTTGTTTCGGATCTTCGAGGGGAAAACGAGTTTCAAGAAACAACGCGAGATGGAGCGGGAAATCGCCATGGTAAACAGCGAGCAGGTGAGCACGGTGGAGGACCGCTCGGACACACTCATTTCTGCCGCCTATCTCTTCTCCTTTCCGTGGGCTGCCAAGGAGCGATAGAGAATGGTCTCGCTTCGCCTCCGACGGAAACAGGTTGCCGTTTGCTGCTGTGTGGGCTTCTCTCCCTGTTGGTCAGGTGAAAGAGGCTACGCCGGGAGGCTCCTTCCCCTCTCCACTCCTTTATCTCTCCCCCTTCTTTCTCTCCCTCCCTCCCCCTTTCCCTCCCTCCCTCTTTCCCTCCCTCCCTCCCCCTTTCCCTCCCTCCCCCTTTCCCCCCCTCCTCTCTCTCTCCTCCTTTCCCTCCCTCTCTCCTCCTTTCCCTCCCCTCTCCTCCTTTCCTTCCCTCTCTCTTCCTTTCCCCCTCTCTCTCTCTCCTTTCCCTCCCCCTCTCCTCATTTCCCTCCCCCTCTCCTCCTTTCTCTCCCCCTCTCCTCCTTTCTCTCCCCCTCTCCTCTTTTCTCTCCCCTCTCCTCCTTTCTCTCCCCCTCCTCCTTTTTCTCCCCCTCTCATTCTTTCCTTCCCTCTCTCCCTTCCTTCCCTACTGTAGACTTGAATCCTGGCGCCCAGAAGAATCTTGTATTTCAACGCAATGCTTGGGAGTTATTCATCATAATCCGGATGCTTTCCAAATATTAGGGTCTAATATGTTTCACATCATGACTGTAACTAGCCCGAGGGAGGTATTTTGCTAGTTTTGGTGTTAATATGGATTAATAAACATGTCCGCGCGATTAAATACACATAAATACGATGAATGCGGTGTTGCCGATGATGTGCGAAAGAAATCACCGAAATTCTCGGGCAAGCGAAAGAGGCGAGGTTTGTTGAGCACTTGCGTAAACTCGAGCGTCTAAGACAATTTCTCGCGTTGTAGATTAGTGCGTGGAGCATTAAAGAACTCATGCCAAGTACGGAAATTTCTTTTAAATTACCTCCAAATTTGTCGGTATTGTTACGATTTCGGTCTAGCCGCCGCCATAACAACAGCAGCATTTCAATAAATGAAATTCATGAAATCGAATTTACGAGTGCTGATTTGCTACAAACGCATAATTCGAAGGAACGGAACCACTGGCTAAAGAAAATGTCATAAGGAACGGTTCCGTTTGGTACGAGAGTTATTTGGGCGGAGACCTGCCCGCGTGCCGTCTCGACGGATAATTCGCGGCTAGAGTCACTGCGAGAAATCGGTTTGGTCGCTTGGTCTCGAGGAGACCTTCACCAGAAGGGGAGGGGGGGGGGGAATGCTGCTGCGGTTGAGAGGTGGCGTGCGGGTAGTCATGTGAGAGAGAGAAACTCCGCGGCCGATGGCCGACAAGACGCGTTCGAAGCGCTCCAAGATGGATGTCGACGAGCGAATCGTTTCGTTCAGAATAGAAAGAATCCTCGGATGTGGTTTGAAGAGACGGGTGGAATGTTCGTGAAGTGACATTTTCGATGCGGCGGTGACCGAAGGATGTCCGCGGGGCATTGATATCGGAGAAAGTTTCTGGTTTTTAATTGAAATCCAAACTCTCGTATGGGTGTAAAAGGAAAACTTCGCTATCGGGTGGAAGCGGATGGTGGGCGTATTCAGCCTTTACCGGTGTCTGCGGCGCTAGCCGAGTTAAGCCGGAGGCGTCGTATCCGCGGAAGTGACTCTTTTGTGAAAGGAGCTGCTGACTCCGGGGTTGGGGGGTGGAAGCGCCTGCATCGGAAACGAGGGGGATCGAATCGGGAAATATTCGTAGGACTTAAGTGGTCGGAGGCATCTCACAATCATCGCCCGGCTCTGAAGTGGCCCGATGGCTAATCAATGGCATCTCGGTGGCTCATTATCTACTCGACTTAGACCAGTGTTTCTCAACATTTTTTTATGAAGTACCCTTATTTAAAAAAAGTTGAAGTACCCCAGGAAAATTTCACAGGTACAGGTCACCCCCGCTTAACGCGGAGGATGCGTTCCTGACAACTCCGCGTTAAGCGAAAATCCGCGTTCGACGGCGGTACTATAACCCTTAAGCGCCCAAAGGGAAATAATTTTACAGTGACATTTTTGGATCCACATTCAATGTAAAAGCATATTATCACCGGATTTTATTGTCATTTATTAGAGAAACAATACAATTACGTAGTAAACAATATGACAAAAAGCGTAATTTATAATTAAAGCACATAATCTAAAAATCTTTCCTGGGAAAAGTATGGGGATCTATGGACCTCTGTATTAAAAAAAGAGTCCAGGGTCGACTGCTTGGCTTTTTATCCGCTTATTACGCAAAATTTGTCGGTAACATTCAAGTAGTTCGTCGCAGCCCCGCTTCAATTAAATTTGAATGTCAATTGACGAATGAAAGTGGATGGGCACGAGATTTTTGCACTTGCCTAATTACGTAGGGGGTCTTTGAAAATATATATATTGATTGAATTATTTCCTCTTTATGCCTATTCATAATTTTATCACAGGAACTTGAAGTGAAATGCAATTAACGCATTCTATCTCGATGGTCATAATAATGCACGGACATCCTAATCATCATCATCATCAAATCTCCATTAAGCTGCCCACAAAACAATTTTGCTCTAATCAGAATTTAATATACGTTATTGTTTTGTTTTTATAAACAAAATTAGAATTAGTTATATTATTTCGTTATTAGGTGAAACTTCCGTCGTCGTGTTGGCGTACCCCAGAAATTATCTCACGTATCCTCGACGGTACGCGTACCCCTCTTTGAGAGACACTGACTTTACCATTTACTGTTCACGATTAGGCAAAGTAATACCCTCGTTTATTAATTCTAGTATGTGTGTTACTATTTTTATGTTATAATCCACCTCATTACAAAACCTTAATGCCTACTCATTGTAAATTGTCATCTTTTGAGAGGTACGTTGTCCTTACTCCTCCAACAATGCCACCAACACCACCCGAACATTCCACCAGTCGCATCTCATCTCTAGCTTTTTCTGGAATCCTGCAGCGATAAGACTAGAACTTAGTACAACAAATATTTTGCCATTAAAAATAATAGAAATATTATTAAATAGATATTAAATAGAAATTGTTTTGTGGGGAATATAGATTTGCCCGCGCACACGCATATATAACCAAGATTTAAAATTAATAAATAAAAATATATAAAATTCGCAAAAACAACAATAATATGAACTCAACATGATAAAAAATTATAAAAATTCATAAATATCGTTTGATGCAATAAAAATCACTTTTAAAACTTGAAATTTTAATCATTCGTAATTAGTATTAGTTATATTTAGATTCTAGCTCTTCGACCTGTAATATCCTTAAAGACACTTTGGAAGTCACTGCTTGTATAATGTCATTTTAAAGCAAATGATGTCAGTCAGGTTGATAACGTGGGTACTACACACGGGGACTGCCACAAGAACTTGTAAATTAACTGCCCGAAAAACAGGGATATGGAAGGTTTCTTTGTTTTTTTACGGCGAAAGGACGCTTCGTTGAATATGTAACAGTAGGAGAAGTCCGATAATCTTCAATTCTTAATGCTGATTGTTACGCGAATCATTTACTCTATCGTTACTCTGGAGGATAGAAACTATGTTTGACATACCTTGTTGATGTCTAAGGGCATTTGCTATCTGCCTTCAAAAGAAGCCTCTTTTTTGTCGCAAAGGCCACTGCAAACACGTGTGCGGTTCCTAGACCAGCAGCTGCCCACTTGCGCGGTTAGTTTCGGCAATCCCTTATCTAACAAAAGGGTTTTCTGTAGTTGTTGGTTGATCCGTCAGCTTGACTTCTAGCCGTCGCTATGAGGTGAGTGAAGTCAAACTAAGACACCCTAGCGAATCCTCCTATCTTAATCAACTTTTGAAATATGATAAACAGGGCCGCCAATGGCAGTCACGGGCCCTAGGGAAGGATTGGCATATTGCTTAGCCTCCCAGCCTAGGTGACGTGACAGGAAAAAAAGCTAGCGAATAAATAATTTTATCAAAATTGTTTGTCAAAATATACGAGGTGAGGTACTTATAGATTTACTGAAATTCTAATGATGCGTCACTGTAATAATTAATATTTCTACATACTAGCTATTTTTGCATATACGTTAAACGCTGTTGTTGTTGGCAAGACGGCAGCAAATGGTAATTTCGATAAAATTTGTTTATCACTTATATTTTCTGTCACTTGATCGATTACTTAATTATTATTTTTAAATTTCTTCTTCCCTCTTCCGGGATTCCCAGAAACCCTGCTCCCGGAGATTTTTCCCCAGTAACCCAACCTCTTGGTGGCACTGATGACAAGATTGGAAAGGTTTACTCCATGTCGGAGTTTCCAAATGCGTTCTTTGAGATTTCACAATGTTCTCAATATTTTTCGCTCAGATGAGTATTTAACGAGAAGCTAGCGAGGTACGTTGTAAAATACATTAAAGTCTTCATGTAAAGTGGTCGTTATTTTAGTCCGATTTTAACCAAAATAGGAATCGGTCGATCAATTTAAGCAAAGCTGACCAATACCAAATTTCATTAAAATACGTCCAGCGGTTTCCGAGTTGAAACAGAGGAACATTGTAAACTACATGTAGGTCATCGTGTAAAGTGGTCGAAAGGTTTATGAAATATGACGTTGAATATTTAGCCATACGTATATACCATGTTCGCTTATGAGGCGAATGTGCGGACATTGAATTTCGAGAAATTTTTCTACATAAAACGATAGGCTTCTTATTATTTCTTCGGGCCTATATGGTTGGCCTTCAGATCATATTTTTAAACGAAACGTATTTCTTAGACTACCAAATGACGTTCTTTTGGTAAATAATGATTGTATACCCCTCAAACTTGATTGGGCTATTACCGTAGTGTCCAGAGAATCCTCGCTTAAATCGGAAACGTGTGATCGTTTTGCTTTAAAACAAGCACCTGATGATGGCGCTGAGCGCCGAAGCACAGGTCGCATTGTCATAGAGTTACTTTCTCCTTACGCAGTATAGAGTAAGTATTTTTTCGTGAATAAGTCGAATTCTAAATTTCAACGGAAATACGTGTTTTAAGATCCCGTGAATACGTTCACATTATTTTGCTTTGCAGATCGAACCTGATATGCAGATTCAAGTAATTTTGTGCGGAATGAATTTAAGAATGCACCCAGTGGGGGGCAATCCAAAGGGAAGGCGATCGCCCACCTCCCCCTACCTTGGATCCGTCCCAGGCAGATTAAGAAAATTGGTTTTTTGTTTCCCTATTAGTATGCGTGAAATATTAATATGAAATTATTATTACTACCCTTGTTATAATCTGTGATTATAAAAAGTCTTGGGAAAGATTTACGTCAGGCTGGTAAGGACGCTGGGAAAGAATTATACAATAAAAACTCGCTGCAACTTACTTAGGTGGCCTATCTTCGGCGGAAATGATTGATCCACTGATAATAAAAATCAGCGCAAAATAATTTGACGAAACATAAAAGCAATAATTATCGAAACCTCAAATACATAACTGAAGATGAAGAATTGGAAAAATCAATGAAAAATACAACTTTGTTACACGCGTACGCTTTTGCTCCTCACAATAATGTCACTGACTATGTTTTTATGTATATGCGCAACTTAAATCGCAGCCAAAATGTTGCTTGCTCCTGATAGTGGGAAGAGCTTAGAGGTCGTAAAACTCAGTATGTTATAACGCCACCGGACGCAATATAGGGGTGTCCAATTTACGGCCCTCGGGTCTTATGTTGCCCGCGAATGTATGGCGAAAAAATCTGATGTGGTCACCACATGACTTTTTCCATACCTGAAATATTTCTAAAAATTCCAAATAGGTTAAATGAAAATAAATATTTTAAGGAACTGCGAGAAATATTTAAAGATTTTACAGAGAACAGAAACAAACTAAAGCCGTAGCCTTTTGATATTTGATATAGCCCCAACGCTCCAACAACTAAGAAAATAAAAAGGAGCGTAAATAGATTTTTTTCATGAAAACAATACTTTCCCCTGTACTACGTATGGAGAAAGTAAAAAGAAAAGTAAAGGAAAATAAATTATACATATTAATAGGAAAAGTTGCATTATTTTGTATTTAGTAGCGGATTTACGTTAAGGCAGGGGTAGGCACTTTCTAAGGGTGCAAGCGATTTTGGAGGTGCGGTTGCATCTGGTCCTGCGGGTAGGGTTGTCAGTAACATTTTCAGTGCCGTAGCAAGGTAATTTGGCGCCCGGGGCGGAACCTAAATAAGGCGCCTATATAATAGGATGGGCCAACAAATATTTTATATTATAACATTCAGCTGCCATACGTAGGCCGGCGTTTCTTATTGACAGATAAGAAAGGTAACAAAACATATCAGGAAGTATAGAATTTTAAAAAGCTACACTAAATCACAAGAAAATATGTTTATTCAATTAGAAAAAAGAAAAAAAAAACAAATAATAATAAAAAAAATAGAAAAACAAACAAAATTAAATCACAACATTATAACTCTAAACATATCCAAAATAAATAATAAATTATATTGCACTTAGCACATACGTATTTATGTTCTAACCGATTGTAACTTTTCTTGCTTTTGGTGATGCGAGATCTCGAATTAAAACAATAATTTAGAGATTTTGTTCAATTGAAATTGATGCTAAATTTGTCAATATTTCTTGGCCCATGGTAGATCTTAAATATGATTTTATTATTTTCAACTTACTAAAACTGCGCTCACACGATGCAACATTCACGGGTAGTGCGAGTAATATACGAAGGGGAATATCTGTAATTGGATAAGCATCTTGAAGACCATAGGAATTAATTAATTGTAATAAATGAAATGAAGAAGGTGACACAAAATTTTCTAATAACCAATCTGACTGAAATTGATAACTTTCTCGCTCTAAACTAAATTCCGCAGCAACGAAATCTGCAAATTTTAGTGCAAAATCTGCTGCAGATTTTTTTAGTTCTACAGATAACAATTTGCCAGTAAGAAAATCAAAATCTGAAGATACTTCAGTCATGCATTCGAATCGCCGAAAACAGTGTTGCATTCTCTCACGAATTCTTTGTAAGTCAGTAAGTACCCTTCATCTTCAGCTTTCTCTGATGCCATGCGTTTAACTTTTCGCTTCCTTCTTTCTGCAAAATTTCCTTCGATTTCCATCTGCTCCACTGTATTTTTGGCTTTTTCAAAAATATGCTCAAGCCCTTTATTTCGCATTTCGGCTATAGATGACATTAGACCATGTAACATCTTCGCAGATCCTTCAACTGCCAAACCTTTAGTTTGCAAACATTCACGCGATCAATGCAAGTAAGAATATTACACCAAAAATCTAGCAGGCAAATAAATTTGTAATCGATTTGTTTAATTATGTTTTGTGCACCCGACACTGTCAGAATTCAAATTTGAATCCTGAGAAATTTCTTTCAAAATTTGGTATACTTGCTGAATTGGATTCGTTTGGGTTCATCGTCGTTTTCCTCCTTGCCTTCCTCCTTGGGGTGATTGTCGGTGACAGATTTTGCTATATCTTCATCTGTTAAGGCTGCACTAACTTGTAGGTCGCGATCTGTTTCCACCCACTCATGAAACTCCTGTTCCCCTGTCATCAGGCTCCCCCGCTATGTCCGAATCTTGACAATGTTGAATTTCATCACAGCACATTAATCCTGATTTTATATAGCAATTGACAATAAAGGTGACAGTAACTTTATTCGGCGCCCATTGTCATATGAAGTGCGTCTAGAATAGATATTTTTTTACGATGTCTTGGATGATTCTTCGCCTCGTATCTGATCTATAAAAGAGTTTGAATGTTTTTATAATAAATAATTGTTTGAATATATCAAAATAGTTTAATTAATCAGTGCGGGCGCACCTCTCTCACTGCCCTTGCTACGGTACTGATCATTTTCTTAAAATTTCATACAGGATTCTTTCTCACGGCTATCGTTGCATCTCTTGAGTTAACACTGGAAAGTTCGGACTGAATCATCAAAACACTTGAGAGGGGGGGGGGGATTCCTTTGTCTCTCCGATGTAAATAAAGAACATTTTCGTCTTCTTTTCAACAAATGAAATCTACTTTTCGCATTGAGATTTTATCAATTCATAACCCCTTGCGGTTGATGAAACAGAATCATCGACTAGTGTTTGCTTTTATTTGGCCTGATAAGTTAGTTTGATAAAAGTTCTTGTGTTGATCGAGACTTCTTGCGTGACTTGAGCTGAGGTTGGGAATATTGACAGTATGAGAGTGATTATGACGAAGTCTGCTAAATGCATTTTTTCAATTTCATGGTTGTAAGAAAAAAAGTGAAACTTGGTTTCTTTGCCAGATCTTAGCAAAATGTGACTTAATTGACGAACCAAAATTTATTTTTCCTTAAACCATAAAATTGAAAAGACTAAAATTAGACTTGAAAGCGAAAAAAATCAATTTCATATCTTTTTTCCTGATTAATTTTTTGAATCAACGGTTTTTAATTTTTGTTTTGAATTCATAGCATGTAGAGAATCCTGCTTTGCGCAGGTAGGATAAAGAGAAAGGTATAAGTTCTCGTAATATGAGGGGGATTGTTTAGATATTGAGCAAGGTGGCCAATGATTGGTGATAGTCTAAAAAAATCTTTTCCAAAAATATTCAGGATTTTTAATTTTAGTTAATTGATCACTGGCCAATGGACCGTGACTCATCTACCACTGATTGTGAAACCTCGGCTCGAATCACATGGTTTGTTCTTCGAGTAATGTAAACACTTACTGGAATTCGAGCTTCAGCCGAGAACTCGTACGAACTCTCTCTCCTCCCTCTCTCTCTCTCCTCTCTCTTTCTCTTCCCCTCCCTCTCATTTCTTTCACTCTCTCCCCCTCTCCTTTCTTTCTTTCTCTCATTTTCTCTCTCTTTGTTACCTGTATTTACATTGTTAATGTTTTATGTATTACTACATGCACACGACGAGGGATTAGGTGGAAGATGGGACTTCCTAGTCTCAATCTCGCCCCAAATAAAGACCAAATCAATCAATCATTCTTTCTCGTATTAAAACACTTACGCGTATAGTATAAGGATTGAGACGACGAGGTTCAACAATGACACGGTTTGCAAGGCAAGGCTTAAATCTTTCTATTGAATGTAATTTAAACGATTTCGAATCATAGGCGAAATGTGACGAAAATAATAAGAAGCGTTATATATTTTTGTTTAAAACTGTCCAGGTCCGAAGATCGTAGGTAAATTCTTTCTAATTTTAATTTGCAAAAGTGTAAAAGCCTGTAAGTCGAAAAATCGATTTCTAAGTGTCATCTTATGGAAAAGAGATATTATCTCATGAAGTTGAACACGGGTCTTTATTGGGGATTTTTTCGTCATTGTAATATCCGAATCAAGCATTCCTACCAAATTTCAATCTTCTACCTAGTCGGGAAATTTGTCAAAACACGTTAAAAGATCGTGACAGTCGAGCGTTTAAACCAGGGCATCGAACCGAAATTTATTTCGCTCCGGTTTTCGTTCCGCTCCACAAAAAACGCAAAATTTCGGTTCGGTTCCGGTTTCGCTCCGGCAACAATAACTGAACCGGTTCGAACCGGTTTCAATCGTTCCGATCTTAAATTTTCGTTTGGATGCAAATATTTACTTTAATCTTCGAAATTTTGAAATAATAACTGAAAGTTTAAATAAGTACAAAATGATACTTCATTTGATAATTATTATTTATCGTATTTATTAACCATATACGGATTTTAAATATAGATGTATTTGCATATTTTAGAAATTAATGAAAAATTTTGATATCGAAATTTAAGTTTTATTTGATCTTGTCACCATGAAAAATTCATTGAATTTTTATAATTATAAAGAATAGATATATTTATAGAGGAGTTTACTTTAAAATACATTAAGCATATATTCTAATTATCACAATCAATTTTTCATCCACACACTTGAGCAAATACAATAATATTCATTCACATTCATATTATATACAGTTTTTCAAAAAAGAGCTAGGGATTTCAAAGAAATTCAAGAATTTAGATGTCAATATTATAAAATAAAATACTATATAGTTATGTACATAAAACACATTTTCAGAATATCACAAATACATATACGCAGTAACATTTACTCCAAGCAATCAAAATTTTCATTGAGACTATCTCTGTTATCTCTCAAGATATATCTTAGACCCGAAAAGGCTCTCTCTACACTCACTTGGGCAGCAAGCACACCCAGAACAACTGTGGCTAATTGATACAGGTGGGGAAAATTTAGGTGATTATCTTCCCAAAATTCCAAAATTTCCTTGGTAACCTTTCCACCCCATTAAAGGAAGATAAAATCTTGTCAATATCTATACCATCAACATGATTCTGCAATTAAGTATCCTTTTCTTTCTTTTTGATAAAACTCTAATAAATCACCTCACTCATTTAAATTTAATGAGTTCCTTGATATTCTTCCTGCAGCTTTCCTACCCTCATTAATATTCGTTATCATAAGCCAAACATCTTTCAAATATTTAATTGCGAACATTTTTTGTTCCGCGTTTAATAAAATTTGGAAACGTGGATCAAGATAAACTGTCGCCAACAAACATTTGTTATCTAGCAGTACTCTTTGTCTGATTTTAAAATGTTCAACTAATATGCCTGCAAATAGGTTTGCTGAATTCTCTAATTTAATTTTTGTTTCCACCCAAAGACCAAAAAAGTCGCTCATTGTTAACTGCTCGGATTGTAATCTTAAGGTTAATTTCCTCAGAGATTTTAAGGCTTCCAAAATAATTTCTAGTTTATTCCAATCATAATTTGGGAAAAAATAATCTACGTTGCTATTAGCTAAAATCGAACAAAATTGTGGACATGGTAATAAAGACTCCAACATAATGCAAGTGCTGTTCCATATCGTTGGACAGTCTAAAACAGGCCTCTTTATATTATTATCAGAAAGCTTCAAAGCTAGGGAAGGGATTCGTAGCTTTCTGATTAGATTCCGGCAATCATTTAAAAGCTTATTTGTTTGCGCCTCTTTTATGGAATCCTTAATAACCAATTGCAGCGTATGGGCTGCGCACTTCACTCCTTGTAGCCTATTTCTATGAAAGCCATCGGATTCGTCAGCTAAATTCATATTCTCGTCAATCTCTTTTCTTCTTCGTTTGTTTCTCTTTTCTCTTCATCAAAAGAGTTTTCGCCGTCTTTTGCGAGCAAATCTACAAATTTTACCATGTTTGAGCCATTATCAGAGGTAACTGAGTGAACTTTTTGGAGAGAAATTTTATATTTGTCTAAAACCTAAAGCACTACATTCTTTAGGTATAATCCTGTGTGCCTATCTTTTAATTCTTTCATAGCCAAAGTATAAATATTTTTTTTCCTCCTTTAACAAATTGGGCATTTTATACCAAGTACCGATCTGCTTAATCTACTTGCAATGTCAACTTTCAAAGAAATGATAACTTTCTCCATTTTACCGCGCATTTAGAAGATATCACAGGCAGCATATCTCTTACGTTTTCTGCGTTGATGGAAAAATTTTTGTCGATGGCGACAAGTACAGGGTTTAAAATTTTTCTAAATCCCGAATACTCCATCATCTCAAACCTGCAACCATTTACAGTAACAAGACAGTTTTCCTATCTAATTTAACCTTAATATAGTATGGTTTTATGAACTTCTCAATTGTTGGCTGCTCACTAGAAGGCAGCCTACTACTTCCATCTAGTTTCTTCATTTTCCTCTGCTGGACATCGTCGAATTCATCTCTGTGGTATCGCTTTATGTGCCTCTCTAAATTGGCTGCATGGTCACCAACCATTGTGATGCTACAAACTTTGCACCTACTTCTATTTTTCTGCTTGTTAAATTCAAATTATCTTCTGCAAGGATTTATCCTGTCACGCCCCATACTGTTGATAAGGAAAAATTTTTAAAATTAAATTTAAGCAGATAATTGTAAATAACTATTAATAATTTCACATGTTTAATAAAATTGACAAAGTAATAAACCATATTCGCGCGAATAAGTTATCAACTTAATACGATAATGTACATTGATCCAAGATTAAAGATTTAGCGCAGATTAATAAGTCCGATTCTGTTTCCATTTCTCAAAAGATAGGTTAACATCGCATTTCCGGCTTGCAGACTTTCATTGAATTCCTAATATAAATTGAACAAAGTGAATTACAAGCTTCGAACGTAGAACGTCTTTAATAAAATTCCAAAGCCTTCCTATTAATGTATTTACCTCATTTACTTCAGTGAATATGATGTATTTTGTAGTTTGTCGAAAAGGAACGAGTGAGATTCAAAAAGAGGAAGGAGTTAAAAAAGGAAATGTAAGAGAGAGAGAGAGAGATATGAGAATAGGAGAGGAGGTAGGAAGAAATAAATTACCGATGTATAGGAAGGAATTAATACAAGTAACTGGTAGGAATACATCCGGGAAAGAGATTGTAAAGAAGAGAAGTAGGGAGAGTCTTGAGATAAAAGGGCGGTGAAGAGAAAGAGATAAAGACAGACTGAAGAACGATTTTATTCGGTGCGAAAAAGTCCCTTATTACTCGCAACCCTTTTTTATGATATGCTTATATAATTCATTAAAAAAGATAGAAAAACGTAGATAGAAATGAAAGAGGAAAAATAAAGTTAAATATTACATTACTTTAAGATTCAAAATTCAAAATTAAAATTTTGTGGGATAAAAAACAACAATATTTTTCATTGTGAGGTTTCTCTCCCCAGTATGTAATTGGAAACCTTCGGCAGAAAAGAATGGAAATGGGTATGCTATTTACATTTTGGAAGGGCTACAGATCTGAAATATGGCATAATGATAGGTCAGTAGATAAAATATACATCTACATTTTACCCTGCAAGTCACCCTGACGGTGGATGGCAGGAGGTGCCGCGCACCAATTTCCTAACTAATTATTATTCACTGTTATCTATTGTGGTCACGTATTGTCCTAGGGAAAAAGGACTCCTTATACCTCTCTGTCCTACTATCTATTTCGCGAATCTTGTCCTCATTATTTCTCCGTCCGATATACGTTGATTGTCGAATAATATCCTTCATTTCATTTATGAATATCTACGACCTATATTTATCTAGAAGTTTAATTCTAGCCTCTAATCTACGATCTTTCAACGATGGCCAGCTCAACTCTTCAATGAGTAACGTAACGCTCTGTTTTTTATCGCAATTCTTTTTCACGAATCTAGCTGCTCGCCGCTGTATTTTTACTAAATCCTTTATGAGTCCCCTCTGATTTGGATCCCAATGCGAGAAGTTTTTTAATGTAACGATCGTAAAAATAGTGCCCCTGTAATGTAATAATAGTATTCCTTGTCTTTCTAAATTCCACTATATTTTTGTGGTAAGAAAGAGGAAAATTAATTGTAAGCGGAGCTGCAACAAGCAACTAATGTGTATACAAAGGTTCATATAAATGGAATGGATTAAAATGATTGAGCAAGAAGGCATGATCTGAAACGGTGCATGCTTAATTATATAGAAAATTAAACGCATCCATACACATAAATATGTTAAAATCAATTTCCGTTATCGTCATTATGGACGCGTACTTGCGATATTATGTACATAAAAACCTACGTCTACGTTATATCTAGCAAATCACCAGTGCAGTGGGTAGCAGGAGATGAGACGCGTCTAAAAAGGAAGCTGTCCGATAAAATTCAACTGGAATCAACCGAAATAGATATCTACATCTACATATTACCCTGCAAGTCACCTTGACGGTGGATGGCAGGGGGTGCCGCGCAACAAGAGAAGGAGAAACTCAGTGCGTTTGGAATACAACAACTACGTTTATTATGAACGAGCCTTGAGTTGAATAGTATATAATATTCCCTTTTTCATTCCGCTTTATCCTCATTCTAACATGCACTCCACTTTTTAATCATTCCGTTCTCCACGTAAATCAGCGAAAACGATCAGATCGCCAACTTGTAGCACTAAGTTTTAAATAAAAATAATAAATTAGAAAAAATTGCTCTTTGAAATGTAAACATATTAAGTAGGAGAATGAAGACACCAATAACATCCAACTATACCGGTAATAAAATTAAGAAAACTTATATTAAAACCTCATCGCTGAAGAAACACGATTCCGAAATAAATTTCCATTTTAAGAAAATTAATCTACAACCTCCTATGTTTATCGCGTCAAACTACTAGTCATATTAAAATAATAACGAAAAAAGTCTGCATGTCAGCACTACATAGAGACAAAACCAAATTTACATTGCTATACTAAATTCCTCTTCAAATCAAGCATGCAAACATAAAGAAAATAAGACTTCGGCCCGCCATGAACTTTCTTCAGGCGGAGTCTCTAATGTGGGTTTCTGTAGTCGGTAAAATACTTCACTAAAAATAACAACTTCGCATTCATATTTAATTTCTCCTCAGTTTTAAGCAACGAATACGAATGTGTACTCGTTTAAAGATATATTCTATAAAATAAAAAGCAATTTACTAACCTGTAAGGTAGGATAAATGAAATAAGAATATCTCAAAACCACGACTACGGAGCGATCCTTCCTGGATAAGTTTCAGAGAATGACTGCCAGAATACAAGGGTTTAGTGGATATGGAGAGGAAGTGAAAGTTTATGGGGACAATGGCTTCCAACTTTAAGGAAAATCCAAGTTAAGAATCTGGAAATATTTTTGCCGGGAACCCTCTGCGGGGTATGGTCAGGGGGAGGATAGCAAAACAATTAGAGGCTGTTGTCAAAGTACCACCTAAGATCCTCTCCACTACCCTCGCTGAACAGGTAATCTCAGCTGGATGTACTGTACACCCTCTCTCTATGTATTGAGATGCCCTTGGAAAACCCCACCGTTGAGCTGACAGATATTATCACAAAGGCACATCCTTCCCAAGGCTGAGGAAAATGTGTTCTCAAGAAAAACCCATCCCTTTTCTTATTCGGTTTCGAAACGTCAGGCTTTCATAAAGACTCAAAATTAAAGCAAAAGGAAAAACACTTCTTTCGCTCCCACTTTTTGTGCGAACCGAAAAATATGGAACGAAATAAATAACGGTTTTCGGTTTCGGTTCGGGTTCAGGAAAATATTTTTTTCGGTTCGGGTTCGGTTTCACTCCAGAAAAAATAACGGTTTTTTTCGGTTTCGGTTTTCGGTTCGGTTCCGGTTCGATTCCCTGGTTTAAAAACATTAAAAAGATCGCGATCGAGCTTCAGATTTCACTCAATACGAGTAAAAGCAGCGTTTCGACGGATGGACTGATCAACAGAATTGGGATATTATGTACATAATAAAGAAAAAACAATGGAGTAGAATTAGTTGTAGGAGATCATGTTAGCACTGTCTGTTTAACAGGAGTCACCTACGACAGATTTGAGTGGAGAAATTTAAGTTTTTTTAGGCCCTGGATCTTTAAGCGACAAAGAAAACCGAAATCAAGTTGTTGTTTGAACTAAAAATTTCAATATGCATTCATAAATGTAATATTTGCGAGAATTGTTTACAGCCTTTAGCAATCTATTTCTGCCATTGTATTATTATATTACACAGCCGTCTTTCTACTCTGAAATCCTACGTCAATCAATTCGGACAGAATTAAAATCGATCTCTTTTCTTTAACCATCCGTCGGTGATTTCGGGTGAAATGAAATCCCTCTCCGATCCTAGGATGAGAACAATCAAATCATTATCACAGGAAACAGTTAGGATTTCGAGTGAACTCCATTGTTATTATTTTAGAATTAATATACACGAAAGTCAATTTCTTTTTCTCGTGGGAGTCTTTATGAGAAATTTAAATTCTGTAAAAGTACTTAGCAAATAAGACAATCTCTGATTGTAAAAATTTTATTGAATTTAAAATTACTACAGGAAATATCTTGGTTCTACCATTTGTCTGATCACAAGATAGCAGTCGTGTTTAAAATCATAGGGGAGAATACATGAATACATTTTAATTGAATTTTTTACATTTCTTATTATATTTAAATGTTGCATAAACTATAATTTCTATCTCTTGACGTTTTTGGACTCCTTCACAAAGGAATTTGTCATTTTATTTTAGCGTTACTGTCACTCGATACAAAATTCAAACAAAATTTACGTATTTTACCACAATTTTCTGTTGGCTTTGGTTAGTTGTTTAATGGGATACACATGCGTTAAAATTAAGTTTCTTATTGCACAGTCGCATCTATGCTTTGCAATAGCGCCAGTAAAAGGACTATTGAAGTTACAGTTGGGCACAGCTGTATACGAGTATGTTGCTGTGACAGACTTTCATTAGCGGGGGAAGTATGGCTCGGTGTCAACCCAAAGGTTTCCATTTTGACCCCTCTCCCCCGCCTCCCATAAATACGCTTTAGGTTTAATTTTTTCATCATTTAAAAGGAATATTACATTGATCATGACATTAATAAATGTTGCCGCAACGCTAAAATTATTGATTATATCTATTTAGTTGTTTGTCACCTTCTTGAACTTTAAGTTGGATCTTGATTGGGAGATGGAGTGTGGTAAATATAATGTATTTTTTATTTTTTTATAATAAATAAAACGTAACAATATTAATTTATTATTTATCAGTTTTGAACTTCGTTCTGTTGCACCATAAAATACTCAATTCAACTATTTCACATATCTTTAAGTTATTATTTTTAATAAACTGTTTATTATTATTATTGTTCTTTTTCTACAATTTTTGTAGTACATTTAAATTAAAAAAAATCTTTTAGCAATTTATTTTACCAGTTAAAAATTAGGGATTTTTAAATGGTAGTGTTATTATATTTTTGTTTAACAGATAGTCAAACAAAAATATCACCTTGGAAGGTCCTCTTAATCGATCGTATTTAATTATTTGTCATTTGCCTTTTTTGTTTTTTGTTATTCGTTAATTTTGATATCATTTACGCTAGTATTTTAGAGAACATCCGAGTAAAGTGTAGTCGTTTTTCCGTATGGTGTGTTTACTTAGTTATTGCATTATATTCCTTAGATATTTTTGTGTGGAGAGCAATGAGAGGTCCAGTTTCTAAAGGGTTCCTACCTCCAAAAAGCTTGAGAAGCACTATTGTAGAATATATTACCCCTGAATACCCGTCTCTTACCCAACGTGCGCATCTGATTTGCATTTTACGCCTATTGGAGCTTCCGTGTATGTATCTGCAATAACAGTGCAATGGTACGATGTTCTTTATGGAGCTCACCCTTTTCGTCATTTGCGCGTTGGATTTTGCCGCGTCTCCACGTGTTCTCATACCGGGCTCTTCGTGAAATTCTCTTTTTCTCGCATTTTCCTTTCGAACGCTCCTCGCATCTGGGTATTTGAGGTGATCGTGACGTAGTCGCTCGTTTTCAACGCGCGCTGGCGGCGGATCAGGACGCCAGTGGAGTAGGCAGTCTGCTTGGAGCTGCGAGTGACGTCACTCCACACCCGACGAAATTCCTCTCCATTGACTCGAGAAAGAGCCCGCTTCATGTCACCCTTTCCCCTTTCTCCCCTCTCTCTCCCCTCCTCCCCGACGCCCCTCTCTCTCTCCCCTCCTCCCCGACGCCCCTCTCTCTCCCCTACGCCCCTCTCTCGCCCCTACGCCCCTTTCTCTCCCCTACTCCCCTCTCTCTTTCCCCTCCTCCCCTCTCTCTTCCCCCTCCTCCCCTCTCACTCCCCTCCACCCCTCTCTCACTCCCCTCCACCCCTCTCTCACTCCCCTCCACCCCACTCTCACTCCCCTCCACCCCTCTCTCACTCCCCTCCACCCCTCTCTCTCTCCCCTCCACCCCTCTCTCTCTCCCCTCCACCCCTCTCTCTTCCCTCCTCCCCTCTCTCTCCCCTCCTCCCCTCTCTCTCCCCTCCTCCCCTCTCTCTCCCCTCCTCCCCTCTCTCTCCTCTCCCCTCCTCTCTCTCCTCTCCCCTCTCTCTCCTCCCCTCTCTCTCTCTCCCGTCCACCCCTCTCCCTTTCTCCCGTCCCCCCCTCGCACCCCCTACCCTTTTCTCCACTCCACCCCTCTCTCTCCCGTCCAACTCTCTCTCCCGCCCCCTCCCCCTCTCTACCGTCCCCCCTCCCCCTCTATCCCGTCCCCCCCTCGCATCCCATACCCTCTCTCCCCCCTCCTCCCGTCTCTCTCCCCCTCCTCCCTTCTCTCTCCCCCTCCTCCCTTCTCTCTCCCCCTCCTCCCATCTCTCTGCCCCTTCTCCCTTCTCTCTCCCCCTTCCTTCTCTCACCCCCACCCGCTCTCCCTCCTTTCTCCCTCCCTTTCTTCCCTTTTTCTCCTTCCCTTATTCTCGGTCGCATTCCTTTCTTGCGGCGACCGTAGCTTTCGACGCCGCCTCGTATAGAGAGCGCGGCCTTGAGGTTTCGCTTCCGGCCACCAGAGGCGCTCTCAAAACGCCTGAGGTGAAGGCGTTTGAGAGACATTGGGCTTTGAATGCTGTGGCGATCCTGTTGATGCCTTTTATTCAAGTTGAAAGATGGATTTATTTTTAAAAACAACCCGAGCGTGTGCCTTAGGTTCGCTTCAATTTTTGGCGAAATAATCACATCGAGTTGGGTCATATCTAGTTTTTTTTTACTGTCTATCGTGTACTCCAAGCAATTTCAGGAATTACTGCGATGGTGGAACCATAGATTTAGGTAGCATTTCTAGGGCGACGGAGTTTAAGTGCCACTCAAATGAATAAATTTTCGCAAGATATATGCCAGGAGATTTTGGGTGGAGGGCGTGGACCATGCGAGCGCGATTTCCCCCGTTTTTTGAAGCAAAAGCAACGTCATAATGGATACTTTTATCAAGGATGCTCATTCAATCTGCCCGGAAAAGCAATACTCGCTCATTCTTCATCACCAGAAGTGTTTTCAGAAGGGACTTTTTCAAAATGAAATTTTTACAAGTTTGAGGTCGGCGAGTTTTTTGGGACTACTAGTAGATGGTTTCTTTATGATTTGATAAATATTCCTTCCGGTGAATTTATAACATTGCTGAAATTTGTTTGAATTCACGTTTCAACGCAGTATAAATACTAAAATATTAGAAAGGATTAGTATTCCTGGGTGTTAAGGTTACATGTGAGAGTAAATATCTTATTGTTTACCGTATGATTACGTTTAAAAGACGCTCTTAATCAACGGATTAACCCGGATTCGACGCTTGAGTTACTTTTTCTCTAATTTTACAGCAAAAAAGTTTAAATTTTATTGCAAATGATTTGATTAGCTAGAGACACCCTGCTGCAAGGGGGCAGGTATTTGAGCACGGTTTCGGGTCGAACACTCGAGTTTCCCACCTGCAATCCGAGTTAATGACGGTCGTGGGGTCTTTGGAGCTGTCACTTTTAAATGTTGTCTCAGCTATTTAACATGAGCCAGATTTTTATCATTTTTAAAAATCGCTTTTGTATTCGGTTTGCGTCTGTCCGTCCGTCTGTCTGTTCGAGCAATAGCTCTAAAATACTGCAACTTGGAGAAGCCAAAATTTCAAGATAGATAGGTCTACGCTTGGTATAAATTTTGTGCATCTAGGATCAACTGCCGAGGAGTAATCGGTGTCTTTTTCCAACCCCACAGTTTCATTCCTACCTCCATATGAAAAGCATGAAATCGGTGCAGGACTTATTTTTGAGGACGCTGTTGTCGAGAGCAGCTTTTAAGTGCTATTGCAATCATATTCATTTCTCTGTATACTCTGGAGAAAGTCATATGTTTGGCCTGTGAGAATGGACAGATGACCCGGATACATATTTTTAATGCTTTTTAAAATATAAAAGCACTTATGTATTCGGTTTGTCGGGCAATATCTTTGGAATCCTGCAACTTGGAGAAGACAAATTTTCAGGATAGGTTTGTCAACATGAGGGCTACACATGGTACAATGGTGAATCTAGGATGAACTGCTGAGGAGTAATCGGTATCATTTTCTGACCCCTATTTTTCAATTCCATCCCCCATGATATTGGTGGAGGGCATTATAAATTTTCATTTTTAAAATAATTAAAATGAAGTTATGAGCTGTAGACATGAACAGTTCTGTAGCCGAAAGACTGAGACATATTTTTCCAAAACAGAATTCAAATCCCTGTCGAATGAGAGTTATCAATTGTTTTTAATCCGAAAAAGAAGGAAAAAATTCCGATTTTTAACAATGGGAAATAAAACTGCCATAGCAACGTGTCCACTGCTTTTCAATGGGAAACATATTATTACATAACATCGATATCATGCTTTTAAAGTGACTTTATAGACTATATTATGAGGCCGTCGATTTTAACCAAGGATGTAATCTTATGATGAAGCCATAATCATAAAACAAGAAAAAAATGCCTTATCGAAATTGCTCTGCAATACTTTTTTCACTTGTATTTCCTTACTTTCGCTTCCGAGAAATTCTTTCACTTTGAACACAGTCACTTCTTCTTGCTTGCCCGTCCTATGGGAAGAAGCGTGTCCTTTTCCACTTATCATACGTGGTGTTTCTCGAAAAGTTTCTGCTTTTAATGTTGCTCGTGTCTTGAGTAGTGCTTTTTGTATTTTCAAATCCGTATTTTAAGAACATACCTTATCGTATCGCCGAATCTATTTTGTCAGGTTGAAATACTTATTGTTCATTCTTTACTGGGTGTTTCGTAAATATCTTGGAAAAATTATCGTTTTTCATCGAAGGAAACATTTTTTGGATAAAATGACAAAGAAACTCTTTGCGATATCACTTTGCGCGCCAGTATGGTCGACAAGGAATACGTTACGAGCTGTACATTGGCATTCTTCGTTTTTATTTGCCAGAAAACTTTTCGTTTTAAAGAACATTCATTTACGGCTCCATCATATCCAATTCACTAGTTTCTTTATATCGAAATTCCGTTTTTTAACACGAATTATTTGTCCACATTGGTCAATGCGCTTTAGCCTTGGGTCAACGGCCATGCCCTCCCCAAATATCTCGTGCTTACCACTCTTATATTTTCAAGGATCTTACGTGTGTTCATAAGACGTAAGAATAGCAGCGGCGGTGCGTCGAAATTCCTGCGAATGCGAATTCCGCCGAGGTGAATGTGGTCGAGGGAGCGGAAGTTGGTGATTTTTTGTTTCCAGGCATACTTCATTTTTTCGTGGATGCGTCGCGTTTGATACGTTATACAGTGAAACTCCTCAAAGACGCAAACCCAAAGGGAGTAATTATTTTTATCGCGTTTTGCAAGTTTCCTCTTTTTCACAAGCTGTTCTTTAATAAATAATGTAGATTAAAGCAAAAGATACTCTTTTATTAATTATAGTAGGCTTTATTTAGGCATTCGTAAAAATCACGTGATGGGAAAATCACATATTTGTGTATTCAAATACATGATTATCATAGGTAGTCTGTAGACAAGTCCATGATAACTCATGGTTAAACCTGGTTCTCCATATACACCTATTTTCCGCTGTCCTCTTCATATCTTGATAACTCTCTTTCCCTTTCAAATCGTCTATCAGCTGACACCTTTTCCTATCTCTTTCCCTTTTTCCATCTAGTTTTCCTTATAACACGGCTTTAATCATACTCTCTCTCCTCAGGTAATGTCCAACCCAGTTTGACTTATTCTTTCTAATAGTCTGTGTAACCATTCGCTTCTCTTCTACTCTTCGTAGCCCTTCATCGTTTTTCATCATATCTGTCCATTTTACCTTCAGCATTCTCCTCCAAGTCCACATTTCAAAGTATTTGATGTCATTTTTCGTTAGCGTCCATGTTTCTGCCTCGTACAAAGCTATATTCCATACAGAATTTTATGAACTTCTTGCGGATATCTTCCCTTATATTCCCCGTAAGTAGGTGTTTCTTTCTTCTGAAAGCCGCTTTTGCTTTTCCTATTCTAGTCCTGGTCTCATCCGTACATTTTGATTCTCTTGTTATGAAGCTTCCAAGGTATTTATAGTGTGAAACTTGCTCTAAAGGCTTTCCTCCAATACTTATGTTCAGATTCTTTTCTTTGCCCGATATTCGAATGACCTTGGATTTTTCTGTATTTATTTCCATAGTATTTTCTACCTGTATTACTAGTCTATTTATCATTTTCTGTAGTTCCTCTTCTTTTCTTGCTAGAAGTACTTGATCATCCGCGTATTTTACTGTTCTTATAATCCTTCCTCCAATTTTGAAATCTCCTGTGCCTTCTAACGTTTCTTGCATTAGATTTTCTCCATATATTTTGAATAGGGTCGGCGATAGGCAGCAGCCCTGTCTTACTCCAGCGATATTTACTTCGAATGTGTCCGCATTCTCCAAAATGACCTTTAGAACTTGATTCACATATAGATTCCTGATCAATCTCCTCTCTTTCCAGTATACACCTATATCCTTTAATATCTTCATCAACATTACCCAATTTATTCTATCAAATGCCTTCTGCCAGTCTACGAAACATACGCAGATACCTTGACTGTACTCTATTGCTCTTTCTTATATGATTCTAAGTACTCCTATAACATCTCTGGTTCCTTGTCCTTTTCTGAAACTGAACTGATTTTCCCCTAGCAATTCTTCTGACTTTTTTCCAGCCTTTTATTAAAAATCCTCATTATGATCTTCAAAGTGTGTGACAGAAGGCTTATCGTTCATTAGTCTTTATACTGCATTGCCTTTGGCTTCTTCTTTAGAGGGATCATTGTTACTTCTAGGAAATCATGAGACCACTCTCCCGTGTCGTAAATCTTATTAATTAATTTCGTGATCGCTTTTAGTCCGGATCCCATGACTTTAAGTACCTCAGCTGGTATTCCATCACTGCCTGTAGCTTTTCCTTTCTTTAGTTCCACTATTGCTTTTTCTACTTCGCTGTCCATAATACTTTGTCCTAAGTTGTTTTCTTCGTTGTTTTCCTCATCTTCCAGTTCTATTTTTGCCGATCCTGCCTGCTTGCTGTACAGTTCCTTAATGTATTCTTCCCATACCTGTGCTGCATCCTTTTTATCTGAGACTATCTTCCCATCTGTATTCATAATTCCTTTACCACGAATTCCATTAGACTTCTTATCTTCTAATTCCAGTGCCCTAGCTTACATCATATTGTACCGTCCTAACTTCTCCATTTGTTGTATTAACCACATTTTTCTTTTATTCAATTTTCTCTAGCTTTATCTGTAACCCTTCTCAACTCATTGTTTAAATGTCTATAGCTGGCTCTATCTTCTTCACTGTTAACGTTTTTCCATTTTCTCCAGCATTTCCTTACTGATCCATGGTTTTCTTATTTTCTTCTCGTTTTCCAATCTCTTTATCCGAGGTATCCTGGTTTTAAATTCTTCCCATTCTATATCCTTTCTTTCATTTTTTCTAGATCCCAAGTCTCTTTCTCTTCTCGTTTTCTTATTTTTTTTGAGCTTTGTACTTAGGTCAACTATTAGAAGGCTGTGATCTGAATGAATGTTAAAATGAAAGTTTTTCATGAAATATAATTTAGCACCTTTAACCCTCTTACTGCCAATGAGCCAATGCCGCATGTCATGCCAAGACTGCCCTGCACCGATTTAGTCGATCCGATGTAGACTTGTGTTAGTTTAAATCTATCTTCTTATTTTGATGACAGATGCCGTAATCATTCTGAACGATTACTAATGCTTGCTTCCTCCTTTCTTATATAGATGTCTCTACTAATTACGATTTTTTTACTGAAATAATTGTCTTCGTATTTTTTATGCTAATCCTCTGAAAATCAATATGACAAACTTTGAGAAAGATATACGTACTGCACAGTTCGTTGAATTTCTTGACGAAGATGGCGATATTACTGAAAGTGAATTTCTTTGTGACAGCGAAATTGATTTGCTTACAGATGACGGTGATGACTATATATTAATGCTAATCGTGATTTTTTTAAAAGTGCCGGTGGTGTAGTGGTTAGGACGCTGGCTGCTACTCGCCTGCTGTTTGAAAAGGCATCGGGTACGAATCCTGCGCAAGTAGGATTTTTCCAAGGTTGCCCGGCCCCCTGTTTGAGTGGTTTGAGGAGACCGCGCAAATTCAGCTGTTCCGTCCTTCGGAAGGGACGTTTAGCCGTTGGCCCCCCTGGTGTTCTTCGTAAGAGCAGGCAAATGCCGGCACCGGGTTTCCCTCCTTCCTTCCCCGGCTATTCATTGCACTACCTCTGAGATACCCACTGTGCGTAGGACAGAGGCGAATCGGCTGGACATTCAAATTAAAAATTAAAAGTGCAAAATGAAAAGCAATTTTTATTGAAAAATAAATGTGCTATTCGAATACGTCATAGTATTTACGAAACTATGTTTATCGTAACATCAGCATAGCCGTCTTAAGGGGAGGGCCTCGCTTTAGAGAGGGGCCTCAAAATTTGGAGAGGAGAAATAAAATAGAGACTCAAAAGTAAAAAATACTTATGAACTATTAGACATGAGGAAAAAAACAAAAAATAGCCTATTTGCTTTTTTATATTGAATTTTTAATAAATATATAAAATGAAATCGTGAGTTGACACTTTTTGTTTATTCAATATTTTAATTTTACAGTATTTCTTTATACCTCCCAGCCACCCACCCCCTAAATAGCGTAATACTGTATATTGTTATTCTCTATGAAATCAGATAGGTAGCAATCGTCGCAACATTTCACAATAATTGCAAAATTTTGATAAATATTACGTGTTCTGCAAATGGGGGAACCTCAAAAAAGTTAGGGCCTCCAAATGCTTTAAGACACGGCCCTGAACATTAGTGCTAACATAAACAGTGAAAATTGTTGAAGATGCAGATCGTTTTTCTGTGGTTCATTGCCTTACTGGGAATTTTAAAACTGCAGTATGTACTGTATTTAAAAAATTCCAAATTATTATCTTTTTAATATTTTGTTTTTTTTTCAGTGCATTTGTAATTAAATTCTCTTTATTATTTTATAGTAACTATTAAAGCAACTATTATATGTAATTATCTTCCTTAATGTTAAAAATTATTTTTTTAATGTAAACCAAAAATCACTAATTTGTAATAAAAATAAACTGATGTGGGCAACACATGACTTTCTCCATATTTATATGGCAAATTATATGTTGTTAGCTCTGGGATCATTGTCAATATATACTTCCGGTTGACAATTAAGAAAAGAAAAAGGAGCGTTACTAAGACGTAACTAAGCGTCAATTGTTAACAATAGTCTTCGGTAGGTGGCGTGGGGGTGGCAGTTAAAAATTTAAGATATCTCTTAAACATTATATGGAAAAATGTATCAAACAAAGGTTGTAGAAAATGAAATTTCCTACAACTTTTATTCCAATACATTTTTACATTTATCAAATATTTCAAAATAACGGATGTGACAAGAATAAACACCCACTTCCGGTCAACCGATTTTTAACAAAAACTAATCAGATGATCTAACTTTTATAAAAATGTTAAATATAAAATTTTGCGTTGACTTGATTAATAGTTTTTATACATCACATCACATAACATACAGACAGGCAGACTGACAGACAGACACACAGACATCATCGAGAAAATAGTCAAAACGTGTTCAGGGGATCTTAAAACATGTATTTCCGTTGAAATCTCGAATTCGATTTTTTTCATGAAAACAATACGTTCTTTATACTTCGTATATTGAGAAAGTAAAAATTGTGATATTCTAAAAAGCTTTGTATTATATACGAAACTGTAATTATTGCTACAAGATATGAAAAATCAGAATAAAGTATTAATAAATAAAGTGTGTATAAAAATTTTATTAAGGTATTGCAAAATTGCCAAAATGACCGTGGCAGTTCTGTCCATACCCGCCGGATATGGCGTGTCAGTGAAAGGGTAAACCCCTCAACGCCGCCATACGTAATAGTCCGTCGATCGAAAACTTCACATGCCGTCGTCTTACGTAATAGTACGTCGTGTGTCCTCGCTACATTCTTTATTTTATTGACGCGCTGAAATTTCTTCGATCTTAACAATTTTGGAAATTTTTTAAAGAGGAAACATTAGGCTTATTAACTTATTGTTAGATTTATTCCTTAAATTTTATTGTATTTATGATTTTTTATAACGTGTTGAAAATTCGTGATGGTTTTGTGTAGCCGAGCGAAAAATCTTTAAGAAATGTTTAGATGAATATTATCGCGGCACCAAGACCCTGCAAAATGAAAAGAATGAGTGACGATGTTAATGTTGCATTTCTCCCTTTTCACCAAAGACCAGAGTGTAGGTTATTACGTCAACGATTACTAACAGAGGTATGCTCTTGAACGAACAGGCCACTTCAATGAGATTTACTATGCTACCTAGGGTAAAAGATAGTGTGAATTTTTTGGTATCATTTCTCGCCTCTCTAAAAGAAGTTAGTCGGAAAGGAACGTTGCGCTAAAGGGAGGCAAACTCGCTCTCTTGCCCCTGTATGGTTATATAATCATAATGCCAAGGCGGGGATTATTTCGGCACTGAGGTATTGCGAAGTGGAAATATAACCTATAAAATTTCCTTGAAAGAAATTGCATGCCAAGTTCAATTAGTCTGGTAACAATTTTCTAAAATGTCCATAAATGTCTTAAAAGTTTAAAAAACGTGTTTTAAATTTTCTTTTTATTCTGCGTATATCATCCTCTCTGATATATACAATGCCATATCTACGCTTCTATATAACAAAATGGGAAATAATTTTGAAACAGGAAAAATTCTGCTATGACCGGGAATCGAACCCGGGTCTTCCACTTGCCGGGCGGATATTCTACCACCGTAGCAAATATTTTTTCCTGTTTTTGTACGCGGTTGTTTTTCTTATTGCTAGTTGGGTCCGGGCTAACCAAGCTAGTATCAACCAGCCCCAAGAGAACGTAGAAGAAAACGCCTCCCTCTCAATTGTCAAAGCTAGAAATTGATGGAATGATGTGATCTAAAGATCCTAAAACTTCTTAACTTTTCAATGCCTCAGATTTTGTTTGGGCGTAATCACTAATCATCAGTAATATGTACCAATTTCAGAAGGTTTTCGGGTCACCTGAACACGTTTTGACCATTTTCTCGATTATGTCTCTGCGTGAGTTTTTTGTGGGTGCTCTAACTCAAAAACTGTTAATCAGGTCAACGCGAAATTGTCGATTGTTTATTGTTAGCAATTGACGCTTAGTGACGTCTTAGTAACGCTCCTTTATAGTTTCTTAATTGTTGGAGCTTCGTGGCTATATCCAATATCAGAAGGCAGTGGGTTGAGTGTATTTCTGTTCTTTTTAGTCTTTAAATTTTTCTCTCAGTTCCTTAAAATATTTATTATCATGTAACCTATTTGGAATTTTTAGAAATAATACAGTTATAGAGAAAGTCATGTGGTGGCCACATCAGATTTTTTTGAAATATTTCCTTTAATATTTGATTATTGTAAAATAATATTGAAATAAATGTTGTAGGAAATTTATTTTTCTACAACCTTTGTTTGAAACATTTTCCCATATAATGCATTGTTTAAGAAATACCTATTTAAAAACTAATTTTTTAGCTGCTACCACCTACCGGCGACTATTGTTAACAATCGACGCTTAGTTACGTCTTAGTAACGCTCCTTTTTATTTTATTAATTATTGGCGATTCCTGGCTATATCCAATATCAGAAGGCTACGGTATGAGTCTATTTCTGTTCTTTGTAAAATCTTTAAAATTTTCTCGCATTTCCTTAAAATATTCATTATCATTTAACCTATTTGGAATTTTTAGAAATATTACAGGTATGGAGGAAGTCATGTGGTGGTCAAATCAGATTTTTTATCCCAGCATCCACGATACTCGGAGGAATATCCTAAAAGCTGCCCACTCAATCCTCACCTCCTCTCCCCACCAGGTCCCATTTCCAACACCACCGATCCTTTTCTTCCTCCGACCCCCAATCTGACTAACATCCTGTGGAAAAATCCAGCACCCACTCCTCTGCACCCTGCCAGATCTCACCCCTGCGGTAGAAAACATTGAACTTGCAAATGCGGCGAAAATGAGAGTTGTCATGGTACCCTACATATCTCATTGTAAAAAACCTGTTAAAAATCACGTTTTTTCTGATTCTACATATATTTTACGCTTAATTTAGCCAATTTAAAGTGTAAATCATAAATATGCTGCCCTCATTTTGTTTTGCTTCATTTCAATTTACATATACACCGCGTTCTGGAACACACGTCTGGCCTTGCATGTTTACAACGACGGTATGGTATCCGTCCAACGCGATTTTCTGCCGAGAACTTGCTTGAGCACTTTCGCAATACACAGCACTTTGATTGTTATAATTCGCTCTTATAAAATAGATAGATATCTTATTGAATCTGGCTATGTCGATTGTGAAATATTTTGCCAAATAACGATTAAATAGATATCTACGCATTTTCAAGTACAGTGTAGTTGACCCCTACGCCCAGCAATAGGAAAAAGTTAGGAATGCACATCCTCCATAAATTGCGGGAGACTGAACCGTAACTATAATCGTCCAAAACAAATCCAGCCGCTCTACGCTGGACCTCTTCGAAGTCCCTAGAATCCCTCCTCGAAGGCATCCCAGTTTGTAAATACGCTTGATGCGTGTTCGGTTTGCGTTATTCACACGTTTTCAATGCTGCGGTAAAATTCTTCGAAAACGGAACTCCATCATAACGAAAGATTGAATGACGGGAAAAAACTTTTTCTGAACCAATTTTTCATTTATTTTGATCCTATGAAGGTAAAAACTTGCGAGACGCGGACGGAAAATCAATTTTATTACTAATTTGGATATTTAAATACATTTGAAACTTTCAAAACGCAGAAATAGTTCAAAATTCGAAATTTGTATTTATTTTCACATAGAAATGTTATATTCAAGTCCCTGATATTGGATATATTTCACTTTTACATTTAGAAATCACAAGAGTAACAGTATATGTTGCCAATTGAAATTAAGTGTTGCGACTATACGATTTATATTTCCTCATTCCTTGGTTGCCGATGTGCCAAAATAAAGCAGGTCAAATTAAGTTAAATGGAGGGAGTGTAGTTCGATCTGGTAACAACTTGCTTAAAAACCTAAGGATGAAAAAAGGAAATAACTATTGCATGTGGGAGATAACAATTTGAAAATCCATGAAAATGAATTACAGTAAACTTAGGTTAAAGGAAAAAAAGTCAATGGACGAGGCCAACACATCTTGGAGTTCCATAATCAAATAAAATAAACAATACTAGATAGAACTTTTCAAATCAGAGCTAACGAACACTTTAGGTGTTTCAAATCCGGTTCACTCGATTCCCATTTCGCGAAACATTTACTCACCTGCAGTCATTCTTCGTCCTTTACTCCCAAAATCTTACATTTAGCAGAAAAATGCCCCGGATTAAATATCCTTGAGAAAATGGAAATTTTACATAACAAAATTAATCCCGAGATACTTTTAGTTAACGATCACCAGTTTCCCTGTAGTCTTTCCCCGAAACAATGTTCAACCTCCCCCCCCATAGCGCTCTCTCTCTCTTCTGTTCTTGACTTCCCCTTACCTCCCCCTGTTCACTTTTCACCGTTGACTCCTATTTCCGTCCACCTCTCTCGTTTAACCAATCTCTCTCTTCCCCCTATTCTCACTTCCACCTCTCTCTTGTTTATATATATTTTCAATTTTTTTAATGTTTGTTCCCTGATGATGGTGATTACTCACCGAAACCGGTCCTGTTTTACATATATTCTGTGGAAATTTGCAAAGGTTTAATACAATTAAAAAATACTATCTATTATTGTTCATGTCATTTGAAATCTTAATCATATAAATCTTATTAAACATTGATTTTCACTTATATGGCAACTCAGAATATATATAACTCGAATCCGGTCCGCCGAAGAATTGGCAACTTCCAATGCGGCCCGCCGAAGGATTCCCAACCACCAATGCGGCCCGCCATGTAAAAATTTTGAGAACCACTGGCGTAGGAAATTGAAGTTTTGATATGGCAGCTGTCGAAGTGGAGATACTGAAGGCGGTTTGAGGGCTTGACGTGTACCCGCTGGTAGGGATTCTGTTTTCCCGGATGGAGAGATCGACATCCAGGAAGGTGATGCTGGAGGAGGGGTGATGGGTGAAGGAGAGCGTGGGGTGAGAAGATAGGCGTCGCAGATAGGATTGTAGAGAGTCAGGTCGAGAAGAAATATGTCGTCAATATACCTCAGGCATAGGAGTGGTTAGAGGTATATGTTAAGAAGGCGTTCCTCCCATTCACCTAGGAAGATATTGGCGTAGAAGGGCGTCATGCGAGTACCCATTGCAGTACCTTTTATTTGTAGGTTTTTTTGGAGCACCGTTTCAGCCAACTCCGTTAGAAAATGGAAGGAAGGTGTTGCGTCAGGTGGCTTTGAGTACAGTGATTCTCTCAGCGTGGACAGTCCCTCTCCCAGCAATCTGGAATCCCAAGTCCGACGAAACCGCGTAAATGTGAAACATGATCTGCGTTATCCGATTTTTTAATATTTAAAAATCCGCGTAGTAGCGATTCCGTCTTATATGAACCCGTGTTATAGGAGAGTCAGATTTATGTATTTAAAATATTTATTAAATTCATGTTAAGTTAGCTTGATAATAATAGGCAAGCGAAGCGAGCCGTCGGACTTAATGGGTCAGGGACAGAGCCTCTAGTAAATTAAATAGACTCAGATTCTATTTAATAACCATTACGATTGAAATTAAAGAGTAAATGGAAAAGGAGGTTAATTTTTATTTTCTAAACAAACTTCTTTCGATGTAAAATATATATAGTGAAACTGTAAACATTTAGATTAACAGCAATATCATAAAAACAACGTACATAGTTTTAGTTTAAAAAATTGGCTGATGAGTTATATGAATGTTCCAATTAAAACTTTAATTATTATGCGTTCTTTGCACGAAGTGGACGAATATAGGGGAGGTCGTTTCCGTCCGTCCGTCCGTATGTTAAAACTCGGAAACCGCTGGACGTATTATGAGGAAATTTGGTATTGGGGAGTTTTGCTAAAATTGGTCGGCCGATTTCAATTTTGGTCAAAATCGGAGAACAATGATGACCGCTTTACATGAAGACCTACAATGTTCCTTTGTTTCAACTCGGGAACCGCTGGACGTATTTTGATGAAATTTAGTATTGAGGAGTTTTGGTAAAATTGGTCGACTGATTGCAATTTTGGTTCAAATCGGACAACAATGGCGACCACTTTGCATTAAGGCCTACATGTAGTTTACAATGTTGCTGTTTCAACTCAGGAACCGCTTGACATATTGTGATGAAATTTGACATTGGGGAGTTTTGTTAAAATTAATTGACCTGTTCCACTTTTGGTTAAAATCGGACAATAATTGCGATTACTTTGCATGAAGACCTACATGTATTTTACAGCGTACCTCGCTTGCTTCTCGTTAAATTCTCATCTGAGCGAAAAATATTGAGAACATTGTGAAATCTCAAAGAACTCATTTGGAAACTCTGTGTACTCCGACATGGACTACACCTTTCCAATTTTGTTATTGTTGCTAAAAGAACCATTAGTGATGGTTTTAATTCTTCTGTATATTTAAACGGCCTCTTTCAAGTATTTAGCAATTTTGGAATTTATTTTTTACTATATTTAAGGGGCAGGATATTTCAATTTCTTAGAAGAATGTTGGAGGAGGAGGATAGAAGGCAATGGATAATGTTAAAGGCAAAGAGTGGTCCATGTTTAGGTGAAATTTTGTATGAATAGAATTTCAAAAGTTAGAATGAAGATATATAAGATTTTCTATTTTCTGTAAGGATTTTTAAGAACGTTATTGTCAATTCGGTTATGCGTTTCCTGGAAATAAACGATGCAGTGAAACTAAACGGACAGTTTTTAAAGAGAAGCTGCTCACTTGAGACTCAGTTGACTTCTTTAACTCGCGACATTCTCACGCTTGCAGATAACGGAATAACTTTAGTGCTCTGGAATTTTTGGAAAGCCTTTGACACCGTTGCTCACGAGAAAATATTGCAAAATTTAAGTCATATTCAGCGTATGGTAGAATTCTAAACTGGGCTATCCTTTCTCTCAGAAAAGGCCCTGCGGCTAACTCTTAACAAAGTGTCATTCGTTCTCAAAAGCAGATCCCTGCTCCAATCAGCGTCTGCTCTTGTTCATGAGCCACAGTGTACGGAGAAATCCATTCTGATGACCACCAGACGAATTTCAAATTTTTACATGTACTATTTGGAAAGAGGCAAGTATCGATAAAGTTTGTTCCGCGAATTTCAAGCGCTCTAGAAACTTCATTCATTGCGATTGACAAATTTTCGGGTCAATTTTAAAATGCGTCAATCGCTATCAAAATTTAGGAGTTACTCTTTGCAGCAGCTTTCTTCTTTTAAATAAATCAATATATTTAAAGGCCTATTTGGAGGAAAATCGCACATTTTTCGCATTTTCGGCCAAGCATTGAGTACCTCGTGGAGTCCAGAAGAGAGCGGCTCATTCTGTTTGGAACTTTTTAGTATCGTGGAGTGTAGACAGTGCCGGATTACCCAATAAGCACACTAGGCACCTCACTATTATTGAAGGAAAAGTAAATTAAAAAACGAATGGGCCCCCAAGGTTAGGAGGCCCACGTAGATTGACTGTTATACAGTCAGTATTACTGAAAGTAAAAAAATAAAAAGAATAAATAAGTAAAAATAACGTTTTTCTTATTCTAAGAAATTCAAATTGTAATTAATGCAATAATCTCTGCAAACTACAAGCAAAGGCTCCCAAACTCTTAGTGCCTATGGACCCCAGAGGATCAAAATACGCCACTGAGTGTAAAATATGAGAAATGATATCGTCACTAATGAAGATATACGAGCGATAGTCGTTCCTTATGGTGCTGATGAGGGTATGAGTAGATGAAAGTGTAAAAGAAATTATGTGAAATAGGTAGAACCGACAGGCACACCTGGCTCTGTTCCCAGACGCGATCAGATGGGTTAATAGAGATTTTAAGTGCTGTAGGCATGGCGTAATTGCACCACTACCAGTTTTCGCTGCTTACCGGGTAAACGTGTTACTGTAAATATCAAAGCTTCTAGATTTTCAAATAATTTTTGCAGAAAAAGTGGAATAATCAACAGATATGAAAAATGGATGCTAGAATAATCTAATGCGTGCTAAAAAAGCATAGAAGCATTTAGAGAGGCATACTCTTTGGGTCACGAGGTGATATCGCAAAAGAAACGATAGGGGGTCTGCGACTTTATTAAAAGAGCGAATATGTTTAAACGTCAGTGGTCATGTTAGATTGCAAGAGAATATGCCCAGCAGTGGACCTCTGAAGAAACGGAATCAACTCCAAGAGACAAAATAGGTAAACATGAGTGACAGGAGTTTAATGTACGTGATTCATAAGTACGATTTGGAGTCTAGAGGAGATAGACATATTCGTGATAGGATCTGCGGAAGACAGTTATGACCGACTGACTTGGCTAACTAAATTCTTCATTTACTTCTAGAATTGCTACAGTGATGGCTTTTTCTATAGTGGTAAGCTGGGACATTCCTAGAGGGCAAACAGATCGTTCGGGCCCCGCTTAAAATTACCGCCGAATTAAACTTTGCTGGGCCGGTTGCCCAGATTCGCCTTAGCTATGGACTGTCCTGGTGATAGGTCGTTGGGTACAACCGTTGAGAAATTTCCGAAATTTATACAATTTTTTATATTAGAAGTTACACTCCAATCTATTGTTTTTTCAACTCTCCAAAGGAAAATCATAGGAGCCGATGTAAGGCAAGGGCGGGTCAAGGCTTCATCCTTCGGGAGGATGCGGGAGTAATCAGATTAAAAAATATACCATTTCAAAAAATCTTTAAATGCATGCAGATTTTAATAGGTAAAAACGTAGGGTATTGTTCATGAAAAAGGATACAATTAGCGCGTTTTTTTATTTTTCATATGGTTATACCGCCACATATTCGGCCAATGGAACTTCATTTGTTTTATAACGGGGGTAGCATGTGCAGGTGAAGTTAACGTTTAAATGAGGGAGGCTTAATAGCTAAGTTAGCGTTGTATTGCGCATCATCATTCTACATAAACATATGTATTTTACATTAACGTACTTTTTCTTGGATAATTGAAACTTCCAAAATGACATTTAAATTAGGAACGAAAACAGTTTGTATTCAAATTTTGGACGTTTCTCTATCCGCCTGACAAATTTTCAAAACTAAAACTTTTCAAGAATAAGTGACACCAATGCTTTCCATCTTTTATATCTTCGGAGATATAAGTAAAACAATCGAAAATTATTTTTAAAATACCTCGCTTGAGTAATTGTAACGTTATCCTCACGTTGTAGTTCATTCCTTCGTCGTAAATTATATATTCTTTTCCACTTACAAAGCGCTTTGCGCGCACGAGAGGAAAATTAACGTATTTACGTACATTTATTCGTCGTAGATAATCCATTTTCTTTAATTTACTATGTTCTGTTTGCACACGAAAGGAAGTTAAACGTATTTCTACTACACCATTAACAGCAGGGAAATGGAGCCTCGATATCGCTCTCTCATACAATCGATCTCGCGTATTTATTGGCATGATCATGTCTCCCAAGGTGTTTCGAATAAGACTACCACGGCTAGACCTGCTAGCCTTTACTTTTTCATTTAATTGGAATTTCCTGTATGTGATAAATAAACTACTACTACTACTACTAGAAGCCCCAGCCTATCGTTCAGTCGGTAATTCTCCAGCGGTTCCCAAACAAAATACTCGAATGATAATAATAATGAGGTAATACTTCGGTTATAGTCATATATTTGTTTTATGAATCTAAATACCTGCTCCGCGCTGGACTTCTTCAAACGCTAATGAGTGGCCTCTCTCATGGAGATCGCACATACTCGAAGCATATTGACCTGAGCCTAACCCGTGATAATTCACACGTTTTTTGGATTTTTGGGTACCATTCCGTTCTAATATTCTTATTCACTGTACCAATAATACGACAAATTTCCATTGCCCACGAGCGATTGCGATAGATAGAGAACCCTAGATATTTAACAGACGCATTTAATGAAATATCTATGTACACATATCTCTATTTATATTGATTTTATACTTTAAATTTATCATTTGGTTCTTGCCTTTCGAGAAATTTATGACGGAACATTTACGCAGGTTAATTTTCCGCTATCATTCTTCGTACAATTCTAAGATAAAAATTAAAATCTTCATTCCTTTCCTCAGAGAATAGTAAAAAGCACGCTCCGATATTACAATTCTAAGATATTTTAATGTGCAAGAGAAAATTACCCTGGACGATTGATTTCAGATTTCCCATGTAAATCAAATGGGAAGGATAGTTCCTGGAATCGAACCCGGGACTTCCATCTTCGCAACAAAAACTATCTCCGGGAGCTCGGCCCATGTAGTAAGAGACTTTCACCAAGTTTCACGAAAATCACTCTATTGATTCAAAAGTTAATAGGGGAGGACGGACAGACAGACACAACGACAAAACTATAAGCCTTTGTCCATTCTGGAAAGTAGGCTAATAAAGGCCGATTCACACTATACGTAACGTCTCCGTTTCGACACGGACCGTCTTCGACACGTCATTTTTCATCAGTGTTCACATTGTAGGTTGAGGTTTCGACACGGACCGTCACCTTTTCACTCATAATATTAAATGAAATTAATATAGACTAGTGAAACTGTCCGTCAAAATGACGGATAGGCATGACTAAAGTAGGTGCGTTACGTTGGTGTCTTCATCCATGCCCTTAGTACAGTCCTGGCCAACATTAACGCAACACCTCGTGGCGTTCTACGGCGGCATCTGCGCGAACTTAAACGAGCGAAGTCTCTTTCGACGGAATGGCAACCCTGAACAGGTGCAGGAGTAGGGGAGGATCCGAGCGCTGAGGGGGTGAGGAAGCGCCGACAGTGTATTTGATAAATTCGGGGTATGGTTTAAGGTTTCTCGGTTGTGTAGCGAAGTTTTCTCGTTGCATCCGAGCTTCCTACTCTCGGAACTCAGGAAGCGATCTTACAATTTAGAAAGCACGGAGAGAGAGTCGACAGAAAAAATGCTAAATGCTATTTATAATCATCACCGAAACCTTTGCCCAGGCAATGCGAATGAAATACAAATAAAATGATAAATCTAACATTATATCTTTCATTAATAATAAATCGACCCTCCTCTGTTCTGGATAACTATTTCCAATCTCTTCGGCATGGATTTAAGAACGTTTCCGCATAATCCAGTGCTTATGCTATCCCATTCTGCCTTAATAAACTCCTGGATAACCACTGAGGTTGAAACAAACGAGGCGGCTGGCTTGGGGTATTCTCAGGAGAAACCCTAGGTGCGCCGTCTGTCAGATGGGACCGGACTCCCCTTCCTTGGCATCTTTCTCTAACAGTAAGAGCAGGCAGGTCTTGGCCACTGATCTGCGGTCAAGAAGGGCAGCGATAAAAGAAATTTTAACTCCTGCTCACATTGCTGCTCGCCTAGAATTTGCTAATGCACACATAAGGAAAGGAGAAGAATTCTGGGGCAGAGTGATTTTTTCCGACGAGAAAACATTTTCGTCGGCGTCTTCTGGTCCAGTGCTGGTGTGTCGGCTTCAAAATACTCGATTTGATCCAAGATACATTCACGAGTGGACAAGGAGTGGACGCTTTTCGGTTCACGCCTGGGCATGGATATGTGCAGACGTCCCAGGGGTATGCTGGAGGGTGGAAGGAACTTTGAACGGAGAGATATACGTTCAGATTTTAGATAATATTATGCTTCCCTCAGTGACATCGTTATTCGCGGATGATTTTATTTATCAACAGGTAAGTGACCTTTGAAACTACCTTAATTTTGGGCATGATGTCTTCTATTCTGCGGAATTTAAACATTGATGTGCGAAGTTACGATTTTTCCATTGATTACTTTTTTTATTCAGCTGTGTCCTACGTGAACGGCATATGGGTGTGTGGGTTGCGCTACCTGTCCGCCCGCGTTAATGTCAACGCGTTGTGTCCGAAGTAGACGCGGGTAGTTTGGGCTGTCGCGATTTTCATTGTTGTGGCAGATGGCTTCACCACGACGCCTGTTTTTCCATACTTCCTTTGAAGCCATGCAAGGGGGATGCGAGGAAAAACAAACAACTTAGATTTTTACTTTCTCCATGCATACGACGTATATAGAGAAAATATTGTATTCATGGAAATTATCGATTTCCTGATTTTGACGGAGATACACGTTTTGAGATCCCATGAATACGTTTTGATAAATTTAGCGATGATGTGATGATGTCTGTGTTACAAACGTTTTAGGACACGGCAACTCAAATAGTTACAATCCTATCACCACGATTCGCGAAATTTAACATCCACAACTTATTTAACCCAACAATGAACTGATAACTTTTTGACAACAGTCTGCATACCTTAAGTGGGGTATTGTGACGTCATATTCTCATTTTACTCGAACATGTCCTCTAATATTTCAGTAAGAATATGATTCATAACATACGTAGATGATATAAATATCTACAACGTATGTTTTTAATAATTATCCACAGAACGCACAATTGAGTTCAGTTTTTTAATATTTTCCTCGGTTTTCCGCAGTTATCCCCATGAAAACGTTGGTAATGAAGATTTTGTATGCAAATAAACGTAAAGAACATTATCTTTTACAAGTATTGTTGGAAACTATTTCCTATAAAATGCATCGCTTAACATAATTTAATCTGAATATAATAAAGTTCCAAACTTTCAACGAAAAACCCAATCGGAGAATCGTATGTAGTCTGACGAAAGCCATGAGTTGGTCACATCAAATATATAATCAAGTGCGGGTGGGTGGTTAGCATCTCCGCGCCGCCCGCAAATCCTCACTACGGAAGACACGCATTATAGTTGATATGTAAGTATTCCCCCGCTCTACACTCGCCTCGACGCCCGCCCGCCTAGGATACAGCCTATAATAGAAGTGTTCGTGAATGATGAAGCAATAATTATATAACTATTATAACTTTATTTTTTATTAAAAACAGGACAACTACCGAGTGCACACCTGCATGGTGGCTAAAAGGTGGTTTGAAGAGCATCAAATCACACAGCTGGTGTGGACAGTTATGAGCCCCGATCTCAACCCTATTGAAAACATTTGGGCGTGCATGGCAAGGGAGATTAAAAATAAAAATGTGAGAGCCCAAAACGCTGCTCAATTGTGGCAACAAATAGAAGAAGAATGGGAGAGCATAAGCGCTTGATTATGCGCGAACGTTCTTAAATCCATGCCGAAGAGGCTGGAACTAGTTATCCAGAACAGAGGAGGGTGGAATGAATATTAATTAAAGATATAATATCAGACAAACACCAGTTGTTAGTTTTTATTTATGATTTTATTTGTATTTCATCCACATTACAGGGACAAAGGTTTCGGTAATGATTATAAATAGCATTTAACGTTTTTTTCTCCCTCGACTTAATCCCTCTCCGTGCTTTCTAAATTGTAAGATCGCTTCCTAAGTTCCGAGAGTAGGAAGCTCGGATGCAACGAGAAAACTTCGCTACACAACCGAGAAACCTTAAACCATGCACCGAATTTATCAAATACACTGTCGGCGCTTCCTCTTCCCCTCAGCTCTCGGATCCTCCCCTACTCCAGCACTTGTTCAAGGTTGCCATTCCGTCGAAAGAGACGAAAAATGGGCCTACATTTAAAGAGGCAAGTGAGTATCGATAACAGCTTTTCAGACCAGAAGAAAAGGATCGGGAATAGGTATGGAAGGCGGGAGGAAGAGAGGAATGTTACCAGAGGCCGGCATTTGCCTGCTCTTACTGTTAGAGAAAGATGCCAAGGAAGGGGAGTCCGGTCACATCTGACAGACGGCGCACCTAAGGTTTCTCCTGAGAATACCCCAAGCCAGCCGCCTCGTTTGTTTCAACCTCAGTGGTTATTCAGGAGTTTATTAAGACAGAATGGGATAGCATAAGCACTGGATTATGCAGGAACGTTCTTAAATCCATGCCGAAGAGATTGGAAATAGTTATCCAGAACAGAGGAGGGTCGATTTATTATTAATGAAAGATATAATGTTAGATTTATCATTTTATTTGTATTTCATTCGCATTGCCTGGGCAAAGGTTTCGGTGATGATTATAAATAGCATTTAGCATTTTTTCTGTCGACTCTCTCTCCGTGCTTTCTAAATTGTAAGATCGCTTCCTGAGTTCCGAGAGTAGGAAGCTCGGATGCAACGAGAAAACTTCGCTACACAACCGAGAAACCTTAAACCATACCCCGAATTTATCAAATACACTGTCGGCGCTTCCTCACCCCCTCAGCGCTCGGATCCTCCCCTACTCCTGCACCTGTTCAGGGTTGCCATTCCGTCGAAAGAGACTTCGCTCGTTTAAGTTCGCGCAGATGCCGCCGTAGAACGCCACGAGGTGTTGCGTTAATTTTGGCCAGGACTGTACATTTCCGGATAAAAAATTAATTTAAAATTGTCACGTAATCATATATATACGTCGTTGGCTGAAATCAAATGAATTATAATGCAGTCTAAGCATAAAATCAATGCTCTTAAACTAGGGAAAATCAATTCCCATTGAAAGGCATTGGAGTCGTTGCTATGGTAGTTAATATTTTTCATTGTTGAAGACCGAAAAAAATTTCATAATTTTAGGATTAAAATAAAATTTGTACGCATTCAGCATGAAAATTCTGATTCAAGAAAAATAATTCTTTTTTCCACAGTATTGTGCATGTCCTGACTTTGTATCTTAATTTTAAATAACTTAAAAAGCAATTTTATATAGCCCCGCAGTGTTCAGTGCTTTTCTTATGGGTGTTTAAAATGGGACATTGGGGTCAAAAACACCCTTTAAATGTAACATTTTGTAGAATTTCGGATTTTTCCTCACCCCTCTTTCCTCTCCCCATTCCATCTCCCCCTTCCCTCTCACCCCTTCCTTCTCACCCCTTCCTTCTCACCCCTTCCCTCTCACCCCTTCCCTCTCACCCCTTCCCTCTCACCCCTTCCCTCTCACCCCTTCCCTCTCACCCCTTCCCTTTCCCCCTTCCCTCTCCCCCTTCCCTCTCCCCCTTCCCTCTCCCCCTTCCCTCTCCCCATTCCCTCTCCTCCCTTCCCTCCCCATTCCCTCTCCCCCCTTCACTATTTCTCACTTCCCCTCTCTCCTCTGGAAAAATAGTCTTCCTAGGCTCAATCTAACCCCAATAAAGAACATTGTGTATCTCTCCCCCTTTCCCTCCTTCTGTCTCCTCTCTCTCTACTCTCACTCTCCTCTCACTTTCTCTCTCTCCTCTCACTCCCTCTCTTTCTCTCTCTCTCTCTCTCTCTCCCTGTCTCTCCCCTTCTTTTTTCTTCCTCGCGTATTAAAGCATTCAAAGTACACTTTCCATACGCATATAGTGTAAGGATTGAGACGATAATACAATCTCGAGGTTTAATAAAGACATGGTTGGCAAGGTAACATATCGTTAAAAATCTTAAAATTTTCCAATAAAATTGATTTAAACGTATAACTTTAGCGATTTAGATACATAGGCGAAATGTGACGATAAGAAACGTTATTTATTTTTCTTTAAAACGGTCTAGGTCCGAAGATAGTAGGTAAATGTTTTCTAATTTTAATTTCCAAAAAAGTAAAACCATGTAAGTCGAAAAATTGATTTTTACGTGTTATCTTATGGGAAATAGAAATTGTGTACTGGAGTCGAACTCGGATCTTTTAGAGAAATTTTTTTCGTAAATGGACTTTACTATAAGAATCAAACATTCCAACAAAATTTCAGTCTTCTGCCTATTCGGATAGTTTAAAAAAAAAACATTATAGTCATAAATAGTTCTCACTCTCGACTGAGGCGCCCTCAGTCGAGCGTGAGGGACAAACGTAGCGTATTATATAATAAGATTACTATTACCTTTATCAAAATACATAATTGAAATGATTCGTAATCACCTCTTAGGTAACTACGTAAGTAAAACCACCTAGACTAGTTATGGGCAACCTCTTCTATGTTCCGGGCCGCAGTGGTGGTTGCGAATTCCTCGGCGAGCCGCATTGCAAGTTGTCAATGCTTCGGCGGGCCAAATTAGATTTTAAATCGGACGTTAACTAGAGATTCTGAGGTATCATAAATGAAAATCAAGTTTAAATTAAGTTTTTAGGGTTAAGATTTCAATCTGAAGTGTTTTACTGTCGTAATTTGAATGTATATGATATGAATTTGTGTTAAATCTCTTTTTAATCATAGCTTCGCGGGCCACATAAAACGCTCTCGAGGGCTGCATGTGGACCGCGGTCCGTAGGCTGCTCACCACTGATCTAGACTTTTTCCACAATTAAGGAATATTTTTGCTGTCTTTAAATTCTTAATAAATTCCGATTGTATGACGGCATTTTCCTTACAAAGCTGAAAATTCTTTCTCTTGTTGTCGAAAAACAAGATGCACGCTTGTACTCAGCTTGTAACGTAATATAGGGAGTTCAATTCTCGAAAGGAACGATTTTGTCCCTAATAAAAAAATCTTTGAATTATCGTGTTGATGTGTTCTAGTTAAGATTGCTACAATTAGTAGGAAAAAAGCAAGCAGCGAAGAAGGACTGAGCCGGCCAGACACTGAAAATAAGCATTTTTCCTTATTTTTAAAAGGTCCGGTTCGCTTTATAAATAATCCCGAGAGTGTATTTTAATCATTAATAGCAGCATTGTAATGGTTAACATGGACTATTACTGTTCTTTTGTGATAACAGTATTTGTTCATTCTTTTGATAATCTTGTAAGTCAGGAACAGAACCTTCGTCGTCCCGTATACCCTAGGTTTTGATACCCGCGATTTTGGCAGCCGTGGTGTTTTGCAGGAGTACATATTTGCTTAGCGAGAGCCTACTGTATTTTTCTTCTCGCTTTGTGAAGTTTTCACTTAAATTTCACGTTCACGGATTTATGATCGCTTATTCCTTCTATGGAGGGATTTTTTATGCGATCTGGGTTAAATTTTGTTTACAAACCTATCATATTTTTCCAATGGCTTATGACAGCTCACTAATCGACACCAGTCTCAGAAAAAAGTCTCGGTTCAAGCTTCACTCGATTTCCTCTCTTTACCGCCAAAATCGATGCAATTATAATTCCAACCGTTGGAAGTTCAGTTGAATACCTCTAAGGTACCGAAGAAAGCAAGCCATTCTGTGCAATTGTGGCGGTGAGAATGAGTAACTATAAATGGCGTTGTCCCAGAGACCCAGCGAAGCCATTTAACACTTTAAGGACTACGGCCGCGTATACTCGTCCATTATCCAACCGTCTCCTTGGACTACGGTCGCATGTAACAGTTTTCGAGTTACGCCCACTTTAGATACGATAGCCTTTTCATGTCATACATGCTTAGCTATTTCATGTAAACCGTACTCTTACCGAAAAAAATGCTTCTCAAGCGTACGGTTTATTTTCCATATACATAGTAACTCTCTCTGAGACCTTCCAAGTCATTTTCAATCCTATCCAACCACTAACAAAGGCAAGGGTGTGATGCTAAAAAGAATTTTAGCGCCAAAAGGGTTAAGGAGCATCAGGGTACTGAAAGACATTGTCTTGAGAGGTGTTGGGCCTCCGCACCATTTAAGAAAGATTCAATCCATTTTGCATCTTAACTACGCTCCATTTACCGTAATTTTGCATCTTAATAAGTGTTGCAACTTTCGGTATATATTAGATACAGCCAACCACACACAAGGAAAGTCGAATGACAATTTGTCTGTGAACGTCGAAGAGGATTAAAAATCTTTTAAACATGGTGAATGGATGTCTTTTTACTTCGTCATCCGGCAGATGTTGAGCGCATCGCGAATTCTTTTCCCCGATGGCGTGGGCGTACTGGGCATGTCGGCGTGGTTGCGAAGTCAGAGGTGAACCTACCAAGGGCGCCCCCCCGACATCTTCAGCGTCACCATCACCGCCGTCGTTGACATTCCTGAGGATCCGTTCCCGCGTCGTGACTCACCTTTCTCTCTCTCTCTCTCCATCCGTCTCCCTCTCCCAACCTTCACGGGACACACCTCTTCCTCCCCCTCCTCCCGCCAATGATGTGGATTGGTCGCTAGTTTAGTTGTGGGACGCTCTCTCTCTCTCTTTTCCCCTCTTTCACTCCCTCCACTTGTCCTCCCCTCTCCTCCTCCCCTCTTCTCCGCCTCTCTTCTCCTCCCCTCTTCTCCTCCTTGGCGAGTTCCCGACATTCCTGGGCGACATTAGTGTTGCGGACGTCGTGGGCTCGCGCAGAGATCCAACGGCCGAGGAGAAAGGAGAGGCGCCTCTGTCGTCCATAGGTTCGTGCTGCCTGTTGGTGTCCTGGCGTTGGTGTCGCCTTCTCTTCGCTCCCTCCTGTTCATCCCCTCTTCCTCTCTCCTATTCGCCCCCTCTTTTTCGATGTCCCGGTTTCCTCGGAATGTGTGTCATGATGCGTACCGGTGCACGCCCCGCTCGCGACGTCGGCGATGACCGTGTGTGATGCGTGGTGCTCCCCTCTCTCCCACCGGTTGCTCTCTCGCCTTTCCGTCTCTGTATCTAGTAGCAGCTCGTCAAGTTTCCGTGAGTTGCCATCGTCGTTTCAGAATGGGAGCATACGGCGACATATTTGTGATTCGCATTCTTTGGTACGGTTTGGATTTGAATTAAAAGTCTGGAAAATTTCACTATCGTCGCGAAGACGCCTCCTTTGCCCGTCGCGCCCCTAAGTGGTTCTGCGACGCGATGCTCGTCACCACGCCCTCCCGCCTCCAGCCCAAGGATTTTTCATAGCCATCATCTGAGGGCATCTATTGTCATTATCGGTGCGTTCTTTCCACTGACGCAGAGATGTAAATTCGCACCGCGCTCGAATCGTCTACTTGCAATCTAAACGATTCTCAACACGTTGCTGATTGGTGTGACGGTGATTTCGATAACGTTTGCTTTTTCTTCGTGCGTTTTGCAGCCTTTGCGGAGTTCATAACTTATTATTTTTCCTCCTTGTTCCGATTTGTATCCACTTCCGTTGCGGAAAGAAGGCAGCTCAAAAGGAAATCCTATCTATGCCCTCTGCGAGTTTGTCGCGAGTGCCTTGCTACTTAAATGCAATGCACGTGGTGGATTTTTAAAAACTTTTTCTATCGCTCGCAGTTTTCCCGAATGATTCCTTATTGATAAAGGTGTACAGTATAACCAGTATGGGTCTTTAATCTCGGAAACGATGCAGTTAAACCTAAAATATTACTTTTGCGAAAAGTGCAACTTATACTTTATTGTCGAACGCGCCTGCAGTGTTTTTAAGGTGAATTTTTTTAATGCTAAGGTTTATTTCCTACGTCGATAAATTTTTATAACGAGATTTTTTAACGGATAATGGTAACACTTTCGCGGGCTGAAATTGTTTAACTTGTAATCTTCTTTGCTTTGAATTGAGGAAGCTATTTTTTAACTGATATTTTGCACGTGTGTTAAACTCGACGTTTGTTGATTATCATTGTCGGTGTAATAAAAAATGTCGCCGATTTTCGACAAACACACAACCTTCAATGAAAGGAAAGGAGGTAATTTCATTCTATCTGGCTATTATATATTTATAATGTCATGACATAGAGCCTAATCAAGTCTTCTAAAGTTAACTCGCAGGTTGTCGTATCGTTGCTCTGACTACACATTTGCAAGAAATACTAGGTGTAAGGGTTAAAGACCTCGCACGGTCGTATATTATTTTACCGCGTTTGCGTATTCATGCAATTAAGTTTTCAGTATTTTTCATTCTTCATGGAAGGCGATTTAATGTCGCCACATCGAGAAGACAATTTTTGTTTCCCGACGTCGCTACGTGACTTTTAAATTCCCACTTTTTTCCCGCTACCTTATCGGATTTTTAATTGTCCGCGCAACTTAAGAAGCACGTGGACTGTGGACGAATCCATTCGTTGATACAATATCGTAATCTATTTATTACATAAAAAATTATTGCTATAATTGCTTGTGAGCATGTAAAAGTGAATGGATTTCATATAGTTGTGTTCCAAAGTATCAAAGAAAATTTGTTTTTGAAATTGAAGATTAGAAGATTAGATTGAAGGTTTAGAATTTTTATGATTAACAGGTGAACGATTAACACCTTTCTCATTTTGTGGAATTTCAACAACAAATGCTCCATGATAGCATCTCAAAGAGTATACCGTTGAATTTGGTGTAAATGTTGTTCCGTCTGAAGATGTCATCCATTTGCGTTTTAAGATTTCGGGAAAATGGAAGGGTAAATGATAAACGACAATCAGGTGATGGTGGTAAGAATGGATCCGTATGCGATTGGCAAAAGTTGTAATATGGGATAAATTTGAAAATGAGAATTCTGCCATAACTGAAAATCGAACCCGAGTCTTCCACTTGTCGGACGGATATTCTGATTTTCAAATTTCTCCCATATTCCTTCTTACGCCTATCGCATACGGATCTAGGATCCACTCTTTTCACCATGTTCTAAGAAGTATATCTCCTGAACATTGAGAGGGTAGTTGGGTTTCTTCCGTGTATCTTGTGGAGGACAGGGAAAGGCTTTTACCAAGGAAACAGCCATTTTCTGAAACAGGAGAGTAATTCGGTCACGATTTTTCATTGGAAGACCAGGGTTCGTATTCCGGTCATGGCAGAATTTTTCTCGACATGCCACAGGCATTAGATTATTTGAAAAATAATATAAGGACAAATTAAGGGCATAACTCGGGAAACTGACCTCTGACAATGAAAGTATTATTCTTAGAGTGCTCCAGTGTTTGGATGTTCGTGTTGGTCACCTTCCGCAGATTATTTTTATAGTACTTAATTGTAACAATAAATGTTGTTTTCGATGTTCGTATTTTTACCCAAATAAATTGTTTTTCTATGTTTTTGAAAATATAATTATATGGAAACCCTTCAATTCTCTTGGCATACCCTGTACAAATCGTTCATTTATTTGTGACAATCAGTTGTTGAACCTTGATGGGGAACCACTGCTGTGTGGGTTTGAAGCCGATTAATATCTTTTTTGCAGAACTCGCCCGCACGATTTACTGGAGGGGTAACAGTGGTGGACTGGTTAGAGCGTTGGCCTTCCACGCAGCGGTTCCAGGTTCGAATCTGGCGGAGATAGGATTTTTCAACCTGGGATTGTCCCGTCCCATAGTTATGTGCTTTGAGGAGACCGCGCAAGTCAGCGCTCCATCCTTCGGAAGTGACGTTAAGCAGTTGGCCCCCTTGGTGCTCTTAGTAAAGAGTAGGCTAATGCCGTCTTCGGGTTTCCCTCATCCATTGTGAAGGAGTTAAGGCTATAATAATCCAAGAAGTTGATTAGCCAGAAATACACACTAACACACACGATTTACTGAGATTTGATTTTTTCCACCAGCAAAAATTTCAGCATTTATATGAAATAAATCTCCATATTTTTATCTTAAGAAAAATTCCGGCTTTGAAAAGGTTTTCTCACGTCGAGATTATTCCCACGATTGGATTGTCGGCGCTCTGCACTGTTCCGCCCTCGGTTGCGCGCCTCCTCCCCCCTCTCCTCCCCCCGCCCCGCTCTCCTCTCACCCCCTATGCAATTACACGTCCATCTTCGAGGACTGAATGTTTTTCTCGCAGTTTTTCCGAACGGAACGCGGCTCCCGATTTCGCTCGGCGGGAGAAGGAGCTCGCTCGCCCCCAGCGAAGACCTGTTGTAAGGCGGCGGCGAGTCAGATGGACGTGTTTCCTCGAAATGGAAAACGTACTCGCCTTCTTCGTGAAGGAACTTGGTGTTCTCAAAATGGCGACGCCCTCCACTTACCTCTCCCGTTGGTGTGTTCGCAGGGCGATCGGGTAGGCTGGGAATTCCACACGGTCACGCTGTCCAGGGTGCCTGGCTACGGCTTCGGGATCGCCGTGTCCGGAGGCAGGGACAATCCTCACTTCGCCAACGGAGACCCGGCCATCGCTATATCCGACGTCCTCAAGGCGGGACCCGCGGAGGGAAAGCTCATGTAAGTAAAAGACGCCATCCCACCCGCCATTGAAAGCAGTCCAATCCCAACAATTCTTCATCTCCATTCACAAAGACAACGCGAATCATATATTGATTTAATAAATATTTTTTACAATCATGATTAATTATATCATTTACGTAGGTAGGGCGTCAGTGGCGTAACGAGGAGTAGAAGCAGCAAAATGTCATTAGTGGCTCATCTCCCCTAACCTCTCAATAAACAGTTACACATGTTCAATTAAAACAAACCCATTTTAAATCCTATCGAGCTGCACTTATTAATCAACTAGCTAATTACCCGAGCTTTGCCCCGGTTTTACAGTTTCGAATTTTTCATTCTCATTTCATTCGGTAATATTTTCATTCGAACTCAAGGTACTCTCGAGATAAGCGACCAATATTCCCCCTTAATTGGTATGAACAAATTAAATATAAATTAAAATTTGATATTTTGCTAAAAATATTCAAAATAAGTTGTGTAATTTTACAAAAAATTAACACGGGCCTCTAGTCAGGGTTTGATTTGTATGGCATCCTCTCCCCAAAAACTCAAAATTCTGGCTCAGTGGTGCACATCTTCAAGGACTTTTTAGTATGTGTTCCAAGTTTTAAGTCTCTAGATTTCTTGGTTTTCCAGAAATGCTGCATGGTATGATTTGTATGGCACCCCCTCCCCCACCAAAAAATAAAAATTCTGGTATCGCGGTGCATATCCTCAAGGTCTTTTTAGTAAGTGTATCAAGTTCTAAGTCTCTAAGTTTCTTAGTTTTCGAGAAATGCTGTCCACACACAAACAGTCAAACGCAGCCTTTTATTATAATAGATAGATTGTCTGGAATTTGCTGAAATGTGCTGAATATGCCTTTTAAATTACTTTTTTAAATGATCAACTGGAAAGGAATTCCGAAATTAGGATAAAAAGGTAAATCGCTAAAATATCTTAATTTCGTCTAAATTCGGAAAAATTCGAGGTCCCCCAGGGAACCCGTGGCACCCACGGCACCCTAGTGTTACGCCACTGTAGACCGTCGTAAACTTTGCCCCCCTGCTTACCATAATGATTCCCCTAACAAAAACCTCTGGAGACGCCAACGGACGGCACTCGCGTCCGAATGGGAGCGCTGTGTCCGACGGACCTCCCAATCCTCCCAATAAAAAAATTATTGTAATTTTCGCAGAAACAGATACTTTATTTTTTCAGATTTTAAGATTAAAGTGTCTTTTTCTGTGGGAATTACTATAATTCGTTTACTACGTAATGTAATGTTTCCACAAGGTGGAGACTTCCCAAGTGGATTTTCTTTTAATGAAATCTTATCGTCACAAGTTTTAGTAACTCAAACTATTTAGCACTGTCTTGGTTTTAAAGGGAATAAAGTATATTTTTAGGGATTCAATAAATCTGAATGGGTAGGTTGATGTGTAGATGCTGTTTTTGGGTGGACCCGTCAAAGCCCTCAAACCCAGTGGCGACATTCATGCCCCGCGCATCGAATCCGACTCGAAGTTCCGCGGGGCCACTTGCGCCCGCTCGTCGCTAACGTCGATGGGGTACGTTAAAAGGAGGACGTGTGGCGGCGGCCCGGTTTGTTTGTTCGAATTAAAAGTCCACTTCCCCTCGCAGACGAGCGAGAAAATCGAGTCGACTTGCCGCGTCGGTTCGTACGTAATAGGCAGTCGGGACGATTTCCATTTTGTTTTGACTTGAAAGAACGATTCAAGTGCGCAGGCGATAAACGGATTGAGGATTCTTCTATACGCATAAATAATCTCCGTCGTGTAGCTCATGATATCTCGTTTCGGCGTCCGAGGCCGTCGTCTTTCGTTCGCTGACCAACAGCGACCGGTACCCTTCTGCTTCGGACGTTGAGCTTAGCCTTTTCGGCTTCTTATTCGTGTCAAAAAATTGTCGATAAATATTTCGGCGATACCCGCGGTGATGCTCTACTCGGTCGTAATCTTCAGCTCGGCATTCTTTCCGCTCGTATATTGTTCGTCGATCCACGAAGACGGATCGGAGGAAGCATGTATGGCGAGTTATCTGGCGTGTCGCTTATGAGGCAGCGAGTGAGCATTTCGTATACGAGCTCGATTCGATTTTTTGATGGTTTTGTGGAGGAGCTACTCGTTCGGGCGTGACAGAGACTCAAAAACTGAGAGCTTTCGGGATGAGAGTAGTTCCCCCTTGGGCCACGCCGCAAACGCCTTTCTGATTTTCTTTTAGAACGAGAAAATTACATAGTTACTACGCACGTCTTTATTCAGTTACTATTACCTTGCCTCTACCACCAAACTAGTAGCAACACAATTCTTTTAAATCTGCATTAATAAAATAATTTTCGTAATGGAATTTGTATATCTGTACCAAGTCTTTCAATAAATTTGTTTTTACAAATGTTTTTCTTTAAATTTTCATTATGGAGCTCGACAAAGCGACAGCTAAAACAGTATTATATCTATATACACATACATAGTAATGATCTTACATTCGGCATATAAGACGCAGGCTGATTTTGGGGATCATTTTTCTGGAAAAAAGTGCGTCTAATACATCCTCGGGGCCTCGCCAACCCGAAGTCGTCCGATTGGTGAGTGTTCACTGGGTTTCCTCATCCCAACACCTTGTTGCCATCCATATATCCATTTTACCTTTCCTTTTCCGTAAGCTGTTATATATATATATATATATATATATATATATATATATATATATATATATATTAACTAAAGGAAAAGAAAAGGTAGTGATGAGGGTGGCAACAAGGTGTTGAGGGAAGCCCAGCGGACACTCACCAAGTTGAGGACCAAGCTGGCAGGCTGCTGGGGGCGTCGAAGAGACACGTAAAACACACGAACACAAAAACACACGCAAGCTTATCGGGCCTAAGCCCTTCTTCAGCGAAAGAGTAACGTAAAGTGACACACTGGGCGGGGAATGACAGGGTGATGTGGGAAGGTTGATGATTGGAGGAGGTGGGGAGTAGGAGGGGTGGATAGCCAATAAAGAGGGAGTGTGATGAGGTAGAGTCCGAATAGTTACAAAGTAACAAGGAAACATTGTAAGGGGGCTAATAGGGTTAGCGGAGGTTGAGGCCAGGCGGAGAGAAAGAGTCGAGAAGATGGATATGTGCTAGTTCCCAGTGTCGGAGAAGGGGGGCAGGAGTGTCATAGGGTAAAGCGCGAATGATCCTAACATTGTAGCAACTATTAAAGGGAACATTGTGGGTATTAGCATGTAATGCAACTGAGAGAAACGCTATTCCGGTGACCGTTCATTCGGATGTTTAACGGATTGCTGGTGAGGCCTACGTAAAACGCGGGACAAAGGGTGCAGGTAAGGAGGTAAATGACGTTACGGGTGGTGCAGTTGCTTCTGGAGGTGATGGGGTAGGTGATGTTGGTGGAGGGACTCGAGAAAGAAGATGATGGTAGGTGGATAGGGCAAGTGAGGCAGCGAGGTTTTCCGCAGGGGTGGGAACCTATTGCAAGAAGCGTGGTAGAAGTGGGAAGATCCTTCCTCCACAAGATATTTCCCAAATTTGGGGGCCGGCGGAAGGAGAGGAGCGGAGGATTGGCAAAAAGGTTGATAAAGAGGGACTGATGGGAGGAAGAGGTAATAATTGGGTGGGCAGCATGAAGGATTGTTTTGAGAGCTTCGTGGATACCAGGATGGAAAAGTGTCGTAAGAGTGAGTGGAGGGGTAGATGCAGGAATAGTGGGTGTGTGAGGATGAGATCCAATGTGGGTAGGCGTCATCGCCCTATGGATCTGTTCGCGGACCAAGACTGGAGGGTAACCACGTTTGAGAAGAGCATCCTCGAGGACAGAGTAATACTCTAGAAGGGATGCTCTATCGGAACAAAGCCTCCATCCTCGACGAGCAAGGGCATAGGGGATAGAGGTTTTGGTATGAAGGGGATGGCAGCTATCAAAGTGGAGGTATTGGAGGCTGTTGGTGGGTTTGATGTGAACACAGGTATATCCCAATCCCAATCTATTTTAAATACGGTCAGAAGGACCTATCAATTGGCCGTCCCCGTGAGTAGTGACCCACTTTTCCGGCGGCAGATACATTGCGTGTTTGGGGTACTTATGAGTAAATTAACTACTAGTTTTTATTGCCTTAAGGCTAAAATACTTATAAAATAACAATATAAAAAAAACATTTATTTCTTATAAAACTAAGATTAAATATATACTAAAGTTAATTAAGAATAGTTTCATGTGGGTGGATTATTTACAGGGATTTTAATTATATATATATAGTTTTTTTCCCCCCATCTGTTTTATATATATATATATATATATATATATATATATATGGGAATATTATTATTTTATATTTTATATATATATATATATATATATATATATATATATATATATATATATATATGGATGTCAACAAGGTGTTGGGATGAGGAAACCCAGTGAGCACTCACCAATCAGACGACTTCAGGTTGGCGAGGCCCCGGGGATGTCGAAGCGACCCACATAAAATAACACAAAAACACAGAAACATCACAAACGTAGAAGCTTTCGGAGTTCTCTCTCTCTGTAGCTGAAGAAGGAGTAGTTCCGAAAGCTTCTACGTTTGTGATGTTTCTGTGTTTTTGTGTTATTTTACGTGTGTCGCTTCGACATCCCCGGGGCCTCGCCAACCTGAAGTCGTCTGATTGGTGAGTGCTCACTGGGTTTCCTCATCCCAACACCTTGTTGACATCCATATATTCATTTTACCTTTCCTTTTCCGTAAGTTGTTATATATATATATCATCATCATCATAGGTAGTCTGTCCGTAGATAGATATATATATACACACACACACACACACACACACGGTATATGTGTATGCATACACACACACACATATATATGTTACGTTAAAAGTACGTAATTGGGAAATGTGTACATTTACCGGTAAATGTGCACATTTACCACCAAGCTCGGTAAATGTAAGTTTAAGTTTCCAGAAATACGTATTATCCGTACATTTCCCGGTAAATGTACACTTTTACCGATGTGCCTTGGTAAATGTGGAAATAAGTAAGAATGTGAAATACCACACTTTCATAATGACATTAATTTATAACAAAAATCATCGAGGGTTCCGCTCCACTGGTATATACTAAGTTGAACACTTCCCAACCCGAGGGAGGAACACAGTGAACATGAGGAGGAACCAATAACACTTCGACTAACTCACCTACCCAACCCGGTGGGGCCGAGTAAAATTTGCCTTCATGTTCAAATTTAGTTTAGTTGTGCACATTTACCACGAAATTAACATATGCATTTCATTTATTATTTATCCCATTATATTAAAATATCATCTTGAAATTAAGTTTAAGTAAGTATTATTAGTAAAGGTTATCTATACGTGTGACGTGTGCGGCACACTCTGACAGCTTTAATTAATACGACTGCCGAGTTCACGCAGGGCACATTTAACTATACAAGTTTCGAAGCAACTATATATATTTTAGATCATCCCTATTTATTTTACGAATGAAGTTTATTTAAAACGTAATATTTAACTGTTATCACTCCGTAATATTTTCTGTAAATGTTGCCAGATACAGAGTTAATCACGTCTGGAAATGATACAAGTTGTGGCGCTTCCTAAATGCCTTGGTGAACCAAAATACTTTTTCCTGAAAAATCTTCTAAAAATCCGGTGTGCGTCTTATACCTCGGTGCGTCTTGTATGCCGAAAAATACGGCATATGTCTATAATAATATAGCTACTTGTGCCTCACTCACTCACTGACACAACTCGAAGGTACTTCTAAAAGGGCTAGGAATTTGAAATTTGGCATATTGGTAGGTCGAGTGTCACAACCGACGAGAAAAATCGAAAATCACAAAAAAGTTTATATTTAAGGGGTATTTTTAACCCCAATGTCCCATTTCAATACTCCATAAGAAAAGCATGGGATTCAGTACAAGGTTTTCTAAAAAAAGCATTTTTAAATTACTTTAAATTGAGACATGAATTCAGGAAAAGAACAGTTGTCTGTCTGAAAGAACGGAGTTCTTAATTTTTGGAAACAGAATTCAAATACCTACCGAATTAGCATAAATTAGCTTTTAATCAGAAAAAAGTTCCCTCTTTTCAACAATGAAAATCTTTTAATACTATGGCAACGATCTCAATGCTTTTAAAGGGATCTGATATTATATGTTACGATTGCAGTGATTTAATGATTTTAATGGAAATTAATGCCATCATAACGAATTACAGTTGTACTTCCATAACTTGAATCTCAAGGAAAAGTAATAATTATTCGAGTATTAGAACATTAAAGTTATGGAAATATATTTTTAAATATTTGTATGTATACAGTGGAACTTCTATAACCTGAATCTCAAAGGAAAGCATTTCACTTGTTTGTAATTAGGTGATGAGAGCTTTAGAAGATCTCAATCAACAGAATGGGAGATGGGAGGAAATGATTAAGGATGGAATGTGAATATCTCTCTCTAAATAAAATGTTTCTCTTCCTTTAAAGCATGTTATATGGCCAGTACCTTTTGACAGTTTTTACTGACCAATATATATATCATTGAACCTTAATGCATGGATAGACTGGTGCCATCAAACAACCCAAAGATGACATGCATGCAAGAAATTATCCAGAGTCTTTGAAAAGACCTTGTGGATATGAAATGATCTGTAATGTAATGAAATGAGTTAGTGCATCAAAATGATGCTGGAATGGACACACTTATATGGTTGACATAATGGAATGAAATCAAGAAGACTGAAAAGCTTACCAAAATATCTCTTTGAATTTGATTCTGCTACAGGAATTAGAAAAGGAGAATGAAGAATAATTTTCAAAAGAATATTCTAATTTCATGGAACCCTCTTAAGACATTTTTCAAGGGACTGAAGGATTTTAACTTCTTAAGCAGGAAAACATCTTAAAAGGGTAGACAAAAAGTTACTTCTAATTGAAAGATTTGGAGGAATAGAATAAAATATTTGAAATACATTTGTTTAAATAAAAATCCACTCTAGCCTTCATATAAACATATATATATCTAAATAAATTGTAATAATCATCTGGCTAGATTAATTCTGATTGTGAAGGTAAACTTGGCTTCCATTTTTGCAATCACAGAACTTAACCCTGAGAATTCAAAATTAAAAAATTTTAAAACTAAAATTAATTTATAAAAAAAATCTGCAACGTACTTTGTTTCATATACTTTTCAAAAGGTTTTCATGAATAATTTTCCGGTTCCCTCAAGTTCTGCATAACTGAAATTGGAACATCAGGAATGCTACCAAAAAATTGATTATAACTATCAAAATATTTCATTGCTTGAGAGCTAGTTGGTACTGACTTGCATGTATCATCATTTTCAGCTTCTGACTCTTCCTGCTCATAAAGTTCCCCAACACTTTGAATGTCACAAGGCACAAGATTTTCATCTGCATTGATATATTGATCAAAAGTGGCACTTAAGTCAAACGTTTTAAAAACCTTTCTATATGTCATCACTCACTCTTTCCTCCTCTTCTTCCCTTTCTGTAATTGTCTTTACAAATCCTGCCTTTCAAAAGCAATTTCTTATAACCTTGGGAACCATTGTATCCTAAGATGCTGCAAGAAAGGTCATTGCTTCCAGCAACGACAATTTTGTGATTAGATGGCTTGTCACTTAAATTGCGCAGCAACCTGTAAAAAGGTGCTTGTGAAATCTTTGCTTGAATGCCCTTATAATGCCTTGATCCAAGGGTTGCAGTGCACATGTGGTGGTGCCTGGTAAAAATTCTACATGCACATTTTTCAGATGGTTGACATCCTTTTGGTGGGCTGCGCATTGCCCAATGAACATCAAAATTTTTCTGTTTCTTGATGCCATTTTATTATCTAAACGTCATAAATTCCTCAAATTTTATGCATCATCCATGTGGAATTATTATTTTGGTAAGTGCCTGGCAAGGACATCATGTTCTTAAAACCATGGTTTCTCTGACTTACTAATGACTTGGAGTAGCAACTTTTCGGTTCCATCCATATTTGCACACACAAGAACTGTTACCCTCTCTTTGCTTCATTTCCCCATGACAATTTTCGCCTTTGAAAGCAAAGGTTTTGTCTGGGAACAAAATATAAAATAAGCCACATTTGTTAGCACTGAATATATTCTTAGCATCATATTGCTGCATTAATCTTGGGAGTACAGTTGTCGTCCATTCTTCCATTTTTTTGTTATTTACACAATTTGATTTTATAAATATGTTCTGCTTGTTTTTGGAATCAATCTATCCAATAATTTGACACTGAATTTGTAGTTCATTTTAAGATCTATTTCATCTGTCTTTTCTCGAAGAATATTTCCACTAACAGGAAGTTTTAAAGCATGTTTGCCTAAACCACTCGAACAAGAGTTTTCAGTTTCTCGTGTTTAGCAACTTTTAACTCCTCCTGGCCTGGTTGATGATTAACAGAATCCTTGAGTATTTTATCCCTATTTGCCATGGTTCTGTTGAGCATGGATGCCGGAATATTACCATATTCACCCAAATCTAAGATGACCCCCCCTTTTAACACTGCCAAAACAGCAAAAAGAATTAACGACGTAATTTCTCACTGAATGTATTTGCAGTATATTTAGAACACAGACATTCAGATAGATATACTAGTTCATTTGTTAATTGAAATGATTTGTTAAAAAATTTTGTTTGAGGAAAACAATTTTAAAATTTAATTAAAAAAATTAATACTGTATTTATTGAAATCCATCCGTATTGTAAGTTTGCAATGAAAACTTTCAGTAGATACAATTATTTTATCTGATGTTTAATTTGTTTAAAAAACATCGATTGAACGCGTAACCATACTTCCTACGGTTCTACGACAACTCGTCGCACATCAATTCATCGCTCGACAAATTCGTCGCAACACAAATTTGAAGGCGAATGAAATGAATTTAAAAAGAAATTACGATATAATTCGTTAAAACCACATCAAGCAACCAGTTATGAAGCAAATATTTGCGATAACTTGAACCTGGATACAATGTTAACGCCAGAAACCACGGTAACACCGGAAATGATGCATGAACGCATTCGATGTTCATTTGTTGCCTAAATAGTTTACTTTCCTTCTATTGAAATTTTAGGGAAAACATATTAAGCTGGTATAATTTCATTTATTAAGGTTCATAATGAACATTTTAAGCGAGGAACCTTTTAAAACGGGAACATCTTAAAGGGGAAAGAAATACATTATTCTTATGGGAAAATTTTGGGACTGAAAGATTTGAACGTCTTACACGGGAAAACGTCTTAAACGATGACTTATTAAATGGGTTCCACTGTATGTAGATACATGTATTATTAGCAAATGCAGTATTTGTTCTTTTGTTGTATGTGTGAGAAAATTGTAGAAAAATACGTATTCTTTTATTTGCTTAAAAGCTCTATGAGAAAATTGTAGAAAAATACGTATTCTTTTATTTGCTTAAAAGCTCTATAAAATCATGAGAAAAATGTTATTATGTAGTTCTTGAAAGACTCAGTCTAAAGTGAAATAGCTATTAAGTATTGGTTTCCAGAGCTGGTCTAACTACCTAAATATGCTGCTGAAAGTTTTTCAAAATAAAGTTTAGTAAAGTCATAACTATTTCTTATGTACATTATACTATGAGGCTCTACAGTTCGTTGGTGGCAGCATAAAGAATTACCAATAACGTCAGTGGGCAGCACGGTCTACTTTTTGATGTAATAGATTTTTGATGTGATGAGTCATTTTATTGATAATGGAATTAATTTGTATTACACTCTCTTCACTAATCTAACAGTTGAAAAAATCTCCAGTTTTAACAAGAAAATTTCATGAAATGCTTGTATTTTATGCCATGCCCTCTTGTCCTTATGTTGCCTGTTGATCAAATCAGTTATTATTTCGAACAACTTGATGACACTCAAAAATCTTTCCATTACTCTAAGCTAGAGGTCTGCAATTTGGTGGTCTTTTGCAGTCTTACCATGCACTTCTACAATCCCAAAAAAGTAAATCGAAGCAGTTTTTCACATAAGAATCAATGGTATGAGGGGGAGAGATGTTCAGGAGTTTAGGACAGTTCAGCAGAACCGATTGCAGTAACCTCTCAGTGTTGGCACTAGATAGTTGACAAACTGAGCCCGAGTTCGGCTGGAAGAAAATGCTGGTAATGGGTAAACAATGTTAGGTGGCCATGCATATGAGAATTCATAATCAGAATAAACAGTAGGACTGTGACACAGGGCCACCCACAATAGGATCGCAACACTATTGCGTTTCTAATCCAAATTTTGTACATAGTCTCATGGCTGTGCGAGGCAATTGTCATCCCGCTGGTATTGTTTTGTTATCAGGAAACATACACATCTTGCAGAGAATCAGCTAAGTAGAAAAAGTTCCTATTCTTTATAGAAGAATAGTGTTTAAGAATATGGAGACAGAATTAATAAAGTGAATTAGAAGTATTAATGTTGTTACCGTGGAGATATTTTAGTTTCTGTGTTATTAAATATTTTTTCCGAATTTTTAGAAGATTAAAATATGCAAAATCAGATTCAGTGTGAAATATTCTATGATAGAGCATCCTAATTCCACTTAAATGATAAATTCACCACAATCACGACAAATTCTAGAGGTGGAAGCTAGTAGTCGGATGTTGTGTGACTCTTCAGTCAGCTTGGATGTGAAAAAATGACTCCTTTGTTCAGGTGTTTTGAGCGTTTCATGTCCAAATTTGCCAATTTCTTTCGATCACTAGATTTGCTCATGACAAAACCCTTCAAAGTCAACATGTTAAACAGTCGCCTAGAGAATAGACTGATTCATTATATTTATGATCATTATTTATTTTGTTGTTTAGTTACAAAGAGTAGATATTTAGATTGCAGTATGCAATTTTTATTTAGTATTTCAAATGGATAATAGCTTGAGGAAGGTGGCAACAGAAATGTTAAAGAATCTTAGACTTCTAACGATGTAACCATGTCAAAATGACGTAAATTGATACACAGGTATTAATTGCTCAGTGACATAAATTCGAATCGGCTTAAATCAGGGTGATGTAAATCGGGGTATACTTGTATATGCACTAAAGAAAGAATCGATGAAACTAATCCTACCATAGTTGCCATCATTCATTCATTTATTGCATTGTGGTTGTAAAAACTTCAGAAAAATTCTATCATAAAGAGTAGATAATGGTTGAAACAAGATGTGGGAAGCAGACAAACATTTTGTGTAAAAGGTTTTTATGCAAAAATTTCAAATTTTTATGTATGTATGTATGCACATAAATATGTAAGCAAATAAATGAGGCACGTCATTAGTGAGTCATAATTTGCACTATATGATTAATTTCACTTATTAACTGTGGACAATTTATTTACTTAAGTTTTATGTATATTATTTGTTATGATACTGATAGACCATTTGACAGAAAAAAATCCATATTTTTTGTTCTGCATTAAATATAAGTTGCCTTTCAGCAAATTCTTCTAACTTGCCCATTGTTTACTGGTTTAGCCTTTAAATAACAGCAAAAAAATTTAAGCACATTGATATTAGTAGCATTTGGTATGGAATATACTTTGTTGTTACGAACATAACTTTTACCAAGTTTAATATTCACTAATAAGGTTTATAACAGATTCTTCTAAGTCAGTCTGTTAAAATTGATGTAGTAAAAATATGATTATCAACCATTTTGTAGTCAGTGGCCATAATGTTCAGCGACTAATTTGAAATGGCATCGTTAACCTGGTTGTGAATTGACATTTTCAGTTTCTGTAATCTTTTGATTTCTCTTAGGGTGAATGATCGAATTTTGAGTGCTAATGGGGTGTCACTGGAGGGTGTAGACTATGGCACCGCTGTGGCGGTGTTACGAGAAAGTGGACAGACAGTGACACTCTCAGTCAAGAGGCGGGTCCTAGTGACATCTCAGCAACAGCAGACACCCAACGCTATGCAGCAAATGCCACCTCCTCCACCTGTACCTCCACACCACCACCAGCAAAGAGGTGGGCATCAGTACCATGCACAGTCATCATCTCTCCCAGCGAACACCAGTGCACCCAATGGTAGCTCGCAGCATTTTCGGCAAACCAATAGCAGTGGGTGTGGAACTGCTGGAGGAACAGTTGTGCACCAGCAGCAAATGCTCAAGCTGTCCCTTGCTAAAACAAAAAAAAAAGATGGTGAGTCTGGAGTGACTATGTATAAATTTTACAAGAAATTATATTTCTTTGAGCTTAAATTCCACATTCATCATTGTGGTTTTTTGGACTTATTTTGTTGAGGAGTGTTTGATTTAAGTTTTACCTGGATAAAATTTTGACTTGTGTACTTGAAATCTTAATTGCAACACTTTCTGGCTTATGAAATGCACCAAGATTTTGAAACAAAATTTTCGGACAAAGTGCTTCAATGCATATAAAGTAGAGTCCCGATTATCTATTTGGTGGAATCGCACCTACTTCAGATAATCATAAACTCAGATAATACAGAATGTTGCCCATATCGGAAAAATACTTACCGACTTCCATGTGATATATCATTAATGAAAACCGTCACCTATTTTCCTGATATCTACATTCAATATGTAGCAGCTTTGATACAATTGTAGCAAATATGATACTTTTCAATCCCAAATTTTCAAAATAATACTTAGCTACATTTTTCTCATGCGCCTCAGATAATATGGAACCTCAGATAATCGAGACTCAGATAATTGGGACTATACTGTATTTGCATTGGCATTATTGATGAGAACAAAAACAGCAATGCTGCACACTTGTAAAACTACATTTATATATCATTGGTATCAACCTATCTTCTATGTAAACATTAAACAACTAAGTACTGTATTAAATATGAAACACGCATGATAGTCATTAGTTGTGTGCTAGAGGAATGACAGATTTCTATTTTTTTCCTTTTTTAGACTTTGGACTTGTACTTGGCTGCAAGATATACATCAGAGAGGTTGGCTCAGCTGCAGCAGCTGCAGTTTCAGTGGAAGATGTGGACACTGTGGATGTGGAAGAAGGTTTGGGAGATGGGAATTGTGGTGGTGTTGTGGGTAGTGGTGTGGTTCCAGCTTCACTCCAGGAGGGAGATGTTCTTCTCAGGATAAATGGACACCCAACAGAAGGAATGTCTTTGAAAGAGGCAAGGAAAGCTCTTGAAGGTGCCAAGGGAGAACGGGTCAGTCTTGTAGTGAAAAGAGAAGTCGCAGCTGTAACTCCTAATCATTCTGGTCCTCGCACCTTTGGAGTCGGTCACCAGAGACATTCTGAAACATCAGCATTGGTTAAAGGTGAGTTGTAATTTGTCATGATGTTGTTCAAGCATTTTCCGTATTAGCCACAATCATTGCCAGATGAGAATATACACCTATATTTCAAAACATTTTTCACTGTATGTATTTACAGTTATATACCAGAATAAAATCAACAAAAATTCTTCAGAGCTGAAGAAAAATTCTGCCTTGACTGGGAATTGAACCTGTGTCTACCACTTGCTAGGCAGATATGCTACTACACTGCTCCCCAGTTATAATGTGGGTTTTTGGGGTGGGGCTCTGACCCGCATTATAAGACAACCGCGCTATAACCGATGACTACAATAATTCTCTAATTTATTAATTCTCTAATAATTTTTTCACTATTGAGCAAGATAAACTTCACTGTGCGTGCAATATTTTTGAACGACAAAACTGGAAATCGGTGTGAAATGAAGTGAGCAGCAAAGAAGAAGCTTTGTGGGACACATATTTAAGTCATGAGTGGCCGCGAATGCGTACAAGTTAGAGGGAAAGTGATCGATCACACAAAGTGCTTAATACTCACGTATGTACAGTCAATCTAAATTTATTACAGAGGATAGTTCCGTCTGTAAAACTCGCTAAAAATGTGAAGATTCACGAATGCACAAAAACAGTTGCCAAAAAAGACAACTGGCACAGATAAGTTCTCACATCATGGATCCACTTATCCTGTTGGCAGTGACAAACCTTACACAAGTATTCAACGCTCGATACTAACTGGAGTGACTAAAACACACATTTCGCAGCATGCATGTTTTTCTCAGCATTTCTTTCAATGAAGCGGAGAGGAAGAAAGACCCGTGGTATATCCGATCCGCAGTATAGCTGACTTCGTTATAACCGGGGAGCGGTGTACTAGTTAGAACATCGACCAGGCAGTGGATAACCCAATTTCGATTCCTGGTCAAGGAAGAAATTTCCTACTGTTTTCTGTGGTCGAGTATCTTTCAGCAAATGGAAGACCGTGGTTTGATTCCCAATCAAATCAGAAATTTTCTTGTGCTTTCCAGAAGTTCTTCTATTCCAGCATATTCCTGCATGCATAGAATTTAACATTAGCCTTTGAGAAAATCAGCAGTGGAGCACACTAAAGTAGCCAAGTTAAATGTATTTATCATGCACCTCCAAGTAACTCCTGAAAAGAACTTTGGATAACAGGTATTTTAGTGTATGACAAACAACTAATTATTGCTTTGTATATTCAGTCAGGACAGTTGTAAGTGGACAGGACTTATCCTCACACATTCTTGAAGGAATAACATGATATCACTACAGAGAGCATATGGCACATCAGGCCTGCTCCGCTTGCTTACTCTCAGGGAATACAAATGTAAACAGAAATAATACTTATGACGGGAGTCTTCCACACCAAAAAACTGATGGATAGTGAACTCGAGGTAAAATAAGGATGCCATGCATACTGATAGAGAACCCGGTCTTTTAGACTGTGCACAATCTCTGTAGCATTCAATCAGAAAAAACCGATGCGCAGTAATGAAAACCCACAATGTAAACAAAACTTAATCGGAGAGTCCTACAAATTCGTCATATGATAAATAAAGGACAAGAAATAAGGTACTTAGAAGGCCAGAGAGTAAATGATGCAGAAAGGTTTAAAAAAATTTAATTATGTAACCCACCCGGTCTTTTTGACCGTGTGCGATCTTTTAAGGGTTAAGGGGTTGGGTTGAAATGCAACAAATACGGTTAATTTAAAAGAATAGTTTTTAATTACTGCATTTAAATACTTGGATCTATCATTCTTCACAGTTTTTTCATATTTTACCTGAACTCAAACCAACCCAACCCACCCCAGCACAGCCAACTCAATCTAACCAACACAGATATTCCAATTTCTCTGCTAACCAAAGATACCTTTCTGCCTGGAGATTACTAGCATCTCAAGCAATAGATTGGAGTAAAACAGGCACACCTCGCAGGGAGGTCACTTGAAGCAGCTGTTGTGATGATGAATTTCGAATGGAAGTCTATTTTACACCATCCAAAATGTAAAGAAGTTACGTGAAAACGGAAAAGAGTTAATAAGTTTTGTTGTTTTGTAAAACAGTAAATAGTTGTAATGAAAGCAACAACATGTAAATAAACGCATTTATTTGTTTCATTTTCTTCAAAAAGGGCTAAATGTCATAAGTCTAAAACAGTAGTGAATTGGAGAAAAGTTAATTTACATTTCCTGCTCCAAATAACATCTCCAACAACCTCATAACTGGACCGGTTCACTATACCTTTAGAATCACCTTGTGTGTGTGTGCTGACTGGTGTTGTAGGATTTTTTTAATATTCTTGTAATTCCCATATTTTTTAAGGAAATTTAAAAAAATGCGCCAAAAACGAAAAATGTGTCGTATTTGCCTGGTTAGCCTCTTCAGTAGCATGAAAGACTTTATCTACTTTAGTTCTTTGATTTAACATTGTTTAGTCCTGTTAAAAGAGACAACAAAGACAATTATTCTTATTCATCTCCTTTGGAAAATATTTTTCCAGGGCATCTTGATATTTACGAGCGAGGTGCCTATGTTTACGTTCAAAATTGTTGCTGAATACATCATCGGTTTTGTTTCTGCAAGCTACGTCGTTTAGATTGGTGTATACATTAATTAAAATGGTTACGAAAATCTGGTTTTGATATACGTCATTTCGATTTGTCGCACTTTTCTGGAATGCATCCCTGACGTAAATTGAGGACTTGCTGTATATATATATTCTAATAATAAAAGCCTAGATGTTTGTTTGTGTATAACGCTGCAACGTCATCAATGGCACATTTTAACGCGTTTTTAACAAACTTCCCAATGAGGTGGAACTTTGAAATTTCACAGAAATGTTTCATCCAGATATAAAAAGTAAATCCAAAAAAATACGTAGAAAGACCTGAGTTTACTCCACATAAAAAGTGAGTTTTTTAAGTTAGGGCTTTTATTCTTTTGGAAATTCAAATTAGAAATAATTGATGTACAACTTTCGAATTTGAACTATGTTTTAGGAATTATTAATGAAGTTTCTTATTATATTCATCTTTTTCCACCTACCATTCGAAATCTCTCATATTAAACATTTAAATCACATATTTTGGGAAAATATCAGGAGGGGGAGGGAGGAGGGAAGGGGGGTAGCGAGGGAGGGGGGAAGGGAGGGAGGGGGAGGGAGAGAGACAGTGAATATTATTATTTATTTATTATTACTTCATTTTAGACAGGGGGCTCAACATTTGAGAAAACAAGAATGTCTTACGATGCGTTTTTCAACCATATAGTAACTGACACCCGTCATATGATGGGCAATACACTAGTACAGTGCAACCTCTATAATCTGAACCCACGGTAATCCGAACTCCCAGTAATCTGAACTGTTTCTCAACATCAGGTGTAAAGTGTCGATTAAGTGAAGCGAGTATCGGAAAGTGAAATTTGAAGTCAGGCACAGATGTCCACTACTAACGCCTTTTGCGGCTGAATAGATGATTCTTTGAAACATTGTTTTGAAAGGAATGAGTGATATCGTAATGGCCGGCTGTGTTGATATCGCTCATCCCTACTGTAGAGTACAATTTTCCCATCCATCAACGTGGATCTCTCAGTCATTTTAGTGATCTGTAAGTACATTCATTGGTGTTTTATTTACAGAAATTTAATACAATAAATTTTTTCCTCATTATTTTACATGAATCCAGTAATCCGAACACCTCGATTATAGTGGTCTTAAAAGCTTACGGTGGTGAGATGCGCGAATTGTCACGTGACATGGAGGGGAATGGTCAGGGAGTGGGTAGCTTAAGGGGAAAGTGAGCTGAATGGAGTTGCCGCCTGCCAGTGTAGCCAACCTAAGAAAGTAATACTAAGTAATATCCGGTCGTTTATCATCAATAGGTTGTGGTAATACGATTTTGCTCTTATTCATATCGTATGATACCCGCAATTTAATGGAAAGTCAGCTACGATAGAGGAAAGGATTTCCAAAAGAAAAGTAAATATTTCAAAGAATGGTTTTATTATACACATTCACATCGATACATTTTCATCAATAATATTTTATTCAGATGAATCTGTATCTCCGGATTCTGAATCCGAAGTTATGATAACCTCATTCACAATATCATCCATTATCATCTCGTTTTTTATATATTCAGCTTCAGTTTTTTTTACACGTTCGCATACATTCTGCCACTCTGCTTTCCCGATATCTGCACATTTTTCTTCCACTAATATCTTCACCTCATTTAGTTTAAAACTTGTGTTTCTTGACCCTACCCAATTCTTTAATATACCCAAATATTTTCGATTGGGTTGAATTCAGGATGATACGGAGGGAGCCTAAGCGTCGAATATCCATGCTCGGCTAATATTATATCCACAGCAAAAATTTTATGAGCTGGCTTAATTTTCTTAATTTTATCGTACAACTCGAGTTTAGTTTCAGCCGTTGAGTACTGCATTCCCCTTGTATCCAGCCATGCCTTCATTACATCTTTCCTGGAACTGCTGCAAGGCGGGCGGTCAAGCTCCACGTTGTGGTAGGACGCATTGTCCATCACAAGGACGGAGTTCTGGGGTAAATTGGGGAGTAACTGGTTTTTTACCCATTTTTCATAGTTTGCACTATTCATGTCTCCATGGTAATCTCCTGTTTTCAGACCCGATTTAAAAATTAGAAGTGAATGCGGCACAAATCCAAATTCTCCACCTTAAAAAAATGAACGTATATCCTATCTGTAGTCAATGGAAATCATATAATTACTTTCACATGTACATTAATATAATAAATAACTCATACCTGCATGAATAATAATGAGTCGCTTACCCTTAGATACAGGAACTTTTAATCCCGTGTCATCCCCGCTCGACCATTGATATGGAGCAGAGTGCGTGGAATGAATATAACTTTCGTCAGTATAAACAATTGACCGTCCTTCCTCTCTATATCTCCTTATTGCTCTTAAATATGCGATTCGCTTCAAACGAATATCACTCCGTTCGCATAAAATGCGCTTATTGGAAGCAGTTTTCCTCCACCTAGGATGATATAATTTTATTGTGAGATGTTGTTATTACAAAATTTCTACAGTACTAATTAATATGTTGTCAATACACTTACCTGAATCCAATGTTTTTAAGAAGGATTCTAAGTGAACCGACTTTCCCTTTGAAGCCTGTGTTCGCTTTGATCGCCGGTAGCATAGCACCAAGAGTCGGGTGTTTTCTTTCCTGTGTATGGAACTGATGCACTATTCTTCGGATCACCTGGACATCAAATTCGTCCACCGTTGATTTCGGAGATAGCTGTGGTTTTTGTTTCCGGGGAGACGAAAAGGAGGCTCTGCAGCCTTGAGCAATCTCTTCTCCTTCCTTCGAGATACGCTGTAGGGTGCGAATTGAAACGCCGGTGGCTGCTTCTACTCGGTCATATATCTTATGAAGTGGAATACTAATTCCTTCAGAAGCTTCCTTCTTCATGAACATGATCACGTTGTGTAGTATCTCCCGTGCCTGGCTGTGAATGACTCTCTTATTCCCTAGCTTAGAGGTTGATGGAGGGGTATCCATGTTGGCAGTAAACGAGTTTAAAAAAACTAAGCAATGAAAACGAAATAACGAAAACGAATTAACGAAAAAGGTATAACAAAAACGAAATAACAAAAACGAATTAACGAAAAAGGTATAACAAAAACGAATTAACGAAAAAGGTATAACAAAAACGAAATAACAAAAACGAAATAACAAAAACGAAATAACAATAACGAAATAACAAAAACTATATAATAAAGACTCAAAAACAAAATAATCAAAACAGCGATGAAAAATAACGATAACAAAAATATAAAAGTAAAAAGTATAAAGCACAGAAGTTGGTACAAGAACTTGACCGCGTGGAGCTAACCTCAGGAGAGAGTGAAGGGTTTTTCTCCACACGAATGCTACCCTCACCCCCGCGGTTGTGACGTTTCACTAATGGACTCGTCTGGACTCATTTTCGACTTCTGCGCAGCCGCCACAAGCTTTTGAAAGACGTATACCTGAACACGCTCTTGCATTTATTAGCTCGGATTATAGAGGTTGCAGTGTATGTGTGTGTATATATATATATATCCAAATTAAATGTGAAGGGGTTACAATTAAATCACAAAGATTATTAAGCATAAACTTACATTATTTAATGAAATGACACAAGTAACATGTTGGCAATTATTGGCACAGTTCATTGCACGTTCCTGATTTTGTGAATAATTTTCTTTATGTTGATTAATTTTGTCTTGATTTTGAGAATGATTAAAAATAATTTGCTCAGGATTTGCAGAATAATATGTTAATATAAAAAAATTAACATCAATGAGAAATAATGAATCTTAATTTGTATTAGTATTTTTTTTAGATTTATGTAAAGTACATACAAATATGATGAGCTGACTTTGTTGTTTTTTAAAGTTCTCTGTAATAAATTCACTTGGGTATTCTGTGCACACTAAAACAAAAAAATCTGATGTGGCCACCACATGACTTTCTCCATACCTGTAATATTTCTTAAAAAAATTCCAAATAGGTTAAATGATAATAAATATTTGAAGGAACTGTGAGAAAAATTTGAAGACTTTACAAAGAACAGAAATAAACTCAAACTGTAGCCTTCTCCAACAATTAAGAAAAAAAGGAGCATAAAGTGTTTACAATAGTTGTTGGCAGGTGGTGTGGCAGTGGCAGCTAAATAATTTAGTTTTAAAAATATCTCTTCAACAATGCATTATATGGGAGTATTTCGATCAACCATTGTAGAAAATTAAATTTCCTGCAACTTTTATTCCAGTATGTTTTTACATTTATCAAATATTAAAGCAAATATTTCAAAAAACGGATAAGTGACAAGAGTAAACATCCACTTCCAGTTGATCGATGTTTACCAAAAACTAATTAGCACTTCTTCCTTTAACAAAAATGTGAAATATAAAATTTCGCGTTCACCTGATTAGTTTTCGAGTTAGAGCATCCTCAAAATTCTGGTCACAGACACACGGACACCTACAGACATCATCGAGAAAATAGTCAAAACGTGTTCAGGAGACCTTAAAACATGTATTTCTGTTGAGATCTCGAATTCGATTTTTTTCATGAAAACATTACTTTCTCTATACTTCGTATATGGAGAAAGTAAAAATCTTTTGAAAAATGAAAAAATAAACAAAAATGACGATATGTATTGTTGTCATCATTTGTCCTGTAAGTACATACCTAAAATAAAGCGAAAATGAAAGTTTATTTACTAACACAATCAAAGCTCGAGATTTTCGAATGACTTGGTCGTCAAGCCAACACCGTTAAAATGGCAATATTTTTTCAAAACATGATTCAAATGTTAAATTTGAGTTATTTTGAATTGAAGGCAAAAATTAATGAAAAGAATAAGGAATTTGATTCAGTTTTCCCTTAAATCAGTCCAGGGCCGAATATCAAAGGCCTTTTTTCTAATTTTAAATTTCATATTAATAAAAGCCTGCATGCCAACAAATCGGTTTTTACATCCCCTGGAGTGGAATCCGGGTTATTTTTTGGAATTTTATTTTGCCATTTTCTTTTAATATCTGAATCAAGTATTCCTACAAATTTTCATTATTCTACCTAGTCGGGAAGTTTGTTAAAAATGAACTGATGGAAAAGTTGTCATTGTGCGAAGATGAACTTCTCTAATATTATATAGATTTAAAATTTTTACATACTAACCTTATCTTCCAATAACTGATTGAAATATGTTATAAAATTACATGCTTGGGAGGCTTTCTTATCGATTTAAACTGCATTTTTGTCATTGATGTTGTTGACATTTAGAAGCGCCATTGTTACACTGGTGAACGTTAAATAATAGTGAATTTATTACATAAGATTCAATAAACTCAGTTATTATTAAGCAAATAATACAGAATACATTTAAGTGAGGATATAAATATATCAATAAACTACTGCAAAGAACCGATGTATGCCGCAGACTGGTTCAAGTAGTTCAATTTCTCATTACCTGTGACTCCACATGCATTCTGCATTGCTATGTAAATTGCTTTGTAAACAAACCATTGCTATGTTGTGCGAAGACGAACTTCTATAATATTATGTAGATTAAGTTAGTTTTATTTTTATAATCATTAATGTATACTTAGTAAAACGTTTTGAGCAGTATGGGTTTCTGTGTCAGAATTAGTTTTGCCTTAACATAAACACAAATGTTTCTAATCCATTGCTTTTGAAACCGAAAGAACTGCAGAGTCAGCCAGCCTTCATCGATGCATCGTCTTCAGAACTTGCACACCATCACGGGCAGCACTCCAGCCATCAGTCTGCAGCACATCACCGCTCTCCCTACCCTCCATCACAAAACCTCTATGTACAGCCCCCAACGCGCTCCCACCAGATGCCCTCTTCTCAGCCGCTGCAAGAGGACAAGGGAGGTAGCATGGGGCCACCGAGTGCAACATCGAGAGGAGGGCGCTCGAGGGGCCCTCTTGTGGATAGTTGGGCCCTTGGCCAGCTGGAAGGGGGAAGGGATGGTATGGAGGGGGAGGTTGCACCACCGAGGCCACCACCTCCCAGACCAGAAGGTGAGACAACAATTCATGTAGGAACATTGCTGTAAAAAACTTTATTTTTAAAGCTTCAACTGGATAAAATTTTTTAGGTTGTTCATTTTTTTTAAACAATTTTGATGTAAGCCTATATCTTATTACTTGGAAGACCACTGTAATATATTGGGTTCTGCATATTTGAATCAAGTCAGAAACAATTATTTAAATCAATTTCCTGGAGGTTGTGTATTTTAGATATGTTAAATAAGAAGATATTAATATAAAAATGATATTTATTTCATGAATTATAATATCTCAGCTGTTAATTTTTGAGATATAATGCAGGAAAGTTTAAAATAAACAAAAGTTTAAACAAATTTTACCCATTTTACATATTTGTTTTTTTAAATATAGTCAACAGTCATTTGAATCATGTTTGCCTTAAGATGAGACATGTAGAGGTATAAGCGACATACTGGCCATTCTCTTCAATTCAAGATTTCTTCTAAGACCAGCCAAATCATGTCTGATTTCTTTAGGAGTAGGCATAGATAAAGAGTACACTCCTTGGCCTTTTTTTCTTACATCTTTATCGACACTTGAATTGTTATTTAGAATGTCAATTACAATGTCATCTTCTGTCAATACAGGAGTTACATATTGTCATTCATTGAATTTCATCTACTTAACTCATTATTAACTTCCTCCTGGTTGGTTTTTATTGCATGGTTCTGCTCGATATAAAGAAAACTTTTTTGAGGCAATTAGCAACTGTTGTTGGCGGTATTTGCTTAGAAACCTTCAGCATGTGTACCGTGTCTAAGTTGATCTTTTTGACAATTTCTTCAGCTATTTTTTCACTGTCTTCCTCATCTCCCTTATATCTTGTCGATAGAGGGTCTTAACCCTTTGCGGTCCTATGTCGAGTCCGCCTCGACATAACATTTCATTCTAGTGGGTCCTATGTCGAGGTGGACTCGACACATGACTTTATGATGATTTATGCCATCTGTGAATGATTTAGAATACTGCAAGTATTTACGTGATGTATTTTCTGCACGGTAGATGGCCGGACAGTGACGCCGATATATATTTTTATCTATTTTAGAGGTTTTTTCCCTTAAATGACTAGTCGTAACCTGATGCTTCATGATGCTGGACAGGTATCGCTGCATACTGAGAACGATGTGTAAGTTGTTATTATTATTATACATATAATAGCAAAGGAAAAGAATTACATGTCTATTAAAAATGAATAGGATAATATTACATATATTAACGTGATATTTTTTCTTCGCACTAGTTTACTTGGCAGTGATCTCGACACTTTTATGAGTCATTGGCTTTGAGTGACATCTCGAAGCAATCACCGCATAATAAAAACGGTGCATAAACTTTTGTTATTATGGATAAAAAAGTAAAGAAAACGAACCCCATGTTTGATAGTAATGAATTTGAAAGTAGTGACGATGGTTATATGCAAGAAATGAATGTTGATTTCGACGAACTACAAGAAAGTGATAACGAACAAAGTGAACGATGTTCATGTGTGACAAAGCCAAGATGGAAAAAACGAAAACTCGTAGCTGATCCTGGTCCATCTAATGTTTTTTCAAGTGATTCTGATGATGACATTGTTCTTAGAAGGGCACATACAAATGTTCTGAGGATTATTAGTGACTCAGATAGTTGTGATGATGATGCTATTTTTGACAATGATATTTGGCAAAATGTAAATAATGACAATTACCGTTCTAAGATACATTTTGAACATGGGAATAAGACTTTAGGTCCACAAGTTCCAGTTGCCATGACCACTCCATTTGAATTTTTCAAATTTTTTTTCACGGAAACCCCTGTAAAGAAACTTATTGCTGAAACCAACGCATATGCCAGAAAAACAATAAGCACCAATACATTGTGTCAATATTCGATATGGCTAACCTGGACTGATGTTGTAGAGGAAGAGATGTGGGCATTTCTAGGTGTAATAATCAACATGGGGATAATTCCTTTCTCTGATATAAAGTATTATTGATCTCAAGCATTTCATTCAAAAATCTCATTTTTTGGTACAATGGTTTTTACAAATCTTTTGGGCACTACATTTGGAGACCATGCCCAGCTTAGATACAAGTCTAAAAACAAGAATTCAGAAAGTTAGTCATTTCCTCCATTATTTAGAAAACAGATTCAGGGAATACTTGGTGCCAGGAAAAAATATTTCCATAGATGAATCTACTATTGCCTTCAAGGGGAAAATAGTGTTCATAACTTATAACCCAAAGAAACCTACAAAATCGGGTATCCGTGTTTATGTTTCTCATTGTAGTTATATATATTCATTTGTTCCATATTTTGGAAAACTTACCACAGAAGGACTGATCAAACCGCATCTTCCATTTACAAGTAGGATAGTACTACATCTTTACAATAATCTTACACAATCAATACCTGAAGCTTCTGGTTACCATATTTTTACTGATCGTTTCTATACAAGTCCAAAACTTGCTACCGCATTGCTTGATGAAAAATGTCATCTCACTGGAACAGTAATGTCTAACAAAAAAGATATTCCAACATGTATGAAGAAGCCAAAGTTAAAAAAAGGAGAAATAATGGCATACCGAAAGAAAAACACCTTACTCGTTGCATGGCGTGATAAGAAAGTGGTTACAGTATTGAGCACATCGGGCATGTCAGCATCAGAAACAGTCCAGAGAAGGACAAAGGGTGGCAAAATCCAAATGGTTATGAAACCCAGTGTTGTAGTTAGGTACAATGAAAATATGGGAGGAGTAGATGTTGCAGACCAGTACACTGCTACTTATTGCTTTTTACAGAAGTCGCTCAAGTGGTGGAGGAAATTGTTCTTTTGCGGTTTTGAGGCTTTCATTGTAAATGCATACATCTTATTCAAGGAATGCAGTAAAAATAAAAAGAGTAAATCTCTAACACACGAACAATTTGGCAAAGGCTTCTAATGGAACTGATCGGAGATTTCCAGAGTGGTTCTGCATCCAGAAGAAGGTGACCATCTACGTCTGACAGGGATCAACGCTTGGATGGGAAGCTGCAAATAATTTCACATCCAGAGGGAAAGCATGACTGTTTGGTGTGTTCAAACTGGAAAGTACCAGGTGAGAGGAAAGAAATTGCTACATTTGTGAAACATGTGAAAGGAAACCCGTACTCCATGTTGGAGACTGTTTCAGAAGATACCACACCATGGTGAATTATAAATTGTAAAAATACATTTAAGAGCTTGCATTTAAATACTGAAGCAAAAGAAAGTAAATTTTTAAGTGTCATGTATTTCATTTTTTGATAAAATAAAATGTTTCCAAACTCAGCAAAACAGTCAACATTATTTTGGACCACCTGGTACCCAAACAAAAAATATCTGGACCACAAAGGGTTAAGAGTTTTAATGATCCCTTGATCTAATGATTGAATAATTGAGTTTGTATTCACTGGAAGGAATGTTGTTGTTCGGCACTCTTGGGTGTGCTGTACAATAAATTTTCAGAAGCAATGTGACCTTCCTTTTTTCAGTCACAATCTCCTTGTCCCACTATGTTAAAAACTCTTGAGAATATCTGTCTGGTTATTCATGCATTTCAATTGTTTTTATGCATGACTGGTACTGATGCATCTCAAAAACATCATGAGGTTTTTAATTTTCCTATAACTAGGAGATTCTTTTTGTCACTGCATCATGTTACATTTAATGAGAACTATTACATGATCTTTCTGCTTTTTTTCCTCGTGAGTTAGATCTGTTTTTTAAATGCTAAGGAAGAATCAGCTAATGCTTTGTAATCAAGGCCTATCTCATCTGGATTGTAGATTTCATCTGGCTTATAATCTTTAAAGGGTCTGGAAGAACTGACTTAATCTACTCCTCTGCAGGTGGATCGTTAGCGTCGTGCTTCTCTCCATATCACTTATAGTGCATGCATTCTAGTAAATTAACTTAACAGCCTTTTAAATATTTCGATAAATAAGGAAGCTTTCAAAGGCTTGTATGCTTATTTAGAGAAGATGGCCCAACCCTCAAAGTTTATTACCCCCATTTTTATTGTGTATTTTGCTGAATTTCACTTATCCTGTACCTCACCCTCCCCTCTTCTCCCCCAACCCTGCGCCCGATCTTCTTCCCGATTCCTTCGTGTTTACGATAATGAGGCTATGGACAGTGGCCATCTTGGGCACAAAGGGATGCGGGTTATAAAAATAGCCAAAATTTGAATGCAAATAATTCGCTTCATAGGCCACAAGAGCACGTATAATTTCACAAATCGTATTTTGTTATCATATACTCTTAATGTAAAAAAAATGGATCAAATTGGATGGTTACACTTCGTGAATGTTCCTTGTAAGTGGAGGCAAATATGGTGAATGAAAAACTGAAATGATATCAAGAATCTCTCGTTGACATAATGTCGATTGATCTAGGTAAACTCAGAACTTTGTGTGATAGATAGATAATAGGGTGAGAAAGTAGTGATTGTCTGTGATTTAACAATGAAAACAGTTGCTTGAATAAAAATTCTCCATAATTAACAATAATTATGGTTTTCTGTGCATCTACTTTGTGCTACTCAAAAAGGGAAATGAGAAGAAATAATGTAGGAATAGTAGGTCTTAGTGAAGTTCGGTGGGAAGGAGAATGCGAGATAAATTCAGACGAATTTAAGATTATTTACTCGGGAGGAGAGAAAAAGGAAAGGGGAGTGGGGAATATAATGAGAAAAGAGATAGCTGAAAAAACTGGCAAGGTAGTGACAGTTAATGATAGATTAATAGCCATAAAACTTCAGATGGAGCCAATGGAAATGCTTATAATTCAAGTGTATATGCCAACAACTAATGCTGGTGACGATGAAGTAGATGAAATGGGACAGGAAGATAACATTGTGGGAAAATATGGACTAGGAAAGAGAAATGAAAGAGGGGAGAAACTTGTGGAATTCTGCCATATAAATAGATTGGTTGTAACTAATACATGGATTAAGCATCACCAGCAGAGACTTTACACATGGAGAAGCCCAGGAGACCAGAGACGATATCAGATTGATTACATACTAGTCAATGAAAGATTTAGAAATAGCATTATAAATGTGAAAATGCTACCAGGGGCAGATATCGATTCCGACCACAACCTTTTGGTGGCAAATACACAATGTAGACTGAAGAGCGTTAAGAGAAACAGGAGTTAACAAGAAATGGAACTTCGAGGAACTCTTTAAGAACAAGGAGGCTAACATGACTGAGCTGGAGGAAAGGTTGGGGGAGAGAGCTGAAGAAAATAGGAAGAATGTAGATGAGGAGTGGAGATACATCCATAGCAACATTGAAGATGTCATGGAAAAGAAGGTAGGAAAGATAACAGGTGAAAGAAACAAAAAACCCTGGGTCACAGCAGACATGCTTCAAAAAATGGAAGAGAGAAGCAAGTGGAAGAACATAAACTCTGAAGAAGGTCAAAGAAAATACAAGGAGTTAAATAATGTTTTAAGAAGGGAAACAAATAAAGCCAGAGAACAGTGGATAAATGACAAATGTGAGGAAATTGTCAAGTGTGGAACAGACCTCATATATAGCAAAGCAAGGGAACTATTCAAGAAAAAGGCAAGAAAGATAGGACGTAAAGGAATCATGAACAAAAGTGGTAAAATAGTCTCGGAGCCAGACAATGTAAAGAATGTCTGGAAAGAATACATTGAGGTGCTGTATGACAAAGAAGGAAAGCCAAGAAATATTGAATTAAATGAAAAAGAGGATGTGGAAAAAGACCAGCTAGGACCAAGAATTCTCGAGTCTGAAGTTAAAAGAGCAATTGATAACATGAAAAGAAGGAAGGCTGTTGGGAGTGGCAGTGGACGTTCTTAAGGTTTTGGGGTCGAAAGCAGTTAAGCAACTCACAAAATTCTTTAACCAAATATATGATACTGGCATATGGCCTAAAGATTTTTTAGATGTTGTTATGGTACCACTGGTAAAAAAGAACAATGCACCTATAGGCACCTGACATATTGTTTTTATTATCATGAGTTAAGTATAAACACTTACTGAGTGAATTATCTTCTTTGTATCATCAAAGTTGCAACTCCTGCATATGCATGGAACTTCTTAGCTGGCTTCGTACATAGTAAGGTTGAATGGACGAAAGATTTTACACCAACATACGTAAGTTGATCCTGTCACAATATCATATTGAAGACAAAGTGAACCATCTATGACTGTAGTCAAAGAAGGATGACCACTCCATCGAACTGCAGCTGATACAAACAGTGTTGCCAATTTTTTTTAGTAAGTCACTAGGTTGGTCACTAAAAATTTCCTAGAGAATGAACAATGTGTAGGAAAACCTGTTACATTAGATCATACATTGTTTTGTAACATACATTTAATACCATCTAACTTGCGAAATGTGATAAAATAAAATTTTGGAACTTTTGAAAATATGGCAGTTATGTTACGGCAAAATTATTTCCAATTCTGATGTTAGGTCACTGTTATTTCAGCAAATTTTAGCCATAGAAATGTACTCGACATGTTGTCTATAATAGAATAAGTAGCTTGTGCTTTCCGACAAAAACTTTCTTTTTTGATTGATTAATCCCCACTTTATTTTGAACAAGCACTCTCTCTCTCTCTTTCTTTATCCTTATGGCCAACAATACCACCATTCCCATAATTGATATCCACAGTTTTGGTGTTGTAGTTTATTGCTCAAAATTACAAAAAAGAAAACAATAGAATAAAAAGTAAGAGGCAAATGAAAAGAATATTCTACTTATTTATGTTATTTTTATTTTTTGTGTTTAGTATGAACGCAGATGCCGTAATTTTATTTGATAGCTAGTTGTTAAATAGATATGCTAGTTTTGTAAATGGTCACTATAGTATTATTTTAGGTGCTAGATCGAACCTAAAGTCGTTATATCTAGCTACGAATTTGCTGGATTGACAACACTGAATACAAATGGCAATAAAATAGAGAGACTTTAAACTCAAGTTATCCCTAAAGTACAGAATAATTTTAAGTTTATAAATAGGCCACTTACTAAATCTTCCTTTCTGCACAACTCACAAAGCTTGTAATGTTTCATGGAGATTAAGACGATTTTAGTGACTATTGGGGGGACTTTGAGAAGTAGGCCATTGCTATCACTTCTATTTGGACTTATAGCTACAAAATACCACCATGTAAATAATGCAAATTTAATAAAAATACATCAATCCAAAACACATTTCTCATTCAAATAATGCGATCTGCCGCAACTGGAGAAGCGTTGCACAACAGATGCGTGTGAGACTCATATATGCAATATTTTTTTCGTGCTTTATTTAAGTGCTGAGTCAGGATGATGTTAATACGAATCATCAGCAACATTAATTCGAATATGGGTGGTAATTTTTTAATGACATTAAGTCAAATCAACATTAATTGAAGCGACGTTAAACCGAGGACACACTGTATAAGCAAAATTGTAACTCCAGAATATCTGAATTTTTATTTTTCTGGATGGTGCCCTGTTTCAAGCAATCTAAACAGACAAAGTTATGTCATATTTATATTCAGGGATCCCCACAATATGGACACCTGTGTCACGTAATTTTTCCAATTTTCCTCCATTGTAACTAAGAAAAAATGCACTCTAGTTTAAATAATTGTGATATATTAGCATTGAATATTTTTCAACTAAAACATATTTTTCCCATGTTAGTGGGAGTTGCAGTAAGCCATTTGCAAGTGGTGCCAATGGCAAATGCCACCTTTGCCACACCTCTGGTCTCTGGGCTAGTGCTAGAGAAATTTACTTTACTGTTAAATTTCAGAAAATATCACCTCCAAATTGTGAGGAATCACTGTACTGCTCATTTTGAACTTTCCAGTGTTCTACACAGTCATAAAATGAAGGGTTACTAAAGATTAGAACTCAAGATATTTTCTTTTTTTTTAGATTACTATAGCAGTCGAAGACAACTTTATGAAGATGATCCTCTTCTTCAAAGGTCAAAACAGCCAGTGTAAGTGCATTTATGCCTGCAATTTAGTGTCCTGCAATCACTTTGGAAATGTTTGCTTTTATGATTGTATTTTACTGAGAATTATAAATTTAGTCTACAAGAAAATTTTTCTGGAGGGAATAAAAATTTCCATTTGTTATATTTTAGTATTCTTGATTATTTCCTCTATTTCCTAAATTATGCAGTCCTGATCCACGCTTCATCACCTTTCAAAAAGAAGGTTCTGTTGGGATAAGACTCACAGGTGGCAATGAAGTTGGTATCTTTGTGACAGCTGTTCAGCCAGGAAGCCCAGCATCTCTCCAAGGACTTCAGCCAGGTGACAAGATCCTCAAGGTTTGTAGGTATAAAAAAAATCTGTTGGATAAGTTTTATTTGTTTATTTTTAAAATGTTGAGGACCAATGTCAAAGAAATGATAGCTCATACAAAATCTTATTGCAATATAATGAATTCATTTTTTTTTATTTTAAAATATCCTCTCTTTATGTTATTAGTTTTGATTGTATCATAACCGAAAATTAAGAATAAATCTTAAGAATTATTTATCACAGAGCTTCTTAACCTTTTTGGAGGTACAGAACCCTTTTAAAACTGGACACTACTTCACGGAACCCCACAATACTCTTCACACAAAAATATCTAAGGAATATAATACAATAACAAAGTAAACAGTCCATACAGGAAAATGGTTAAACTTACTCCGATGTCCTCAAAAATACTAGCATAAATGAAATAAACATTAACAAATAAAAAGAAAACAAAAAAGGCAAATGACAAATAATTAATAAGATTGATAAAGAGGCCCTTCCAAGATGATATTTTAATGTTTGACTCTCTGTTAAACAAAAATATAATAACACTACCATCTAACAGCCCAAAATGTTTAACTGGTAAAATTAAATTACAAAAAAGATTTTAGAAAATGAAAAAGTACTACAAAAAATTCTAGAAAAAGAACAATTATAGTAATGAATCGTTTGTTTAAAATAGTAACTTCAAGATATGTGAAGCAAGTTGAATTGGGTATTTTATGGTGCTTCAGAATGAAGTTCAAAACTGGTAAATATTAAATTAATATTGTTACATTGTATTTCGCATCCAAAAAATAAAAAATACTTATATTTACCACACTTAATCTTCCAATCAAGATCCAACTTAAGGTTGAATAAGGTGAAAGACAATGAAATAGATATAATCAAGTAATTATAACATTGCGGCAAAATTAATTGCTGTCAAAATCAATGTAATATTCCTTTTAAACGATAAAACAAAAAATTAAATCAGAAGCATATTTTGGGGAGATGGGGGGTTCATAATTGTAAATCTTTGGATTGACACTGAGCCATACTTCTAGGGCCATAGACGGGGAGGTTATGATGGTTAACCTTTTGCACTCGGGTGTCGAGTGTGACTCGACACGGCTAGCATCGGCACCAGCTCGTATGTCGAGCCACACTCGACACGGTGTTTCATCGTGAGGAGAAGGGATTTTTGTCCATTTTTTCCAATAACTTTTCTTGTAATCATCAGCGTGGAAATACGAGTAAACAACAACTTAATTAAGCAACATGGATTATTTTATAAATGAATAATATATATATACTTCTATAATCTATCCATAAAGGACGTTTCCAGCCGATGCCGCTGCCGCCGTAGCAGATGTTCGTCTTTATCTATTTACTGAGGTGTAAGCGCGTTTTCGCTTGCATTAGCTGCCATTCATTACTTGGAAATCATTTGTTTATTTCAGATAATGAATTACCAAATGGGGATCATGCGTCTGAAAGAGGAGTTGCGTCCGAAATAAAAGTTCGTCAGAAAGAAAAGTTCGCTCGGTCAGCAGTCCCGTCTTGTATTGGCTTCTAGTATCAACCTCTTTTTTCATTTCGTTTTCTTCTTGTGGTCATCCACCCACCACTGACCCATCAAAGGCCCATTCTCTTTTTATCTCTTGCATAGTGAACATATTGAGTAGGCCCGAGCTTCCATGATCTTACCTCAGTAAACAATCGTCCCTCTATCACTCTCAGAGGTTTGCTTATGTTTCTAGAAGTATCTCTCAGATGTTTTCATGACACAGGGTTCTCTTACAAACGACCCCTTCTCTGTAGTTGACTGAATGCTTTGTCCGCAAGTAGTCGTATATTCAGAACGAATTGCATCTCCTTAGGATGGATAGATTTTCCAAAGATTTAGAAAGCAGTGACAATGAATTTTACATTGACAATGAAGAAACTATTGAAAAACATAATAGTGACAAAAGTGAGTGCTCTGATCACGCATATGAGGATAATGAACCAATCGCTGGTCCGAGTGGAATTACGAAAAGGAAAACTTCCCTTGTTTCACCCAAAGATCAGAGTGAATGTACTGACGGTGACAGTGATGTTGAATTTGTAAAGACAAAACGAAAGATACGCTTCATCACGTATAATCCTAAAAAGCCAACAAAATGGGGTATTCGTTTATATGTCCTTTCAGATTCTAAATGCGGTTACATACATTCATTTGTCCCTTATTATGGTGGAATAACATCCGAAACCCTGGTAAGACCTGATCTTCCTTTTACTACCAGAATAGTTTTAGAACTTCACGACAGATTGAAGAACTCAGTATCTGATTCTCAAGGCTATCATCTCTTTACTGATAGGTATTACAGAAGTGTCACTCTTGCAAGGGAATTGCTCAAAGAAAAATCTCACTTGAAAGGGTCAATAATGCCCAATAGGAAAGACAATCCAACAGTTATCAAACATCCAAAACTGAAGAAAGGGGAGATAGTGGCGTACAGAGATGAAAATGTAATGCTTCTTGCATGGAAAGACAAGAGGATAGTCACCATGCTTAGTACATGGGACACTTCAGAGACTGAAGCTGTGGAAAGAAGAGTGCGAGGCGGTGGCAAATAAAGAGTTGCCAAACCCAAGGTCGTGACAAATTATACGAATTTTATGGAGGGAGTTGATATAGCTGATCACTACACCAGCACGTACTGTTTTATGAGGAAGACTCTAAAATGGTGGCATAAATTGTTTTTCTGGGGGCTTGAGGTCAGTGTTGTGAATTCTTACATTTTGTACAAAGAATGCCAAAAAAGAAAAAATGAAAAACCGATATCTCATGTACGATTTATTAGGAAACTTGTACGTGATCTAGTTGGAGATTTCCGGGGTGGTACACTAACTTCTAGGGGTAGACCATCATCCACAGAACAAGAGCAACGTTTAGATGGAAAGCTCCAAATAATCATCCCTCACCCTAACAAAAAACATAAAGATTGTGTTGTTTGTTTTAATAGAAAAGTCCAAGGTGGAAGAAGAGAGACAATTTATATCTGTGAGACATGTGAATGTAATCCAGGTCTTCATGTGGGTGAATGTTTCAAAAAATATCACACCATAAAAAAATATAGAGATTAAAATTGCTGTATGAGTTGAAAAATAATTTTTAATGTAAAAAATGCAAATAAATAAGTTTATATGAAAATAAAATTGAGTTTTTCATCATAGTGCCGCCATTTATGAAATATGGGGGTATTTAAAAATTAAATTCCGAATAGACTAATAGAATCAAGAAAAAAAAATCCGAGTGCAAAGGGTTAAACCCCCCCCTCCCCCCGAAAGCTCATTCATCCGAGGAGATTTGTGCTGATCAGACTTCATTTACCACAAAGAAGCCCACAAGACCACATAATTACAAATTATGGCTTCGGAGAAAAAATAAAAAATTCCGAGCAATACATTGCATATTTCACATAGTTCTAAAAATCTGACAGCCGTAACCCCCTTTGAATTTAAATCCTAGATACAGCCCTACATATTTCCCCCGCAAATGAAAGTCTGTCACAGCAACATACACAGCTGTGCCCAACAGGCACTTCAATAGTCACCAAAATCCTAAAAGTCCTCAGTATGTGATACTAGAGTAATTATTTATATCAACCCATGTTAACATTTAATTGCCATAACAAAACATATTTGAATTAGAAGTGAATGGTTTCTGTTGAGATATGCTATGAAAACGACTAAACCATATCCTGTCTGTTATACATATACATATTTTTGTGGAACCCCTGGATCTCTTCTGCGGTACCCAAGTTGTGAAACACTAATTTAGCATACAAAGTATTTATTGCTCACTATAGGCCAGCACTATGTGTATCATTATCCTAAATGTCTGTCGCATATAGCAAATGCGGTTGAAGTAAGGATGCTTGCTGTTAGCTATATGTTTAACTGGTCATCACCTTGTAAATTGAAAGTAGGCTTAACTGTAATTTATCCACCATGAAGATTTATCTTTGGAAATATTTTTATTAAATCAATAGAGAATAAATTTGCTGTTCTTAATTTTTAGCATAATGTTTAGTGTTTTCCATGAAGAAATTATTTCTATATTCAGTTATCAACACATTGACTGCCCAACCCAAAACACTTTATTGAGGAGTCTACAGTGACTCTGAAAATCTCCTTCACATGTATGATCTTTTTTGCATAAAAATAATAAATTTGTTTGGGTTGACCAAGCCACAGGATTTTCAGTGCTATAGGAAATGTCTGGTTTACTGAACATGTGTGCCTAGTTGTAGCCACTTATTTTTAGTTAACTGGGCTGTAAATGTGTTAATAACACAGTACTAGATTAGTAAATTCAACTGAGTTCAACTAATTTGTAAGGATTATATATCCTGATGAGAGTTTTACTGTCACTACAACATATTTCTCTAATAATGAACTCGATTTATAATTTTGGAGAAAGTAAATGGAAATATTCTTTATTGTTTTCAGTAGGCCTCTCAATAATCTTGAAATATTTTCAGAATTAAACTCTGTTAATGGAAGTTAAATATGTAGCTGATATAATTGGTAATGCAGAAAAGTTTTAACACGTATGCCATTGACAATATATAAGAGAACTTTTTATGTTAATATTGCCTTTCTAAGTTAAATAACAAGTTTCATAATTATTCACAACAAAGGTGCAGCTTATCACATTCCTGTGCAACATTAAAGTATGACTTTTTTGGTAGTTATATTGGAGTTATATCAAGTTGTTTATGATTGATACCGAGTATAAATTTAAAACTTTAGTTTAATTTTTACTCATTTATAATCTCCTTTGCCATTCATATTTTCTTAGGTGAATGGGATGGAGATGAGAGGAATCACAAGGGAGGAGGCAGTTCTCCTTCTCCTTGGTCTTCAGGAACAGGTGCAGTTGATTGTACAATTCCGAAAGGATGAGTATGATCAGGTTGTTGCTTCCCAACGGGGTGACTCTTTTCATGTTAAGTGAGTGAATTTTCCCATTAGATCTTTATTTTTTCATGTCAGTCATACCCTATTTAACATTTAATCTTGGTCAGTGGCGAGGTGTGATTACTGAAATAGAGGAAGCTGTTCTACACTGACACGCAAAAAAAGCAAAATATAATGTTATAAAATGTACATCTACCTCATTTTTATTTTTTCAGTCATCAACTCAGAAATTGATGCAGTAATGTCGTTTTGGATGTCACTGGACAGTCCTGAAAAAACTGTCGATCTCTCAAGGTGATTTCTTAAGTCACTGTCTAACTCTCCGAGTTCATGTATCAGTTCACAATAATTCTCCTTATTTAAAGAGCTCTTTGATTCGTTGTGGCCCCAATAAGCAAGGCCTTTTTTCCCAGAAAACAAGCAACTTTAATTAGGCGGCTAAGAATTAATCTGTTCTTTACATTTTCATTGTTTTTCTACCAATAGATGAAACTTCATCCAGACTGAACTCAATACAGGTCTTTCCAAATTGCTTCAGCTGCTTGAGTGATACGATATGATTTTGAGACAGTTTGTGTTCCTTTTGCACCTTGGAAAATTTGTGTAAATCTTCAAAACCAATCCTACTCCAGACACCTTTTTCTGAAGAAAACAAAAGGCTAGTCCAGCAAAACAGTTTTTTTAGTTTATTGCATCCACATAACCATTTCACAAAGTCATAAAAATTTTCATGAAAGTGTCATGTAAAAGACTTAGTTTTGGTCTTCAAGTCTGTTAACATTTATTTTGGTCTGCCACTTTCAATTATTTGCAATTTATCTTGATAAGAAAATGCATTGAACAATTTATTGAGTGCCTTTTCAATGGAACAGTTGCATTCCTGTCTAAGAATCTCACTCCCCACAATCCCACAAGTAGCAACAACATCAGCAGGAGCCCCTGAATGCATGGTGAAATCTGCCGGTATGAAGCTTCCCTACGTCTCTATAAATGCATTGATAATAATAAAACAAAAACACTCCTAAATTTCACACTCTACAAGAAACTAACTTACACTATATTATTCAGTAACAGCAAATAAAGTAACTGAACACCAATAAATGAATTATAATTAGGCTATATGCACGAAGTAACACACTTGAGGCAAAGCGGTCAATGACATAAGAACACAAAAGCATAAGATTCTGTGAGGCCTACAGGTTCCCAAACCCCTACTACTCTCCCAGTAGATGCATGCACAGACTGATCTCCAGTCTCTCTCTTTCACTCTCCATCATCCCATCATACGACTAGTGTCGCCGCTGGTGCATTTTTCAAATATTACAGTTATCTAATTTGACATTTTGCTATTGATGCAACATACGAAACCAGCCAGTTTTTTTATTTTCAATTTGTGTTTTATTTTATTTATTCTTTTAAGGGAAGCGGCGCTTCCCTAGCTTCCATGGATGCCTCGCCACTGATCTTGGTCTTATGGGTATCTTTTTTCCTCAAGCTGGTAGATTCTGGGTGCCTGATTAGCTCTTAATGGGAAGACTTCTGAGACTGCTTTGGGGTCTGTGACAATGTATTTCTGATTTTTGTGCATTTTTAAAAATTGCACTTATAGTTTCACTTCGGCATCTGTCTGTTCACTTGCTTAAATTGACATTGTGACAAAACTGTAAATGATAGAGAGCTGAAACTTGGAATGTAGATTTCTGCCATTTGATTTTCATTAGATTTGAGTTTTGAAAAATATACAGGATTGGATAGGAGCCCACTAAAAAATTTTATCTTTGAATATCTACGAAGGTATAAAAGATGGAAAGCTGAAATTTTGAGCATGCATTTCCACATTGATGATGCTTACAAAAGAGGCTCTGGTGACTGAATATGTGATGTTATAAACACATAAATCATAAATTAGGATAAGCTAAATTTACGTATATTTCAGGTGATCAAATTCCAAATTATCCTCAGCTTGTCAATAAGGTTAATGAGAGAAATCTTCACTGTGAAATAAAACAAAATAATACCAAATTTTATAACAGAGTGAAAAATTAGAGATGTGCGAACTGTTTGAAATTTTGAACCGAATCGAGTTTTATTTTAAAACTCGACATGGTTTGAGCTGAAATAAAAAGTTTGAAAATTTCCAACTCAAAAAAATGTGGTATTTAAAAAAAATATGCCTACATGACTGTTAAAAAATTATTACATAAGATTTATTAAGTTACAACAATTGAAGTTGCATTCGAATTTAATCCTTTATCATTGTTTGATTTAGATCAGTGGTTTAAAACCTTTTTCTATCGAGGGACCGGAGTAGTATTTATTTTTCTGAGCCTGAGATCGGCTTAGTCATTTATACCGATTCTTCCGGGCTTACTTGAAAAAATTAACATATGTACTTTACAAAAATGCAAATCACGAATTTTTATTAAGAATAAATTGAAGTACAAAATATTGCATATTTTGTTTATATCGATTGCTAAGACGGTTCTCTCAGTAAACAACAATTAAAAATCCATAAATTTCTCTCCCTAGCTCTTATATGGTCTATAAGGTATAGATTAAAAACATAATTGGGTAGAGCACTTCATTTACCACAAAGAAGTCCGCAAGACCACATAATTATGAGTTATAGTTTTATAGATTTTTAATAAATAAATAAACATGAGAACATAGTAAAACAATAGTAATAGAAATGGATAAATAATGAATTAATAGAGCATCCTTCGCACTGTTTGCTTTAAATTTGTCCTTCTGCTGAATGATCGTGGAAATGGTGAATTGTGGCAGACCATTTACTTTTGTAAATTCTCTTCGTATTCCATGTTGTTATATAAGTGCTGATAATTCAATAGCTGATAGAAAATTCTGTTTCCACTTGCCAATTGGTCATCTCCAGCCTCCATCACCTTAACATGTGTCCTGAAAGAAATGTTACACATAGCAAGTACATTTATTATGCATTTTGTTTCTTGACACCTAAATAACTTCCTTAAATAGATAACTTTCAAGATCTTCTTCTAAGATCTTATTAAATTTACAGTTCATGATAAACACATACTGTATTTACCAGATTCCAAGATGAGGTTTTTTCCAAATTTCAGCTTGCAAAAATCTAGGGTTGTCTTAAATTTTAGTATGAGGTGGTATACTATCAATACATCATGGTCAAATCATTGTGCGTCAATTTGGAACACGACAACCTTGTCGCATGTCAATATATCGCTCAACAAATTCATCACAAGCCATTCGTCGCGAGACGTATTGGAGGGTGAGACACTATGACTGATGTACAGCAGGGGGAGACACTTGTCAGGTTGGGAGTCACTCCCTGATGTACACCATCCAATATTTCTGACCTTGCGTAATTTGCAAAAAGAATTGTGATTTATCCTGCTATTATCGAAATATAAAGAAAAATTTTGTTGTGGAATAGTGTCCCCCCCTGCTGTACACCAGTCATGGTGTCTCTCCTTCCAATTCGTCTTGTGATGAATTTGTGGAGAGGACCTCTTATTTTATCTGAAGGGACATTTCATGAAGAGTATTTGTTAAGTGAAAGGGGCAGGCTACCTTATATGCCTGGTCAACTTATACACTGCAATATATGGAACCTTCTGTCTCACATTGACTCCATTTAGCAAAAAGTTATTTTCCCAGAATTTTTTTGTGGGTCTTCACTATAGATGGGAAGAAAATTTGTTTTAGTTAAGAAAGGCAGTCGTTGTTAGTACAGGAGTTTGGGTTGAGGGTTAAATATACTAGTGTCCATTGATCTGTTGATCGAGTCTTAGCAATGATTAAAAATTTAAGTGTAATTCTTTTTGTTCATGCAATTTTTCTGAATTGGAAGTCCTGAAATGGAGAGGTTTTTTCTGCCTGTTATTTTGCTGCTGTTTGTTTGTTTTCATTTTTCTCTTTAAATGACTATAAGCTAATAATGCAAGTAGCTTAAAAAATTAATCTTTCCATGCCATGTAAAGGATCAATTTTTTTAACTGTTGGCTCTTCAATTTTTCTTTTTTATCTTAATTTCTTTTAACATATAAAAATAAATTTATGGCATTTTCATTTCTTAATGAGATATTT